>CM062296.1:233070159-234270424 GCA_031216915.1 Pictodentalium vernedei
CCTTTTGGGAACCAGTCTGAATTACATTCGTTATCTTTTCTATTGGGCGTGTTTGTTGAAATTCGTATCGCTGTTTCTCTTCAGCTGGTGTTCATTCACGCCTAACCACTTGCTGGCTATTACTGATAGCAAAAATAAAAGTACAAATTTGGGCAGATTTGCAAAACTGCTGGAAAAAAAACATTATTAAAAGAAGTTTTGAAGCATATCAGGATGTTCAAAGATTTACCAATATAAAGTTAACCAATTTAAATATATGGGGGTATGCAGACGAGACAGCCATGGGACTGGGTTAATGTTGTGGTTGAAAATGCTTATTTTTTTAATATTACCTCATTTTTGGTTAACTAATTTTTTTTTATGAACCAACTTTAATTTGCTTTGGACGTTTTCAATTTCACACAACGTGACAGATGATCAATAATCATTTAACAAAATTTGGAAACTTTTTGAAGCATAACTAATGACTCAACGGGAAAGGAACAAGTATTAATGGAGCTGGGAGAAAAGTTCTGGCTTGTTCATCACCAGTTGAATACAGATATATTTATGTCATAGCAGCAATTCCGTTAAATACACAGGTTTCAAATTTAATGGATGTGTAATAAATTTTATTACTATTATTATTATTAGACTGCAACTGAATCACAATCGGGTTGAAATTCTCTGTTCACTTTCCTCCAAACAACACTGTAAAATATCAACTGAGAGGCACTGCAATAAAATTATGTTGATCAACTTTCAACATTGAATTGCAATTCCATATTTATGCTATGCATATGTAATGTAAAACCAAACAAATCAAGGCCTGAAGTGACCACAGCCTGTGTAGTTCCTATTGTTAGTTTTTCCATGTGCCAAAGTTTAGTTTGAAACAATTTTCGAGTAAGTATGCCTTAATCTTTTTATTTCAGATTCACCAACTAGTTGCATATTTCAACAACAGACATTGGTAACACAGAATTAACACAAGTGCAATACTAACCGTCCACGATCAGATAATAGTCCCCCACGGTATGCGGTGTCACCAAATTTTGAAATATTGCTTTTGATTTTTTTTACCAAAATGTAAAAAGAAATTATATGCATCAATTTTGTATAATGTCTGAGCACTGGTAAAAATTAGAAACAACATCTTTGAAGTGTCTCTGAGATAAGGTGGTAACAGAACACACAAATTAATATAATGTGTACAAATATAACTGAAAAAAACCTGTATGCAATGTTATTTATCTTATGCTGCTACACCTCCATACCAAACATTATTGAAGTCAGAAATGTCGTTTAGAAGTTCTAGGCAGAAAACTAATTACATGCAATTTCCAACAAAAATTGCTGCCAGTTGGCCATCTTGAATTTTTGTAAAAAAAAAATTGATGTGCGTCAATTTTATATAATGTCTGGTCATTGCTGAAAATTTGAAACAAAAGCGTCAAAGCGTCTTGGAGACTGCTACACCTCCATACCAATAATAATTGAAATCAGAAATGTCATTTAGAAGTTCTAGGCCAACAAGAGCTGGACTGTCGTCCGGTGCACCCCCCCCCCCCCCCCCCCCCCCCCCCCCCCCCCCACGTGGCGTACTGCCTAGTGTGGGCATACCTATGACCAACAAATATTATAGAAAATAATAATTTACTTAAGTTATGAAAGTTATGAATATTCTCGGACGGACTCATACACGGACGGCTGCATGGATGCACAGACGGACACACGCATGTAATCCAGTATACCCCCATTTTCTTCGAAAGTGGGGGTATAATTATCTAATAAAATAAAAAAAAATTATCTGACAACACCGAAATTCATTCTAGTCTTGGGCAATGTTACAATTTAATTGCATACTAAGTTTCATTTAATTCCATAATGATTTACTTAAGTTATGAATATTCTCGTACGGATGGATGCACAGACAGACGGACGCAATCCATTATACCCCCCCCCCCCCCCCCCATTTTCTTCAAACGTTTTCAACAATTTCCAACAATTTATAAGTCAAAAGGTATGATAAATTGTTCGTTGTTTGGAAGTTTTATGCAATGAGGCACATGCCTTTGTCGTCAAAAGGTATGGTAAATTGTTTGGTGTTTGGAAGTTTTATGCAATGAGGCAGAAGCCTTTGTCACAGGCAAACTGCATGCCATATTTCACTGAAATCCAATAACCCATACCTGAGATACAGGCTGAACAGACAAATAATGTCTATTTCCTACAATTTCAAAGTCAAAAAAGGGGAATAACTCTAAAAAGGAGAATGTGAGAAATATCATTGAATCCTTTTTTTAAAGCCTATATCATAAGCAGTGTTCACGGCAAATTTCATTGCAATAGAACATTCTATACCCGAGATACAGGCTGAACAGACAAAATTTGGCTCAGACGGACACAATTTGTAAATGAACAAGTAATAAAATAAAAAATAACTAGTATGGGCATACCTATGACCAACAAATATTATAGAAAATAATAATTTACTTAAGTTATGAAAGTTATGAATATTCTCGGATGGACTCACACACGGGTGCATGTAATCCAGTATACCCCCATTTTCTTCAAAAGTGGTGGTATAAAAACTAATTGCACACAATTTCTATCGACTGGCCACCAGCTGTCCATCCTAAATTTCTTTTTTTAAAAATTGTTTTACATCAATTTTACATGATGTCTGAGCAATGCTGAAAATTTGAAACAAAAGGTG
Source organism: Pictodentalium vernedei (assembly GCA_031216915.1). Classification (NCBI taxonomy): domain Eukaryota; kingdom Metazoa; phylum Mollusca; class Scaphopoda; order Dentaliida; family Dentaliidae; genus Pictodentalium; species Pictodentalium vernedei. The sequence continues at coordinate 233,072,858 of CM062296.1, forward strand.
TCTGTCCGTCCATCCTGTTACCACCTGTATCTCGGAAATACAGGTGGTAACAGGGCAGATAGATAGACGGATGGGTAAATGGACGGACAGACAATTGGATAGATGGATGGATGGACAGGCAGATGGATGGATGAATGGATTCATGGATGGATGGACAGTTGGATGGATGGACAGATGGATGGACAGATGGACAGACGTTCTTGAAAATGGGAGTTGTGGGCTTAAAAAATTACGAAAAAATTTATCCTTTTCTTTCGGACAATGGTTAAAACCTTGTTGTTTTTTTTAAATTTCGGAGGGGGGGGGGGGGGGGGGGGGCGTGTAGAGATGGTTACATCCCCAACATAATACTTCATAGAAACTAATGCTAACCCCAACCCTAAACTGACCCTAACCCTTACTATAAACCCCGAAAATTTACAGTTTGCCTCATAAGTCTCATATCTTAGTAATTAAGCTCGTAATATATCAAATAAGCTCATAATATTTCGGTAAGCTCACAATACCTGTCCGGACAAAAAAAAAAAAAAAATTAACTCCCGTATTATAGCGTGGACAGATGGACAGACAGATGGATGGTCAGACAGACAGACAGACAGACAGATGGAGTGCAATCCATAAGTCCCCTCACGGTAACCAGTGGGACTAATAACTGACACTAAAACAAAGATATGAATTCATTTATTATTTATTTATTGTTATTTAAGGTTACATATTTCTGCACAATGGTTAATCTTGACTGCAACATGAAGATAATGTCATATTTAGTTAACTGTTTATACCTGTGTTGCTCATTTTAGAGGACTTCAACTCAAGCATTGGTGAAAGGGTCCTATTTTACAAGTAAAACAGAGTTTGTTTACTACAGAAAACAATCAAAGCTTGAATTCCTGGGGATCTCATAGGGGGGTGGGGGGTGTGGGGGGATATGAAACTCTGATCACAAAAGCCATGGTATGATAATTCGATGACCAGTTTTGTACAGTTATATACAACAAGCCAGATTCACTTACTTGACATGAACAATTCTGTGCATCTTCCAACCAGATTTTATCACAAATGTTTATATTTTGTCAAATAAAGAGGATATTTTTAACATTATCCACAAAAATAATTCAAATGACTTGTGTATGATAGTAACAATGTTTTAAACTTGCAAAACACTGTATTGTACATTGGTGTTAATCTGTGTCCTTAGAAACTGATAGGAAGATATAGTGGAGCACCATTTAAATATCTCGTAATTTAATAACCCTGTTAAATTAATTTTAACTTCCAATTTGCAAAACAATGTATTGTACATTGGTGTTAATCTGTGTCCTTAGAAACTGATAGGAAGATATAGTGGAGCACCATTTAAATATCTCGTAATTTAATAACCCTGTTAAATTAATTTTAACTTCCAAACACCAAATGATTTACATTCTGTACAAATGTGACCTGTTAATTGCACATTGGTTGCAGAGTAAACTCTTGTTAATTGAATGAAAGTGTCAATGACATTGGAACTCAACTTCACCAAGAAGGGACTGAACTGAATAACTAACTGTTGGATGTTCTATAGGAATTGTAGACAATTTAATTACGAAATCTGAGAACCTAAAGCCACATATTAGAGTTGAAAAAGATTGAGTAAGATGCACCCCATAGGGTGTGTGTGCGAAAGGAACTGTTGACAATTTATATGCCAAATCCTAGATGGTCACTGGTGGCCATGATTTTCAATGAAATTCTGAAAATTTTTATAGCTCCCATCTAGACATTACACCAAAGCTACATATAAAATTTGAAAAAGATTGGGTAGAAATGCAGTCTGTAGGGTGGAAATGTTGACAATTTATATGTCGAATTCAAGATAGTCATGTTTTTCAACAAAATTTGGAAAAATTTCATATCTACCATGTAGACATTACCAGAAAGCCTCGTAAAAAATTTGAAACTGATCGGGTGAGAGGTGTGGCCTGTAGGGTCCGCTAAAGGAATTGTGGATGAACAGATGGACATACAGACTGCAACATATCCCAATAGCTCATACCTGACATTGTCTAGATGAGCTAATAAAAAAAATCTTGGTACTTGTTGAAACATTACACTGACAATCACTGAATCAATTTGTTTATAGAACAATTTAGCCTCATTACATCCAATGCAGGCATTTAATCTACTACATCTTGTTTGACAGACCTCCATGAGCTCTGTCAAACAAGATTTGATAGAAACAAGAAGAATGTTACTAAGGTAACACATGCCCCCCCCCTTGTGACCTTCACCTTGCAGATGCGGCAGAAACTATTATACGCGACACACCTTCTGACTGTCCTTAACATTTGTAAAAAGTTTAACAATTGTACTATGATTCGTTTCTGAGTTATGGCTGAGACACGAATATTGACCGATTTTTAGTGTGACCTTGAAATGTGACCTTGACCTTGAAGGTACGAACCCGGCTATGGTGTATGACACATCCTCCCATGGTCCTTTATAATTGTGTGAAGTTTGATGACTGTGGCCCTAACAGTTTTCGAGTTATTGGCTCAGACACACAAACACACACGGACGGATGGACGAACAGACAGACACACGCACACTTCAATCACTATATGCCACCCGACTTAAGTCGGGGGGCATAAAAATGACAAGTTTATCTCGAGAATACAAGAAAGTGACCAAATCCCTGTAAACTGAATACTCTTGTTAATTGAATATTTTTCACTGGCAAAGTGGCTATTCAATTAACAGGGTTCCACTGTATTTAAGTTACTCAATTCCTCTGTCCTAAATCTTGTGATGTCTTCATTTGGTCATCTCATCAGTTGTTTGCTTCCACACAGCAAATTAGGGCTTTGGCTTGGTACTGTTGGTCCACGCCTCAAAAATTATCATGTCAGCGAGTATTTCACTAAAAAACAAGTAGGCATTCCCAGTTGATTACACACAGACAGTAGCTGGCAAAGTGTGGAAAGCCCATATTTGGGCTTTACTCTAAAGTATAGATACAACAACTTAACCCTTTACCCAACGTAACGGCCAAAACCGGCCAGCGCTATTCTCAAAAATCGCCAATTAATTTTCATTATTTTTTTCATTTTTTGTCTCAAAAACATAGGTTATGACCCCTCGTTGGAACGAGCTCGTCGAGCTCATTCCAACGAGGGGTCATAACCTATGTTTTTGAGACAAAAAATGAAAAAAATTAGTTACTCAAGAATTATTTTTGTAAGTGTCGTCTGCTTTTCAGGTTAGGTAAAGGGTTAAAGGCTTGATATTCAGTGGATGTGTAGGGCTGCACGGTATTCAAATTTCAATACCGGTATAGATATTGAAAAAAAATACCACAATATACCGGTATATATCATAGACTAGTTCAGAGGGTGAAAAACTTGGGCGATGTTCTGGGGGACTGAGTTTGTAAACAGTTGACAACAGTTATATTTTGGGCAGTTAACAACTGAATAAAATTTACTGTACTCGGTACATTATGTTCAGCTAAAACCAATATCTTTAAGAAAACATTTTTTTTTACAAACGTGCACAGAGTTATTCATTGTTTGGTTTTTCTTATGACCTATTGTATTTTAAGTGTTGACAGATATGGTCAGTGGTGTGATTGTGTTAGTAATTAATCCAAATTCCGAATGAATGGTTTTGCCCGCCAAAGTCGCGCAGGGATGGTTTGGGGAACAAGCCTCTTTCAACCCTCGTTAGCTGTATGTTTTGTATCATTTCAAGGCGTGGTAGAGGAGGAAAAGGTGGAGGGAAAAGGCTTATCCCCGCTTACGGCTCTTCTTCTTAGGAGGTGGTTGGCATGGACATGTGGATGGCGATGATGATGATGGTTGATTAATGTTTTGGAGTGCTGCAGATGCTGCGTTGGATAATGTCTGAGATTCTTTCCTGTATTCTTTGCACTCTGCTATCAATCTTTTGGCTTCCATTATGTTTCTGTTTACAGATTCCCAGTTGATGTAGGTGGTGGCTGAGGATTGAGGTGGCTGTTCGGTTGTGATTTCCACTCCCGGGCTATCCGGTAGTGAAGGAAGAGGGGAGTGAGGGGTGGGAGGCGGTGAAAATGCAACTTCCAGTTCCTCCTCAGTCTCCACTGGACGTTCCTCATCCAACTGTACCGGCTCAGGAGCCGGCAGTTGATTGGGTGCACCAGTGGGACTAGGAGGGGAACTGGCTGCTGCCTTCAGGACCTCCATCCCCTCACTCAACTCTTTCTTCCTATTCTGGAAGGCCTCCAAGCGCCGGGCATCCCTGCGCTTGGTTGCTAGACTCTTCTTCTGCTGTCCTCTCTTTTCACGGCCTCCGTGCCCCTTCCGGTGAGGACCAGTGGGAGAGGAGATCCTCTCTCCAAAGGTACTACCTCTCCCCGAAGGGTGGTGTATCGGATTTCTCTACTTCGAATTCCAGTTTCAGATAGACACTCATGCCTATTTCCTGGACAGTCCAGGAGATAGGGCATGAGATGCCCAGAGCTGAAATGGTCTTCTCAAGTCTAGCAGGTAGCTCAATGGTAGTCTAGGTGTTCACACTCTGAAGTCAGAAGTGATGATGAGAAGGTCATGTAGTAATTAATGTTCATATTTGCAGCAATTATTAATGTCTGAATGGATTATTACTGTGCAGGCTTCCCTTTCCCTTTGTTTCTGTTTCTGTACCGTGTATGTTCATACCCCCAAAACTTCACCTGATGTGATGCACAGTTAGCACAGTTCTTACAGGGTTATAATACAAATTCTAGGTTTAGTGAGCATAGTTTAAACAATATATATGCAACTTTATGACTATCACTAGTCCCATTATATTGTTATATAGTAAATGTTGTATGTGGAAACGACCTTGTAAAAGCTTTTTACCTTTCTGTCAGACCCACCATCTACTACGTTGTATAATTTGTAGTACTTGAAATTTTTTGAATAAATATTGGTTAAACTAAATACTAGGTTTATTTAATAGTTGAGTTTTAGATTGCTGGTTGTCGTTTTATAACTGGGACAAAAAGTGACAGGGATGTCCAACCCACGCATTCATTTACATTGAACAGTTTATTAATATTCATAAGTTCAAAGTTCATAATGACAGTGTTAATGGAAATGTTGATCAACATGGCTTCAGGTTTTATCTGTTTTATTAGAGGAATAGAATAAATAAAACAAACACTCCCTATAATGATTTTGTGAGATTACATACACAAATGTGTCAAAGTATTCATTCCCTGAATTTAATGCACTCCCGAAATATTCAACTTTCAGTTTCAGTTTCAAATTGCTGGTATGTGTATACTTACTTGTATCTTATGCAGCTCAAGTATGCTGCAAACTGTATTTTCACTGGTCGAAGGAAGACTGACTTCATCACAGGAGTTGTCAGTCTGGGAGGAGCTTCACATAGTATATCATCTGTTTTGTATGATTGACATTTGGGGGATGACAGACATGATAGAATACATTGACGTTTTTTTCCCTAATAATATATCAACTTCAACTTCGATAATTTGATCCAATACCATTTATTACAATATACCGGCACTTTTAAAACAATACCGGTATTCGTCAGGTATCATTCTCAATACTGGTAATTAGCGGTTTATTGGTATACGGTGCAGCCCTATGGATGTACTTCGTTTTATCTTTGAAGTGAAATTATTTAGTCTGTTAGGCTTTGCCTTGTTACAATTTATGGGAGAGTGCCTATTGGCACTCTCATATAAATTGCAATAGGCAAAGACGAGTGAACAAATTCTGGTGACCACAAATAACTGAACACTCTATCAGACAGTAACACTGGGCTGTATACTATCTGGGGCGGTAACCACAGCAGTGTACAGCAAACGTTATGATTGTTGTAAACAAAATCAGAATCCAAACACATCTCTTTATGTAGGTTCCACTCAAGGGCTTGGTTATTTTCACAATTAAAAGGTTCATTCAACTAAAAGATATACAATTAAGTGGGCTCCACTGTACTATCTCGGAAATGTGCATAAATAGCAACCAACCTGCTTCCCAGATACAATGGGTACATTCTGCCGTTCATGACCAATACATTTCTTTATTTCTGTCTTGCCTGTGTCAGCTAAACATAACAGAAATTTTAAAATAGGCTTGAGCTCTGATTCATAGCTCTTTTCACCTGAAATTAAAAGTCATTTATTTATTTATTAAGATTTTAATGACACTTTCAGCAGCCAGGGTCAAATCATGTCGGACAGTTTTATGGGTGGAGGACTTGTAGTACCAAAAGAGAACCAAATCTTTATATGTATCCACTCAACCGGTTAAGGCAAATACTACAAGTACAATGTGTTTGTCACGCTATATAATGTCTTTTGTGATAAAACCTGTGCCACGGAAACAGCCTAGTATAAGCTACACAGCTTGTTGATGAATCCGTTTCCATCTCTTAAACTCATCTGTATCAGTTGTATATATTTATTCATTACATGCTGTTAGAAATCTAAATTTTATAGTAAATTTCCTTTCTTATTATACCTGCCACAATTGTTTACTACAGGCTTGCACTACAGGTGAAGTTCCTAACTCAGAAAATATACTCTCTATTTTGGTCTTTCCCAAGGGATTTGGGAAAGAAAAGTGGTGCAAAAACACCAAGAAAAAATAAGCCAAAACTGGGTCGAGTGCCACCAGTGCACACCCATTCGGGGACGCTCTTCTCCTAGTACAGATCCATGGCTTCCGGTACCAATGCACAGTCAGTAACTAATGAATCATTCTTTTGAATCCACCAACATTGGAGTTATGTGATCAGTGGGGAGGAAGGATTCTTACCCGAAGAAGATGTGAGGGCCTCCATGTAAACAATTGTGGTAGGTATAATAAGAAAGGAAATTTACTGTAAAATTTAGATTTCTTATCAATTGTTTACTACAGACTAAATAGACAATAGGAGAAGGGAATCACATAACCAACCCCCACATAACCCGACGGCACTGGAACCGTGGACAGAAGAAGAGGTCCCAAGGCCTATCAAACCATAGCATCACAAACATTAGTAAAAGACAATGAGAGATGAGACATATGGCACTGCGTGACGCACAGATAGGACAGTAAAACAGCACAGGCCTGGAACTGACCTTGAGGCCTAATGGCTAGGGTAGACAACAGCCTGAGCAGAAGAAAGAGGGTCCAAAGAAAAAATGTCCTCAGACTGCTCCTGCAACCGAAGCAGATAGAAGGGGGAGAAAGTAGAAGCATTTCTCCAGTAGGCTGCCTGCATAATATCCGACAACTGGGCAGAGTTAGCATAAGCCCAAGAGGTAGACAAGGCATGCACTTCATGGGCAGAAATACGATTGGTAATACAAATCCATCGAGAAATGGACTGAGGAGATATCTTCTGTCGACCAGGAATAAGAGACAGAAAGAATCACTTCCTGCCTTTCCTAAGGAATTGCGTCCGGTTGAGATAAATGCAAAGTGCACGAACCGGACAGATCAAAGGGCGATTACCCTCAGCTGAAGGAAGAGCCCTGATACAGATAGGAGGTGGAGTTGTTTCTGGTATCTGATTCTTGACCAGAAAGGAGCAATTAGCGGTAAAAGTATCACTGTTGGCAGAGCTCCTGAAAAAGGCCAGATCAACAGAGAGGGCGTGAAGCTCACTAACCCGTCTGGCTGAGGCAAAAGCCAACAGAAAAGCCGCCTTGTATGTGAGAAAACGCATATCCACCTGGGATAAAGGTTTGAACTGTGCTCTCCCCCCTCCTTCCCCCCCCCCCCCCCCCCCCAAGCAAAGCAGCACCCAAGAAAGATTCCATCTTGGGGTAAGCTGCAAAATCCTAGGCCTTTTCAAAGAAAAGTGCTGAATAAGCTTGGAGAGGTATGGACTAGTCCCGATACAACGCTTCCCACATGCGAAAAGGTCTCCGAAAGCATGAACCTCTACCCTTTCATGGTAACAGGCTGGAAACCCCGAGAATCAAACAGATATACCAGAAACTCAGCAATCTGCATTATCAAAGGATTGGCATAATCAACAGAGAGATCAGCACACCATCGACAGAAGACCTCCCACTTAGTCAAAGAGGCTAAACCAGTGGAGTGCCGCCTTGAAGAAGAAATGCACTCCACTACTCGTCTCGAAAAAACCTCTATGGACGAGACAGGACTTGACAAAAGATATGCGGAAAGGCACAATGAAGTCGGGTCGACGTGAAACCTCCTTGGATGTCCTTGGCAAAGAAGGTTTCGATGTAGAGGGAGACGTGCCGGGAGATCGATCCACACCATTGAGGCGACAGGGGAGCGCTCAGAATGATTCGACAACTGCAGGTTCTGATCTTGGCCAGAACCTGAGGCAGAATCAGAACCGGCGGAAAGGCGTAGCTGACAAGACAGTTCCAATCGAGTGACAGAGCGTCCACGGCAAAACCCAGAGGATCTAGTCATGGGGACACGAAAGTGTCCACCTGATAGTTCCAATGGGTCGCAAAGAGATTGATGTGGGGAGGACCCCAGAGATCGCAAAGCGACTGGAACACTGCCCTGTGAAGCATCCACTCGGTGGAAATGACCATGCCCCGTCTGGACAGGGAGTCTGCTAGGACGTACAGATGACTGGGAATGTGATGAACAACCACTCCGGTGTTGACATCCTGAGCTAGCAGTAGAAGATCCCGAGCCAATTCGTACATGGGAACCGAGTTGTGCCACCCTGGTTCCGAATGTAAGCGACCACTGTCAAACTGTCGGACAACAGAAGGACGTGACAATTCGAAAGGTGGGGGATCCACTGCCAGAAACTCAGAAGAAGAGCAAGAAGCTCCTTCTGGTTGATGTGAAGAGCTGCTTGATCCTGGTCCCATACACCGTGAAGGGAAAGACCTGGAGGATCCAATGTCGCACCCCATCCGAGATCGCTGGCATCTGCCATCAGAACATGATCGGACGTGGGCAAGTCCAACGGAACTCTCTGCATAATCCACTAAACATCCGTCCAGGGAAGATGAAGAGAGTCTGGTAACTGAAGCACCAGATCCAGAGGATCGACATTCGGCCTCCAACGACTGAGCAGAAAGTGTTGCAGAGGTCTGACATACAGCCGACCAAGAGGAATGAGATGCATCACCGAACTGCAGAGACCGAGCAGCCAGAGAATACTCTGAGCTGTCGTGGACGTGGACTGGGGCAGAGTCAGGGTGAAAGCTGAGAGAATCACAGCCCTCGTCCGGGGAACCGCCACCTCATTCAGCTGAGTAGGCAAGTACATCCCCAGATGACAAAGCGACTGAGAAGGGACCAGGTTCAACTTCTCCTCGTTGACTCTAAATCCTAGCGACATGAGCAAGCTCAACAATGTGTCGACATCTGACACCAGAAGAGCAGCATTAGAGTGCCTCTGGAGGATATCGACCAGATATGCTGAAGTAGCCACCCTGGACTGTGTGTGATGGAAGGCTATCACATGCAACATAAGTCGGATGAAGGCCCAAGGAGCCAGGTTGAGGACGAAAGGCATGGCTTTGAACTGGTAAACTCGCCCCAGAAAAGCAAACCTGAGATACTTTCGCGATGTCCGATGAATCAGAACGTAAAAGTGAGCGCCTCGCAGGTCGATGCTGGAAGCAAAATCTCCCTGGTGAAGCGGCGAACCGGCCTGAAAGTCTCCATGCTAAACTTTGGAGCAATGATAGACTGGTTCAGGATACCCAGACCGATAACTGGTCGGAAGCGGCCGTCCTTCTTCAGCACCAAGAACAGGCGGGAATAAAATCCCACTGAATGAATGTTCTTGACGACCTCGATCGCCCCCTTTGACAGGAGATTGTCCATCTCTGTGATCAAAAGCTCCAGACGTGGAATGTTAGAATGAACTTGTGTTGGAAGAGGCACTCCGACAGAGTGGGGTGCCTTCAGAAGGATATTCGCAGCCCAGACCGAACAACATCTAACACCCAAGGATCAGATGTGATTGTGGCCCAATGGTCTGCAAACCCTGATATCCTTTCTCCAACCTGGGACGAATTGAGGTGAGGATCTTCATCTTGAGCCCCGGCGAGGCCCGCGAGAGGAAAAACCACCTCCTCTATTAGATGAATGAGTCCTCCCTCTGGTCTGCTGATGCTTACCCTTACCACATGAGTAAGAAGTGGAAGCCGCGGCAGGAGGATCAGCCCTTGGCTTCGCAGAAGAAGCAAAAGGGCAATTGTTAGGCTTAGAACGGCCCCTGCCTCCAACAGAAGGCTGATCAACGTGACGAAGCAGCAGCTGATCTTTGGAATGTCGCAGAACGTCATCCCGGACCGTCGCCACAGAACCATGGGAAAGTCGCGTACCCACCAAAGAAGTGGATCGAAGAGCAGCGCACTGCCCCTCAGGAAGGGAACGGCTTGTGTACAACACAGCGTCCCAGCGAACTAATTCCAATTTTGTCGTGTTAAAGGCATGCATGTTAAGTAAGATGCATGAGCAACTTGGAAATCACACGCAAAGGAGCCTGTACGTCGTCAAACCTATCTGGAGGGAGATAAGCAGTCAAAGCAGAGACAACGTGATCTGAGAGAGAAAGCCCAACAGGGACTCCAGAGTCGCCATAGGAATAACAGCCGACTTTGGATTGGTAGAAACATAGGAACGATAATGCACAGGAAGCAAAAAGGTGTCAGCCCTGGTGAAGAACAAAGTCTTCAGAGCCTTGGGACTCAGCTTCGAGTCCAAAGCTGCAAACGCTTCAACCACCTGTACCGACTGGCACGGTCGAAGGTGCCCAGAAGTGGGTTGCTCCACAGGCTGGAGGTATGCGACCGATGATCGCGGCCTGGCTGAAACCATCGGCTGGTCTGACAGGTTGAGATCCGGAAGGAACTCAACACAAAGTCAAGAGCTAACCCCAAATCAGAAGACTGTTGGCCCTCAACATCAGGTATGTCTGACCCATCCTCTGAGTTGGAAGACACATAGCCCATCAAGGGCAAACCAGCCGATGCACCCCATGGTGTAGGCACACCAAGGGGATCAGAAAGCGGCCTGTTTCCAATCCCAGGAGGTGGCGCCGCAGCAGAGGGTGCCTGGAAACCACTAGTAGCCTTGCTGGAGGCAACGGGAAGGCCCTTGGAAAGAACCTGAGTGAGCAAGGAGAGGGCCTCCCTATGCTCAAGGCCTGTGGCAGACGGTTCGACGTGGGAACAAAGTGGCTTCACTCCTGACCCTCTGAACTAGCGAAGGGTCAACGATCCTCCAAAATACCCAACGCGTGGCAACGGGCGGCAGCCGAAACATCTGAAGGCAGATGCTGATAGGCGTATACCAGACCACGAGGATCAACAGTGCGGGAACTCAGGACAGTCACCGCGGATCTCCGAGGGACAGAAGGTCCAGGCTGCACAAAAAGCGCCGGTCCCACAAAACTGGCCGTCGGACTAGAGTGCGTGGACGGAAACACAATAGAGTCAATGGTGACCCGACCAGGAACATCCGAATCCAAAGAGAAGGCTGCTGGGCTCGAAGGGTTCGGCCAGCAGCCCCTTCCGACTTCGCTGAGTTGAAGTCAGGGAAGGCTGAGGCCAATATCCCAAGTCTACACTACCAGACATCTCTGCAGACCCCTGCAGGGATAAGCCGAGGCCAGCTGAAACGGTGACCGATGACGTTGCAGACAGAAAAGCAGTAGCAGCAGATACGACGGGAGCTGTTGAAACCGATGGAAAGGTGGAGAGAGCAACCGAGCTCGGCTCCAAAGGAGGAGTCATAACCCTAGTGACAGCCTCAGATGTCGACTGGAGAGGAACCAGGCATCTCTTCACCAGACAACTCAACAGCTCCCGCGGTATCCACCACAGGAAAAGACTGCAATTCCCCCATGGATGGGGTATAACACTCACAAGACGTGGTCGTGTCGGGAGGATCCAAACGACAGCATTCCCCTTTCCCGCAGTTGCGGGAGGAACGGCCACGAGAACGCACCACATGCTTGGGCAGAAGGCATTGCCCTCAAGGAACAGTCCTGGGCATAACAGAGGTGAGAGCAGTAGAAGAAAAGGTGAACTCAACAGAGGTAGAAAGTAGAAAAACAACCCCAACTACGAGAGAAAGGTGGCAGAAAATAAAGGACCGGCAGGAACACAACTGAACCCAGACGGCCGGCAGGGACCCAAAAAACAGAAATTCTGCCCTCAACAGAGAGGAGAAATCCTGTCCATACAGTCCCCTACTGACACCTAACTCCGATAATAATAATAATAATAATATCCAAAAGGATAACATAAATTTATCAACACAAAAATTATATGTCTGAACCGCATGGTACGCGAAAGTCGTGCACAAACACGTAGAATATACAAAATACAATGAAAATGTGGTTGAAATTAATAACGCGAATATATAAAACACGGTCCTGTTATTATACAATACTCAGATCCATAATTCTAGTCACAGGTAACCATTATCAATGAGTTGAATTATCACTGTTTCATAATGCAAATGGATGTCTCGCCATGCCGGCAGAAGAAAAAAGAATGATTCATTAGTTACTGACTGCGCACTGGTACCGGAAACCGTGGATCTGTACTAGGAAAAGAGCGTCCCCTACTGGTGCTTTTGCACCACTTTTCTTTCCCAAATCCCTTGGGTAAGATCAAAATAGAGAGCATATTTTCTGAGTTAGGGACTTCCACTGTAGTGCAAGCCTGTAGTAAAGAATTGTAGAGTAGGTTGATAAGAAATAAATACTGTTTAAACTAAACTAAAAGAGAACCACCAGGTGGCAAATAACTCACAAACTCACTAATCCAGTACAAGCATGTTTAACATCGTGGAAGGCTTTCGTACCAATTTGCCTCAGCATAGTGTGTCACCATGCTTCCACATAGACAATTGGAATTCATTGTCTTGCCCCAGTCACAGTGTAGATGACATGTGTCAGAATTAAACCTATGACCTTTTGATCTGAATTCCAATGCTCTACCTCCACTTTGACCTCCATGTACCGATAGATATATACAGTACAGCCACCATGGACTGATTATAATCCATGCGAGGGAAGTGATGTCCACACATGCATTTACCAGGTAATATGTTGTTGAAATTGAAAATCATGGAATTTTTTATCAATCAGTCCTCCAAACTCATGGAAATTTTAAAATGTTTATGGAATTTGCTTTTCAGAAAAGTGCACGGCCCGGTCCCTTACTTCCCAACAGGGCAACACTCAATAACATACAGTACAGTCGCAGTGGAATGATGTCCATGCATGCATTTATCAGGTAATAAAAATCATCATCTCCAAAATTTTAATTAATGAAGCACCAGGTTTTACCCGGTGCTTCATTAATTACATTTTGATGATTATTCCTATAGTTAGTGTTTGGAATCCAATACTACTGGATCCATGGAAATATTGCCCGCCCATGGAAAGTGACCAGTCCACAGTATCCAAACTGTGCTACATTATATGGCGATTAGGGTGCTTTGATATTATTCATTGTTTATTAATTTATTGGTATATAAGGTAACATATTTCTGCCCAATGACTAATAGTGACCATAACTTAGATATAAAGACAAGTCTAGCCAATCGTTTATACTGATGTTGCCCAATTTAGAGGGCTTCTACCCCAAGTATTTTGGTTATCAATTCCTATTTTATGAGTAAAACAGAGGCTGTTTACCACAGTAGACAAGTACGGCTTCACTTCCCAGGGCTTTACACGTTTTGTGAAACTCTATATTCATTTAAATTTACTCAAATAAATATTTGCCTTAAATTTTGTCTTCAGAAGGAAATATGTCACTAAGGATTCCGTTTAACTATTTGCCTGTAGCAACAGGACATTTAACTGGAAAATTCTAAGGTTAATTTCGGTAATCAGACACTGAAGCAGTGAGAATGCATTTCAGTCGATACAACATTAATGTGCAGAGATTCCTCAGGATTTGACAATAAGGAGGTTAATCCAAGATTACATTTAAGTGAATTTTCCCTTCACTAAAAGTGACTTTAGAAGTGTATGGAACAGATCCCCCTCCCACCAGTTGAAAAAAAAACCCATTCCTTCTTTGTTTCCTTGCCTGTTGATCAACTGACTGCTGATATATGCTGGCCATATGCCCCTTTGGATGGTGGTGGTGGTGGTGGGGGGGGGGAGGGGCGAGGCACTCAAGGACACAGATTTTTGAGGGAGATAAGAGCCTGTTTAAAGAGGGTCACCTCCCTGTAGTACCATCCCTCCTCAAAAGCCTCAGTCTGTAAATTTTTGAACTCACGAAACCCCTCCCACCCACCAACCCACCCAACCTCCATCACACATTCTTCTGTCTACGACGTGATCTGAGTCGGCAGTCGCTGCACAAACATGATGATGGTATGTTTTAACCACCCACCACACCCCCAAAAATAAAACTAGAGTGATGTCACGCATGCAGAACGACTGTCCCAGCAATAGCAATGCTCAGACACAAAATAGTCTGAGCCATTTTTTTTTAACCGTTTACCTAACGAATCTGCCATATCTGCACTCGTGATATACAAAAATTGCTATTAAAAAAAAGTTCTGCATGTAGTCACTCTAAATACTTCAAAATGCATCTTGAAGCAATGAAAAGAATGCCTAATTGGTGGCGGGGTGGGGGGAGGGAGGACAGGGCAGGACAATAACTTTGTAGAGACATGTACAGAAAAGAATTTAAATCCATCTACTATTGTTCAAATTATGCCATAAATAAAGTTTGGACAGACAGACAGATGGACGGAAAGATGGATGGACGGACAGAGCTATATATCCCTCCCCACTGGGGGGATAAATAGTAACAAAGTATGTGGTAGAAGCCTAATTTGAAATTTAGAGAAACTAAGTTCGAAAACCGCTTTGAAAAGGGTTAAATTAATGCCAATATTATTTGAAACCACTGTATACAGGTTCAGTAGACCTTGTCCCAAACAAAAAACAATGACGTTGTAACACAGTGTTTGAAGAATGAAAGGTACAACCTTGAAAAGCAAAACTAAAATCCGAAACTTTAAGCTGGGAATATTAAGTAAAACTGACTGCCAAAAAGGGTTAAACATTTCCTAAAACTGATAAAAGAAATCATTGATGTAAATGCAATGTAATTGCAATAGTTGTATTGACTGTGCAAGAATTAAAGTAAGAAAGTATGTGGCAAAGCCTATTTTCAAATGCAAAGAAACTAAATCTGAAAACATGTTTAAAAGGAGTTAAAATCATGTCAATATTAATGAAAATCACTGTAGAAAGGTTCAGTAGACAGTAGAAATTGTCCCAAATGTGAAACAGTGACATTGCACTAAACTGTTTGAAGAATTAAAGGTGTAACATTGTAAACAAAAAAACTTTAACCAAAACCTTTAACCTGGAAGGTGCAAGTTAAATTGCCATACAACAAAGGGTTAAATATTTCCCAAATTAACATGAAACATAATGAAAATGATACAATCAATAGTAATTAATATTAATTTAAAAGAAAAAAACTTTAACCTTGACTAAAAAACTTGAACCACAAACTGTAACCAAAACTCTAAATGTTAACAGATGGACAGATGGACAGACGGACGGACGGACAGATGGATGAAAGTCTACAGCCCAGACTTTAAACAGTCTGGCTAATAAAAATGAAAACAATACCGATAATAATAAATAAAAATAATAGTAATAAATTAAATTAAATTAAATTAAAAAAAAATAAAAACTTACATGGTTCATGTAAGGGCATCCTAAAAGTTTGATTTACCAATTTATCATTTTCTTGACTGACATCGTTTTTTGTTGTGTTACATAGCTATGATCAACAGTGTTTTGCATCGATCAAAATGTCTTATGCATTTCAAAGTGTGTAGGTCAAAGTAAGTTTGGTGTCGGTCATTGTCCTTGTCCCACCACTTATTTCAAGCCTTGATGAGTGGAAACAGCACGCCTTTTGTGTGTTTATTCAAAGTAGGTGTGAAAAAGCTTCTTAAACCATTGCTGTTAATATTCAAACTCCTGTTTTGTGGCCATGTGTTCTTTTAATAATCAAATTACCAACACATAATCAAAAGATTTTAAGGTGTTAAATTTGTATTCACCAAAAGTTTCATGTCCATATATTTTCACTGATGCACGATACTGAAGGACTAATTATTATTAAAATTGAAAGAAGAAATTTTTGGCAGGCAAAAATTGATAGAAAAAAATATTCAATTTCAAATTTTGTGCTTTGTGCTGCACACTTATACATTAGAAAAGGGGTTACAAGAGATGGGTTACTGCAGATTGTTTTTTAACCCTTTGAGACTTTAATAATCCTGACGTTTAAATGTCACAGGGAATTCAGTTTCTTTAACGTTTTGCAAAACGCAACGTCAAAAAGAACAAATAACAAGATATTATTCACATTAGTGATTAACTGGTTGAGGGCTAGATTATTTTTGATGGTCTGACTTTTTATATATAAACAAAATATTATTTGTGTTTGAATGAATATGAAATATAAGCAAGGAAAGTGTTGGCTTTTGCTCTGGTATCCTCATTTTTTGAAAGCCTTGACAGTGGATTCTAGCACTCAGCCAATTAATTTGGCTCAACGGTTGTCACTGAGCACTATTCAGGAGAAAATAGGAAGTGAGGTTAAAACTTTAAATGAAAGTGGCAATGGCACTGTAGCTCAACTTGTTTAAGACATGTACATGTATAGTATGTGACACAGCAATGACAAACATCTAGGTAATGATCTGATAACAAAGGTACATGTAAAGTATTGTAACGGACTGTACATAAATGCGGACTGTACATAAATGCTGACTGTAGCCTGTAACAAATGTTAAAAAATTTATAGTAATTTATATATTTTTTATACTTACCAATGACCCAGACTTAGCTGGTGCTAACTCTTAAAATTCTAGGGCCAAACACAAATTTTGCCCTCCCCAATCCCCAAAATTTGCATCAGAATCCAAAAAATCAATGTCCTTTGTGGTCCTCCATACTTTTATCCACTGCGCATGCGCAGTGTCAAGGAAGTACCGAAATTGGCGCCAAATCCTATTCTTACAACCAGTTCCTGGTAAGTGATATATAATCAGCGGGGAGGTATGAGTTCCCAACTCATGGGAGGGCCATCCCCGTCTGGGTCATTGGTAAGTATAAAAAATATATAAATTACTATAAATTTTTTAACATTTTTATACTGTACCAATGACCCAGACTTAGCTGAATAGAAAAAACGGCTGGAGGGCCTAGGACATAAAGGAAAATCCAATAGACTCAATTACATGTAAAGAGAATTATCCCCTCCAGGAGCTCTCTTGATAAGCCCAACATGGACTCCAGAGTCTCCATGGGAATAACGACAGACTTGGGCTTGGAAAGCCTGAGGGAGTTAGAGTCCTGATCCAAGACCGCCAAAGTCTGGTAGACTGATGGATTGGCGGAATCGTAGGAACGATAACGTGCCGGAGACAAAAAAGTGCCAACCCTGGTGAAGAACGACGTCTTCACAGCCTTGGAACTCAGCTTAGAGTCCAAATCTGTAAACGCTTCAACCACCTGTACCGACTGGCACGATCGAAGGCGTCCAGAAGCAGGTTGCTCTACAGGCTGTAGGTGCTCGACTGATGATCATGGCCAGGCTGACACTGTCGGCTGGTTTGACGGTTTGAGATCTGGAAGGAACCCAAACACAAAGTCAAGAGCTGCCCCCAAGTCAGAAGACTGTTGGCTCTCGACATCAGTTATGTCGGACTCATTCCCTGAGTCGGAAGACACATAGCCCATCATGGACAAACCAGCCGACGCCTTCCATGGTGTAGGCATACCAGGGGGATCAGAAAGCGGCCTGTTTCCAATCCCGGGAGGTGGCACCTCTGGGGGCACCTGGAAACCACTCGTAGCCTCGCTGGAAGCAACGGGAAGGCTCTTGGGCAGAACCTGAGTGAGCAAGGAGAGGGCCTCCCTAAGCGCACTGCCCATGTCGGCCGGTTCGACGTAGGAATGAACCGGCAAAGTGGCTTCACTCCTGACCCTTTTAACCAGCGAAGGGTCATGATCCTCAAATACATCCGACGTGCAGCCCAAACATCTGAAGGCAGATGCGTATAGGGGTATGGCATACCCCGGGGATCTACAGAGCGGAAACTCAGGAGAGTCGCAGCAGACCTCTGAGGAACAGAAGGTCCAGGCTGCACAAAAGGCGTTGGTCCCGCAAAACTGGCCCCACCATGAACATCCGAATCCAATGAGAAAACTGCGGTGCTCGACAGGTGAGAGACCACAGCAGAGGGTTTGGATGGCAGCCCCTTCTGACTTCGCCGAGTTGAAGTCAGGGAAGGCTGAGGTTGATATTCCGCATCTACACTACCAGGCATCTCTGCAGACCCCTGCAGGGACAAAACTGCTGTGCTCAACGGCTAAGAGTCCACAGCAGAGGGTTCGGTCAGCAGCCCCTTCCGACTTCGCCGAGTTGAAGTCAGGGAAGTCTGAGGCTGATACCCCACGTCTACACTACCAGACATCTCTGCAGACCCTTGCAAGGATAAAACTGCTGTGCTCAACGGTGGAGAGGCCACAGCAGAGGGTTCGGTCGGCAGCAGCTTCCGACTTCGCCGAGTTATACCCCACATCCACACTACCAGACATCGCTGCAGACCCCTGCAGAGATAAGCCGAGGCCAGCTGA
Source organism: Pictodentalium vernedei (assembly GCA_031216915.1). Classification (NCBI taxonomy): domain Eukaryota; kingdom Metazoa; phylum Mollusca; class Scaphopoda; order Dentaliida; family Dentaliidae; genus Pictodentalium; species Pictodentalium vernedei. The sequence goes on from CM062296.1 coordinate 233,091,485, forward strand.
AATAGTGACCGATGACGTTGCAGACAGAACAGCAGTAGCAGCAGATACGACGGGAGCTGTTGAAACTGGTGGAAAAGTGGAGAGAGCAACCAAGCTCGGCCTCCAAAGGAGGAGTCACAACCTTAGTGACAGCCTCAGATGTCGACTGGAGAGGGACCATAGTCCCGGAACCAGGCATCTCTTCACCAGACAACTCAACAGCTCCCGCAGTATCCACCATGGTTAAAAACTGCACATACCCCACGGAGGGGGTATAACTCTCACCAGACGTGGTCATGTCGGGAGGTCCCGAAAAGACAGCATTCCACCCTCACCCCCCCCCCCCCCCCCCCCCCCCCCCCGGGTGCGGGAGAAACGGCCATGAGAATGCACCATAAGCAAGGGCAATAGGCATTGCCCTAAAGGAACAGTACTGGACATAACAGAGGTGAGAGCACTAGAAGAAAAAGGTGAACTCAACAGATGTAGAAAGTAGAACACCCCCAACTACGAGAAAAAGGTGGCAGAAGAAGGACCGGCGGGAACACAACTGAACCCAGACAGCCGACAAGGACCAAAAAAACAGAAATTCTGCCCTCAACAGAGAGGAGAAATCCTGTCCAAACAGTCCCCCATTGACACCTAACTCCAATAATAATAAAAAAATTTATAGAAAATTTTATGTTCGAACCACACGGTACGCGAAAGTCGCATGCGACACGGAAAATATATAAAATACAATGAAAATGTGGTTGAAAATAATAACAAGAATATATAAAACACAGTCGTGTTATTATACGATCCTCAGATCCATATAATTCCAGTCACAGGTAACCATTATCAATGAGTTGAATTATCACTGTTTCTGAATGCAAAATGGACGTCCTGCCACATGGAAAAAAGAATGAGTCTTTAGCTATGTGTCTGCGCACTGGCAGCGGAAGTCATGGATGTTTACTAGGAGAGAGTGCCGGTAGCACTAAACCCAGTTTTGGCTTATTTTTTCTTGGTGCTTTTGAACCACTTTTCTTTCCCAAATCACTTAGGAAAGATCAAAATAGAGAGTATATTTTCCGAGTTAGGGTCTTCCACTGTAGTGCAAGCCTGTAGTAAACAACTATAAGGTAGGTTGATAAGAAATTGAAAAACTTGAATTATCCTGCGGTGACAGCTCCGGCATCAGAACTTCACCGCCGCCGATGTACTGCAACACCCATCTCCAATGTCTGGCATCACAATGTACACAAGTAGGACGAGAATCTGTAGGAGTGCATCGACTACAGGCAAGACGACAAGCATGTAAATCCGAGGTAGACTTCCTCGCCTTGCATTTGGAGCAGTAAGCCTTCATAATTAATTACAATACAAAACAGAGTTGATAGCACTCCTTCAAATTCAACAACAAAAATACATAAGGATACATGATAAGAGCAATCAAATTAATTTCGAAACAATTATAAAAAAAATTTAGAAAAAAAACCCTTTTGGGAAAATGCCCAAGTCCAAAAAACAAACAAACAAAGCTTGAAAAGTGTGAGTGGAGTTAGCCGGACAAACCATGTACCATACAAGTGAAATTCTACAAATGAAAGTGTCAATGACACTGTAGCTCAACTTAACAAACTTGACTTGGTAAGTTATAATTGAAATGGCAAAATTGAAGAACATTGGTACCAATGTTATTTGGTGAAATTTCAACGTAACAGCATTGTATGTGCACAACGTTGAGTAATCCATGCACTGGCTAAAGGAAGAATGTTGAAACACAGATGCAGTAAGTTCAGAGGTTATTGTAAATGGCAACTTTTTTCACAGAAATGAATGCTAATCAATAGCTCTTATTTAAAGGTCTCGCCTAATGAACACCAGAAGTTCAAAAACAATCCCCTGATAAATGTGGTCTGTAGGCCATGTCAAAGAATGTTGATGCACAAATGCAATAAATTCAAATATTATTGCCAACAGCAACAGTTTTTGATGGAAATGAAAAGAAAATCGATGGCTCCTATCTTTGTCACTCTGCATCAGCACACAAAGTTTCAAAACAACCTGATAATGAATGCTCCCTCTGAGGCGAGATGTTAATGCACAAATGCACTAAGTTTGAAGGTCAATGCTTGTGGCAATGTTTTTTTCTCGCTTTTTTATGGAAATTCATAAATATACCCTGCAGAGAGTGCAAAAGGGATAAGTTGCTGCACAAATGGGGAAAGTTCAAAGGCTGGTCATAACGACATGGAAATGAAAAATGAAAGTGTCAATGACACTGTAGCTCAACATGTCAAGACATGTACATGTATAGTATGTGACACAGCAATGACAAACATCTAGGTAATGACCTGATAACAAAGGTACATATAAAGTATTGTAACGGTCTGTACATAAATACTGACCGTAGCCTGTAACAAATGTATAGGTAAAGTATTGTAAAGGTGGGCGACAGTCAGATGCCCAACTAGAAAAGAAATCTTTGAGTCCCGTGTTCTCACAGCACAGTGATAACAAAGGCATCCCAAAACACTCGTTCCTGTCCCAAGGTGATAACAAAGGTACCCAAGAAGTTTTGTGAAGATCAGTTCATAAATACGAGCCGTATAGTAGTTGTGACAAAAAACTGATCTGACCTATTCCGGTACAAAATGGCCAGTGGCAGCCATCTTGAAATTTGGACCGCAACCAGAAACACTTGTTCTCGTACCAAGGTGATAACAAAAGTACTCAAGAAATTTTGTGAAGATCGGTTCATAAATACAGCCTCTAGCCTGAGCCGTATTGACATGTGCACTTACTGTGTATGAGTAGCACTGAATAAATCAAAGTTCATCTAATTTGCATAATTTCTGCACGAGAAAAAAACCCGTACTATATGTGATGTATTCCATGTTACTAATGACCTGATAACAAAGGTACATATAAAGTATTGTAACAGTTTGTACATAAATGGTGACCGTAGCCTGTAACAACTGTATAGGTAAAGTATAGTAAAGGTGGGTGACAGTCAGATGCCCAACTAGAAAAGAAATCTTTGAGTCTCGTGTTCTCATAGCACAGTAATAACAAAGGCATCCCAAAACACTCGTTTCTGTCCCAAGGTGTTAACAAAGGTACCCAAGAAGTTTCGTGAAGATCAGTTCATAAATACGAGCCGTATAGTAGTTGTGACAAAAAACTGATTGGACCTATTTCAGTACAAAGTGGTCACTGGCAGCCATCTTGAAATTTGCACCACACCCAGAAACACTCGTTCTTGTCCCAAGGTGATAACAAAAGTACTCAAGAAGTTTTGTGAAGATCGGTTCATAAATACAGCCCCTAGCCTGAGCCATATTGACATGTGCACTTACTGTGTATAAGTAGCACTGAATAAATCAAAGTTCATCTAATTTGCATAATTTCTGCATGAGAAAAAAAACCCGTACTGTATGTGATGTATTCCATGTTACTAAATATTCATACAAAAATTTAATCAAATCAGAACTTTCATACTGAAGTTCTGTACAAAAAACTGATTGCACTAATTTTGGTACAAAATGGCTGCTGGTGGCCATCTTGAATTTGGGACCACACCCCAAAACACTCGTTCTCATCCCATGATGATAACAAAGGTACCCAAGAAGTTTCATAAAGATCAGTTCATAAATATGGCCTCTAGCCTGAGTCGTTTAGAAGTTGTGTACAAAAAACTGATTAGACCTAATTTCGGTACAAAATGGCCACTGGCAGCCACCTTGAATTTTGGACCGCACCCAGAAACACTCGTTCTCGTTCCAAGGTGATAACAAAGGTACCCAAGTCATTTCGTGAAGATCGGTTCATAAATACAGGCTCTAGCCCGAGCCGTATTGACATGGGTACTTACTGTGTGTAAGTAACACTGAAAAAATCAAAGTTCATCTAATTTGCATAATTTCTGCACAAGAAAAAACCTGTATTATATGTGATGTATCCCATGGTACTAAACATTCACACACAAAAATTATTCAAATTGGCACTTTCATATGGAAGTTCTGCGTAAAAATCTGATTGCACCTAATTTTGTATAAAATGGCTGCCATCGGCCATCTTGAATTTCGGACCGGACCCAAAAACACTCGTTCTCATCCCACGGTGATACCACAGGTACCCAAGAAGTTTTGTAAAGATCGGTTCATAAATATGACCTCTAGCCCGAGCCGTATTGGCATTTGCACTTACAGTGCTGAAAGTAACACTAAATAAATCAAAGTTAGTCTAATTTGCATAATTTACGCACGAGAAAAAAACCTGTATTATATGTGATGTATCCCATGGTACTAAACATCCATACAAAAAATTATTCAAATCAGAGCTTTCATATGGAAGTTCTGTGCAAAAATCTGATTGCACCTAATTTTGTACAAAATGGCTGCCAGCGGCCAACTTGAATTTCAGATCGGACCCCAAAACATTCGTTCTCATCCCATGGTGATAACAAAGGTACCCATGAAGTTTCGTAAAGATCGGTTAATAAATATGGCCTCTAGCCCGAGCCGTATTGAATTGTTGGCAGATGGACGGACGACTGGCCATGGCATAAGCTTAAATTTAACTTACGTCTAAGTTGAGCTAAAAATCAATAGTTCACATCTACAGGTCAGTGAGGTCACCCCAAACACACAAACCAAGTTTCAAGTGATCCGATCGTAAATGTGCCCTGAAGGGGAAATATTGAAGTCTGACTAAACTAAGTTCAAAGGTTGTTGCCAGCGGCAACATTTTTTGACAGAAATGGAAGAAAATCGATAGCTCCCATGTAGATATCACCCCACACAAGCACACCAAGTTTCCAAGCGATCCAATCATAAATGTGCCCTGTAGGATGTTTCAAAGGGAAATGTTGATGCATAACTGTACTAAGTTTTTACTAAGTTCATCAGAGGTCATTGCCAATGGCAACTATTTTTGACAGAAATGGAAGAAAATCGATAGCTCCCATCTAGAGGTCACCCCAAACAAGCACACTAAGTTTCAAAACGATCCGGTGAAAAATGTGCACTGCAGGGTGCGCCCGCCAAATGGAAATATTGATGCATAACTGCACGAAGTTCTTCGAAGGTCTGCGGCAACATTTTTTGACAGAAATTGAAAAAAATCGAAAGCTCCCATCTAAAGGTAACACCAAACAAACATACCAAGTTTCAAATCATTCTGATCATAAATGTGCCCTGTAGGGCATGCCAAAGGAATATATTGATGCCTGACTAAACTAAGTTCAAAGGTCATTGCCAGCGGCAACATATTTTGATGGAAATAGAAGAAAATCAATAGGACCCATCTAGAGGTCACCCTAAATAAGCATGCCAGGTTTCAAAGGAATCGGATCATAAATGTGCCCTGTAGGGTGTGTCAAAGGGACATATTGAGGTCTGACTAAACTAAGTTCTAAGAACGTTGCCAGCGGCAACAATTTTTCACAGAAATTGAAGAAAATCGACAGCTCCCATCTAGAGGTCACCCCAAACAAGTATACCAAGTTTCAAAGCGATCTGATCATAAATGCAACCTGTGAGGTGTGCCAAAGCAAATTGTGGACGTACGTATGTACATACGTACATACGACAACGGATGAGAAGTGATGGCAATATCTCAGCTTGACTTTGTCAAGTTGAGCCAAAAAATGACTAAGTTCACCAACCTGTAATTTTGTGAAACACTGAAGCAAATCAAAATCCTGACAATGTGCACATCTCTTGTATTTGTACAAAACATCTTGTGAAATAAAAAGGTCCTAGCTTTGAAACTTTGAGAGGAGTTGGCTGGACAAACCATGTACCATACAGGTGAAATTCTACCGAAAATCGACTTATACTATTCCAAAAAAAAGTAGGGGATATTTGATAAAAGTGAGATATATGAAGAAATGTATTTATATTTTCATCAAAAAGACTGTTGAGGCATTGTGACATCTGGGGAATGATTTCAGTGATAGTTGGGTGTCTGACAAGCACACATTCCACGCACTGAGCTGTAGAAGACATGGATGGTCAGTCAGAGAATTTATCACATTCAGTCCAAGACCTCAATACCTTGTAAATGCTCCTTGGTTCGCGAGACAAGCATGGACCTGACATGGCATACTCCTCACCAAACGTCCAATATCAGCTTGCCTGATGTTATTCCATTCTTCCTTCAGTGCAGCGGTGAGTTCCTGGACATTGATAGGGGGCTGATGGCATTGTCGTAAGCACCTGCTAAGCATATCTCAGACATGCTTGATTGGTGAAAGGTCTGGACTTAGTGCTGGCCAAGGCAGTGTAGTGATGTTCTGTTCCTGGAGGAACTTTGTAGCGACACAGGCCCTGTGTGCTCTTGCATTGTCATCTTGGAAAATGAAGCGACGGTCATGACGTCATGCAAATGGCACCACATGAGCAGCTAACATGTTGTCATGGTAGTACTGCCCTGTGACACGCTCTTGGATGACATGTAATGCTGTTCTGCTTGTCATGGTAATGCCTCCCCACACCATAACCGATCCACCACCAAAACGATTGTGCTGCTTAACGGTCACGTCATGGTATCGTTCGTTCTGCCGCCGCCACACTCTGTTTCACCTGACGTGGAAGGCGAGAGTGAACCTTGATTCATTGGAAAACATGACATTGCTCCACCAACGATTGTCCCAGTGCTGTCATGCCTTGCTGTGATGTGATGTTCAGTCAAACGTGGAATTATTTGAGGTCGTTGAACATACAAATTCCAGCTGCGGAGGCGATTTCGGATAGTCTGACCACTGACTCGCACATCTGTCGCTCAGTGCAACTGCTGTCCAATTTCTGAGGCACTTTGATGGCAGTTATTAATGCTGTGGTTCGGATGAAACGATCCTGGTTAGCAGCTGTCGCCCTTGGATGACCTGACTGACGTCTGCCATCAACATTGCCGATCTAACTGGAGCATGACCACAATCTGCTAATCACCAATTGAGTAACGTTGATAATTTGAGCCACTGCAGTCTGTTTGTTGCCAGCTTCCAACATGCCAACGGCATGTAAACATTGTCACATGTCAGTCTTCGCATACCTCAAAAGTTACGTTTCATCCAAAAACTATTGATGAACGGGTTTATACCAAGAAAAGAATGATGAGACCTCCGAAAAAGCCCATCCAATACAAATGAAAATTTCAAAACGCACCCCAGAGACATTAATGCGGCTCTCGTGCGAAAAACCTGCACAAAGTTTTCGTGGGCCATTGACATTCATGATCCACACTAAACTTGGTAACACATTGATGAGTCCAATCACGTGTATCCAATACCAGTTTCCGAAAATATCAACATCAGTTTGGATATCCCTGACATTTTTTGAATAGTATAGTTCAACAACCTGTAATTTTTGTGAAATATTGAAGCAAATCAAAATCCTGAAAATATGCACACCCCTGGTATATATGGGAACATTCTGTGAAAGAAGAAAGCCCTAGCTTGAAAACTTTGAGAGAAGTTAGCTGGACAAATAATGCACTCTAGATGTGGACGGATGGACAACAGACAGACGGACAGGGGTAAAACAATATGCCCTCAACCCCAACTATTTGTTGCGGTGGCATAAAAATTTCAACAAAACCTTATCATGTGACCCCTCATTGGAGCAAGCTCAACGAGCTTGTTCCAATGAGGATCACATGATATGGTTTTGCTGAAAATTTTTGAAAAGTTAAAAAATTTATAGTAATTTATATATTTTTTATACTTACGAATGACCCAGACTTAGCTGGTGCTAACTCCTTAAAATCAAGGGCCAAACACAAATTTTGCCCCTCAATCCCCAAAATTTGCATCAAAAACCAAAATTTCAATGTCCTATGTGGTCCTCCATACCTTTTGTCCACTGCACATCTGCAGTGTCAAGGAGATCTCGATATTGGCGCCAATTGTCATTCTTACAAGCAGTGCCTGGTAAGCGTTATGTAATCAGCGGGGAGGTAAGAGTTCCCAACTCCTGGGAGGGCCATCCCCGTCTGGGTCATTGGTAAGTATAAAAAATAGATAAATTACTATAAATTTTTTAACATTTTTATACTGTACCAATGACCCAGACTTAGCTGAATAGAAAAAAGGCTGGAGGGCCTAGGACATAAAGGAAAATCCAATAGGCTCAATTACATGTAAACTGAATTATCCCATCAAGGAGAAGAGGAGAACAGGTCTTACATGTATCTTTCTCATTTGCATCAAACAAGAAAGACACAATACCCATCTGTAATTGAGCAAAATAAGATCAATGATCTCTATTAACATCCAGTATAACCTGTTATACTAATATTTTAAAAGGAAAGCCAATAAATAAAGGAAGGCCAGAGAAATGAGACTCTTTATACTCATTAAAAGTGTCCGAGGATTGTATATTAACGCCCATATGACACGTGACATATACAACTGCTTCACACCGAGCTACACTTTAAAAATATTACATAAATGAGTTAAACCTTAGCTTTACACTTTAAAACCATCCCGGTACCGACTCGGAATTACTGACTCCAGAGGAGGTATTCCCTTGCTTTTCACTATAAAGCAGGTGACCTAAGGGAACACCATCCCCCCCCCCCCCCCTTCCCCTTGCCCTGGGTCAAATACCCCAGAGCGAAGAGGGCAGCAGGACAGAGTCGCTGCCGGAACAGAAAGCCTGCATAACTATAGTTGCAACTGTTTAGTGGATGACATTCTGAACAACAGATAACGGACCAAAACAACGCAGGTCGCCAGAAATAGACTCAATATTTCTAAGATAAAAACTGGTGAATGTTGAAGGCTGAGACCAATATGCAGCCTTCATCAAATCGGTAATAGCAACGCTATTAGCATAAGCCCAAGATGAAGACAGCGCTCTTACTTCATGCGCCGAAATCTTAAGCACAGACTGCTGAGTTGAAAATAATTTTTCGTAAGCAGTACAGATAGTTAATTGAATCCACCTTGCAATAGAATGGACCGTAATGTCTCTTTTATTAGGCAGCAGAGACAGAAAGAAACGTTTACGTCCCTCTCTGATAAACTCAGATCTATGTTTGTAAATGCGCATAACAGGACAGAGTAAAGGCCTAAGTCCGTCTGAAGACGGAAGGGCCTTAATAACAATAGGTTCCGGATACTTATTAGGAGCCTGATTCTTAGCCAAAAATCGGACATTAGTAGTCAAGGTAATAGTATTACCTATACTACGATAGTGAGAATCATCAACAGATAGTGCATGAAGCTCACTAACTCTTCTAGGCGAAGAGAAGGCTAAGAGAAAAGCTGTCTTATAAGATAAGAATTTGAAGTCCACCATGTCAAGAGGCTCAAATGGCGCTTCTTTTTCACTAACTTAGATAAAGAGACATTAGATCCAATCTGTAAGCTATCATGATGTGCATAGGTATCAGATAGCATAGACCTATAACCCTTAATGGTAACAGGCTGCAGTTTGATCTCATCAAACAGGTAGACTAGAAAATTAGCAATGTCTGGAATGGAGGGATCATAAATATCAACAAAATGATCCCTACATCACCGACAGAAAACCTTCCACTTAGCAGCATAATTTAGCAAAGAGGAGGTCCTCCTACAGTTAGAAATCACAACCACTGCTCGTCTTGTAAATTGCTTGCCATTCAAGAAGGACAGCACAATGGAAATACATGAAGGTTGAGACCTTGCAGGTTGTGATGCAGTGTGCACGATTTCCCCTGCGAAAGAAGATCCTCTCGTGGAGGAAGCTTCTGCGGCATGTCCCACAGCAGACACCTGAGTAGATTTATCCATGGTCTCTGGGGTGACAGAGATGCTACCAACAGAATCTTGCAGTGAGATTTCTTTATCTTGAGCGATATCTGCTGAATCAATGGCGCTGGAGGATACGCATATCCTATCATTCCGTCCCAAGAGATCGAGAGAGCATCTACTGCAAACGCTTGAGGATCTGGACACGGCGACACATACGACTCCAACTGATTGTTGAGATGCGTCGCAAATAAGTCTATCATCGGACGCTCCCATTGGTAGCAAATCTGATTGAATACTCATTTGTTGAGAATCCATTCTGACAGCAACATGTGACCCCTCCGAGAAAGGGAGTCTGCCAAAACGTTCAGATGACCCGGAATATGATGGACCGATAAAAGAACTTGATGCTCTAGGACTAACAGAAGGATTCTTTCCGTTAAGTTGAATAATGGAATGGAATGAGTGCCTTCCTGGTTCCGAATATACGCTACTACTGTCGAATTGTCGGACAGAATTTGCACATGTGCATTCCGAATTATGTTCAACCAATGACATAGCGGAAGCCAAATTGACATAATTTCTTTGATGTTTATGTGCTTGTTTACGAACTGCGGATCCCAAAGACCCCAGCACTTCGAATCCATTGGGCTCAAGGTTGCGCCCCAACCTGTTTGACTGGCATCCGTCATAATCGTAAAACTTGGGTCCGGTGATTGCAGTGGAACTCCCTGAGTTAACCACTGAATATCTGCCCAAGTCTGAATCTCTTGTTTGACTTGATTCGACAAGACGATGTTCGTATCGAGCGAATGAATCTTGACACTTCAATTCTGAGTGAGAAAGATTTGGAGTGGCCGAGCACGTAGCCGCCCCATCGGAATAAGATCCGAGATGGCTCCGCACAAACCTATCAGTCGCATGAATTCTCTCGCTGTGACTTTGTCGGAGTGAAGACAAAAGCGAGCGTAACAACTGATTAATTTCGCTCTGGTTAACGGCAGACGAATGAAATTGTTGTGCGTCTCGAAGCTCATTCCCAGGTGGGTGAATGACTTGAACAGCACCAGATCCGACTTCTTCTCGTTTATTATAAAACCGAGACATCGGAGCAGTTGAAGCAGATTCTGCACATCGTTCTGAAGCGTTAACTCATTGCCGAACCGCTGAAGAATGTTGTCCAGGTAGGCCGACGTTACCGCAGACGAATGAGCTCGGAAATGAGTCATTACCAAGTTCATTATTCGAGTGAAAGCCCAGGGCGCTAGATTCAGACCAAAGCACATCGCTCAGAACTGATAAACGATCCTAGGGCAGCGAAGCGAAGGTACTTTCTGAACGCTGGATGTACCATGACGTGAAAGTACGCATCCTTGAGATCTATGCTCGCAGCATAGTCGTTCACTCGAATGCTCGCTCTGACCAATCGAATGGTCTCCATATAAAATTTTGGAGCCATGATCAGCTTGTTTATCCAGCTCAGATCTATGACTGTACGAAACGAACCGTTTGGTTTCGGGACCAGAAACAGATGGCTGTAGAAACCTGGGGATTCCTGGTTTTCCACGACTTCTATCGCATTCTTCTCCAGAAGAGATTGGACTTCTAATAGAAGCGAACTTCTCTTCTGAGGATTTGACAGAAGCTGAGTCCTTCTTGGACTTCGAGTTAACGGAGGTTTTCTTTTGAAGGACAGTTTTAGTCTGAAATCACCCCTCGAACCCAAGGGTCGTCCATAATTGACAACCAATTGGTTAAGCAACTCGATAACCTTCTGCCCACTGGAACAAGATAGAGGTTTGCACCATCACTTTCTGGTCTTGCGAGGCTTGCGGGAGGAGAAACCACGTCCTCCACGACATGCACCTCACCCCGTCGACCTAGGGGCATCTGACCGATTGTCTCGGCCAGTATTATAGCCCCTACCCGAGTCGCTACCATGACGGTCTCTGGAGTAAGACCTAGAGGCATGCTTAGATCCTCTATAGGAACTTCCCTTGGACGTATTCATCCCAGAAGTGCCTGTCTTACTCTTCTCCGCTGAATCCGACTTTTTAACAGCGGACTTGAATAGTAGAGAGTCTGAAGCTTTCTTAGTAATTTGATCATAGTTCAAGGAAAGCTTGCCGTCGAAGAGAAGCTCTCCCGAGACCGGAGTGACTCGAAGAGTTTTTCACCTTACGATCCATACGAGTGGATGTAGCCAGGGCAGCATCACGTTTAACACCAGATTTTCCACTGAAAGGGCGGAGTTATATGTAGAGTATGCTATGGCCCTCGAAAGAACTCTTAAGGATGTCTGAACATCCTGGAATTCTTTTCCTTCCAGATGTAATAACGCTCTGGTAAGGTGATCTGTGTACGATAATGCGTCTAAGCTGGTCCTGTTAGACGAGATTGTCGTATCCAACGTCCTGGCTGGAATAGACATAGACGGCGGCAAAGACAATTCTAGGTCTTCAGCCTGGTCGTCTAGATGCAGAGGAACTCTCGGAATGCCATGTCCTGCCGTTTCAAATTTATTCCTTGAATTGATGAAAGGCAGCTGTACAGCATTGGCCATTAAGAAACCGGACTTGCCCGTCTTGGTGGCAAGTTTGAATACAGCATCATTCAAAAGATCAAATGTCTGTGAGACATTTCTGGACTGGGTCGGAAACTCAGGGACGGTGTCCCTAATCCGGCCGAAAAAGTCTGTGTCCAGTGATGCTATCAGTCTCTTATCCGGCACCTCAGCATTTTGGTCCAGAGGAACAACATCAGGAAGGTATTGCCGGATGAAATCTACGGCTACCTTATGTTGCTCCAAAAGGAAAAATTCCAACTCCTCTGAATCCCTTTCTCTATCCGGCTAGACCACTTGATAATCTCAGTCGTCCCTTGCTGACTCTGCAGTGGAACGAACCGACCCAGCTTCCTCAGACAATTCCTGATCGGTAAAGGTTTCTGACGGCTGCTGGGATGCTGCAATAAGATGAGCTATCTGCGATAGCAAGTCCGTTATGGAGGCCTGTGGAGCCGCGGTCTTACATGATTTAGCCGCTGGAAGCTCCTGGGACGCTGAATCTTGCATACTTCTCTTATGCGCTCGTCCTGATTGTAAAGGCCTCGTATCCCTGGCTACCGGATGGCGTGACCTGGTCGACGTGGAATCCCTGGTCAGCGAAGCTGGCTGGATATCAGCGGTCACGTAGCCAAGGTGCAGTCGTGTGTGCTGCCATGAGGCTGAGGAAGCCGATAGCCTAGTCGCTGAGGACTGTCTATGTAACGGAGCGTCCCGAGCAGATGGAGTAGACGTATGCTCCGCTTGATTAGCGTCACGTACAACAACATCTGGACCCAGATGTTGCTGTAAGAGAGAGGGGGCTCTCTTGCTCGCGGTCCAGGTGGACCAGGACGAGCTAGGTACCAGACTGACAGGCTTCCTCCCTACTATCCTTGGATTCGTCGTTGCTGGGTGTGCACGTTCAATGTTTATAGTGCTCGCATCACACAAACTGCTTCCCTGGACCGCAACAGACGAACCCGGCTGCTGAGCCATTCGATGAATGGTCGCTACACCGGGCGAGCTAGGGGACAACAACGCATTCGATCCTACTTGGAACCTCTTAGGCAATTGTTGTATCTCCATGAGCACTTTTGCTGCTAGCTCTTCGTTAGAATGCAATGATGGAGGCACACTTGTTGAAGACATCACGGAAACATCACCCTGTTCTTGTTCCTCTGAAAAAGAGATTGATAAACTAGAGTGATCCTGCGGAGAGAGGACCGGCATGGACCCCTCACCGCTAACAATATACCGTGACACACGTCTCCAACGTTTGTCATTCCAATTGGCACACACTGAGCAAGAATTAGTGTGAGTACATAGACTACAAGACACACAATAAACATGAGAATCAGAGGAAGATTTCCTCGCATTACAATTTGAACAATATTCTTTCATCGTGAAAAAATATAAACAGTAGTAGTACTCGCACTAAACCTTGAAACAAAGATACATAATAATAATATAATACATTATAACATTTCGAAAAAATAATTTGAAAAAAAAAAAATTTTTGAAAAATTTTCAGAAGAGCCCAAGTTCCCAATGGGAACAGTGAGCCCACATGGATCCCAAAAAGGCCCAAGTGTGGACAAAAATTTTAAAACATTTTTAAAAATTAATGTAAAACTTACGGACAATATTCATGTATCTGGCTATGAGCAGAACTAAACAGAAGACAAGTAATCACTATCAGAAGTAACCATTGTCAACATAAACAAAGTGTACAAAAACCGGAAACATGACTCCAGGCACTGTAAACATGGCCCAAAATCAGTCACCAATTTAAACACTATCCGATGTAAAACAGAGACTTCCCAAGAAGAAACTGCAGTACATCGGATGGTAGATGCAGATCACAATGCCTAACACCCAAGGGTGAGGACGTAAACATGGGGAAAAAACAGAAAATACATTCTGTTACCAAGCCAAAGCTCCCAAGAAATTTTAGTAAAAATAATTACAAAAATTATGCCAAAAGCATGGGAGAATAGCAAGGGGGGAATACAGGAAAGGGAGAGAGGAAACACTGAACAAACAATGGTACATTCATAGCAAGAATGACAACATTAGGGCCATGCCTCGAAAATAGGCAACATGAAATAATTTCGTAAAAAAATTATAAGTTACAGCCCTGATCATATTCTGCCACTGTTTTTTCCTCTCATCCTTCTATTTCCTTCATAAATCCACCATTTCATCCATAATTATGTGTCTGGCATCATTTAAACAGAGATTTACAGCACAAATATCAGTGAGGTGTTACTGAATTCAGGGCCAAACAAAGAATGACAATTGGCGCCAATTTCCAATTTCGAGACCTCCTTGACACTGCGCATGTGCAGTGGACAAAAGGTATGGAGAACCACATAGGACATTGAAATTTCGGTTTTTGATGCAAATTTTGGGGATTGGGGGGCAAAATTTGTGTTTGGCCCTTGATTTTAAGGAGTTAGCACCAGCTAAGTCTGGGTAATTGGTACAGTATAAATATATATTTTTTCAACTGCTTAATTTGTAAAATGCAAGTGGGCGTGGCCAATTCATTGGGTCAAGAGTTATTACAATCCTGGGATGGAAAAACGGCCTTCTGGGTTCAAAGTTTAAAACCTTTGGATCCGCAGTTTGGGACTTTTAAATATTTTTACCTTTACTCGCAATGGTGAAATCCTAGGGCCTCATACTATCCCTAAATATACCTCAGAGGCTTGATCTGAACAAATGGTAAATCATTCTTGCCATGATGTTACAGTACAGTGGCGGTGGAGTAGTCGTAATCCATGCATGGGCAGTTATGTCCACACATGTGTTTACAAGGTAATAAAAATCTTCATCAGCAAAATTTTAATTAATGAAGTACCAAGTTGTACCCAGTGCTTCATTAATTAAGTTTTTGATGATTATTTTTATAATTAGTGTTTCAAATCTAATATTATTGCATCTGTGGAAATATTCCCCATCCGTGGAAAGTGACCAGTCCATGGTGACTGTACTGTACATATCAAACATGAAACATAGGATCAGACGCTTGGTAGAAGTCTTTTTAATGTGTTCTCCATTACCCATAGTGCTAAAATCTGAAAACTCTGACACCCCTAAATATGATCCCAAGAGCTTGATTTGAACAAATTTGTAAAACATCCTTACAAATATGTCTTATTTCAAATCAATGAAGAATTTGAAGCAGTTGTTCAAATGCCAGTTGGAACAAACTTATAAATCTTCTTTACAAAGATGTTCAAACATGAAAGCATTTGGGGCAGTTGTCTGAAAAAAGAAGACGTTTTAAACATTTTGTCTATATCCACAGTGTTGAGGAGAACAGTGATTCTTTGGTTAGCACATTAGATTTGAGATCGAAAGGCTGAAGGTTTCATCCTTTCCTCAGCCCTGTTAATTCACCCTCAGCAATCAGCAGTGCCGAGGAAAATGTCGAGGATATGAAAAAAATGAACTGCAAAAATACTGCCAAGGATGGCTTCTTCAGAAAGCCTTGTGGTGGTAGAAATTGCACAACTTCCAGGTTAAATGCCAAGGAACCAAACCATGTGGGTTGCACTATGCTGTATTGCTAATCTTACAATTTACAGTACAAATTGCAACATAACCACTAGAAACTTCTTTCTTTCTTTATTGGTGTTTAAGGTCACATATTTCTGCACAATGGCTAACCATGACCGTGACAGTTTTACGGGTGGAGGAAGCCGGAGTACCCAGAGAGAACCACCGAGCAACGGCAAGCAACTGTCAGTTCCCCAACATACCAACTCCACACAAGCAGGGTTAGCATTGGTTGAAGACAGGTGCACCATCGACGTGCAGTACGCCTTAGTACACAGCGTCACCGTGCCCTCACGTGGGCAATGGGGGTGAAGTGTCTCGCCCAAGGACACAACGCAGTTGCCGCAGATGGGATTCGAACCGAGGGCCTCTCGGCTTGCAGCCTGCACCTCTACCAACTGAGCCACCGTGCCCCCCCCCCCCCCCCCCACTAGAAACTATGTCTTCTGCTTCTTCTATATTGATAACACTAGAATCTGACGTCAGTTTCTAGTGTTATCAACATGGAAGCAGAAACTGATGTCAGATTCTAGTGTTATCAACATAGAAGCAGTGAGATACTTAGTTTGTGGTTATGCGGCATCTTATTTTCACTCATACTATACATATTGGGCAAGTCACCTGCTTACTTCTAAGATTTTTCCTCAGCATTCACATGGTTCATGATTGGCATTATTTAATTGAGTGAAAGATTCGGCACATTGATTGTGATTATATACACATGTATCTTGAACTACTTTCATGTGTCAAAGTTACTTGAAAGTTTTCACTTCACCGCATACTACATATACATGGCAATTGAGACTATGCCCCGCCCCCTGATGATTTTTACACAATCAAACAGGCTTCACAGCAATTGCCGTAGAAGCACCAGTTTTCCACATAAGAGGCAAACGCTCGTACCGTTCGCCTATCGGTTACACAGATTTGTTTTCAAGCGAAGAAGCACTGCAGTGAACAAAACGAGAACAAAATGCTCGTGGTTATCATACAGCATGTTTCAATCATTACTGTACTTGTGGGGGTATAAATCTGTAGTATTAGCGGTACTGAAGATCTGCAGTACCAACTCGCGGCGCCCTCTGGCTCTCGAAACAATTAATTTGTTTCGATTCTGAGAAAGACAATTGTCTGTTACAGCTAAAGGGAGCTAACTGCTTTGTTAATACATTTACCGCACATGAGGTATTAATTCTCACACTGCGCGAAGCTGAAAATAAGTCTTTGATACAATAAAAAGGAGACATATTGAAAATCAAATGAGCTGTTGTTAATTATTTGCATTCCGCCCCTTTTTACCCTACCAATCCATGATAAAAATTTTCGAACACATTATGGAAACGTCTTTTATTCACCAATGCTGACTTCTTGTTTACGTGCTTATTCCATTTGAATAAACAGCAGCATGGTTGTGAACATGGGTTTTTCCAAATGATTTCGAACATTGTATCACAAATAAAGTTTTAGTTTGGAATTTTGGATTACATTCTCCGGATTCCGAAATGTAGGGGAAGGTAGATACGATTTACAATTATTTCTTTTCCAATGTTAATCAGAGACTGCCAATGCAACTCCAATGCCCTAAAGTTCAATGTATTCGTAATACAGACGTCCATCGACGGTATTTGACCCCACCCCCACACAATTGCCCAATTCCCACTCCCAGTTCGAGACAAATGTGTTTGGGTTTCTGAAATAATAAGCCACACAGCAAAATAAACAATTAAAAATTCTTTAATTTTCATTAGACACAAAAAATCATATAAAGCAAAGAACAAGAAATGTTAATGCGTGCATACGTGAATGTGCATGTGTATGGGGGGGTGGGGGGACGTGTGTATGTACCTGTTTTGTACTTCGCCTGAGTAGGTGATAATTGCAGATTCAAGGACACGTTGTACATGTACGTGTACAGTACACGTACATGGTGTGTTTACCATGGTAGGATTCAGTGTTAAGTCGCGAGCACGTTCGCATTTTTTCATGGTGTCCCAGAATCCGCTGTTATTTTGAGGCTCCTAGATCGCACTTTTAATGTTCAAATACCCGTTGGCGAACGTGTCGAATGTACAAGTTTTCAAAAAAGTGAAAAATGCATGAAATTGTACATTTTTCACTTTTTTTTTTTACTTCAAAATTTTTGTCGACGTTCCCATCGCGGATCAGACCATCGATCCATCGTTGGTGAACGCGAGCAAAAAACGTTTTGCAGCTTCTAGGACAGCATCAAAACGGTGGTTTGTGGATTCTGGGACAGTGTCCCAGAATCCGCAAACGGCTTTTGAGGCGGGGATTTTCCCATTTCTGACGTAAGTGGGGGAATACCCATAGTGTGATTTTCTAAACTCAGCTAATTAACCAATCAGATTGCTTGATTCTCCGCTAATTAACCAATCAGATTGCTTGATTCTCATAAACTTAATCATACAAAGTTATCTCCCCTCACCGTGGTGGTGGGGGGGGGTCACCGCCATCAAAAAAATCGAAGTTTCGAGAAGGTGGTCACGTGACCTATCAAATTGAAGGTCGCGGAAATAAAAAAGTGATTGATATATATATAGTAGGGAAAAAAAAAATATAAATAAATAGTTATTATCTGAGTGAATGATTTGAGATGTGAATGAAATCCTTTTAACAGACGTAATTATTCTCAAACGCGTTAAATCAGAAACCGGTTTCTTATGCGCTAAAACTTTTCAAACTTTTCAAGTTTTCCCAGTTCGACACTGAGTGAATAATTGGTGATGCGATTTTTAACGCATTCGGAGGCAAAACGCATTTATATGGGTTTTATTGTGTAAAATGTTTTTTCTCAACGGGTTTTTTAGTTATTATATTAAAGACAGAAGATTCATTTACTTAAAACATAAAAAATAATTATACATTTAATTTTGAAAATAATAAAATAACTCACATTAGCATACTCAAAGGAATATTAATAATTTAAAAACGAAAAATGTTTTTACAGATGGATGCCAAACGTCGAGGTCAGCTTTTAAGCGAATATGAACGTGCCAAGAAGAGCATTCAATCGGCTGACAGAAGCAGACGTCTTGGAGAGATTGAACTCAGATGCGAAGCCACAAAAATATTTAAACCAGTGACGGAGGTTCAAGAGCGAAGCAAGAAGGCGATCGTTGACGAATTGAGACCCATAAAAGAGGGTTCTTTGAGAATGGGTTCATTGCCCGGTAGTTTTACGAAACAGTTTTCCTTTCAATCTACACCGGATTACGTTCCCACAGGGATTCAAACCGACGTGAGCGAGACCGACGATACAGCTTCAACTATCACCACTGATAGCGTCACGTCGTCTGAGGATGGTGGTAAGAGAGATCTGTTGTATGGAATTTATAAGGATTCGGACGGTAGAACTTTTGTGGGCAACACAGAAGTGGAAATGGATGATGAAGATTTAATCGTTGGTTCGAATAAGTATAAAATAACTGATGGACTGCGCAAATTGCTCCTTTTCGACAAGCCTGGAGATTACACGGAACAGGATTTCGACAATTACACCGACATTCTGGTTCAGACCCACGCCATGCTGAGAAATAACGATGCCAGAGAGACAAGACCCAAAGCCAACAGAGGTTACAAGTGGACGAAAGTGGTGAAACCCATATGGGATATGAATAAGAAGTTCGTCGAATCGGTGACTGGTAAAGGGGTGAGAACCACTTTTCTTCCGAGCGATTATGACGCTCTGTCTCAGAGATTGAGTTTGTTGATGACAAGCAGACGTGCTGGTCACACAGGATTAGATAATCAAATAGTTACTATATCTGACGAATTGTTAAGACAGAAGGTTTTGAATAAAAACCATTATAAAAGGCTGATGAACGAATTGAAGGATTGATGTATATAATAAGTAGAGAGAAACAAACAAACAAACAAAAATATATAAAATAAAAAAACAGTAAATTTTACATTAGAATAATAAAAGTATTTAAACAACAAACGATTTACCACTGAAAAACAAAATATATATTATAAAATAAAAAAAATATGTTGGTGATAAAGAACAGGGGAGGATACGTCAGAACTTACGTTCAAGGCGGTTCTGGCATCGTCGATTCTATAATGCGAGCGTTCACGAGCGATGCGGGTAGAAAACTCGCATCGACCGCGTTTGAGGTCGGTAAGAAGACGGCTTTGGATGCTGGTAAGAAAGCCGCTTCCAAAGCCAGTGGTAGGATAGCTTCTGTGGCTGGCAAGAGGGCAGCCGACGCGTTGATCAGCAAGTTGATCAGTCCGCCGGCGAAGCGAGCTGCATTAGACCGAACGCCGAAAAGTTGGAAAGATTTTAAGGATGCTGTGGTACCCATACAAGATTTAGACAAAATGATGAGTGGATCCGGATTGAAGAGAACTCGCGACGGTGTAATATAAATAAATAATAATATTAAAAACTGAGTTTGAAAAACATAAAAAATTGTGTTTGAAAAAATCTAAAATAACAAACAAAAAAATAAAACAAAGATGAACATTAAAGATATGTCTTGGAACGACGCCGCGACCAAGAGGTCGAATAACGAGTTCTTTCCCAAAAGCATAAGAGGCTTGATAGTGGGAAAATCGAATTGTGGAAAGACCAATCTGTTGATGAATCTGTTGTCCCGACCTGACTGGTTGGATTACGACAGATTGTTTGTGTTTGGCAAGAGCTTGTTTCAACCCGAATACAGATTGCTTCGAGAGTGCATGGATCGTAGATTGCCCAAGGACGTCATAGCCAGAATCTTTGATAGTAGGGAGGAATTCGACAAAAGTGAAGCTCCTCTTTCGACAATTTTGGACGGTGCGGCGATGGAATTGATGAAGAGAAATGCATCTTCGAACGTCGAGTGTCGATTTTATGAGAACGCTAGCGACGTTCCGGATCCTAGAGAATTGAAATCGGAAGATAAGAATCTCATGATTTTCGACGATCTGCTTTTGGAGAGACAGAACCGATGCGAATCGTATTATGTTAGGGGTCGACACAGCAATGTGGACTGTTTCTACCTGTCGCAGATTTATTTTTGATTGCCCAGACAGACGATAAGGGAGAACGCTAATTTTCTATGTCTCTTTCGCCAAGATCTCAAGAATCTCAATCACATCTACGGCGATCACGTCGCAAACGACATGAGCGTGGCGGAATTCAGGAGATTCTGCAAGAGGGTTTGGGATGGAGGACTTTACAATTTCGTCGTGATCGATTTGACTAGCGAATTTAATCGCGGAAAATATCGGTGCGAATTCGACAAGTTTTATGTTTCTGATGATAATAAGATAGAGCGTGAAAATAAAAAAAAATTAGAAAATAATAAATCTTCAAATAATTAGTTTTGAAAAAATAAAAATAAAATTAAAATACTAGAGGATGGCCACCAAAGGGTGGCTAATTCCCCCTAAAAAAGCCTTGATAGCCATTCCAACCTTATTCACGACACACCCTCTGGTTGTGGGCAATAATAATACCAAGTATCATTAATATCCTTGAAGGCTGTAAGAAGTTATGGAGCGGACACGAATTCCGTCTATGCCCGGACAGACAGACGGACAGACAGACAGACGGACGACGTCACGGCTAGATTCCCCCAAATTTTTTTCGAGGGAATAATAATGTTCGAACAAGGAGAATTGTTAGAACGGATAGCTGAGAATACGGCTGCAAAACAATCCATTCAAATCGTGGTGAGTGGCGATTCGACTCAATTCACGACTCGATTCGAACCTTCCATCGAATTGAATAGAGAGAAAAGATACGAGATGGCGTTGGTGAATCTGGAGACTTATCATTCCTTTCCCAACATCACCGAAAAGAATAACTCGTACAAGTATTCCGACGGAGAAGATTGGTTGGAGATTCGAATTCCCAAAGGAAGTTACAACATAGACGATTTGAACAATTACATTCAGACGCGAATGAAGACGGATGGAAAGGGAAGCAACAAGATCAGACTCGCTCCCAATCCTAATACCTTACAGACGATGTTGGATTTGGAAGATAATTTTCGAGTGGATTTCAATACGGATGATTCTATAGGCATGATGTTGGGATTCGATCGAAAGATGTATCGAGACCACGTGGCATCTGAAAATACGGTTGACATTCTCACAGTCAATAGCATTCTGGTGAACGTGGATGTGATTGCTGGAAGCTACGTGAATGGTAGCACTCAACCAACGATCTATTCCTTCTTTCCAAACGTGTCGCCGGGTTATAAGATCGTGGAGCGACCTCGAAATTTAGTTTATCTACCAGTGATTTTAGACACGTTGTATAGTCTCAAAACCACGTTGATGGATCAAAATGGTGAACTGTTAGATCTTCGCGGAGAGAGGGTGACGATACGATTTCACATAAGAGAAATATAAAAGCAAAAAAAAAAATATTGTGTATATATATAAATAACAAAAATAAAATAAACGCAATATTAATTTTACAAAAATTATTTAATATATATAATTATCATTAAAACGAAAAAAACAATTGAAGAAAATATATTTAAAAAAAAAGAATTATGACACAATACGTGGTTAAAAACGTGAACATATCCGTAGGACAGAAGAAGAAACTTAAGAGAGCGTTAACAACTCGAGGCGAGGTGATGAGATTCAAATTCACTCACGAAGATCTGACGAGTGGCGGTCAGGATTCGATCGCTTGGACCAGAATTCAAATCAAAAGGATGGAGAAAGTGACTCGTGATGGAAGAGGGTTGACGGTGAGATTGAGTCCCGCTCAATTGAGATACAATTTGAGAATGAAAGGCGGTTTCCTACCGCTATTGGCAGGAATCGCCGCAAAAGCATTACCCTTCGCCGCAAAGGCACTACCCTTTCTCGGAAAGACTCTCGGCGTGGGAGCTCTCACAGGACTCGCGAGTTCGGTAGTTGAGAAATTAATGGGTGGCAGCGGACTGTTTTTGAAGAAGGGAGGAGCCGTGTGTCGCGTCCACGTAGACGACAGCGGTAAAGGATTGTATCTGGAACCCGTTAGAGGTGACAACTCTTTGAGTGGAAACGGTCTCTATCTGAAGAGTGGACGGAACGTTGAGCGACTCGGCAAGGGTTTGTTGTTTGGTGAGAATTCGCCATTTAAGAATATACCGATTTTGAATATGTTATCATAATGTAAAAATTATATAATTATATAAAATATAAATCATAGAAAGTATAAAAAAATAATATAAAATGGATAAAAAGGTGGAAAAACAATTAGACGATAATGATTAATATCGCGAGATAGAGTGTGAAAAAGATGTGGAAAAACGATTAGATGCTAATGATGGATATCTTAGGAAAGAACTGACAAAAGAGTTAAATAAAGATCGGGATATGCGGTTGAAATTTAAAAGAATGAGACGTTTTCCACCGTTACCACTATCTTCTGAAGAGAATGGTAATGATGCCAGTGTTACCGAGAGATGCACAACATTCGTTCATAATTATGATTCGGATAAACAAATGTGTTGTTATAAAAACGTAGCATATCACAAAAAAAAAAAGAAAAAAAAAAAGAAGAATCGACACTGAAATTTAAGAAAAAAGGAAACGTTATTATAATATATGGGTATTAGTGAAGAAGGAAAACAAAAAAAAAAGTAATGAGATCTAAAGATGATCTCATTACTTTTTTTTTTTTCCTTCTTCTTCGCTAAAAAACAATCTCTCTATTGTTTATATTTCCAAGTCTGTTATTAGCATGTTGACACTCGTGTTTTCTCCTTTTTCGCAAATGTGTTGAATGTTTATCTTTACTTTTTTGAGTTTTTTTACTTCGGTCAATGCGCTCTCACCACCCGATTTGTTCACGAGTTCAAGTGAGATGTTTGGAAATATGTAACTTCCATAGGGCAACGACAAATCGTCCTTGTCGAATTCTCTATCTTTGGCGATGACGATATTCTGCAGATCGCTTTTGTACTCGTAAAACAAATCGAGCGTGGCTTCGTCCAATTTCAAAGGCATGCTATATTTGTCGTATTTGTGCTCTAAGCCCTTCGTCTCGACCTCGTTCAATTCGATGGGATTGTGTCGTTGTAATCTATAGATTTTAAAACCAAATTTCTTACACGTTTCGACTCGTTTCAATTTCAATTTGCATCTTTTAGGTGTTGTTGTCATGATCGATTATTTGGTTTTTTATTTTAGGAATTCTTGCAAATAATGTATATTTTAAATTTTGTATGTTAATAATTTGTTTAAAA
This sequence comes from Pictodentalium vernedei, assembly GCA_031216915.1. NCBI lineage: Eukaryota > Metazoa > Mollusca > Scaphopoda > Dentaliida > Dentaliidae > Pictodentalium > Pictodentalium vernedei. The sequence goes on from CM062296.1 coordinate 233,115,495, forward strand.
AGTTTTGTTTTTTTTTACTCTTTATATATATAAAAAAAAAGAAGTTTTTTTAATTTTAATTTTCTTTAATGTGAAAAAAAATTTTTTTGTAAAAGTTTTTTTCTCTTTATATATCAATAAAAAGTTAAATTTAACATCCTTTTTTTCTCGTATTAATTCAATTTTTTTTTCACGTTAAGAACATAAAAAAATTGATTAATTTTTTTTTTGAAGGAATTAAAACATATATATAAACAATTTTAAAACTTTTAAACAAATTATCATTTAAATAGAAAATTCGAAAAAAATATTCTTACAAACCCAATTTTGAGGTAAAAAAAACAATGATTAAATCCAAATATCCGAATTATAGTTTAGAACATGCAAGACTTCAAACGTTTAAAAATTGGCCTTCGCATCTTGCTCAAAAACCCGAAGATTTAGCTGCTGCGGGTTTCATTTATGTGAGTAAAAGTGACAGAGTTAAATGTTTTTGTCATAACATAATTTAATGAATTGGGAACCTAATGACAAACCGTTCGCAGAACACATACAAAATACCGAAGGTCGTTGCGATTATTTGAAGAAGATCCAGACATTAGGATTGATTAAAATTGAAAGCGAAGAATGGGAAAGAAATAAAAATGAGAGTTTATTAAGGGGTATTTTACAATCCGGATACACGAAGGAACAATTGTATAATACATTGAATTACGCAAACAAGACGTTATCTCAATTCTCGACTTTAGAAGATTTGATTCGATTCATGAAAGAAGCAAACGGGTTATTATCTATTGAGAAGGAGTCGAGTGATGTGAACACGTGTCTGCTTTGCGAAAACAACTCTGCAAATGTTTTGTTTCAACCATGTGCACATTTGTGTTATTGTAAGGAATGTTATTCTAGAGACGAGAAAACGTGTTCGTTTTGCGAACAAGAAATAAAAGCGATCGTAAATTGTTTTGAATAAAAAACATTAAAGAAAAAAATAAAATTAAAAAAAATCTTTTTTATATATATAAAGAGTAAAAAAACAAAACTTTTTAACAAATTATTTTAATACAAAATTCGAAAAAAAATATTCTTACAAATGGTGCAAACAAATAAAAAAAATGGAAAATTTAAATGAGAAAACCGTACCTCAGTTAAACGAGATTTGTAAACTATAAAAAATTCCACATTTCAGAAATCATAGAACTAAATCAAAAAAAATTGAAGTCATACAGGAATATTTGCGAAACGCTAGAAAGGCAAACGAAATGTCGATAGCAACGACGTCAAAAAATGCATCGGTTGTGAAAAATGAGTAGAAGAAAAAGATAGTAAAAGGAATCGAAATGCCGACGTCAAAAAAAACCAAAAACGTTTCAATTGTGAAAAATAAGAAGACGACTAAACGAAAAGCCATTGAAGAACTTCAAGTTTCAAAAGAAAAGAAAAGAAAAACTAAAACGAAAACGAGTGATGCACTTCAGATTCTAGACAACGAGATATATCAAGCGAAATTCAACGAGCAAACGACGAAGGGAAAGGAGAAGAATATGTAGCACGACTCGTCATGGAACTATTCCAATCGAAGCCTGTAGAACGGGAGAGTGCGATCAAATGCGTTTTTAGAACTTTCGACGTGGTTCCCTCGTTCAAGAAAATCGATCCGAAATTGTTCATGGAACGGGTGAAGAAAAAAGTATTGGATTTGTTTCGCGAACACATGAACGTGGGACTAAAAATTAAGATGATACTCCATTGCGTGATGAATAAAATCGATGTGAAGCCTGGGGAGAGCATCGTGACAAATGCATATTTCAGATCTAACGTCGAACCCATATTTCGAGGTTCAGATTTATCAGACGTTTTCGAAAAGATGAAAGACAAGATGTTGACGTCTCTCGCGAATTATCAACATGAAGGTAGTAATTGGACGTTCGATGAGGTGTTGAAACTCGAAATTCATATAAATAAAAACGATTCGTTGAAAGGATCTTCCTACGTGGAATTACCGTATTTCTTAGCTAAAAAACACTCCGTGGTCAACGTGAGAAATAAAGATGATCAGTGTTTTAAATGGGCAGTCACTTCTGCTTTATACGCTGTCAAAATCCATCCTGAGAGAGTTTCTTGTTACGAGGAGACTTCTAAAAATCTCAATTGGACCGGAGTGACTTTTCCAACGCAGTTAAAACACATCGAACGTTTCGAGGCTCAAAATCCCACCGTAGCGGTGAATGTCTTGGGATATGATGATGAAAAACGAACGATCTATCCTCTCAGACAGACTTCGTATCTCGAAAGAGAAAAGACGATTATTTTATTATTGATTTCGAATGGTGACAATCGTCATTATTGTTGGGTTAAAATCCGAGCCGATTACTGTCGAGACATAATAATAAACATAAAGGAAAAATCGTTAGTGAAACATCAGGAATATTGCAATGAAAATCAAGGTGTCGCCGTCAAAATGCCCAAACCCAACACCATCATGAAGTTTGAAAATCGCAATAGAAGGTTAAAAGTACTGTGACAGTCGGGGCTGTCATTCATCCCATCTCTATAAAGTATATGTTCTATGTTACGCATTTCGGTGTGTAGGCCAAGTGTCCGTATCTTTTGGGTAATTCGTCATTCATCGCAATCGCTAAAATCTTACAGGCAAGGTGTCTACGTGTGTGACTGCGCTGTTTTAATCAGTTTGTTCCATATTCACACCAGTTAAACTTAAAGCCCGATGAAGAAGTTCCATAAGCTTGTATATTATCATATTATTTCACCATCGTAAAGCACATTTCTTTTGAATCTCGGACATGTTTTGCAATGTATTGTGGGATTGGGGAATTTCTGACCTATTTCTAGTGCACCTGTACTGTCTTGACAGTCTTGTATTTACAGGTATATTTTACCAACTCGTTGCATTTAAAAGTTAATCTCGGTGTAATTTGTTTGAATTCGGGAGGTATTGCTGCTGGGTTATACCAGTATCAGTATTTGCCCTGTTCAAGCAACTTTTGTAGTGTTGACGTTTCTTCGTGTGCTGAATTTCTGCCAGATTCTGCAGAGGTCAAAGTGCAGCCTTTGCGGAATTTGACAGATTTTACGTCACCGGCGGAATTTTAACGCTATAAAAGCAGAAGGCAGATGTTAATCGGGGCTGATATTCCGTGGGGAAGTGGCACATCCGTGGAGGATCATTTCTTGCGTTGTAAGTGTAAAACACTTATACTTTTTCCATTTAGTTTCTTTTGTTGGTATTATGAAGTCTAAGAGGCACTCATAATATTTTATTTTATTTTTAATGATGTAGGCTGGATAATGATAGCCCAAGGCCAAGCCTATGGAGGCAGAGGCAGGGGCTTAATATTATCGTTTCTTTTTAGTTATATTTGGCGTATTTTATTTTTGTTTTTTCTGCCAAGCGGCATATTTTAATTATTTGTATACAAAAACTTTTATAAATTTTCACCTGACCCCTTGAGATTTAATTATTTTTAGTTTGGTAGTATTATATCTGAGGTTTGTAGGACCCCACCCCATCTTTCATTTTTTGGAACCAGAAGCACATAGCTAAAGTAGCCAGTGTTTGCTAAATTTCAAAACACTAAAGCTAAAATAGTTTTTATTATAAAATCCATCCCCCCCCCTTTTATTTCTCTAGTCCTATATTTTCACCCTTTACGTCTGTATTCAGCAGTTAGGCTAATTGGAACACACAGCTAAAGTAGCCAGGGTTCATTGTAGAACTAAGTATTTTATCTGGTAAACATTAATGGTACATTATTTATTATTCCCCTATTCCATGTGTTATATAAAAAAGTAATTGTATAAGTTGCATGCGCCTATGCTATCCAAGTACTTACTTGTCAGTTATTAATCCAGTTATTTATCTAAAATAGTGATGGACCCGACCATGTTTACTCTTGTCTATCATTAGGAAATACCTGGCAAGTTGTATATTGGTTGGCCTAGGCCGTGCTTAAAAATTGTACAAAGCGCAACTGTACAAGTACCCCTCGCCCTTTTATTAGCACGTCACGGTCAGTTATGAACAAATTTATAAAATAACTATAAATGGTATGTGGTGTGTGTGTGTAATAAATTTACAATAGTGTAGCTAAACAATAAAACTACAGATTGTTGCTACACACATTTAGGAAATAGAAGGTAGAGGGATATAAAATATATTTCTTGAGCACTATTTCAGCCATTAGAAAGTGAACCTCAATTTTACAATTCTATATTTTTTTAACCCATACTCTTTTATGTAAATCCCTTGCTCACCTTAGTTTGATGTGCAACATTTTGTTGGAGGGATCCCTTTTGGGGTTCTCTTCAGCAGAGTGCTGCACCTCAAACTACGGTGATGAGGGAGATGTGTATCACAAGCTTGTAATTTTCGAGTTATAGGAAAATTGGTACTTCAGCTTACACACGACATTCTACTTAATGTGCTAGAGAATCAATATGGCATCCGTGGATCTGCACTGACATGGGTAGAATCTTATTTGAGGCCCCGCAGCTGTCGGGTGAGCGTTAACTCGACTGTTTCCTCTGAACGGACGCTGGACTGTAGTGTTCCACAGGGAAGCTGTCTGGGTCCCTGGTTGTACCTGGCATACGCAGGAACCATATTTGATATTGTACCTCCATCTATAACCGTGTATGGATTCACCGACGATCATACAGCCAATAAGCGATTTAAACCAACCCCAACAGAAGAAGCTCGTGCAATTGATGATCTACAGAACTGTGCTATTGACATTAACAACTGGATGAACAACAATAAATTAAAAATGAACAATTCAAAAACTGAATTTATTCTTTTTGGAAGTCGACTACAACTTAACAAGTGTAGTACCAAAGAAATAACAATTTGTGACGAGGTCATCAAATCAACAAATTGTATACGTTACCTGGGTGCTTTTTTGGATGAGTCTCTGAACTTTAAAGAACATGTTAAACGAAAGTGTAAAACAGCTATGCTTCACTATTTTAAAATTAAGAGTATCCGAAAATATTTGTCGAAAGAGGCTACAGAGACTCTGTTACTATCATTAGTAATTTCCCATTTGGATTACTGTAACATAATTCTATACGGTATTTCTCAAAATGAGCTAATGAAACTTCAGCGCATTCAAAACATGTGTGCCAAGCTCGTGTTAAATCGCTCAAAGTATGACAGTTCAAAACAGGCATTATTTGATCTCCATTGGCTTCCTGTAAAAGCGAGAATAAACTTTAAAATACTAATTTACATGTACAACTGTTCGGTAGGGAACGCACCATCTTATTTAACCGATCTTTTGTCCCACCAGGTGTCTAAACGTACATTGAGATCTTCAGAATCGTCTGAAGGATGTTATGCAGTTCCTTTTAATAGGAAAAAAAAATTTTCCGACAGAAGCTTCAGTACAATTGGGCCAAAACTTTGGAACGAGTTACCAATTTCTCTAAGAAATTGTAACTCTGTTGATATTTTCAAACGCAAATTGAAATCATTTTACTTCGATGATTATTTTGCCCTATTTTGAAAGTGGGCAAACAACAATTGTTGTAATTGTCCGCGATCAGCCTATATGCGCATAACCATCTTTTTGTTTTCACATGTGTACATTACTTTTAGCATTATTTCTATGATTTTCGATGTACAACGCCATTGAATACTATTGTAGAAATAGGCGTTTAATCAAATAATAAGTTTCAAGTTTTTTACAGTTAATTCTTAACCTGGTGCAGGTAAGAAATATTTCTTACTGAAAAATTTGGTTAAAGTTTTACTTTATATAGCAGATTATCACATAATTGGTCAAGATGCTGCTTCATGATGGAAGGATCACATTTAGAGATCTTTCCATCTTGGTGCAGTGTATTGAGGGGCTATGTGGAACGTTTTAATTGCACCACAATAATTTTTACTACGGAAAAATGCATGGCGGTCATATCGTCTATTAATTGCGTGTGTCAGTAATTAGTCACTTAATAATAGTGAAAAGATTTTGTTCGGTAAAGTAAAATTTTACAGTCTACCATAGCTATGTGTGTGTGTTGCTATGGGTAGCACCTGTGTGGGTCAAGTTCGAGTCTTGACGAATAAAATATAAACGTAGTCAGGGACTACAGGGATTGGTGGAGATCGTCCTGAAGATGAAATGTCTGTAATTGGGTCATCTCTGGGTCAATCTCCACTAATCATCACCAATCAATCAATTCATGCCATGTGCTTATTCTTCAAGCACTTCATTTCATGTTCACTTTCCTGTGGCCAATTCTGTGGGGTTTTTGTAATGTAATGTCGTAGTTTGTGCTGTCCTGTTATGTCTTGTGTGGAGAGTACGTGCATAAAGGCACATAGTATGTAAATAAAAAAGGTCATATTGACAAATTCTTTAAATAAATAAATTATAATTCAACGTACTTTCTTCTAATTTAACTTAATTGTAGGTTTAGCCTACTGGTGTCGGAATCCTGACAGGAGTGTTAATTTATTTGGACATTGGGCATGTGGGATAAATTTCCCTACATTAGCTTGGCCGTAATTCTTGGATGATGGGACGCAGGGCCCGTGTCCTATTTTTCAAGAATGAATGCTAACCTAAATTGAAGTCTCAAAACTTTAATATAAGCTTTTTAATAGTCATAGATAAAAGAGGTGGCTTGTCCCAAAGCTATTTCTTTTCTTCCTTTAGTTTCCATCTCTCAGTCAAATCCATTCCCAGCCCTAGTTACCTCCCTTAATACCCTTGTATATTCAGCCTTCCCACTGCCACTGTCCCAATCCCTTCACCCACCTGGTAGTCATTTGCGTGTTTAACTTAGTTTTAGTTAAGTAACTGCTTGGTAACTAGTATGTCCATGGGGCAGTCACTGAGGATGTATGATAGGGGTCAGCTGTTATCATCCTCTGGGTCTGGGCCACTGGCATACTGTTACGGTGAATTTGGGTGTTGGAATGTTTATAATTTTTAGTAATTGGCCTATCTGTGGGTTGATCACTGAGGAGGCATGACAGGTGTTGACTGTCATGGTCCTTTGGGTTCAGACCACAGCTTTGCCGTTACAGTACCATTCGTCGTGTACACCGATTTCGAATGTTTCACCGTGAAAATGAGTTCCTGCCAACCTAACGCTCTTCAAAGTTACGTCGAAAGATATCAAAAACACACGCCTTCGGGTTATTGCATTTACGTGAAATGTGCTTTCGACTCGCAACACGACATGGGTCCCTTCACCTACACGAAACAGTGCAAAGACGACGACGTGGCTCAAAGGTTCGTGGAAGAGTTAGAATCGAAAACTCAAATGTTATACGACAAATTCAAAACTACAGAGAAAATGATCATCACGCGAGAGCAGCAGGACGAAAATAACAGAGCCACCGAATGTCACATATGCAGACAATCGTTCGACGAGAATTCGGAGGAAAATAAGAAGGTCAGTGACCACGATCATTACACGGGTCTGTATCGCGGTCCGGCTCACAGCAAGTGTAATTTAAAATATCGAGAAGCCGTTTTCTATCCGGTGATATTTCACAATCTCTCGGGTTACGACAGTCATCTGTTCGTAAAAAATCTCAGCACCTCCCACGAAGAATTAAATTGCATCGCGAACAGCGAAGAAAGATACATTTCATTCACGAAATGGAAGCTCATGGAGAAGAAAAGAGTAATCGACGGAGAGACGTTGAAAGAAAAAACGAAATTCATTCATAGAGGCATACGTTTCATCGACAGTTTTAAATTCATGTCAACCGCTCTGGAAAAATTAGTCAATAACATGAGCAAGGATAAATTTAAAATCACGAGCGAACATTTCGGAGAACGAGTAGACGTCATGTTGAGGAAAGGAGTCTATCCTTACGATTACATGAACGATCTAAAGAGATTCGACGACAACGCACTACCTTCGAAAGAAGATTTTTATTCGAAATTATACGAATCCGACATTTCCGACGAGAATTACGAACACGCCAAAAACGTGTGGAAATCATTCGATATGAAAACCATGAGAGATTATCACAATCTCTATCTGAAGACCGACGTTCTGCTCTTGGCAGACGTGTTCGAAAATTTTCGAGACGTCTGTCGTCGAAATTACGATCTGGATCCCGCTTGGTATTTCACCGCACCCGGTCTCTCGTCGGACGCTCTGTTGAAGACCACCGAAGTCCAATTGGAATTATCATCCGACGTGAACATGTTGTTCATGTTCGAAAGGGCTGCGAGAGGTGGCGTCTCGATGATCTCCCACATATTCTGAAGCTAACAATCCCTACATGAAAGAAGGTTTCGATTCAAAACGATCGAATAAATACATACAGTATTGGGACGCTAATAATCTGTACGGTTGGGCTATGAGTCGTCCTTTACCGATTGGAAATTTTGAATGGTTGTATGCAAAAATGGAGAGACTATCCTTGCATTTTAGAAGTCGATTTGAACTATCCAGAAGAATTACACGATCTACACAACGATTATCCGCTGGCTCCCGAACGAATGGAACCGAACGAAGGAGACGAGGAAAAACTCATTCCCAATTTATTTAACAAACGTAACTACGTCGTCTACAGTGAGAATTTGAAACAATACGTCGATTACGGGATGAAATTAGTCAACATACATCGCATCATTCGATTCGACGAAGAGCCTTGGATGAAAAAATACATCGATCTCAACACGAATCTCAGAATTCGAGCCGAGAACAATTTCGAAAAAGATTTCTTCAAACTCATGAACAACTGCGTGTACGGTAAGTCGATGGAAAACATCAGGAAGAGAACCGACGTTCGACTCTTCACCTTTGAGAAAAGAGCCAAAAAATTAGTGGCGAAACCCAATTACAAACACCGAACCATATTTGACGAAAATCTAGTGGCCGTTCACATGCAAAAGACACACCTGAAGTTCGACAAACCGTATTATCTCGGACCGATCATCTTAGATATCAGCAAGCGATTGATGTACGAGTTTCACTACGATTACGTCAAACGAAAATTTGGTGATAAAGCCAAACTACTGTTCACCGACACGGACAGTTTAGTTTACGAGATAGAGACGAAAGATGTCTACCGAGATATATCTCCAGGCGTGGCCGCGTGGTTCAACACGAGCAATTATCCCGTTGATCACTCGTCCAACATTCAATCGAACGACAACAAGAAGGTGTTAGGTAAATTTTAGGACGAGAGCGGCGGTAAACAAATCCTCGAATTCGTGGGCTTAAGACCCAATCTGTATGCTTATCGTCTAGAAGATGAAGAGATCTAGAAGTGCAAAGGGGTTAAAGCGTGCGCGGTGAAGAAAAACATCTCTTTCCAAGAGTATAAAGATTGTCTGTTAGGAAGTGGTCCGGTGTATAAGACTATGAAATCGATTCGAAGCGAAAATCACGACTTGTAAACCGAAATAGTCAACAAGATTTCGCTGGCGGCCGACGACGATAAGAGATTCGTGTTAGACAATAAAATAAGCACTTTGGCACGTGGACATTGGATTTCGTATCTAATTTTAGACAACAGGATTTCAGATATGATTGTGGATGATAGGATTCCAGATATGATTAAGGATGATAGGATTCCAGAAAATCAAGAGGAATTAGATGGATTCAAGATTATGGAAATCGATAGAGACATCGAGAGAGTTAGTTTAAAAAGAAAAAGAAAAAAATAATAAAAAAAAATAACGTCATTTTAGTGAATTATAATAAAATAAATAAATAAAAAAAAAAATATATACGCATTTATGAATAAGAAAATAGAGCTATCTGTAGAAGGTGTCGTCTTACCTAACGAACCCCTATCCAACATCGATCTGTCAAATGCGGCGAAGGATTTGAAAATCAAAGATTGTCTAGGTGTGTTTTCTAGAGATGCCTTGCCGAAAAGAAGACCTCGACAATCGGAATGCGGAATTTTAAATCTAGATGATTTATCGGGTGAAGGCACTCACTGGGTGGCGTGGTTCAAGAACGGGAAGAAGAATTATTATTTCAACAGCTACGGAATCTCACCGCCGAAAGAAATAAAGAACTATTTCAACAAATCGATGGTTCGTTACAACACGGAACGAGTGCAATCACCAGATCAAGTGTTTTGCGGTCACCTGTGTCTCTACGTTCTCAAGAGATGGTCTGAAGGAGATCGGTTTCAAAACATTCTCAATGATTTACATTAGAGAGAGATTTTTTTTTTTTTATAACATATAAAGGTAAAAAAATTATTAAAAAAATTTAATCGAATAAAAATGAAAAATAAAAATAAAATAAATCATTTTTAATAAACTGCGTTTGAAATATATTCTTTTAAAAACAAAAAATCTCAAAACAACATGCCAGTCGATAAATTTGGTAGAAGTGATGACGAAAAACTCAACCTAAGAAAGAAGAGGAAGACGCTCGAAGTCGACGATGGTTACGACGTTGCCAACTTGGACGAACGTTACGTTCAGAGATACGAACCTCGAGAGGAACCTTTGAACATGAACGATAAGAAGCTCTACAATCTTCCCGAACCGATAGATCTCGCAGATGCTGCGACTAAAAAATACGTAGACAGGGGGAACGCCGATTTCGAATGAATCATGCTAGATAATTACGTGGATAAAACCATGACCGACGATCTCGATCTGAAATCTAAACGTTTGGTGAACGTCGCGAATCCCATAGATCCCACGGATGCCGCGACCAAGAAATACGCGGACGACACTCACGCGAGATTCAGCGAACACCTGAGAAATAGATACGTTCAGAAAACGATGCACTCGGAATTGAGGTAGTGGATTCCAAATGGTCAGGTGGGATATCCCATACCGTTGGGAGGTGAAATCATTCGAATGAGTCTGGCTTCCTCGGATTTGAATAACAGAGCGGTCGTCAATCTCATGGTGAATGGAGTAGAGAGCGATAAGAGATACAGCGTCGAAAAGACTGAGAATCAACACGCGAATGTTAGCACGTTCGGCACGACTCTCAAAGTGAACGCCGGAGACAGGATTAATTTCATTACGAAAACCAATAATCCCGAAGCCGCCACTTCCGTGGTGAGTCTACTGATCGAACTAGATCCTTTGAACAAAGAGTGAACGCGCAGAAATAATTAAAAAAATAATGTGTGATTATTAAAAACAAGAAAAAAAAAAGTAATGAGATTTAGAAAGATGTTCAATCTCTCTAGATCTCATTACTTTTATTTTTTTTTGTTTTTTAATAATTACTCATTACTTTTTTATTTTGTTTTTAATTTTTTTCAGACACGTCTCTCATCGAATGATCAACATCTTATTTCCATCCGATTCGAATTGTAATTCTCTGTCCGACAGGACCAGGGCAAAGGCTTCGGTTTTTCTCGTCACGTTCCTATCGAATTGCATCTTGATCTGAATATCTAAGACGCTACTCTTGAGTCGTTCACTCTGTTTACTGACGTCGAATACGAACATAGGATACATCGACTTGTATTCGCCGGGAGATATGTTAGGGTTGCTCATCAATTCGTCTAGACCGTGATACTTCTTTCTAAAATCAGCGGCATCGCCGTACAGTCTGCAAAAATCGTTCTGGTCGAACGACGCGTTGTAATCGATTGCTGGATATCTCGTAGCGTTCAGAAACACTTGCATGTTTCTCAAATGGCAGTGATCGAAGAGCGACGCATTCTTTTCCTGAGACCCGTCCCTATCGGTCTGAAACGCAACCACGATGAAACGCGGTCTCTCGGAAGCGGATATCACCGTCAATCTCCAATCGAAGTGATTCGTGGAGAGAGGAATGCTAGCCGTGTTGCACTGTCTCATTCTAAATCCCATGGGTAATTTACTCTTGGATTCTATGATCTTGTAGAGACATGCTTTTTCCACAATCGAAGGCTCCACGTGCGGAACGAACCACGATATCTTGTGTAGAGTTATCTTACCCGCATAGGTCGCAGTGAGTCTCACTATTGCGTCGTCGTTTCCTTTTCGAATCAACGTCAGATTGTGTTTGAATCCGTACATGATCTTGTTGTAATCGTCTGCAAATCCAAAGATGTGTTTCAAAGGTATCCTGAATGAAAACGTCCCTTTAGGTCTGGATGTCTTGACGACGTAGTCGAATATCGCGGCAACGCCAGCACTAGCAGGGCCGACGGTGTCTTTCACCCACAACTGATTAAGTCCTCTGGATTTCGAAAAATCATCAGGAAACGTCAAGAGTCCGAACATCGTGGTGGCCTGACCGGGATGAAACACAGATTCTATCTCTTGTCCGGATAGCATGTATTTTATATTACTGAATAGATGCATGATGCCATTATTGGCTAGAGTAACCGTGTCGTTGTTGGCGTAGTCGCTCCCATCTTCCTTGGTGAGACGTCCCTGCACCACTATGTAACTCTCGCTAGGATGTATGAATAGATCTTGAGTTTCGACGTTGATTCTTATCTCTCCCGCATTGTTCAAACTCGTTCCGGTTACCGGTTCGTATTCGTGAACCTCATATTCTTGAATACTTTCATCTTTCACTGTGCTTTGTGCTATATCTAATATATTTGTCATTTTTAAAGGATTTTTGTTTTTTTTGTTTATTAATTAGCTTGCTTTTTTTTTTTTTATCTAAAAATAGTTTTAATTATTTATTTTTCTCTCCTATATATATATATGTGTGTAAACAAGAAAATGTTAAAGAGAGTAAATAAAAGAAATTTGTTTTCTTTATCAAAACTTTGTCTTCTGTAATTGTTGTTCGTAAAACTTTCCGATGATCTCTTCTCCATCCAAAGCTTCGATTTCGTAAGTCACCGGATCGGTGTGAAATATTTTGATTATCACAAAGATTTCCGAGGTCCATCGAGGAGTATAACCCTTTTTGAAGTGCTTCTTATAAGTGTAGATTCTCACTCGATCACCGACCGCAAATTTCGGCGTTCTAGACTTCTTCCTAATCTTAGATCTTTCAGGATATAGATTCGCATAAACCCGTTTTTGATTTCGAGGATCGCTAGCTTCCATGGGAGTCATCTTGATCGATCTGTGTCGCGTGTTGTTGTAATCTTTAACCAGACCGTTCAGAGCGTATATGTATTTCTTGGTCGAATTCGCTGTGAAGTATCTATGCATCTTTTCCTTCATCGTTAGATTCCAACGTTCCACCACGCTGGCTTTCTCTTCGTTTTCGATCGAGTAGAGGTCGACCAATCGATGAATGTGCTTGTTGTAGAATTCCTTTCCCTTATCCACCCACAATTTACTCGGTTTTCAAGAAGACGAGTCGAACACGCTCTTCAGAGCCTCGGCGACGCAAGATCCCGATTTATTCTTCAAAGCTCTGATCCAACCGTATTTGGAAAACACGTCGATGACCGTCAATAGATATTTGACACCCTCGTTCCACCTCGAAAACGATCTCATGTTGACCAAGTCGGCAGACCAAATATCATCCAAACCCTTCACGAACACCCTTCTCTTTCGAAATTTATGCACGATGGGTTTGTCTAACTCCTCGGCCAATTTGCTCATCAATAATCGTTTCTTCTTCTTTTCAGATGAGCTTTTTTTTTTAACGCCCCATCCGAATCGAAGTTTCGCACCGATCAGATTGCCGACCAGCAAACGTTCTATCTTCTCTCTCCTGGTCGGATTTGATATGCCTCTCAATTTCCCCAACATGTTTTTATCGCAGACGTTGTTACGAGTCTTGGTGTCGGGATGTCCGGCGTAGCCCAGATCGTGATCATACGCGGCCGCATCCACCCTATTCACAGGTTTGCTCCAAGATTTAGGAGTCAGATCGGCGTTGAGTCTCTTGTTCAATTTCGTTCCGGGTACCGTGAAACTGTGACCAGGCAGATGCATTTCGAAAGGTAGATTATTGATCATTTTATTCACGATGCCTTTACCTTTGCTCGCGTTCTTTTTTTTGACGAATCGAGTCTTGATAGAACCACACACGTCGCAAATTCTGCGAAGCATCTGTCTGTCGTTTTTAGTTCGTACTTCTCGAGAATTACTCGTCTCGGTAACTCTCTTACACTTTATGCAATACATTTTTATGAGTTATTTAAATTAATTTCGTTTTTATTTTATATATAAATTTAATATTTTTTTTTTTAAAATTCTGTTCTTATTATATATATATTTTTTTTTCAATCGCTGCTCTTGAGTTCTATCATCTTACTGAATTCCTCCCTAGCCTCTTTCCTCCCCTTTTCCATGAGAGAATCCTTCATCTCTTCTTTGATGATCTGACGAGTCTTGATTCTCACGGCTTCTTTCATGGCTTCGTTTTTCGTTTTCTCGCCCAATATCGCGAAGTATTCTCTGTCCGATATCCTACCGTCTTTCAACGCCATCGAGATCATTTCGGATATCGTGTCGATCTTGGAGTCGGCCAAGACGCGAATCTTGTCGTGTTTCCTCGCCTTCAGATATAACTTCCTACTCAAAAAGTTTCCGAGCGTGCTAAACAATCCGGCGACGAAAGCCACTCCTTCTACGGTCAACACGATCGGAATGCCGACCGCGGTCGACAACAATCCGATGCCGGCCGCGTGTAAACCCTTGGAAATCGTGATGAGTGTCGTGTCGATCGTGTTGACGAATTTCACGAAACGCGAATGTTAAAAAATTTATAGTAATTTATATATTTTTTATACTTACCAATGACCCAGACATAGCTGGTGCTAACTCTTAAAATATAGGGCCAAACACAAATTTTGCCCCCCAATCCCCAAAATTTGCATCTAAAACTAAAGAAAACATGTCCTGAGATGCCCTCCACACTTCGCCCCTACTGCGCATGCGCAGTGTCAAGGACGTTCCGAAATTGGCGCCATTTATCATTCTAATAACCAGTGCCTGGTAAGCGCTATGTACTCAGCGGGGAGGCAAGAGTTCCCAACTCCTGGGAGGGCCATCCCCGTCTGGGTCATTGGTAAGTATAAAAAATATATAAATTACTATAAATTTTTTAACATTTTTATACTGTACCAATGACCCAGACATAGCTGAATAGTAAAAAGGCTGGAGGGCCAAGGACATAGAGCAAAATGGAATACGCTCAATAAAATAAAATAGAGTCATCCCCTGTAGGGAAAAGAAGTAATAGGCCTTACATGTATCTTTCTTATTTATGATAAATTAGAAAGATACAACACCTTCCAAAAATTGAGCTTCATACATCCATGTACTCTATTAATATCCAATAATCCTTATACTAATAATTTTTAAAGTAAGCCAATAATAAAGTAAGTCTAGAGAATAGAGACTCTTATACTCCTAAAAGTGTGTGAGAATTGCATAATCATGTCCGTTGACATATGCAATATTCAAAAGCTATACTTTAAAAACTAAGACTTGAATGAATTTTATAAACTTAAACTTCTCACTAAACAACCATCCCAATAACAGCTCAGAATTACTAACTCCGGAGGAGGTATCCCCTTGTTTTCATAGTAAAAACAGGTGACCCAAGGGAACACCCTCCCCCCCCCCCCCCCCCCCTTTTTCTTGCCCTGGGTCAAATAGCCCAGAGCGAAGAGGGCAGCCGAACGGAGACACTGCCAAAACAGACAGCCTACCTAGCTATAGTAGCAACTGTTAAGTGAATGACATTCTGAGCAGTAGATAATAGACCTAACAATAGAGGCCTCCAGAAATGGACTCGATATTTCTGAGATAAAATTCATGAATGGATGGCTGAGCGCAATGAGCAGCCTTCAAAAATCTATAATAGAACACTATTAATGTAAGCCCAAGAAGTAGAAGAACTCTTACTTCATGAGCCGAAATCTTAAGCACAACTGCTAAGCCAATGATATACCATAAGCAGTACGCTAGTTAATAGAATCCATTAACAATAAAATGGAGCGTAACGTCCTTCTACTAGACATCAAAGACAGAAGAAGCTTACGCCCTTGTAATAAACAGATATCTGTTTATAAATACATAAACTGTACCCGGAAAGAGTAAAGGCCTATGCCCATACGAAGACGGAAGGACCTTAAAATAATAGGTTCCGGATAATAGGAGCCTAACTCTTATGCAACAATCCAACCTAAATAGTAACGGAAGTATTGATTCCGAAACTATGAAAGTGAAAATCATCCATCGATAGTGCATGAAACTCACTGACTCTACAGTAAAAGAGAAACCAACATAATTACTGTCTAAAAGGTCAGAATTTGAAAACTACTGTTTCCAGAGGCTCAAATGATTACTTAGCTAAATAAGAACCTGAAGTTAAAATCCGTATAGAAATTTAATCTAAAGATTCTAAGTCTATTTATCAAAAAGTTACTAACTGACTTAGATAAAGAGACAAAAGACTCAATTGTAAACTATCGTAGAGTGCATAGGTATGAGGTAACATAAACCTATAACCTAAATAACAACAGGCTGCAGTAGATCTTGTGAAACAAGTATACTAAAAAATAGCAATGAGTAGTATGGAGGGATCAACCATATGAACATAATGATCCCTACACCACGACGGAAGAGCCTCCACTTTAGTCGCCTAGAATAGCGAAGAAGAGGATCTCCTATAGTAAGAAATCGCGTCCAAAGCTCGTCCAGTACAGTGCTTACAATGCAATACGGACCACACAACGGAATACATGAAGGTTGCGACCTTGCTGGTTGTGATAAAGATGACACGATTTACCCAGTGAAAAAAGATCCTCACATAGAGGAAGATTTCACGTTAAGATCCACAGTAGACAAGAGAGTAAATTACTCATGATCTCTGTGAAGATAGAGATGCTATCAACAGAAATGTATTGTGGTTGTTTATCTTAGCAATACCTGCTAAAAACAACAGCACCGGAGGATACGCGTATCCTAACATTCTGTCCTATAGATCAATAGAGCGTTAACAGTATTAGCTCAGAGATCTGGACAAGCCAACACATACGTCTGCAATTGATTAGCCAGCTGTGTCATAAATAAAACATCATTGGGCGCTCCCATAGATAGCAAATCTGATTGAATACTTGTTTGTTGAGAGTCCATTCTGACAGCAACAAGCGACCCGTAAGAGAACGGGAGTGCGATAAAACAATCAGACGACCCAGAATATGACGGACCAAAACTGAACTTGGTGTACTATAACCAACAAACGGATTCTTTCCATTAAATTGAATAACGGAAACGAAAGAGTGCCTCCCTGGTTCCGGAGATACGCCACTACTGTCGAATTAAAGGACAGGAATTTGGGCATGCGTTTCTGAATAATGTTCATGCAATGACATAAAGCAAGCCTAAAAAAACATTATTCCGCGGAAGTTAACTGATAGCTAAAAGACTGCGGAACCCAAAGACCCTGGCACTTCGAATCCGTAGGGATCAGTATATATCCCAATCTGTTTGACTGGCAACCGTCATAACAGCCACACTCGGGTCCGGCAACTGCGGCGGCACTCTCTGAGTCAACCACCGAATGTTTGCCCCAGTCTGAATCTCTTGTAACACTAGATAGACAAGAGAATGTATAAATCAAGCAATTCATGGATTGCCGGAAAGTTGCCGTCGAAGAGAAGCTCCTCCGAGAACGAAGCGACTCTGAGAGAGTTCTTAACCTACTATCCACGCGTGGATGTAGCTAGGGCTGCCTCACGTCTAACCAACTCCAATCAGCCACTGAAGGGCGGAGTTATACGTGAACAAACTACTGCCCTCAAAAGAAATTACATTGAGAATAATATCCCGTAAATCTTTTCTTGAAGACGTAATGATAACGCCTCAGTAAGGCGGATTACGTATAATAAAGCGTCTAAGTTAAGTCTAATATACATAATGTCGTTCCCAACATTGAAATTGGAAAAGACATAAACGGTGAAAAAGAATATATGCAGTCTTTAATCACACCGTCTAGACGCATATGAACTCTCGGTATGCCCTGCTCTGCCAAAATAAACTATATGTAAAAAAAGATAAAATGGCAGAAATGAGCCACGCGGACAAGAAACTAAACTATCATGCTTAGTAGCCGTCTTGTATATATATATAAATATATAGCGTCGAAAAATAAAACACATGTTGTAATGACAATATTGGACTGCGTCGGTAAGTCAGGGACAAAGTCCCTGTACCGATCGAAAAATCCGAGTCCAATGACGCTATAAGTCTCTTATCCAAGATCGCAGCAATGAAGTCCGAAAAATAATCACTGGAAGAAATGCCAGAAGATATGAAAGGCATCTTCCGATACTACTAAAGGGAAAACTCGAAATCTTTCGAATCCCTTTCGCCATCCTGTCGGACCCTATAAAGCGTTCGGTCGTCCGTAGCTTGATGCAACCGCGGACCGCACCGACCCAGCGCCGTCGGATAATTCCTGATTCGACCGAGAAACCGTCAATTGCTGGGATGCTGCGAAACAACTGTGCTAACTCGGATAGCACGTCCGTCACTGAGGCCTGAGGAGCAGCGGTCTTACGATGCATTGCCGCAGGAAGCTCCGAGATCGTTACCCCGTGCATACTTCCAATATGCGAGCGAACGGAGTGTATAGGCCTCGTGTCCCTTGGCTACCGGATGGCGCGACCTATTCGCTGTGGAATCACTGAATGCCGAAACTGATCGGATACTCGAGGTCACGTAGCCAATGTGCGGTCGTGTGCCCTGCTGTGAGGATGAGGAAGCATTAAAGACAGTCTCTCGGACTGTCAATATAACGGAGCGTCCCGAGCAACGGACATATGCTCCGAATGTAAAATATCTGAACCACAACATGCGGTCCCCTATGTTGTTGGCTTCCTCCGATCTGTCCTCAATCTGCCGTCACTGGGTGAGTACTAAAGTAATTAAAGTGCTCGCATCACCCAAATCTCCTTCCTAGACCGCAACGGACAAACCCGGCAGCCGAACCATTCGATGAATGTACGCAACACCGGGTGAGCTAGCGAATGTCACTCCGTAAGCGATAGACATATTCCATGAGAACTTATTGCCGCTAACTCTTCATTAACTATGACGACAGAGGCACACTTTTGAAAGACATCTCCATAACTCTTCGAACAAGAAACCAGAAATGCTTGGATAGCAAGCATAAAATAATAATATATATAGCGTCGTTCAATAATTCGAAAGTTTGTGTGACATTATTGGACTATGTCGGAACTGAGGGACGATGTCCCTGAACCGAACCAAAAATTTCTAAGTCCACCGACGCTATCAGTTTCTTATCCGGCATCGCAGCATATGTTGTTCCGAAAGGGAAAGCTTGAAATCCACCGAATCCCTTTCGGTATCCCGTCGGACCGGATGAAACTTTCGGACGTCCGTACCCGCTTCCGCGGAGCGTCCCGACCCAGCATCGTCGGATAAAATATATGCGACAGATTCAGTTGATGCTGGGATGCTGCGATAAACTGTGCTATTAAGGAAAGCACGTCCGTTCCCGAGGCCTGTGCAGTAGCGGACTTACGATGCATTGCCGCTGGAAGCTCCGTGTACGTTGACTCCCGCATACTTCCTATGCGAACGTCCGGAGTCTGCAGGCCTCGAGTCCCCGGCTACCGACCCAGCGCTGTCGGATAATTCTCGATCCGACACCGTTTCTGTCGGCTGCTGGGATGCTGCGATAAGCTGTGCTATGTGCACAAGAATGTCCGGCGTCGAGACCTGCGGAGGCGCAGTCTATCGCTGCTTCGCCGAGGGCAGCTCCGCATCAGATGGCTCCCGCATACTTTTCCTATGCGAACGTCCGGAGTCCATCGGTCTCGAATCCCTTGCTGCCGGATGGTGTGACCTGGTCGCCGAAGAATCCTTGATCGGCGAAGCTGGTAATATATCGGCGGTCACGCAGCCAAGGTGCGGTCGTGTGCGCTGACGAGAAGAGGAAGCCTTAGCAGTCTCAGCGGACTGCCTATACAACGGAGCGTCCCGAGCGACGGACGTATGCTCCGCTAACGACACATTTGTACCACAACATCTGGGGCCAGATGTTGTTGAACGAGAGAGGGGCCTCTCTCGCTTGCCGTCCGGAAGGACCGGAACGAGCTATGAACCGGACTAAAAGACTTCCTCCGTTCTCCCTCCGATCCGCCGTCACTGGGTGTGCATTAAGTTAATTTTATAGTGCTCGCATCACCCCAAAATTCCTTCTAGACCGCAACGGACGAACCCGGCTGCCGAACCATTCGGTGAATGGACGCTACACCGGGCGAGCTAGCGGACGTCAAAGGCCGTCGAACCTACTAGGGTCCTCTTAGGCAATTGGCGTATTACATGAGCACTTTTCCGCTAGCCCTTCATTAATTGTGACGACGGAGGCACACTGTTGGAAGACATCACAGATACATCACCCTAATCTTGATCGTCTGAAATAGAAATTGATAAAGTAGAGTGACCCTGCGGGGAAAGGACCGGAGTGTCCAAATCCCCAACAACATACCGTGACATACGCTTCCCATATTGTCATCGAAATCATACGATACAGAACCGGAGTTAATGCGAGTACACTGACCACATATAGAATGATAATAAGGTCAGAGGAAGACTTCCTCTTAAAACAATAGATCAATATCCTTTCAAGGTGAAAAGAAAACAAGTCCTGGTACTCGCACTAACCCCTGGCAATCAAAATACATAATAATAATATGATCCATTAATATAGAAAAAATAATTGAAATCAAAATATTTTGAAAAAATATTTTTTCAGAACAGCCCAAGTTTCTGAAAAGTAACGTTGAGCCCCCAATGGATCCCAAGCCTAAGTGTGGACAAAAATTTTAAAAATATTTTAAACAATTTATTCAACACTTACGAACAATAATAATGTATCTAGTTATGATTGAAATAACATAAAGATATTATTATTTAGAAATCCCCCCCTCACACAGAGGGCTGTTGTAAATGTAAACAATGAGTGTAAAAACACTAAAATAAGACTCCAGGCACCCAGGCCCGAAATCAGTTACCAAAAATACACCATCTGATGCAAAACAGAGACTTCCAGGGAAGAAACTGCAGAACATCAGATGGTAGATGCAGAACACAACGCCTAACCACCCGTAGGTGAAGACGTAAACATGGGGAAAGAACAGAATTCATTCTGTTATTCAGCTAAACTCCCAAGAAATTTTAGTAATAATAATTACAGAAATTATGCCAAAAGCATGGGAGAATAGCAAGGGGGAACTTAAAGGACAGGGAGAGAGGAAAAACACTTGTAAAAACAGTGTAACTAAATAATCAGAATGACAACAAAATGGCTACTGCCTTGAAAATAGGTAACTTAACATAATTTCATTAAAAAATTTTAAGTTACAGCCCTGATAATATTCTGTCACACATTCTTTTCCTCTCCTCCTTTTCTATCCTCCTTAGAATCACCATTTCACTAATATTTATGTGTCTGGCATCATTTAAACTGAGATTTAAAAGCACAAAGATCAGTCAGATGTTAACTGATGAAGGGCCAAACTTAGAATGATAAATGGCGCCAATTTCGGAACGTCCTTGACACTGCGCATGCGCAGTAGGGGCGAAGTGTGGAGGGCCTCTCAGGACATGTTTTCTTTAGTTTTAGATGCAAATTTTGGGGATTGGGGGGCAAAATTTGTGTTTGGCCCTATATTTTAAGAGTTAGCACCAGCTATGTCTGGGTCATTGGTACAGTATAAAAATACTTCTTCTTGAGAGAACGACGAGAATCTCTCTCTTGAGTTAGATACACTTGGATTCTACTGATTTGATCGATGCAATACCTCTCTCTTCTTTCTTTTTCTTCTAGCGACAGTGCCGTCGGCAAAACGCCGTTCAGCTTCTCGTCCTCGTCGTCATCTAACGTCGGATACAATTTATTTCTGGTTCTCATTTTGTGTTTTTTTTCTTTCTAATATTAGATAAAAAAATTTATGTATGTATTTATTTTTATTTTCTATTCTCCCTTATTTATATCAACGAGAAAACTTAGACGTATGCTTCATTGAACAATAATTTCATGACTTTTTTCATGTCTTTTTAAGCCTACTTTACATTTTGAACAGATGAGAATTATAAGTGTAGTTTTCACTAGAGCTGGAAGGTTTTGATTCTTAAGATTTGGATTTGGTTTTGGTTTGATTTATGGAAAAAACTAAGTTTTAGTTAAGTTTTTCTATGTGTTAAGAACATATTGTAAATAACACTTGAGGCTCCTAAACTTTGATAAAATCAGCAATAGTTTTCACCACACACTCACCCAAAAGGCCCTGTTCATAAGTATCTTCATTCGGTTCACCCCAACTTCCCTTTGACCATTTGCTATCGAGTCAGAAAGAAACCCCATAAATTAGGGAAATATAAGAATAAAGTTCAACTAATGTATGTTGTGTTCTCATTATATCTCTTTCTTTGTCACTTTTCCAGTGGATGAGTAAATAAGAGAGAAAGTGTGACAATGAGATCATGACGTTGTCGCCCCTTTTGATATATAGATTTTGTGAGAGAGAATCCATAGGGGTCACTACTCTAGTTCCCTTCCAGTAAAATAGTTTTTTTCTGACAGCCAGGGTCACCCCATGTTGGACAGTTTTATGGATGGAGGAAGCTGGAGTACCCAAAAGAATCACTGAGCAGTGGCGAACAACTGTCAGACATACTAACTCCACACAGCCCAGGTCAGCACTGGTGGAAGACAAGTGCACATGATGTAATCCTCAGTACACAGTGCCACTGTGCTCCAATATGTAAAATAAAGATTAAGTGCCTTGCCCATGGACACATTGCATATAAGGTGTGTAAGGGTGATTTGTTTGAAAGTGACTTCAGAATTGCAAGGTTTGGCAATCCAGGGTGACTTCTTTGCTCAAGTAGCCTGGTCTCTGCATGACAATCAGGACATAAATCAAGTCTTAATCTTCAGTGCCGAAACCAGGCTCTTTTGTCAAACAGGAGCACAAAAGTTAGAAAAAGTGGAACAAAAATGAAATGGCATATTGGAAAGCTATTGGGTTCTTAAAGTGGGACATAAACAAAAGATATGTAAGGAGATACTTGCTTAAGAGATTCTGTAACAGCACTTCAAGTTCATTAGCACTGTCAAATTTTCTTTCACACCTCAGATGGAATGCACGACTCAAAATATCACTGGCTTCTGTCTGTTTGTGTGAAGTTGTAAGGTTTTCATCCAGATGCCTGCAATGTAAGTACAATCTTAAACTAGAGGGGGTATCAGTACCCCGTGGCTCACCAACAGGTAGCCAATGTAAAGGGGTGGCTGGAGTAAAAAAAAAAGTTCAAAACCTGCACACAAAAGTCCAAAATTAAAGAAAATAAGCAGCTAAAGGGTTAAATAATATAATAATAACCCCTAAGAAGCATGCTAACATAAAATAGGAACCATGGCAATATGCTACAAGGTAAGTCTCACTTTGAAAAAAAGAAAGGCAAACCTCAAAACCTGCACATAAAAGTAAAAAAAAAAAGTATCACATTTGTTTCAATGAATCTATTGAAATTGTTTTTTTTTTTTATCACAACCTGTACATAAAAGTAAGAAGCTGTAAGCCTAAGTCCAAAAGCTGTACATAAAAGTCCAAAATTGAAGTAATTCAGCAGGAAAAGGGTTAAATAATACAAACATAGCCCTAAGATGCATGTTTACAAACAATAGAAAGCATGGACATATGCTGCAAGGTAAATCTCCACTTGGAAGAAAGGAAAAAAAAACCCATCAAAACCTGCACGCAAACATCAAAATAAGTCTAAAATTTGATTCAAAGGGTTAAAATGAAGACAAAATACCCTGGAAAAGAGTTAAATGTTATAGTGAACCACCATAGCAATATGCAGAAACTCTACACTTGGAAGAAAGGACAAAACAAAAAACCCATGAAAACCTGCACGCAAACGTCAAAATAAGTCTAAAAATCTATTCAAGGGGTTAAAAAATTTTTAAAAATGCACTGGAAAGATATCAATGTTATAATAACCACCACTGCAATATGCAGTGAGGTCAACCTCACTTGAAATTGTTTTTTTTTATCACAACCTGTACATAAAAGTAAGAAGCTGTAAGCCTAAGTCCAAAAGCTGTACATAAAAGTCCAAAATTGAAGTAATTCAGCAGGAAAAGGGTTAAATAATACAAACATAGCCCTAAGATGCATGTTTACATACAATAGAAAGCATGGACATATGCTGCAAGGTAAATCTCCACTTGAAAGAAAGGAAAAAAAAAACATCAAAACCTGCACGCAAACATCAAAATAAGTCTAAAATTTGATTCAAAGGGTTAAAATTACGACAAAATAGGCTGGAAAAGAGTTAAATGTTATAATGAACCACTATAGCAATATGCTGAAACTAAAAAAAAAATTTGAAAAGCCAAAAAATCAAAACCTGTACACAAAAGTTCAAAATATTTGAGAGCGGACGCCGATGCTGACGCCAACGCCGACATGAGGGCTATGCCATAGGCTCACACAACTAACGTTGGTGAGCCAAAAAACCATCAAAACCTGCACACAAACATCAAAATAAGTCTAAAATTTGATTCAAAGGGTTAAAATTAAGACAAAATACCCTGGAAAAGAGTTAAATGTTATAGTGAACCACCATAGCAATATGCAGAAACTCTACACTTGGAAGAAAGGAAAAAATGCCGCTCAGGATCACAGATCCAATGTCGAGTTGTGACCTTGACCTTTGACCTGGCGAGTCCAAGGTCAATAGGGTTCTTCCTCGCACCAAGGCCAACACACCTATGAAGTTTCATGACTCTAGGTTGAACCACTATCAAGTTCTCATCCGGAAACCAATTGTTGCGATATGCTATGTTCAAGGTCACTGTGACCTAGACCTTTGACCTGGTGAGTCCAACATCAATAGGGTTCTTCCTCGCACCAAGGCCAACACGCCTGTAAAGTTTCATGGCTCTAGGTTGAACCACTATCAAGTTATCATCCGGAAACCAATTGTTGCGATATACTATGTTCAAGGTCACTGTGACCTTGACCTTTGACCTGGTGAGTCCAAGATCAATAGGGTTCTTCCTCGCACCAAGGCCAACATACCTATGAAGTTTCATGACTCTAGGTTGAACCACTATCAAGTTATCATCCGGAAACCAATTGTTGCGATATACTATGTTCAAGGTCACTGTGACCTTGACCTTTGACCTGGTGAGTCCAAGATCAATAGGGTTCTTCCTCGCACCAAGGCCAACACACCTATAAAGTTTCATGACTCTAGGTTGAACCACTATCAAGTTATCATCCGGAAACCAATTGTTGCGATATACTATGTTCAAGGTCACTGTGACCTTGACCTTTGACCTGGTGAGTCCAAGATCAATAGGGTTCTTCCTCGCACCAAGGCCAACACACCTATGAAGTTTCATGACTCTAGGTTGAACCACTATCAAGTTATCATCCGGAAACCAATTGTTGCGATATACTATGTTAAAGGTCACTGTGACCTTGACCTTTGACGTAGCGAGTCCAAAATCAATAGGGTTCTTCCCCTCACCAAGGCCAATCTACCTATGAAGTTTCATGAATGTGAGTTGAACCATTATCAAGTTATCATCCGGAAACCAATTGTTTAAGATTTACTATGTTCAAGGTCACTGTGACCTTGACCTTCGACGTAGCATGCCCAAAATCAATAGGGTTCTTCCTCCCACCAAGACCAACCTATGTATGAAGTTTAATGAATGTGAGTTGAACCACTATCAAGTTATCATCCGGAAACCAATTGTTTACGCCCGCCCGCCCGCCCGCCCGCCCGCCCGCCCACCCACCCGCCCGCCCGCCCGCCCTCCCGCCCGCCCGCCCGCCCGCCCGCCCGCCATTCACCAAACTATAAGTCGAGTTTGACTTCGTCACAACTCGACTAAAAATAAAAACCCATGAAAACCTGCACGCAAACGTCAAAATAAGTCTAAAAATCTATTCAAAGGGTTAACATTTTTTTAAAAATGCACTGGAAAGATAGCAATGTTATAATAACCACCACTGCAATATGCAGTGAGGTCAACCTCACTTGAAATTGTTTTTTTTTATCACAACCTGTACATAAAAGTAAGAAACTGTAAGCCTAAGTCCAAAATCTGTACATAAAAGTCCAAAATTGAAGTAATTCAGCAGGAAAAGGGTTAAATAATACAAACATAGCCCTAAGATGCATGTTTACATACAATAGAAAGCATGGACATATGCTGCAACGTAAATCTCCACTTGGAAGAAAGGGAAAAAAAACATCAAAACCTGCACGCAAACATCAAAATAAGTCTAAAATTTGATTCAAAGGGTTAAAATTAAGACAAAATACCCTGGAAAAGAGTTAAATGTTATAGTGAACCACCATAGCAATATGCAGAAACTCTACACTTGGAAGAAAGGAAAAAAAAAAACCCATGAAAACCTGCACACAAACGTCAAAATAAGTCTAAAAAAATCTATTATAGGGTTAAAAATTTTTTAAAAATGCACTGGAAAGATATCAATGTTATAATAACCACCACTGCAATATGCAGTGAGGTCAACATCACTTGAAATTGTTTTTTTTTTATCACAACCTGTACATAAAAGTAAGAAGCTGTAAGCCTAAGTCCAAAAGCTGTACATAAAAGTCCAAAATTGAAGTAATTCAGCAGGAAAAGGGTTAAATAATACAAACATAGCCCTAAGATGCATGTATACATACAATAGAAAGCATGGACATATGCTGCAAGGTAAATCTCCACTTGGAAGAAAGGAAAAAAAAAACATCAAAACCTGCACGCAAACATCAAAATAAGTCTAAAATTTGATTCAAAGGGTTAAAATTAAGACAAAATACCCTGGAAAAGAGTTAAATGTTATAGTGAACCACCATACCAATATGCAGAAACTCTACACTTGGAAGAAAGGAAAAAAAAAAAACCCATGAAAACCTGCACGCAAACGTCAAAATAAGTCTAAAAATCTATTCAAGGAGTTAAAAAATATTTAAAAATGCACTGGAAAGATATCAATGTTATAATAACCACGAGTGCAATATGCAGTGAGGTCAACCTCACTTGAAATTGTTTTTTTTTATCACAACCTGTACATAAAAGTAAGAAGCTGTAAGCCTAAGTCCGAAAGCTGTACATAAAAGTCCAAAATTGAAGTAATTCAGCAGGAAAAGGGTTAAATAATACAAACATAGCCCTAAGATGCATGTTTACATACAATAGAAAGCATGGACATATACTGCAAGGTAAATCTCCACTTGAAAGAAAGGAAAAAAAAAAACATCAAAACCTGCACGCAAACATCAAAATAAGTCTAAAATTTGATTCAAAGGGTTAAAATTACGACAAAATACCCTGGAAAAGAGTTAAATGTTATAGTGAACCACTATAGCAATATGCTGAAACTAAAAAAAAATTTGAAAAGCCAAAAAATCAAAACCTGTACACAAAAGTTCAAAATATTTGAGAGCGGACGCCGACGCCGACACCGACATGAGGGCTATGCCATAGGCTCACACAACTAACGTTGGTGAGCCAAAAATGATACCTTCAACTCTAAATATACATCTGGAACTTAATTGAGCACCCCCCTCCCCCCCCCCCCCCTGAAATGTTTCATGACAGTGAAGTTGCTGTTACTGATTATGTTTTAATGATTGCTATGTCTTGCAGTACACTTCATCTCATGAAACATGATGTTTCTGGTTGATAGCGTACCCCAAACACATCCCCCGTCCATGTGAAGCAAGCTACCCACGAATGTCACACAAAACACTATCATCCACATGCAATATCTGGGTATAAAACAAGAAAAATTGTCACTTCTTTTATCAGTGAATGTTGACATGGCAAGGAGACTGTCAGAGGCACTAAGATGGCAAATTGTTGGCAATCAAGCAGCAGTTATGTCATTCAAAGCTATAGGAAGGCAAATTGGCTCTAGTCATTTGATCATCACCAGACTTGTCCATAAAAAGTCTACAAACCACCAATGTTAAGAACTGACAAAGGCCTGGAAAACCCCAAAAGACCTTTCCTCAGGAAGACCGGGGTCTGGTATGCCTCGTTAGGCATGAACCCTTTGCTTCAAGTGGGGTTTTGAAATGCCTTTGGCACCCCAACTGGCATTTGTGCAACAGAACTGTCCAAAACCATTTCAAAGCACTGAGTATGCAGTCCAGGAGGGTAATCAAGCTTCCAGCTCTGTCCGAGCAGTATCAAAAACGACGTTTGGAGTGGTGTATGGCACAACAACATTGGAATCTCAGGACAAGGATTGGCAGACAAGAGTAGGTTCCTGCTTCACATCCCAGATAGTCGCATGAGAGTGTGGAGGCCTAGAAATAATGCTTACGCGCCCAGGAACATCAGACCTACTGTTCCTTATGGTAGAGAATCAGGAATGACCTGGGGATTCCACTCTCATGGTTGTAAACTTGATACTGTGACTGTACGTGGGTATCTCAATGGTCATCAGTACATCCGGAACATTCTCAATCCAGTTGTCGTGCCTCATTTTGACAACCACCCGTTGGCTACTCGCCCTGTATTCATGGACGACAATGCAAGGCCACATTATTACCACGCTGTGAGAGCATTCCTTCAGAACAACACTATTACAACACTACCTTGGCCTGCAATGAGCCACGAATTGAATCCCTTAGAACACATCTGTTTTTTTTTGGGATGTTGTGTGCAAGTAAGGGATCCGCCTGTACAGCATGAGGAGTGGCAGCTGTTGCCTCTGGACCGTATCAGAAGGCTCATTGGTAGAATTAGGGGAAGGGTTCAGGCTGTCATCCGGGCACACAGTGGATACACTCACCACTGACGTCAGACACTGCTATTGTGTTCAGGAGATCACAAGTTATATTTTTTGTCAGTAATTACTGGCATTGTTTCATCATGGACATTTTTCCATCAAAAAATTAGTGACAGAGTGTTTAATTAGCACCATTAAAATACTGCATATTTTCATCATTGTGTTGTCTTTCATTTGGCAATAGATAATTCTTTCTGCAAACAATCCCTTTTTACCATCTTAAAGATAGCATTAAAGTAATGACAATTTCTATTAACACCAATGCAAAAAAAAAAACAAGGGGTGCTTAAGTTCCAGGTGTATATAAATGATGTTTACCAAGGTAAGTTACTCTTCAATGGGGCTGTAAAAAATAAAAAAAAATTTGTTTCTCAAGCAATTTATCGTCAATTTTATGATGAAGGAGGGAGGCTTTTTTTTGTCTATTCACAAAACAGTTCTGAAAATACTTGGAATCAGAAATTTAACTACTTACACTATCAGATGGCAAACCAATGTTTTCAGCAGTGAAAATATCCCATAATGTAGTTGAAAATTTAACTAAATATATGTTGTTTGACTGGGCTCTGTAAGCTCTGTCAAACAAGGTATAGTTGGTTAAATGTTTGTCATACAATTGCAAAATAGTGTCATAGAAGAGATTTCCAAGTGAAAAAAAAGGTGATGAGGCCAATTTTCTATGCTGAGGGAGGAGCCTTAGAAACAATTTTTTTTATAGCCT
Source organism: Pictodentalium vernedei (assembly GCA_031216915.1). NCBI lineage: Eukaryota > Metazoa > Mollusca > Scaphopoda > Dentaliida > Dentaliidae > Pictodentalium > Pictodentalium vernedei. The sequence goes on from CM062296.1 coordinate 233,144,903, forward strand.
TGTTTCAATGGCACCACAAAGATCATTTACAGTACCACAATCATAAATCAATCTCTTTCTGGATAAGATTGGAATCAGGTTTTGATGCACTTACACCGGTAGATACAAAAATTCGTTAAATTAATTATTACTACATCAAGACCGAATTATGAAAAATTTATTTATTTATTTATTTATTGGTGTTTAAGGTCACATATTTCTGCACAATGGCTAACCATGACTGTGACAGTTTACAGGTGAAGGAAGCCGTAGAACCCGGAGAGAACCACTGTGCAACGGCGAGCTACTGTCAGCTCCCCAACATACCAACTCCACACAAGCAGGGTTAGCATTGGTTGAAGACAGGTGCACCATTGACGTGCAGAATGCCTTAGTACACAGCGTCACCGTGCCCACATGTGGGCAATGGGGGTGAAGTGTCTTGTCCAAGACACAACACGGTTGCCGCAGGTAGGAATCGAACCGAGGACCTCTCGGCTTGCAGCCTGCACCTCTACCAACTGAGCCACTGCGCCCCCCAATTATGAAAAACAAATGAAAATAGAATCTGAGATTTAAGTTTCATACATTTCTTTTTCAACAGGTGAGATTCAACAACGTTGTGGGGAGAAAAGCAGGCAGAGAATATCAACCAGACCAAGTCGAGTTCCATTAAAAATTCTCTGTCCACTTTTGTAATCAGTACACCATATCCTTTACAGATATCAATTTACGATGTGTGTCATGATTCAATCACATTTGCTATCATAGTACTGTAGGAGGCCTTAAAATTCAGAATCAATTCTTGCAAGGAAACAATGCGAATCAACTTTAATTCTCACAAAATGTTCATTTAATGCTTGTCATTTATTTATTTTTTATTGGGGTTATTTATTTATTTATTGGGGTTTAATGAGTTTCGAAAGCCAGAGTACCTGGAGAGAACCACCGAGTAGTGGCGAACGGCTGTCAGACTCCCCAACATACTATCCCCACACAAGCAGGGTTAGCAATGATTGAAGACAAGGGCATCATCGAGTATACAATACAGCCAAAAACAAAGTATACCTTTAGGCGATATTCTTTTGTTGATGACACCATATAAGCGCCTTACTTTGGTGATATTCCAATAGCAATAATGCAATATTTTCAACATGTTGTGGTGAATATCATAAGACAAATGCATGTGTGGCACGATGTTTTCATAACTATCGTTCGTAATTTTTCGGATGAAAAGAAAAGGAGCGAATACTTATAATAAGATGGATGATTTGAGTCAAGCAAAATTTTTTTGGTTAAACGAACTGACAAAGATAATATCAAGCAGGAACTGGGGTGATGTAAAATGAAACAGAAATATTCGTGAAAGCACAATTAGTTTAGTTGTATTATTAATATGTGTGTGATATATTTTGGACACATTTTAAAATATCTATCATAAATTTTGACAAAATTTTAAGTACTTTCACATTTGTTTGAATTAAATTCAACAATGAAAAATATCCTTCATAATCCTTCCTAATATTAAAAAATTATCAAGAATTATATACACATAAGCAAGAATATGTCCACCTAGCAGTACGAACTGATGAACTGACTGCAAAATCACTGTGTTCAATTTCAGGATTGTTTTTTAGCTTCGTGCTTATTAAAACATGACTTTGTGTACTTGTTTGTTTTGTAATTGCATTGAAATGAGCGTTGTTAACAATTATTTGAGTGTTTGTGTTTGTTTACTGTTTAGCAATGATATGACTTCACTAATTCTTTGTACTTTCTTTAACTGGAATGATTACTGTTAATAATTAACCATGTTTTGTTTTTAAATATGTACCGTTGTACTGTTTGTAACTTGTTCTTTGGGGCTTCATCATCTTAGCACGTTCGACCGACCAAATAACGACCAACTGACGTGTTATTCCTATAAAAATATTGCGATATTCAGATACGAATGTGACGCAAGTATCGCCCAAACAACACATTATTAGCACGACTAGGTTTCCACTTTATTGAAGGCTGTACTGTACATTAGTACAGAGAGCCACTATGCCCCCATGTGGGCAATCAGGATTAAAAGTACCTTGCCCAAGGACACAATAGTTACCCCTGGTGGGGATCAAACCATGGACCTTCTGGTTTAAAGTCCAATTCCGTAAACAGTGAACCACCACCCTCCTGATTCTTGGCATAGATTCTAAAAGTGTATTTAACCCCTAGCACTCTGGTAGTGCAACAGAATTTTTTCCAATCACTCCGTTTTTCTCTTGTTTAACTATGAATTTAACCAATTATATCTTGTTTGACAGAGCTCACTGAGCTCTGTCAAACAAGGCATATTTGGTTAAATATCAAACTGCATTATGGGAAATATTTGCTGCTGAAAACTTTGACATTTCGACATCAGAGTGCAGAGGGTTAAATGCCTTGAGAATTCCATTTATTTTTTGCTTCCTCATAATAAGGTACCATTTGGACTGAGCAGTGGTTCTACAGATGTCTAGGTTGCCTGACAAGAAGCCAAGACTTCACTAGAAACCACTATCAAGGTACTGTAACTTCCATTAGTAAAACCACCAAAATCCTGCACGTTGGAATGCGGTCTACACATAAGACAAGAAAACTCACCAAAACTGCGACTTAGCCCCTAAGGGTTAATGTTCAGTTAATATGTAAATATGAAGTTTATTTTAAACTAATGAACATGTAGTGGCTGCACTCACAAGGATACAATAGTACTCTCAGAGTCTAAATTATTTAAGAACTAGATCACAAACTGATTCTTGCAGCAGAAGTTCACATGAACCAAAACTGTTTCTTGTGAGTTAGGACCAATTTTAAGTCCTGCTTTAAACTTCTTAGAGAGATATGTAAATTGTTGAGAGAGTAATTTTTGCTGAAACCTATAGAATAAGGCAAATGAAAACAAAAGTCAAGAAATCTTTTCATATCGTTGAGTACATTTTAGACCCATTATGATTGATTGGAAAATGCCTTTCAGCTCAATGAACATGAAATTTAATTTATTTCATGACACAGGCAGCTAAGACTTCACTAGAAACCGCTGCCAAGGTATTGTAACTTCCATTATCAAAAAATTCCATTTATTTATTTATTGGTGTTTAAGGTCACATATTTGTGCACCTTGGCTGACCATGACTGCAACATGGAGATCAAGTCAAGTTTAGTCAACTGTTTATAGCCATGTTGCCCATTTTAGAGGACTTCCACGGTTCATCCCAAGCACTGCTGACTGGGTTCTATTTTACCAGTAAAACAGAGCTTGTTCACCACAGTTGTTCCCACAGAGGTCAGCAAGTTCACCAAAAGCCTGTAGTTGGAATGTGTTCTATATGTAAGAGAAGAAAACTCTACAAAATTGGAACAAGGCCTTTAGGCAGTCTGTGGAATTAGAAAAGTTTTGCGAGGGCACAAAACTGCTGTCACTAGTCCATTTTCGAAGGAAAATTTGTATCCTGCGGCAACATGTGTAATTTTGGAATTTGAGAGTGCTATTATTCCCTTGCAGGCTTGTGAGTGCAACCAGCTGATATTCCCTAGTAAAAAACAAATATTTATACATGTATACTAACTGGGTTTAACCCATAAGGGTCCTGTTTCAATTTATTTTTGTGAGACTTTTGTTTTACATGTAAATGTAGAAGAAATGTTCCAACACACAAGGTTTTGCTGATGGAAGTTACAATACCTTGGGTGTCGTTTCTATTGACGTACAGGCAGCCAAGACTTCAATCGACACCACTGCTACAGTGAAGAGTTATCTTATTCCAAGGGAACAAACAATAAGTACAGTTCTCCAGATCTTTAACCCTTTACCCAATGCAGATGTCAAAACTTATTATTGTAAGTATCATTTTTTAAATTTTTTCCAAAAAATACAACGAAACCACATCACGTGACCCCTCATAGGAATGAGTTTGACGAGCCTGTTCCAAAGAGGGGTCACATGATATGGTTTTGTTGAAATTTTTTGAAAAATAATATTTTTTCAGCTGCTGAATTTGCATATTATGCGGGCAGATGTGGCTGATTCATTGGGTAAAGGGTTAAGGCCACTTTTAGAATATAGGATGAGAATAAAATAAACAGTTGTGAGAATCAAAGTTGATTTTCACTGATAATTTTTTAGTGCTGTACACATGCTTTCCCAGAGACTGGTTGCAAGATTTCTAGCTGATAGAAAATATATTACAAACATCATCAGATGCAAGGTCCAATAAACAGTATATGTCAAATTAAAAGTACATGTACCTGTGGGGACCTTTCAGAATGCTGAAAAGTGCATCATAAGCTTTTCTTTTCAGTATGGATTTCACTCGGTCTTTTGAATACCGAGGCTGAACAAAATAAGACTTCCTCTCATCATCTAGGTGATGATTGACAAGTTGTTGGAACAAACCATTTACTCCTGAATCTCTCAAACTCTCAAAATAGTCTGTCATTTTATTTGGTGGTAGCCCATAACTTTAGGTTGTCCTGGAAAGAATAAAAAATACATTTTGTACAAATATAAATTTTATAGTAAATTTCCTTTCTTATTATACCTACCACAATTGTTTACTACAGGCTTGCGCTACAGTGGAAGACCCTAACTCGAATAAAATACTCTCTATTTTAATCTTTCCCAAGAGATTTGGGAAAGACAAGTGGTGTAAAAACACGAAAAAATAAGCCAAAACTGGGTCGAGCGCCATCGGCGCACACCCAGTAGGGGACGCTCTTCTCTTAGTACAATTCCACGATTTCTGTTAACCAGTGCGCAAGCAGTCATCAAACCATTCTTTTGAGTCCGCCAACATAGCAGTTATGTGATCAGCGGGGAGGAAGGATTCTTACCCGAATAAGAAGACGGGAGGGCCTCCATGTAAACAATTGAGGTAGGTATAATAAGAAAGGAAATTTACTATAAAATTTATATTTCTTATCAACCTACCTTACAATTGTTTACTACAGACTGAATAGACAATAGGATGGAGGGAATCACATAACCAACCCACACATAACTCAATTGTACTGGAACCGTGGACAGAGGAAGAGATCCCTAGTCCTATCAAACCATAGCATCACAAACATTAGTAAAACACAATGAAAGATGAGGCATATGGTGATGTGCGCCGCACAGACAGAAAAGCAGAATGGCTGGGATAGACAACAGCCTGAGCAGAAGAAAGAGGGCCTGTAGAACAAAGGTCCTCTGTCTGCTCCTGCAACTGTCGCAGATAAGTGGAGAAGGTAGCATTTCTCCAGTAGGCTGCCAGCATAACATCCGTCAACATGATGGAGTTAGTATAAGCCCCGAGAGGACGACAATGCACGCACCTCGTGGCAGAAAACCGACTGGTAATACAATCGCCATTAGCTAGACGAGCGGAAGCTGCACGAATAGCAAGACAAATCCATCGAGAAATGGATTCAGGAGAGGTCTGGTATGTGAGAAAATGCATATCCACCCGGGAGCAGTGCCCAAGAAAGTGTCCATCTTGGAGTAAACTGCAAAGTCCTAAGACTTTTCAAGGAAAAGTGCTGAACAAGCTTGGAGAGGCAAGGAAGAGGGCCGAAACGATACGGTACCACATATGAAAAAGGTCTCCGAAGCATGGACTTGTACCCATTGCTGGAGACCCCCAGAAACAAACATATACCAGAAACTCTTCAAACGGTGTGATCGAAGGAGTAACAGAAGCAACAGAGTGATCGCACAAAGTGTCCACCTGATGGTTCCAATGAGTCGCAAAGAGATCGATGTGGGGACAACCCCAGAGATCGCAAAGAGACTGGAACACCGCCACTCAGTGAAAAAGGACCTGGCCCGTCGGGACAGGGAGTCGGCTAAGATCCCGAACCAAATCGTACATGGGAACATAGTGCGTTCCACCCTGGTTCCGAATGTAAACAACCACCGTAGAATCGTCAGACCACAGAAGGACCTGACAATCCGAAAAAAGCGGGGGATCCACTGTCGGAAACACAGAAGAGGAGCAAGAAGCTCCTTCTGGTTGAACAGCACACACAAAACAAAAACCTGTTTGTCGTCAAACTCATCTGGGAGCAGATAAGCAGCAAAGCAGAGACGACGTGATCGAAGAGAGAACGCATTCCAGCATCCCTCTTGATAAGCCCAACCTGGACTCCAGAGTCTCCATATGGCTGAAGAGTTGGAGTCCCGATCCAAGACCGTCACAGTCTGGCAGACTGACGGATTGGCGAAATCGTAGGAACGATAACGAACCAGAGGCAAAAAGTGTCAACCTTGATGAAGAACGACGTCTTCATAGCCTTGGAACTCAGCTTAGAGTCCAAAGCGGTAAATGGTTCAACACCTGTACCGACAGGCACGATCGAAGGCACCCAGAAGTATGTTGCTCCACAGGCTGTAGGCGTGCGACCGATGATCGCAGCCAGGCTGACACTGTCAGCTGGTTTAACAGTTTGAGACCTGGAAGGAACCCAAACACAAAGTCAAGAGCTGCACCCAAGTCAGAAGACTGTTGGCTCTCGACATCAGGAATGTCAGACTCATCCCATGAGTCGGAAGACACATAGCCCATCATGGGCAAACCAGCCGACGCCTCCCATGGTGTGGCACACCAGGGGATCAGAAAGCGACCTGTTTCCAATCCCGGGGGGGCGGTGCCACAGGGGGCGCCCAGAAGCCACTTGTAGCCTTGCTGGAAGCAACAGAAAAGGCTCTTGGACAGTACCTAAGTGAGCAAGGAGAGGGCCTCCCTAAGCTCACTGACTGTCGGAACGGAACGACATGGGAACGAACTGACAAAGTGGCTTCACTCCTGATCCATTTACCAGCGAAGGGTCATGATCTTCAAATACACCCGACGCGGGGTGATGGACTGCAGCCGAAAACATCTGAAGGCAGATGTGTAGTGGGGTATCACATACCCCAAGGATCAACAGAGCGGAAACTCAGGAGAGTCGCCACGGACCTCTGCGCGACAGAAGGTTCAGGCTGCACAAGAAGCGTTGTTCACACAAAACTGGCCATGGGACCAGAGTGCGTAGATGGAAAACACCACGGAGCTCATGGTGACCCCACCATGAACATCCGAATCCAATGAAAAAAAGTGAGGTACTCGACAGCTGAGAGACCACAGTAGATGGTTTGGCCGGCAGCCCCTTCCAACTTCGCCAAGTTGAAATCAGGGAAGGCTGAGGCCAATACCCCATGTCTACACTACCAGACATCCCTGCAGACCCCTGCAGGGATAAAACTGCTGTGCTCAACGGCTGAGAGGACACAACATGGGGGTTCGGTCGGCAGCCACTTCCAACTTCGCCGAGTTGAAGCCAGGGAAGGCTGAGGCGATACCCCACGTCTACACTACCAGACACCGCTGCAGACCCCTGCAGGGAGAAAACTGCTGTGCTCAACCACTGAGAGGACACAGCAGGGGGTTCGGTCGGCAGCCACTTCAGATTTCGCCGAGTTGAAGTCAGGGAAGGCTGAGGCCGATGCCCCACGTCAGCACCACCATACACCTCTGAATAAAACTGCTGTGCTCAATGGCTGAGAGGACACAGCAGGGGGTTCTGTCAGCAACCACTTCCGATTTCGGCGAGTTGAAGTCAGGGACCGATGATGTTGAAGACGGAACAGCAGTAGCAGCAGATACGACGGGAGCTGTTGGAACTGGCGGAAAAGGGGAGAGAGCCACCTTGCTAGCTAGGCCTCTAAAGGAGGAGTAGTCACAACCCTAGTGACAGCCTCAGATGTTGACTGGAGAGGGCGCATAGTCCCGGAACCAGGCATCTCTTCACCAGAAATCCAACAGCTCCAGCAGTATCCACCACGGTAAGATGGGTAATAACTTACACCAGACGTGGTTATGTCGGGAGGCCCCGAAACGACAGCATTCCCCACCCCCCGCAGGTGCAGAGGAACAGCCACGAGAACGCACCAAAGGTGAGGGCAAAAGGAATTGCCCTAAAGGAACCAAACTTGAATAACAGAGGTGAGAGCAGTAGAAGAAAAAGGTGAACTCAACAGAGTAGAAGAACGCCCCCAACTACGAGAGAAGGTGGCAGAAAAAATAACTAGTTGGTACATGACAGAACCCAGACGGCCAACAGGGAACTAAAAAACAGAAATTCAGCCCTCAACAGAGTGAAGAAATCCTGTCCATACAGTCCCTCATTGACACCTAACTCTAATAACAATAATAAAATTTATCAACCGAAAAATTTTATTTCCGAACCGCGTTGACACGATGTCGAAAAAACATTTGCGAAAACGGAATATATAAATAAAATATAATGAGAATGTGGTTGAAAATATTAATGAGAATATATAAAACACAGTCCTGTTATTATACGATCTTCAGATCCATCATTCCAGTCACAGGAAAACCATTATCGACGAGTTGAATTATCACTGTTTCGTAATGCAAAGATGGCGACACGTCAACCACGTTTTGCGGACAAAAAAAAGAATGGTTTGATGACTGCTTGCGCACTGGTTAACGGAAGTCGTGGAATTGTACTAAGAGAAGAGTATCCCCTACTGGGTGTGCGCCAATGGCACTCGACCCAGTTTCGATTTATTTTTTCGTGGTGTTTTTACATCACTTTTCTTTCCCAAATCTCTTGGGAAAGATTAAAATAGAGAGTATTTTATCTGAGTTAGGGTCTTCCACTGTAGTGCAAGCCTGTAGTAAACAATTGTAAGGTAGGTTGATAAGAAATAATAGATTTAGGTGGGGGGGGGGGGGGGGGGAGGGGGGGCAAGGGGGGGGGGGGGGGTCTGGTCTGTTAATCATTCCTGTTGAGCCATCAATAGACCACAGTGCCCCACATAATCATGTTATTAATTGTGATATTATCTACAATAATATTATATTAGTATTACATACAGCAGTATCTGTTCTCACGAGGACTGTTTGAATGTTTACAAACTCTTGTGCTCACATATGGGTCGAATGAGCAAGAAATCCAGACAGAACTTCTTGCTCAATCGGCTCATACTGGATAAGAAGGGTTTATAAACAAGAGGCCCCAGGGGGCCTTAGGCACTCACCGATCAGACCCATACCAAGATGCTGTATACCAAATATCAAAAGATTCTGTCCATCAGTTCCGGAAAAGAAGTAAAAATTCACACCCCTTTCGATTTTTAGGCACGCCGTCGCGCTTGCGCCCCTCCGCGCTCGCAAAATTGAACTGAGCCGCGTAATTAATCCCGCCCCTATGCAACTGTGTGCGTGCCATAGTAAAATAGTGGTTAATTGTTTTTTAAAAGCATGTGTTCATGTAGCCTGCCTGTCACTGCTTCTCAGATTATCGGCACTCCGCAGCTTTGAAGTTTGATTGATGTGTGGGTGTTTGTAACTTTGTAACTGTCCTCTTGGACTGTAATGTACTTGTTGTCCCTGCTGATTGAATGAAATCAGTTTTTGCGACTGTCGACATTGTTTGATTGTGTTAAATTCTGAGAATGCGACCATCCTAGTAGCTGGAGAACATCATAAACTGAATGGCTGTTGCTGATGATACACGTAGATAAATTTATTTGCCCAAACATTCACTTTGAAAATGTCTGATAGTGAAACAGAATGAAAGACTGGTCATACAGTCCAACTGAAAACTTTCCTGAAATGGAATGTTGGCTCCTTAATTGGCCATATGACTGTGAAAGACAAAACCGGGATTGAAATCGTTGTCAAAATATGGTGTAAATCCTGCGCACGCCACGCAGAACACATCAAAAAGAGTGATAAGTTACGAGGAAGAGCCATCACTGAAGTTGATAAATATATTGAAGGGTCAAGTTTTGTGTCCAAGCACACTGTCAACAGACACCTCACCTCTAAAGCACACGGAATAGGTATTCAAGTTGGAAAAGAACAGGGTGGAGACCGTGGAGTTATTGAATGTTTAGACAGGTGTGAAGGGGGTTCCCCAGAACCTAGCACCAGCGCGACACGCACCAAGTCTGTGACTCTTACACAACCCAAGATCAGCATAGCACTCAAACAACAGTCTCAAGAAGCGTATTTTAAGCTTTTCAAAACGGCCTATCTTTTGGCTGTTGACGGACAGCCATTAACAGCATTCAAAACCATGGTTAAGGTCCAGAAGGCCAATGGAGTTGACCTCATTCAGGGTGCAGATAATTCAGACAGTGTGCGCGAATTTCTGCATTTCATTGCCAATTCTATCAGGGAAAAGTTAGCAGACATTTTATGTGGTGCTAATGCTTTAACCATAATGTCAGATGGATCGCAAGCTAGGAAAACTGGTGCCGAAAAAGAGCTCGTTCTTGTTAGAGCAGTGGTTGAGGGAAAACCAACCTATTATGTACTTGCTCTGCAGGATATGGATGCAATTGGGGATGCAAACGCTGGTATACTGAAAGTTGCAATTGATGATGTATTTACCAATAGACTTAAGATCCCAGCAGATAAATAAAAATTTGGAGAAGTGGCTGCTGCAGCTGATGGGGCGTCTGTAAATTTTGGCTGGAAATCAGGTTTACTTACACGCTTTAAAGAAGATGGGCGGCCTTGGTTAGTTAACATTCATTGTGTTGCTCATCGGTTAGAGCTGGCCATAAAGGACTCCATTGTCAAAGAGAAAAACTTTGAAAGTGTAGAAGAATTCATGGTGTCTTTACATAAATTTTTTAAACAATCTGGCAAATTTACCCGCCATTTCAAAGAGGCTGCACGGGTCCTGGACGTGACCGTATACAAACTACCAAAATTAACGTCAACTAGGTTCGTCAATCATCATCGAAATGCAGTCAAATACTTATTGAACAATTGGGTTGTCCTTATTCAAGTGTTTGAAAATGGAATTGCAGACCCAGACTACAAAAAAATCAAAGCAAAACTGCAAGGTTTCTTAAACAGTCTGCTTAGCTACAAGTTTCTCCTAGTGTGCTGCTTGTATAGATCGATTTTGGACGTGGTATCCATTCTATCCTTGGTGTTTGAGAGGGAAAGTCTACTCGTGTTTGATATCTTACCAGCAGTTTTAAAAACTGAAGCTGCATTGACCGAACTTTTGGACACCCTCGACAACGTAGATATCATCACTCACAATTCAATGAGAAAATTAGATGTGACTAATGTTGTATCTGTTGAAGTTTCAATGCCAGTGAAGGGAACTATGCGCCACAAGAAACCAAACAGGCAATATAAACAAATGAGATATGAAGGACTGAAGCAGAAGGGATGCCCGTCAGACAGTATCGCTGAAACAATGCTGGTGGAAATAAAGGGTCTTGCCAGAAGAACTATTGGCGCAATTAATATGTGCATTAATGACAGATTTGCATCTTCAAAGCCGAGGATTCCATATTCCGGTATATGCAATGGGTGGATCCGGTAAACTGGAAGACGTCAAAAATTGACTTGAAATCGATAAATAAAATGGCTGAACATTATCAAGAAACACTAAAGTTTGCCGGCTTTAATTCAGATCCAGAAACACTGAAGGTTGAGTGGGCTGATGGTAAGTTGACAACAGCGCAATACTACCCAAAACTGAAAGTGCGCAGGCTATGGCAGGAACTCTTGAATTATCGTCGGCGACAGTTCCCTAACATTAGCTTTCTTGTCGAAATTGTTCTGTCAATAGCGGTAAGTAATAGCGTAGTAGAGTGTGCCTTCAGTCACTTAACTGCAATGTTATCCGATCGTCGCCTTAGACTGAAGCATGAAACAATGGAGAACTTACTGCTTATCCGAGTAAATGACTTAGTTTGGAGTGAATCTGACAAAGACAGAATACTGCGAACTGCCGTCAACAAATACCTCTCAACACCACGAAAACGTAAGTTGGAAACTGGGTGTGAGCTGAAATTAAAAAAACGTAGAACGGCAATGGAACATTCTGATTCTGACAGTAACAGTTCTGTTTGTTCACTCGGTCCGATTCCGAACTTTCGCCAACTTCGGCCCAGGAAACTGACTCCTCTGACTCCGAGTAGACTGTCAATATCTCATTGAGAAGAAAAAAGAAAAAAAAAAAAACAGTTTCGAATTCTTTTAATTATTGAATCATTGTTCAATCAAGCACTTAGCAGTAGCACTGTCCTGCTCAATACTTTCTCGTCATTTCATTTCGTGTATAAATTACTATAATAAACAACACTTTTCTTCCAGGTTCCTTAATATTTTGTACATTGTGAATGTGTACTTCAATCCAAATTCCCCCCAGACCTTTTAATTGCATGGACACCTTTACTGTATTTCGTCACCCTCATTTAATTATGCTCAGCTGAATATTCAATAAGGGCGCAGCCGGATACTATTAGATAGTCTATAGAGAAGGAGGCGGAGACTCTGAGAGTGGACTCCCTCTTTTTTTTTACTCTCAGAAATCGCCTGAGCCCCAGGAAAATTAGACGCAGTTTTCATCAATCTCATGATCAAAGGGCCTCAGATTGAAGAAAACGGGCCTAATTTTTTACATGTACTGGGAATAGGATTAATCATTAACAGCCCTCGAATTTTGCCACGAGAATCTGCAATACCGTGGTAAGAGCCGTGGCATCCTGCCACTGCTCTTACGACATTGCCAATTGCTGAGGCGAATTTCGAGGACCCACGACAACCTCCCGTTGCTCCCATCTTTAGCACTTGTGGATCCGATACGCGGTTAATAACAAACCCCGGCCCACAAACCTTCCCAGAAATGCTGCATCAGCCCCAGTAAATCCGATTATATAAAATTTAATTACAGCACCCGACCCTGTAAATCCATACTTTTGGCACATATTATTTTGTTACATGATATTAATGTTCCAAAAGTATGGATTTACAGGGGCGGGTGCTCAGTGCTGTAATTAAATTTTATACATACATGTAGCAGTACACCTGTGTTCCATCACAGGTATCAGGTAATGTTTTGGCACAGACACAATTCATTCGGACTGTTTTAAACAAAAGAAGGATTATTTTTGTGGTAACGTCGAACGTTTCACAGTTTGGTGGAGCGTGGAGTCAAAACATAATTTACATGTGTTCTCGGTTGTTCCGTTGATATACTTGAATTTATCTGGGAGAAACTTAGTTGAATTCTGAGTGTCGTCTGAAGTGGTGGTAAGTTTCTTTTGCACACAGTATTATTTAGCATGCTGCATCTCCTCGGTAACAGTTCCGAATAATTTGCGGCTAAATTGGCGAGTAATTATTTATATGGGCAAAACTTCAAGGCAACTTCGCCGCCGCAGGTCCCCTTGTTTTGAGCGCGTTCCAAATCTAATGTCATAATCTATTGTCAGAGCAGTGCACGGTTCTCTTTCTAATCCTTTTCCACATTAAACGATAAAAGGCATGGGATAGGGAGCATGCAATTAAAAGGCCTACTGAATTGTCCATGCTTTGTGTTACATTTGTGAAGCACGTAGAAAAAAACGTTCTCCAAACCGCGCTTGTAATCTCAAAATGTGGCACGCGATTGACCGCGCCCCTATGTTTTCCAGAATCGAAAGTCTGAGTGAGCCCGAATATTGATCGAGGGACTCGATTTGAACAAACTTGAATCAGACCCATACCAAGATGCTGTATACCAAATATCAAAAGATTCTGCCCACTGGTTCTGGAGAAGACGATTTTTCCTTAAATTGCCCTAAGGAAAAATTCATGCCCCAATAGGGAGCCCCAATATTGATCAAGGGACTCGATTTGAACAAACTTGAATCAGACCCTTACCAAGATGCTGCATACCAATATTGGTTGAGGGACTCAATTTGAACAAACTTGAATCAGACCCATACCAAGATGCTGCATACCAAGTATCAAAAGATTCTACCCACTGGTTCTGGAGAAGAAGATTTTTTAATAATTTTTCTATAATTCATACGGTGCTATCAGAGTTACGCCCCATATAGAGCCCCCAAGGGACGTGGCCATTTCATTTGAACAAACATGAATTGCCATATAGTAATGAACATCCACATGAAGTTTCGTGAAAATAGGACCACTGCTTTCAGAGGAGAAGTCGTTTGAAAAATGTTCACTACGACGGACGGCAAGTGATAAGTTGAGCTCCCTTCGGTGAGCTAAAAACATACTCAGGTTCAACAGCAATTTGTTGGGACTGATTGGCTTGAATGCATTCCATGGAGAAAACACGCCATTTACTTGGCATTTAGAAGATGTTTGTGAAGCAAAACAACGCAAAGTAGTTCAGGAGAGTTCAGTAGCTTCCTGGATACTGACTGAATATAAACATACAGTTGAAACTAGAAATCCTGTCATGAAATGCGCACAAATAGCACGTCGATCGGCACGTTAATCTAGGCATTATGACCATAGTAAGGCTATCAAATTCTGTACATATGGCCTGTGCACAAGCAATGTTTCAGCCAATGGATCTCCGGGTAACCCAGAGGTCCATTGGCAGAAACATTGCCTGTGTTTGTTATGAGTAACCAGGAGAACCTGCCGTGCTTTGGATGCCATTCAATATGGCAACTGTGCGCAATTCCTACGTGCAATTAAGCCTAGATAAGTGCACAGTTTGTGACAGGACTTCTAGTTTTAACTGTGGGTGATGAACTATTTGAGGGATAGACTGTTTCAAGCCACAATGTCACATTCCTTTCAGAATTAGACTAGTCGCTTGAGAGTTTGGTTCTGCATGTGAACCAAAATACTGACTGAGTTAATTTCACTTTTTGGGAGGTTGTGCATTAGTTCAGTCTTTACGGTGGTAGAAACATTCAGGACAAGGTGATGGTGTCATTGTCGCTGATCAAGCCCAATCAGTGTTGGCTTTAGAAAACCTTAGAATTTTCATACCATTTTAGTAAGAGCTCACACCTGGCAGTATTACTGCTTGATATACATGTAGATGCATAAATGCAGTTGATATACAATTAAATTTAAGGAAGTCCATTTTCACGGATCTCTCACTCTTGCTCAAATTAGAAATGCAAAACCATAAGAATGGTGGTTAATTTTATTCGGCAATAATTTTCTGTGGATAATTCACAGTTCAAGGTTTAATGATGTTGAAATTAGTGCTAAAACAGTTAGCCGGATAACCAGTTTGCAACCGGTCATCGACGTAACTGGTTGGAAAAGCTTCAACCGGATAATCGCTGTACCTACAGTTTATGGGATATCGTCGGGAAAATATATTGTATTTAATCGTGAGACATTAAATTCTTTTGCCGACACAAACATTGTAAAAGCTACCAAACATTTGTCGATTTACAATGATGTGTAATCAATGTAACATGAAGGGTTAAGGTGTTGGAATGTTGAAGGAACAGTTATTCCAGTCACTTGGGATGTCAAGTCGCGGATAAATGTCTGTTACTTTGTATCAAACTGCGAACAATTGAGTGGTTGTTTTCTGCATGGGCATCAGTGAGCACGTGCCTGTCAATGTAACATTGTTTTCTACAGACAAATTTGACATTCTTCTCTTTGATGAGGTGTTGTTAAATGCAGATTGCAATGCTGAAAAAATTTAAATTTCAGAGTAAATTTCCTTTCTTATTATATCTACCACAATTGTTTACTACAGGCTTGCACTACAGTGGAAGACCCTAACTCAGAAAATAAACTCTCTATTCGATCTTTTCCAAGAGATTTGGAAAATAAAACTGGTGAAAAAGCGCCAAGAAAAAATAAGCCAAAACTGGGTCGAGCGCCATCGGCGCACACCCAGTAGGGGCGCTCTTCTCTTACAGTAGAACCTGTCTTGAGAGACCGCCCTTTGGGCCACACAAAAGTGGTCTTTCAAGACAGGTGGTCTCTCATAACAGGTGTCAGGTTTTCTCAAGTCAGTGAATAATCAGCCACAAAATTCAGAAATGGAGAATAGATTTTTGTAATTACTTTGTAGTTGTTCTTTTTTATTAAGTTTCTGTAACAAACTGAAATGGACTGTTATAAAAATTATAAAAATAAATTAGTGTTGAAAATCTTCATTGAAGATTTTCAACCCTAATTTATTTTTATAATTTTTATAACAGTCCATTTCAATTTGTTACAAAAAGATTTTCAACACAAATTTATTTTTATTCCTATCTGTCACATTTCAGCTATGTATGAAATTGTTTATACAGCAATAATCCTAATCTTTTCACAGGGGTCTTATAAAAACATCTCAATCTTTAATAAGTTAGCAATTGAATCCCAATTAAGAGCTTTTAATACTTTTAATTATGTTAGTATAACCACAATGGATTTTCCAATTCCGGAACAGGTAAAAAGTTTTTGTCATGGTTTCAGTCTTCAAAGAGGCGGTCACTCAAGACAGGTCTATTATGGCATAAAAATACAAGTTGGTACAAGGTCACAGTGGTCTCTCAAGACAGGTGGTCTCTCAAGACAGGTGGTCTCCCATAGCAAGTCCATTGTAGAGTAAAATCAATCAGTGCCTGGTATATGTGGTCTCTCAAGACAGGTGGTCTCTCAACAGTGGTCTCTCCAGACAGGTTTTACTGTAGTATAATTCCACGACTTCTGGAACCAGTGCACAAGGCAGTCACCAATGAATCATTTTTTTGAGTCCGCCAACATGGGAGTTATGTGATCAGCGGGGAGGAAGGATTCTTACCCAAATAAGACGACGGGAGGGCCCCCATGTAAACAATTGCGGTAGGTATAATAAGAAAGGAAATTTACTATAAAATTTAAATTACTTATCAACCTACCTTACAATTGTTTACTACAGGCTGAATAGACAATAGGATGGAGGGAATCACATAACCAACCCCCACATAACCCAATTGCACTGGAACCGTGGACATAGGAAGAGGTCCCTTGGCCTATCAAACCATAGCATCACAAACATTAGTAAAAGACAATGAGAGATGAGGCGTATGGTTCTGTGCAATGCGCAGACAGAAAGGGCAGTAACAGCACAGAGCTGGAACTGATCTTGTAAGAAGCTGAATGGATGG
Source organism: Pictodentalium vernedei (assembly GCA_031216915.1). Lineage (NCBI taxonomy): Eukaryota > Metazoa > Mollusca > Scaphopoda > Dentaliida > Dentaliidae > Pictodentalium > Pictodentalium vernedei. The sequence continues at coordinate 233,161,779 of CM062296.1, forward strand.
GGTAGACAGCAGCCTGAGCAGAAGAAAGAGGGCCCGTAGAACAAAAGTCCTCTGCCTGCTCCTGCAATTGTCGCAGTTAAGTGGAGAAAGTAACATTTCTCCAGTAGGCTGCCAGCATAAAATCCGACAACATGACGGAGTTAGTATAAGCCCAAGAGGTAGACAATGCATGCACTTCGTGGGCAGAAATACGATTGGTAATACAATCGCTAGTCGCTAGACGAGTGGAAGCTGCACGAATAGCAAGACAAATCCATCGAGAAATGGATTGAGGAGAGATCTTCTGTCGATCAGGAATAAGAGACAGAAAAAAATGTTTCCTACCCTTCCTAATGAACTGCTTCCGATTGAGATAAATGCGAATTGCACAAACCGGACAGAGCAAAGGGCATTTACCTTCAACAGAAGGAAGAGCCCTGATACAGATAGGAGGTGGAGTAGTTTCTGGTATCTGATTCTTGGCCAGAAAGGAGCAATTAGTGGAAAACTTAACACTTGGGAAAGCTCCTGAAAAAGGCCGGGTCAACCGAGAGGGCGTGAAGCTCACTAACCCGTCGGCTGAGGTAAAAGCCATCAGAAAAGCCGTCTTGGCATATCCACCTGGGATAAAGGTTCGAACGGCGCCATCCCCCCCCCCCCCCCCCCCCAAGCAAAGCAGCCCCCAAGAAAGATTCCATTTTGGGGTAAGCTGCAAAGTCCTACAGTACGTGCCAAGTGTATTACGTCTCAATCACCCGCCCCCGTGACGAGTGAAAATCGCATTTTTCAGCCGGTGTCACACGGTGTTGATTTTTGGACACCGTGGCATGGCATGAAAAGGATTATGAAGATCAAATCTTTGTTCCGTGAAAACAGTAGTTAATGAGATTTGAGAAAACAAAGGATTTATACATGGGTATTGTTGTGACCCGGTGTTCAACCGTGATGCTTTGAGTATGTGCTTCTGTCAACTCTCAATTCACCAAATAATTCACACATGGCTATTTTCTCTCGATATTTTGTCACACGAAGAAAAAAGAAATAAATTGAAAATGCTTCAAAACAAAGCGCTAACCCAGAGTCGATGTTTTCTTTCCCAGGTACGAAAACTGTGTACGCATTCTGTTTGTCTAACCCAGACTAGCCTACCTAAATATTATTTATGCAGTTGGTAAGTTTACCCATCGAAAATTTATTTATTAAATCAACCTGGGCTTTGGATTTGACTCGTATCTCAACTGCAGATTTGAAATGTGATTCAGGCGGTGTGAGGGGGAAAAGTGCACAACGGAGATTTTTTTCTGTTTAAATCCCAACAATCTACAGCCGTTACAAGGCAGAAACAGAAACAAAAGACAGGTGAGTTGAGAACGAGTAGGTACCACGGTGCCGTTCCCTCGGCGAACTGCGAGTGTCCCTATTTGCCCCACTGTCTTTCTTTTCACCATTTTATGGTAGATCCTTCGTGTGAATGAACACTTCCATGTCTAGATCCTAAATAATAATAATAACTCTTTGTCTAAACATAAAATGTCAAGTAAAATCAATAGGCCCTATTTAAGGTGGCTCAGAAAAATGTTCCAAGGGACGGGACCGTAATATTGGAGACATGTCGACATTTGACACCCTCGGGTAAAAAGTTTTCTTGAAACGTCCCATTTCACCCCCACCACCCGGTGGAAATAACACGGCCGAGCCTCCGAGGTCAAGCCAGAACTTAATTTCTTGAGAGCTGCCACCTTGAGCACCCCCTGCCCCATGTCATTTAATGGTTATGCCGCACGTTATCACTAACAATGATAAAGAAGCATCGCAGAGTCTGTTCTGTTTTGGCCCAGATGCATTGCAAATCGGTGGAGGGGGGGGGGGGGGGGGTCAGGGCAAGGAAAATCTCGTTGGTAGGCCAATTTAAACTTTTGTGTGTAAACCAAACTCCCCCCCCCCCCCTCCCAATCTTCCTTTTTTCGGAAGAGTCATTCGGGTCTACACTGCAGGTCATAAATAAATTCCCCCCGTCTAAGATTCTTAGTCTGTACCTTGTGCTAAGGGCATCTAGCTATGTTTTCCGCAATCGAGTGCTGCTGCTGGTGGGGGGTGCCTATGGTTCTTGGGGAAAAAAATGACACCACCCCACCCATCATAAACGAGCTATATGTATTCCGTGGTTCTGATTAAATGGGTTTTCACGGTTCTGGTATAAGTTCATCTTTCTCTCTTCATCTCAAACGTTTTTGGCTGCCAGAGTCTTATTGTCAAGCCGTTCTGTTTTGAAGCAAAATTTGAACTAAACCGTCCATATCAATAGGCTATTAAGAATAACACAAGGTTTATACAATAATCGGTAGCTGTTTGATTGAACTTCTGATCATTAATCCTATTGTGGTGACTGTCTAATTAAAAAAGATTATTGCCACTGGTTTTAATTGCTGAACAAACTACTAGAATTATTTATTATAGTTATATGTGCTAACTCTATTAGGATGTTGAGGTTTGACTTCTCTGTACATAGTCGATTAACTGGGAATAAGTGTCAATATTATCAGCTGTCTGAATACAATGAACTATTTCTCGAGTTGAAGAAAAAAGCCTGATTCTAAATTTCATCTGTCTGTGTTTTCAAAGCAAGGCTGTTTATCCATAATTTGCCAATAGTACACACTGGGTGGCTGGGATTAGACGAGGGGTAAGTATTGGTTGATTACGACAAAAACACTCATGTAGTGAAGTTTCCACTCACATAGTGTGCTCAGGTTCTGTGAAAAAGCTTACAGCACACTGGAGACATACTTCAGTTTGAACGCCTCAAGAATTTGTTTCAAAGCCTCTGGACCAAAATACAAAGTTATATTACTTTAATTTAATCCGGCGGGGCGAACTGAGCGGAGCGAAAAGCATTCAGACAATAAAATGGCTGACTTCTCAAACACGTGTTGTTTGGAAGTTGTGAAAAAATAATGCCCTCGTATTTAAAAAACACGTGGTTCAGTAGGTAGAGGTGCAGGTTGCAAGCCGAGAGGTCCTCGGTTCGAATCCCACCTGCGACAACCGCGTTGTGTCCTTGGGCAAGACACTTCATCTCCATTGCCCGCATGGGGGCACGATGACGCCGTGTATTAAGGCGTACTGCACGTCGATGGTACGCATGTCTTCAACCAATCTAACCCTGCCTGTGCTGCAGTGCGGAGTTTTGATGTTGGGGAGTTGGCAGCTGCTCGTCGTTGCTCGGTGGTTCTCTCTGGGTACTCCGGCTTCCTCCACCCGTAAAACTGTCACGGTCATGATTAGCCATTGTGCATAAATATGTGACCTTAAACATCAATAAATAAATAAATAAATAAATATATTTAAAAAACACACTTTCTGGTGTGTTCTTCATATGATATTGATGAATAAATAGTCAAAACATGCGATCACAGTTTTTCTTTCATTCGAATGCGCTTTTCTTTAACCATTAAACTCAGAAATGCCTGTCCGATCAGAATATCGATTCACCCCAAACAGCCGACTTTGTGGTGAGAGAACCTTCAACCGCAAAATTGGCTTTTGACCGATTTCTGATGTTGGGGTAAAAAACTTCTGTTTGAAGTAATTTGGATATCACTGATGGACATGGCTGCCTTTTTATTTGTTTATTTTTTATAATAATTTTACCAATTAACAGTAATATTTCTATCGACACCCAAACGGGGAAGGGGAGGGGGGTCAATTCAGATACAATTTTTTTGCCCATTTGAAAATGAAAGTTTTCATCATTTAATTATTAGTTAACCCTTGGCTGCATTCAATGGTAGGTTAAACAGATAGATCTGTAATAAGCCCAAACAAGTTCAACTGAAAAAAACTTTTTTTTTTGCATCAACTTAATTATATTATAGCTCAGGTCGTGAGCTCTTGTTGGACCGAGCTCGTTCCATTTAAGAGTCTACAGACATGTTTTTCCGGAAATCATTTTTAAAAAATAACTGAATCTGCCTGGGGATCGGGCAATCATTTTCTGAACTGAAAAAAAAAAATTAAGCCTATATATGATTTCAAACGAATCCTCTGAATCCTTCATGACATTCATTGATAGACCTTGAAATATGCTGCTCTTCTTTTGTCGATTTGAAAAGGGGGGTTGGGTTGGGGGGGGGGGGGCGGTAAATTCGGTTCCTTTAAGTACAAGTAGCCTACTCTGTGTTTTCTTTGGAGTTACGGTTATGGATTTAACCCTTGTTCTTGTGTTTCCATTTTGTCTGTAAAGTTAACTTTAATGTCACCGAACGTTCGATAAATTGGAACTTCTCGGATCCACGCAGCGTCAAATGTCAACATTGTGTCAGTCACGATATTTTTTATTTTTATTTCCGATTTCAATCGCATGTGAGTCTGCTGCCTATACTGCCTCAGTCTGAGTATTTTCATTTTGATCACACGTTAGAGGTTGAATAATATCGCCTTTTTTAAAATCTTTTAAAGTTTTTTTTAAATGCTGACGAGACTCGACCGACCCACAAAGGCGCTCAAAAGCCGATTTCTGAAACCTACAATATGATCAGAAATCTAGTTTACTTGCGTTTCCTCAAATGGGTGACAACGGCGACTGTCGGTGGAGGGAAGGGTGTCAGAAACAATATCCAAATGTCTTTTAATTTTAAGTTTTAATTTTCAATTTTGTTTTATCTCCAGCGGCACTTCAAAAGAGTTGCGGGAGCACATTGTTTTATTGGTAATCGAGACTTCCAGTGTAAAAAAAAGTCACTAATCTTTTTCACCCTTGAACGCGGTATGGACACGGTGATTTATCCATTCATAATTACACCGTGTGACATGGTGTCTGCCGGTGTTTTTTAAAAAACGACCACCGCGTTGGGTGTTTGAGACGTAATACACTTGGCACGTACTGTAGGCCTTTTCAAGGAAAAGTGCCGAACAAGCTTGGAGAGGAATGGATTACTGCTCATATGACGCTGTCCCACATATGAAAAGGTCTCTGAAAGCATGGACCTGTACCCTTTGATGGTAACAGGCTGGAGAACCCGAGAATTAAACAGATATACCAGAAACTCCGCAATCTGCGTGATCGAAGGATTGGCATAATCAACAGAGTGATCCACACACCATCGACAGAAGACCTTCCACTTAGCCGCATAGGCTAAACCAGTGGAGTGCCTCCTTGAAGAAGAAAAGCACTCCATTGCTCGTCTCGAAAAACCTCTACGAAGGAGACAGGACCTGACAAAAGATATGCGTGAAGGCACAATGAAGTCGGGTCGACGTGAAACCTCCTCGGGTAAGCTTGGCAAAGAAGGTTGCGACATAGAGGGAGACGTGCCGGAACTGCCACCAACAGAGAGCGGAGCAGATTGATTCACACCCACTGAGGCGACAGGGGAGCGATCAAAATAAGACAATTGCAGGTTCGTATCTTGCTTAGAACCTCAGGCAGCATCGGAACCGGCAGGAAGGCATAGCCGGCAAGACCATGCCAATTGAGTGACAGAGCGTCCACAGCAAAAGCCAGACGACCTGGACACAGGGACATGAAAGTGTCCACCTGATGGTTCCAATGAGTTGCAAAGAGATCGATGTGGGGACGACTCCAGAGATCGCAAAGCGACTGGAACACTGCCTTGTGGAGCATCCACTCGGTGGAAATGAACCTGCCCCATTGGGACATGTAGTTGGCTAGGACGTTCAGACGACCGGGAATGTGACAAACCACCACTCTGGCGTTGACATCCTGAGCGAGCAGTAGAAGATCCCGAGCTGATTCGTACATGGGAACAGAGTGTGTGCCACCCTGGTTCCGAATGTAAGCAACCACTGTCGAATTGTCAGGACAACAGAAGGACCTGGCGACTCGAAAGGTGGGGGATCCACTGCCGGAAACTCAGAAGAAGAGCAAGATGCTCCTTCTGGTTGACGTGAAGAGCTGCTTGATCCTGGTCCCATGACCCGTGAAGGGAAAGACCTAGAGGATCCAAAGTCTCACCCCATCCGAAAATGCTGGTGACTGCCGTCAGAACACGATGGGACGTGGGGAAGTCCAATGGAACTCCCTACAGAATCCACTGAACATCCGTCAGGGGAGAAGGTGACGAGGAAGAGATTCTGGGAACTGAAGCACCAGATCCAGAGGATCGACATTCGGACTCCCAACGACTGAGCAGAAAGTGTTGGAGAGGTCTGACATGCAGCCGACCTAGAGGAATGAGATCCGTCACTGAGCTGCAGAGACTGAGCGGACGGAGAAGACTCCGAGCTGTTGCAGACGTGGACTGGGACAGAGTCAGGGCAAAAGCTGAGAGAATCACAGCCCTTGCCCGGGAAACCGCCACCGTATTCAGCTGAGTCCAGAAGCCCATCCCTAGATGACAAAACAACGGAGAAGGGACCAGGTACGACTTCTCGTTGACTCTGAACCCTAGCGACGTGAGCAGCCTCAACAGTGTGTTGACATCCGACTCCAGAAAGGCAGCAATGGAATGCCTCTGGAGGATATCGACTAGATATGCCGAAGCAGTCACCCTGGACTGTGTGCGATGTAAGGCTAACACATGCGACAACAGGTGAGTGAAGGCCCAAGGATCCAGGTTGAGGCCGAAGGGCATGGCCTTGAACTTGTAAACTCGCCCCAGATAAGCGAACCTGAGATACTTTCGTGATGAATCGGAACGTGAAAATAAGTGTCTCGCAGGTCAATGCTGGAAGCAAAACTCCCTGGTGAATGGAGCAGCGGACCGACCTGAAAGTCTCCATGCTGAACATAGGAGCAATGATAGACTGGTTCAGTATACTCAGATTGATAACCGGTCGAAGTCGGCCGTCCTGCTTCGGCACCAAGAACAGGCGGGAATAAAATCCTACTGAATGAATGTTCTTGATGACCCTGATCGCCCCCTTTGACAGGAGATTGCTATCTCCATGATCAAAAGTTCCCAACATGTAACGTTGAAATGGACTTGTACTGGAAGAGGCACTCTCGACTGAGTTGGATGCCTCAACCTGGGACGAATCAAGGTGACTACTGCCAACGCCTACCCTTACCCCGTTAGTAGGTAGAAGCGGCGGCAGGAGGATCAGCCCTTGGCTTCACAGAGGAAGCAGAAGGGCACTTGTTAGGCTTTGGACGGCCCCTGCCTCCAACAGAAGGCTGATCAAGCTGACAAAGCAGCAGCTGATCTATGGAATGACATAGGGCGTCATCCCGGACCATCGCCACGGGAATGGCTAGTGTCCAGCACAGCGTCCCTGCGAACTAATTCCAGGTTAGCCATGTTACAGGCATGTGTGTGAGTAAGATGCATGAGCATCTTGGACAGCACACACAAAAAAGTCTGAACACCGTCAACTTATCAGGGGGCAGATAAGCAGCAAAGCAGAGACGACATGATCTAAGAGAGATAGCATGTCCAGCATCTCTCTCGATAAGCCCAACAGGGACTCAGAGTCTCCATATGAATAACAGCCCACTTGGGAGTTGGAGTCCTGATCCAAGACTGTCAAAGTCTGGCAGACTGACAGATTCGCGGAATCGTAGGAACGATAACGCGCCGTAGGCAAAAAAGTGTCAACCCTGGTGAAGAAGAATGTCTCCATAGTCTTGGAACTCAGCTTGGAGTCCAAAGCTGTAAACGCTTCAACCACCTGTACCGACAGGCACTGTCGAAGGCGCCCAGAAGCAGGTTGCTCCACAGGCTGCAGGTGCGCGACCGATGATCGCGGCAGGGCTGACACTGTGGGCTGGTTTGACAGTTTGAGACCTGGAAGGAGCCCAAACACAAAGTCAAGAGCTGCCCCCAAGTCAGAAGACTGTTGGCTCTCGACGTCAGGTATGTCGGACTCATCCCTTGAGTCAGAAGACACATAGCCCATTAAGGGCAAACCAGCTGACGCCTCCCATGGTGTAGGCACACCAAGGTGATCAGAAAGAAGCCTGTTTACAATCCCGGGAGGCGGTGCCCAAGGGGGGCGCTCGGAAACCACTTGTAGCCTCACTGGAAGCAACAAAAAGGCTCTTGGACAGAACCTGAGTGAGCAAGGAGAGGCCCTCCCTAAGCTCATTGACCGTGCTGGCCGTTTCAACGTGGGAACGAACCGACAAAGTGGCTTCACTCCTGACCCTTTTAACCAGTGAAGGGTCACTCACGATCCTCAAATACACCCGACGCGGGGCGATGGGCTGAAGGCAGATGTGTATTGGGGTATGACATACCCGAGGATCTACAGAGCGGAAACTCAGGAGAGTTGCCGCGGACCTCTGAGGGACAGAAGGTCTAGGCTGCACAAAAAGCATTGGTTCTGCAAAACTGGCCATGGGACCAGAGTGCATGGACGGAAAAGCCACGGAGCTGATGGTGGCCCCACCATGAACATCTGAATCCAATGAGAAAACTGCGGTGCTCGACGGCTGAGAGACTACAGTAGAGGGTTCGGCCAGCAGCCCCTTCCGACTTTGCCGAGTTGAAGTCAGGGAAGGCTAAGGCCGATACCCCATGTCTACACTACCAGACATCTCTGCAGACCCCTGCAGCGATAAAACTGCTGTGTTCAACGGCAGAGAGGCCACGCAGGGGTTCGGTCGGCAGCCACTTCCAACTTTGCCGAGTTGAAGTCTGGGAAGGCTGAGGATGATACCCCACATCCACACTACCAGACATCACTGCAGACCCCTGCAGGGATAAGCCGAGGCCACCTGAAATGCGGTGACCGATGATGCTGCAGACGGAACAGCAGTAGCAGCAGATACGACAGGTGCTGTTGAAACTGGTGGAAAAGGGGAGAGAGCAACCGAGGAAAAGTCACAACCCTAGTGACAGCCTCAGATGTCGACTGGAGAGGGACCATAGTACCAGAACCAGGCATCTCTTCACCAGATAACTCAACAGCTCACACAGTACCCACCACGGTTAAAAACTGCACATCCCCCACGGAGGGGGTATAACTCTCACCAGACATGGTCATGTGCGGGTGCGGGAGGAACGGCCACGAGTTCGCACCATAAGCGAGGGCAAAAGGCATTACCCTAAAGGAACCGTACTGGACATAACAGAGGTGAGATCAGGAGAAGAAAAAGGTGAACTCAACAGATATAGAAAGTAGAAGAACACTCCCAACTATGATAGAAAGGTGGCAGAAAAAGTACTGGCAGGAACACAACTGAACCCAGATGGCCAACAGGGTCACAAAGAACAGAAATTTTGCCCTCAACAGAGTTGAGAAATCCTGTCCATACAGTCCCCCATTGACACCTAACTCCAATATTAATAATAAAATTTATCAACCAAAAAATTTTATGTCCGAACCGACGGTACGCGAAAGTCACGCGCGACACGGAAAATATATAAAATACAATGAAAATGTGGTTGAAAATAATAACGAGAATATATAAAACACAGTCCTGTTATTATACGATCCTCAGATCCTTAATTCCAGTCACAGGAAACCATTATCAACGAGTTGAATTATCACTGTTTCTGAATGCGAAAAATGGATGTCCTGCCACATGGCCGGACGAAAAAACAATGATTCATTGGTGACTACCCTGCGCAATGGTTCCGAAAGTCGTGGAATTGTACTAAGAGAAGAGCATCCCCTACTGGGTGTGCGCCGATGGCGCTCGACACAGTTTTGGCTTATTTTTTCTTGATGCTTTTGCACCACTTTTCTTTCCCAAATCTCGTCCAAATCTCTTGGGAAAGATGAAATAGAGAGTATATTTTTTGAGTTAGGGTCTTCCACTGTAGTGCAAGCCTGTAGTAAACAATTGTAAGGTAGGTTGATAAGAAATTCCTCAGTGTGAGTAATGGTGCTTTCAGAATAAATGGACTGTTTGGTACTTTACAAACGTGTTTCAGAAAAAACATGTTTTGATTTTATTGAACTGTTTGAAAGTATGAACTATTTTAAAATCTTGCATTGTAAAATTTTAAAAGTTTTTCAATTGTCAGTGTTGGAAGAGGGGCTGTTGGTCAATGAGGCATATAATAATTTCTTACCACACCCCTTTCATGCTTTGCAACATATTCCTGCCAGAAATTTCATTGCGGGGAATAGGTAAATGTAAATGTGGAACTGTTTGTGACTTTTGTCTCAGCAGTGAACAGAAAGAGAAAGAAAAAATTAGGATTACATATTCACTCTATAATCATATCAAATTCAAGCCACTCGAGGTAAGAGGCTCTTTGCGAATAGAGTTAACTAATAACTATGCCAAACTACAATTTACAACTGGTTGGAAAATTCTTAATGACATTTGTCCCTCACTTCAAATATGCGCATGTGGGAACAAATTGCACACACGATTTTTGTTTCAGGTGTGCTGCATGCCGAGCGTCTGTGATTTTCACATGTCATGCGCCTGTGATTTTCAAACAGCAAGGCCTGTTTTTGTGACCGGGCAATGATGTATCATCACTATTATGTGGAACCATTGCAGTCATATAAATTGTTAACAATTGTTTGCACATTGGTGATACCCATTGGCACTCAAGTCAGGTGGCAGTGTTTTGAACTGTTTTCTCACTATTCCTTACTGATTGTACATTGTGGACAATGCAATACTACCAGTTAACGGATATCCTGTTGAAATCTGGTTATGCCCAATGGTTAGCCGGTTACAAAAACGGGCCAACCGTTTCAGCACTAGTTGAAATGATTATTCTGAAGAAAATAGCAAAATTTTAAGAGCATTGCAGTTTGTTTTGAAGCACAAGGTCACTGTGTTTATTTACCTATGTTAAAAAGAGTGAATTTTAGACTTTACTCACGGCCAATAAAATTGCCAGTGTAATTTTTGTCACATGATCGCCCCAAGCTTTTACATGTAGGCTCTTTCACGGCCAGTAAAACATTTGGTGAAGGAAAGAAAATTCCTTCCACCACATCCCATGCTATATGGGGTAAAGGCTGTTGATCCTATGTTATTTATTTTCAAGGATGCTTGGGAGTTTTGTTTTATGCCATCCACTTTGCTCTTACATGGTTTCTAATGATTTCAGAGAATCAAATTCAAGCACTATTTAAGCACTCTTCAAGGATTCTGACCATGATTTTTAAGGACTAATATAATGCTCGTATGAATTTACAACACCATGAACAACACAAAGAATTCTAGCCTCGAGGACCTGATTATGGAGAACCAAACTAGCTAGATATATATTGTCCCTCGAGTGCAATAAGGCACCATCTGCAATGCTAAAGCATTGCAGATGGTGGGTTGTTGCACTCAAGGGACAATGGAGAGATCAACCATATGTTCCTGACCAAATTTGTGATATCGCATGTATGTGGGGGCGGGTTATCATGAAATTACCTGTCTTAGAGGTTATAATTAAACTGAATTTAAGTACTTTTCATGGAGAGTGGCAGAAAATCAAGTACTTTTCAAGGACAGAAACAAGTTTAAGCACTTTTCAAGAAAGTGGCCAAAATTCAAGAAATTTTCATTTGAGTGGGAACCCTGTCTTAGTAAAACAACATTTTTGCATGGATCTCACTAAATACAACTACAATGTATGAAATTTCTCATTGTATTATCTTCTGGCTAGACTGTACATTTGTTTCCCATTTGAGTGAAGTAATAAAACCTACATTACAGTGTGGTCCTTAACACAACTATAAGCTGTTTTCTGTGCAAGCATTTATTCCATATAAGGTTGGTTGTTCTTGCAGAATAAAAGGGGTTACACAAAAGAAAAATTGGGTATTTCATAGTAAACCTTTTCACTTTTGAGAACCTTTCCTTTTTAAATTGACTTTCAATGTGCTGTGCTTAACATATCGTTGCCTGGGTGTTAGAATGCTCTATGTCCCCTAGGGGGACGATATCTGAATGTTGTAAACATAGCTTGAACAAATAAACTATCTAATGTTATGTGGTCTATTAAGTATTTAGCATGCAAACAGTATGTTTGCGGGGTTATAATTATATACTGAGTCAAAAAAGTATAATAGAAGCAAAAGTGAAAAAATTGCATAAAGGATTAAATATAATAGTTCTAATGTTGCATGTTTGTGGACAAGAAGTCGTGCAAAGAGTTTAATGACATGTTGTTGTTGTCCACCCAACCGTATACAATTTTGCTACAGATTTCCAAATAGCACTTGCTACCCGAGAATGTCAAATTGAATGGGTGACCGACGATTTTCTTTGTGTTATGTTGTGCTAGAGAGCCTGGATTATTGTGAAAACACGCTAGTTTTTGTCTTCCGACATTTTAAAAAATGTCAAGGTTAACCGAAAATCAGAGGTTGCATGCCATTGGTATGCATGAGGCTGGAATTACAGGAATACCTCCAGATGAGCTCACTGCTGAGTTCGGAGTCACTGTGGCCACTATTTACCGTCTCACTGGAAGGTATAGAACCACTGGATCTACTGCCTACCAACCATGTTCAGGTCGACAAAGAGTTATGACTCCTGGACAAGACCAACACATCAGGACGTCTCACTTGCTGGATCGCTTCCTTCCGGCGATGAGGACAGCAGCAATTACTCCTGGTGGAACTAACAATAGAATTAGTCCACAAACTGTTCGCAACAGACTCGATGAACACGGCATCCGAAGTAGGCGTCCATACCACAGACCAATACTTACCCAACGACACCGTACCGTCAGAATGGAATGGGTATGTCAGCATGTTCATTAGAGCACAGTTCTTTTTAGTGATGAATCATGATTTTGTCTATGGTGAGCTGATGGTAGAGCAAGAGTGTATCGCCGACAAGGAGAACGGTTTTCCGATGCTTGCTTGCGTGTGGGAATGCGACCGTTTCAGCAGGGGTAGTGTAATGATTTGGGCAGGAATGTCCTTGCACCATCAAATGCAGTTGATCTTCATTGATGGTAATCTGAATGGACAGCGATATAGGGATAAAATTCTTAACGCTGTTGCTGTCCCGTTGTTCAACGCTTACGTCAGATTGCAGTTATTCCAGCAAGACAATGCTTGATGTCACATGTCGCGTATCTGTCGGGACTTTCTTGAGGAGCAGGGCATCAAACTTCTTCCCTGGCTCCCACTTTCGCCAGATTTGTCGCCAATCAAGCATCTTTGGGATCAACTGGACTGTCGGGTACGACTTCATGATCTTCAGACGTTAGGCGATTTACGTAATGTTCTAAGGCAGGAGTGGAATGCAATACAACAGGCTGACATCCAGAGACTTATCAGGTCCATGCACCGTTGATGTCTTGCATTCCAAGAGCCAACGGTGGACATACACACTATTGACTGCATGTGTGAACTTTTCATTTCACCCCATGTCTGAACTGCGATGTCCTGATGTGACGGTGGCAACAGTAAGAACATGAAATTATGCAAATTCATACAGCTAGACACGAAATATGAATTTACAATAATTTGTTTGGGATTAAAGTCGATAATACTAAAAACATTGCTCCTCAATTTTTATTATACTTTCTTTTTTGACTCAGTATATAAGTAACTCGGTCTTTCATTTTGAGGTGAGTTGTCACTCTTGCACACCTTCGCAGTTGCAATTTTTTTACTCTTTGTGAGCAGACAACAGCATACATGTATCTTGGTTCCACACTTACCTAACAAATGTGCTGCATCCACCTAGTAATATCCAAATTGTGCAGTAGAAAAACTTTAATAAAACAAGCCAAGCCGAATACCGGGTCTGGACCTGCGTCGCTGCATGCAATAAGTATCGACAAACAGGAAGTGGCTGCACAGTAGATCTGAAAATTAGATACACGATACAACTCATCATTATGAAGCAGCAGACCAAATATAAAATCATTCCCTTTCAAAGAAGCCAAGAAAACTTTGATGGAAGAAGTGTTTTGGACGGACAGACGGACAGACTGATGGACGGAGTCGAGCGGTTACTAGACCTGCTCTGCCGCTGGCGACGCAGGTAATAAAAATTCAACAAAACCATATCATATGACGCCCTCATTGGAAGGAGCGGGTAAGATGATATGCCTTTGTTGAAATTTTTTTAAGAATTGGGCGAAAAAAATATTAAAATAACAAAAATTTTGATATCATGTATTAGTTAAAATCTATTCGTGGGAAATAGCCCAAATAATGCAATGCATGCATGAAAATGTGAACAATACACCATGAATTATGCTGGCACTCAACAAGAGAACACTTCACTTCTTGTGTCAACAAGCAGTGTACAGCACGCCTCACATTTTCAAAACTGAAGGTTTGAAGTAACTTAATATTCATGTTGGGGGAAGGGAAGGTGAAGAACAGCTCATGGGGTGGGTGCTCCTGACCAGTCAGGGCCAGTGATAGGTATGATAAAGAAATTAGTTCAAATTCTTATCCAGCATTATCACTGGCCCAGATATGCTAGAATAAATAACAGGATGGAGGGACCATGTTGGACTGAAGGTAATCTTCTACTAAGCAGGTTATAACTATGCAATTCCATAAAAAAGAAATTTTAAAGGACACATATCCAGAACTGAACCATTAAACTGTTCTAAGACTGATGAATGTAAGGATTAGATACCCTAGTTAGAAGTAAGTTATTTATTTGTTTAATTATTTATTGGTGTTTAAGGTCACATATTTTTGCACAATGGCTAATAATGACCACAACATGAGTATCAACTCAAGACCAGGGGTGAGCGTTAATAAGCCATGTTGCCAATTTTAGAGAGGGTTTGCACCACCCAAGCATTAGTGACTGGGTCCTATTTTACCAGTAAAACAGAGCCTGTTTACCGCAGTGAACATGAGTTATGTGTAAGAGTTCTGATCATAAGAATATAGGGATCCTATCTGGAATTACTATAACATTGTCCCTCATATGCTCTGATATATACTCCAACACCTTAACAGTACAATGAATATATCTCAGATACTAGTGAAAAAATTATAAACGATACAGTGTAGTGCAGCTCAGAGGGGGGGGGGGGGGGGGGGGGTGGGGGGGGGGGGGCAAGTGACCTATGGGACTCACAATTTCTGAAATGAAATATGCCAAATGTGCACAGTTGCGACCAATGTGCAACATTTATACTATTAGTATGAGAAACATACTTACAGTGAGCCCCAAGATGAAGACAAAGCTCTAACTTCATGAGCTGAGATTCTAGTAATTCTGCTATCTACATCTTGAAGACTAGTATGTCTATATGGTATTCGAATAGCAGATTTAATCTATCTTGACACTCAATGCAGTACTGAAATATCTTTTCTTCCTGGAATGAGAGATAGGAATAATATTTTTCTGCCTTTCTTAACCCTATTGGCCTGGGGATTTTTTTACACACTTTCACTATACTTTGAAAGTCTACCTTCTGGGGCTTTGCATTTGTTTCTAGTCACGTGTTGGCTGCCTGACTTGCCTAGAAACAACTGACAAGGTACTTAGAAAACAAGTTTTTTGTTTACCCAAACAATTTATGTTGGGGCACCTGCTCCTTTGCATTAAAAAGTTATCAAAGTCAGAATTAGGCCCTTAAGGATTAAGAAAGCTAGTCCTGTTTACATAATTATGTTCTAAGAGCTCTAACTAAATATAATAGCAGCCTGGTGTTATTAACTGAAGGCAAGAACAATTGGAGGTGGCAGTTTATTTGAAACTTGATTCTTTGCCAAAAAAGCAATCTGAGTGATAAGAGTTATAGAATTAACGATACTACATGTACGATATTAATGAGAAACTTCTATTTATAGAGCATGGATTTCACTAACACTTCTTGCTGAACAAAAGCCAGAAGAAACACCATTTGATATGCCAGATACATGAAATGTACCGGATCCAGTGGATGAAATGGTCCCTCTTGCAGTTTTAAAATAACCCAAGTTGAATTCCACTTGAGAATAAACCTCAAAGATCCAGGGCTTTTAAATATGAAATGTTTTATCAATTTAGAAATGGACTCATTACTTCCAACACTAATAAACCTTCATGTGAGAATGTATCTGATAACATAGAACAGTATGTCTTGACATTTATATACTGACATTTATTTCTGGAGCTGTCCAGTTGTAAAATTTTGCTCCAGTTTCGGTTACAGTGTTAATTGT
This sequence comes from Pictodentalium vernedei, assembly GCA_031216915.1. NCBI lineage: Eukaryota > Metazoa > Mollusca > Scaphopoda > Dentaliida > Dentaliidae > Pictodentalium > Pictodentalium vernedei. The sequence goes on from CM062296.1 coordinate 233,177,763, forward strand.
GAATCTCAGTTCCAGTTTTGTTTTTTCATTTCTTTTCATTTAAACAAACAGGAAACACCAGTTTCATTTTTCATTTCTTTTCATTTACAACAAACTATTAATTGAAAAAAGAATATGTTTTCATTTTTGGAATTCACTATAAAAAACCAATGAGGAGTCTTAAGGGGTCTTTAGCTTAGTTTGAATAATACTGACTGGTTTTGGTGATTACGTTGGGTAAAGAGTTGATTTAGATGAGATTTACACTGAGGCTGTATAGTGCACAGAGTTAAAAATGAACAATTTTTATAACCAGAAAGTTTGACTAACCCTGTGCAATGCACAGGGTTAGTCACACTTTCTGGTTATAAAAAATTTGGAACTGCCTTATCACACACTACATGAAAGTGTACTCTGACAAAGGCTGTAAAATTGTACAGGGTTAGTTGGTTACAAGTTATTACATAGGGTGCAGAAGTCAAGGAACTACTGAAAATACTGGGCTGTGGAAATTTTTTTAAAGTGAATTCCAAAAATGAAAACATACTCTATTTACAATTAATATCTCGTTTTACATGTAAACAAACAGGAAACACACAATGAAAAATATTGAAACTGTAACAAAAGCCACTTTTTGAAACTAAAAGGCTTTCAAGGGAGTCCATGAAATAGACATGTGATGTGTTGTTACATTACATGGCAGCATACAGGACAAGCGACTTTCCCTTGTAGTGTGCATTAACCCTCCCCCCCCCCCCAACCACTCTACCCCACATGTGTTTTTGTGTTCAACTTGATGTTATATGGAGTCAAAGCAAACAAAGGGTAACAGCAACTGTCTCTTTACATTACATGTAAATACAGAAACCAAAAGTGTGTTTTTTAAGACATGCATGGTTTTTCGATTAATCAATCAACTCTAGTTTTTTCACATCAAGGAGAAAAACAAGAAAATGTGCTAGGGTTTCTATGTGTCAGTGAGATGCTAGTTTGAGAATACATTTTAATTTCATTTGTGACTGTGAATGCTAAGCTGTTTGGACTTATTTTTTGACTGTGTGTCTACTTAGTTTACATACCAGGGTTTCTGCTGGGCCTACTGAGTCGCCGTTGACCAGATGCATTCCCCTCCCCTAAAAAAATTTGAATCTTGGCACCAAAAAGGTTAAATGTTCTGGTTGGTGACCCGGTTCCTAAAGCCTTTTATCTCCAAAGTTACAGAGACAATGTCATCGACCATTCTAGAGAAATGGCAGGAAGAAACCGGATCATATTTACATTCCTTGGTCGGCAAACATCAGAGTACCTCAGCATATCAATTGGACTGTAAGCACCAAAGCAAATGGTGTAATCATGAACAAGTTAAAATACAGGATGTCTCTTTTTCTGGTCAGTTTTGTGTCATTAAATTTTCAGATACAGCTTGAATGGATGCATTCTAACTCTCTAAGCACCTTGAGGCCCGTTGATTTTTGGCCCGTCATTTTACAGCTTTGTCTAATGATGCTTTTGAAAATTTAAAAGTACCAATACATGAGACCAAAAAGCAAGGGCCGAAACACAAAGAGCCAAAATGTGAATGTCGGAAAAAAAGCAACGACTCTTCTTTTTGTCAAGTTCTTCCAGCATGAAATCTAATAACAATGTTAGCAAATAAGGACTGCAAAATTTAATTATTACTTAATTAATGACCAAAACCCTGATGAACTGAACTGTGACAACAACAATAGGAATCGGTGTCCAATGCTTGAATGGATAGGTTTGGCGAAATGTTACATTCTCCAGGGCATGTGACCATTGAAATGGATCCTCCATGGACCGATGAATCACTTTGGATGGTAAGTATTGTTTTCTGACCATTTTTTCCTCTTTAGTCCCTCGCTATCAAAGTGTGAAGTCTTACAAACATATAAAAAAAAAGTCAAAATATCTGCACAGATGCAAGGAAATGGGAGTTTCTGGACCCTGGAAATCAAATTTTCCCTACCATAGTTCGATCACTGGCAGCGACACGGCTCTCTCTTACATTTTTATTCTGAGCACCTGGGACCTCACCCACCCACAGATAACATGACTTTCAAGGGATTTATGTTAATGAATTATGGCGCCCTTGAAAATCATGTTATAAGATTATCAGACAGATATCAGTACTTAACTGTACTTTGCAGAAAACCAGTAGTGAACAACTGTGGACTGCAGCAAGACTGAAATTTTAGCCATTGGCGACTGTGAGGATTACAGTCGTGTTTTTATGGAACTGCTGTATTTCGATTTAAATGATACATATATTAATATGTGGGTAGGACATCTTGTCTTGATATTATACTACATAAATACCTTCATTGTCAAGGGAATTACTTTCACTATCACACCAATATCATCAGCGTAAATGCTGCCATTAGTGACTCACCATTAGCGACCCACAACCCACTAATAATTAGTTACTCAGGCCTTTAAAAATTGAAAATTTGCTCAACCAGAAAAAAGGTTTGAGCCAAAAAAAATGTCTTTACCTTTTTTTGTTTGCTTAACCTATTTTTTTTCAGCTGACATGTTTCAAAGGACATTTTTTACTTTGCTTGGATTAATGAAGATTTTATTGTGCACTGTGTATGCACTATCATACTTAAATACTGGGTATTACTGTTAGTAATTCCAACAAAATTTTATTTGATCAGTACATCGAAAACACGGTTTTAGTACCATATTACTACAATATAGTCAACAATGGTCCACAGTCTCAGCCACAATTCTCAAGGTTATTACACTGTCATCCTTCAATCTGTGAATTACAAATTGAAAAGTAATGTGAACTTTGTCATTTTGCAAGCAAGAAATTGCAACTTGATTGATGTTTTGGGAAAAGCTAATTCTAAATAACCAACAACGAGCAATTTTTATGAATTTTTATTTCAACACTGGGGAAAAGTGGGATCATACTAAAAACTGAAAACAAATGTAACCATTGAGAACACTATAAAATTAAATTTTGAATGCTTTATTATCTTCAAATATTACAGAAAGTTATTTTACATATCAGTAAATCATTCAATATACAGATTTGAGTTCATTTGATTCATATATTTTCAACGGTACTTAACCATAAAATCTCCAACAAAAATTATAAATTAGGTAGTTTCAAGTTAGGTAGTTGGTTGACATGGTCATGATCTTACTCGAATGTCTGTGCTTGGCTTCTACAAGTGCAGTGTCAAAACATAATACTGTTTAGTGTATGCCGAGGACTTTTTCATGAAATACCTTTTTCTTCCCAATACTGCAGGGCCCTGATCCAGAATGTGCTCATTTAAAATGTCCCAGTTTATACACATGTGCAGTAAAAATTGGCACAAATGGGAAAATCGGTTACGTCACAGAGACTTTGCTCGTTTCAAGGTCTGGCTATTGCACTGATTGTCAGGAGGCCAAAGAAGGCTGAATTAGTGCCTTACCTTGGTCTATACAGTGATTGAGGGACAAATACTAGCAATGCCTCCAGATAAATTCAAGTTCCAAAAAGATCAGGCCTAAAAAATTTGCCAACACTGTTTAGTCACCCGCATTGTGTCATCTTCTGTAAGGAGCAATAGTTGATCGACTTTATGACGTATCCATACAGATTTATTTATTGGTTTTTAAGGTGCAATATACATGTAAGTAAAGGGAAATTTAGCTTGAAAATAGGCGACACATTATTTTTGATGGCGTCAAATATCTAAAGAATGCTATAATTTTTCATTTTTTGGTGTTCAAAACTTCGAAGCATTGTTCATAAATATCGTTGGGCAGCAAAAAAAGTGACAATTTATTATTTTGTTTTGATTTTTGACAACATCGAAAATAACCAATCACCTATTTTCAAGCTAACTATATATACAGCAGCTTAACTTGGCTTAAGAGGTCGTCCAACATAACTTTTGACATTTTTTGGAAAATTTCCATAATGTTCTAAATATGAATTAAAGTGGTGAATAACGACATACAATGTATTACATGTATATACCAAAATAATGACAAAAGTACCCAAAACCTGAATTTGTTCACTTTTTTAAGTTTTTTTAAACTTTTTTTTGCTTTGATGACAAAGAAATTGGCAGCTGCATAAATAATTGACAAGAATAACAAGGAATTGGTCGGTAATTTGAATGTCTGAGTTAGAGATGGGTGGTTAACAGAAAATTTGGTTTGGTTTCGGTTTTATTATCAAAACCAAAACCAAAACAATTACAGAAAACCCATCGTCGCAGTTTTCAACTTCAATGTTGGAAAACTAATCAGGCCGTCACTTCTCAGAATAAAAAGAGAAACAACCTAAAGTTAACCTTGTTTACAACCTTCAGAGTCGTGATAACCCTTTTTCAGAACAACTGCACTAATTGGTATTGCGTTCGAGCATGGCCTTTATGGTGAAAACAAGTGACAAAAGTACTTCTTGTGTATCATGGTTTAACGTTCATCTGTTTATTAAATGCGATTTCCTTTGCAGAACTGAAACTTGTCATTTGTTCCACATTTATAATGACAAATATATTTATTTCTACACGTAAGTTTGAAAGCTTGAACTCCAAAGCCAGCGTCAAAATCACAGTTGAAGTTGGATGGAAATTTAGGGTTATAATGACCTATATGAGCAACTTTTACTGGATCAAATTTTTATGGTAGGAATAATTTTTTAGGGTGTGTCGGGTTACCCTAAACACAGGTATTGGGGGGAGGGAGAGGGCTAATTTTGCAACAGACTCAAGGCAAAAATAATTTTTCTCAAACTTGAAACTCTTGAGATAATTTATGCAAATACATTGTGCTCAGGAAATCAGAGTACTGGTAGGCATATAGGCTATATTACACAGGTGCATTGCCCTAGAAAGGGAGTCCCAATGACACTGAATGGTGCCAAATACATCTTCTTATATGCAAATGCAATGTATTGTTATGTTTGTACAATGAAAACTGCAACCAAAAACCCGACTCTTTGAATGAAACCAAAACCGACATGAAATTTGAAAACCGCCCATCTCGAGTCTGAGTTGTAAATAAAAGACTCCACACTCCATACCCGAAGAAAGCATATTTATCATTTCATCACCAAAGTGGTGAGAATGCTCAAAGGAAAATGGATGACCACAAACGATAGATTGTTTTGGGATGACATGTTTGTTATGATCACGTGATTTTCTGGCAAAGCTGGGAAATGATTTGATTTTTCAAGATCTGAAATCTTCAAACATTTCACTGCCATTTTTGAATCTGAGAGGCGATGTAATGTACAACACATGATACATTCATAGGAAAATATTCAACTGACAATGTGATAATTGCGAGATACAGTTCTTAGTAGTAATGTTGAGTTCGGAAACTGTAGAATGTTATGAAAGTATCAGCGAAGGATTAATATGCCACCGATTCGAACTCCTATTATTACTAGTCAGAATGAGATGTCTTCCTGTTATCATAAGGTCAATTAATCTAGCTGTGACTGGTACATATAAATTAATTCCAATTGTCATGGCTATCAAGTATATTATTTCTCAAGATAGCTTGATAACACATGAACTGGAGTACACTGATTCTATCTTCAGAAATGTCGCGTGCCATTTTTAGGCATCTTGAAAGGATAAGGTATAATTTGTGGAGAACAAGCTAGTTCAGTGAGACCTGGGTCCCCGGCTTTTAGGAGAGAGACTTGGGTTTGGCCGTTTATGAGATGCCATATAATAGGGTTTCATGCGAATGGATTTGCTGGGCAATCCACGAAACTCCATTGTACACCGCTATTGTAAGATTAGGTGGACATAGGAAGGCTACAAGCCCAAATTTATAGAATAAATTTACGAACCCAAGTTAGAGATGGGAGGTTGTGGGATTTACACTGTGGATGCGGTTTCGGTTTTTTAAATCAAACAACCTTGGTTGCGGTTTCGGTTGTCCATGAGCATGTGGAAACTATCCGTATATACCTTATACCTATCAGATCGGCCCTATCATTACAACATCTTCCACTGACAACTAACAATTAGGCATCTGCTGTTGATTGTATCAGTTGAATAAATAATTATAACATACATGTGACTTTGTAAAATGTCAGGCAGAAAAAAAAAACCCAACACTGTGTTTAGGATAACCCGACCGATCCTAAAAAATTATTCCGCCCCTCAAAATTTTATCAAGTAATTTAAGTTGCTCATTTAGGTCATTGTAACCCTAAATTTCCATCCGACTTCAAATGTGAATTTGAAACTGATTTTGATGTTCAAGCTTTCAAAATAAATATATTGGACAGTATAAAGGAAGAGCAAGTTGCAGGTTATAGTTCATGAAAGGAAACTGCATTTGATAAAGTGGTGAACATTTTACAATGCTTCAGACTTGACAGGCCATGAATATTAATGAATATCATGTTGAGTTTCGTGTATTGATTGATACTGAAAGCCTCAAATCTTGGCTGACTGTCTTGAAAAAAAAAGTTATTGGTGCACGTACAGTACAGCCTATAACAAAGTATACCGTTACAGTTAAAACTAGAAGTCCTGTCATGAACTGTGCGCTTAAATAGGCTTAATTGCACGTAGGAATTGCGCGCAATTGCCATATCGAATCGAATGGCGTCTAAAGCACGGTAGGTTCCTCTGGTTACTCATAGCAAACACAGGCAATGTTTCTGCCAATGGACCTCCGGGTACCCGGAAGTCCATTGGCTGAAACATTGCTTGTGCACAGGCCATATGTACAGAGTTCGATAGTCTTATTATGGTCATAACGCGTAGATTAACGTGCAGATCGACGTGCTATTTGTGCGCATTTCGTGACAAGACTTCTAGTTTTAACTGTAGGTGATATTCTTTTGTTAATGACGCCATATTAGAACCTCATTTCGGCGATATTCCTATAGCAACAAGTGTTTGACCACCGAGGTGGTATTAGTCCCAAACGGCGCTTTTGTGACATAAGGTGTTTTTGTCACAGAAGACACTAGAGTATATAAGCATCTTGGATTTTTAAAAAAAATATTAAGCATGCATAATCCCCTCACAACCCTTTATCCATGTACCATATATTAAAGGCGTAGCTTGAACCATGTTGGAGGGAGGGGTGGTAACATAAAATAGAGAAAAAAGCTAAAAAAAACACAACAAAAATGGCTGCCATTCTGCCATCTTGGATTTTGAAAAATAAATATTGACTGTGCATCATCCCCTCAGAACCAGTTATCCATGTACCAAATATGAAAGGTGTAGCTTGAAGCATATTAGAGGGAGAGGTGGTAAAAACAGACAGACAGACAGACGGACGGATGGACAGACAGACAGATGTTAGATTTCGAAAAAAAAAATATTGAGCGTGCATAATCCCCTCACAACATCCTTATTCCATGTACCATATATGAAAAGTTCAGCTTGAACCATGTTGGAGGGAGTAGTGGTAACATAAAATAGAGAAAAAAGCTTAAAAAACACAACAGAAATGGTTGCCATGGCGCCATCTTGAATTTTGGAAAAAAAATATTGAACGTGCAACATCCCATTACAACCCTCTATCCATGTGCCAGATATAAAAAGTGTAGCTTGAACCATGTTGGAGTGAGGGGTGGTAACATAAAATAGAGAAAAAAAGCTTAAAAAACACAACAAAAATGGCCGCCATGCCACCATCTTGGATTTTGAAGAAAAAATATGGAACGTGCATCATCCCCTCCCAACCCTCTATCCATGTGCCAAATATGCAAAGTGTAGCTTGAACCATGTTGGTGGGAGGGGTGGTAACATGAAAATAGAGAAAAAAAGCTTAAAAAACACAACAAAAATGGCCGCCATTCCGCCATCTTGGATTTTGAAAAAAAAATTTTGAGTGTGCATCATCCCCTCAGAACCATTTATCCATGTACCAAATATGAAAGGTGTAGCTTGAACCATGTTGGTGGGAGGGGTGGTAACATCAAAATAGAGAAAAAAAAGCTTAAAAAACACAACAAAAATGGTCGCCATTCCGGCATCTTGGATTTTGAAAAAAAAATTTTGAGCGTGCATCATCAGCTCAGAACCATTTATCCATGTACCAAATATGAAAAGTGTAGCTTGAACCATGTTGGTGGGAGGCGTGGTAACATCAAAATAGAGAAAAAAAGCTTAAAAAACACAACAAAAATGGCCGCCATTCCGCCATCTTGAATTTTGAAAAAAAAATTTTGAGCGTGCATCATCCCCTCAGAACCATTTATCCATGTACCAAATATGAAAGGAGTAGCTTGAACCATGTTTGTGGGAGGGGTGGTAACATCAAAAGAGAGAAAAAAAAGCTTAAAAAACACAACAAAAATGGCCGCCATCTTGGATTTTGAAAAAAACTTTTGAGCGTGCATCATCCCCTCAGAACCATTTATCCATGTACCAAATATGAAAGGTGTAGCTTGAACCATGTTGGTGGGAGGGGTGGTAACATGAAAATAGAGAAAAAAAAGCTTAAAAAACACAACAAAAATGGCCGCCATTCCGCCATCTTGGATTTTGAAAAAAAATTTTTGAGCGTGCATCATCCCCTCAGAACCATTTATCCATGTACCAAATATGAAAGGTGTAGCTTGAACCATGTTGGTGGGAGGGGTGGTAACATGAAAATATAGAAAAAAAGCTTAAAAAACACAACAAAAATGGCCGCCATTCCGCCATCTTGGATTTTGAAAAAAAAATTTTGAGCGTGCATCATCCCCTCAGAACCATTTATCCATGTACCAAATATGAAAGGTGTAGCTTGAACCATGTTGGTGGGAGGGGTGGTAACATGAAAATAGAGAAAAAAAGCTTAAAAAACACAAGAAAAATGGCCGCCATTCCGCCATCTTGGATTTTGAAAAAAACAATTTTGAGCGTGCATCATCCCCTCAGAACCATTTATCCATGTACCAAATATGAAAGGTGTAGCTTAAAGCATGTTGGAGGGAGAGGTGGTAACATAAAAAACAGACAGACAGACAGACGGAGACAGACAGACAGACAGACAGACAGACAGACAGACAGACAGACAGACAGACAGACAGACAGAGTGCAATCCTATAGTCCCCTTATGGTTCCCGTAGGTGACTAATAACAAGATATTTTCAACATGTTGTGGAGAAATCGCAAGACAAACGCGTGCATGGCGCAATGTTTTCATAACTATCATTCGTAATTTTTCGGATGAAAAGAGAGGCGAATACTTATAATAATACAGATGATTTGAGTCATGCAAAGTTTGTTATGTTAAACGAACTGACGTAGATGATGTATTTGTGCAATTAAAGCTCGGATTTCCCTTGGCCTACCCGGCTTCACGAGTATCCTTGAGAGTATGTTTACAATGTACATAATTGCAGTTTAAACTTTTACAAACATAATGCTCTCAATCTTTAAAGTCAAAGAGAGAGGGGGAAGTCTTCCTTTCGCATTTAATAACGACGATATCAAGCACAAATTGGGGTGATGTAAAATGAAATAGAAATATTCGTGAAAGCACAATTAGTTTAGTTGTATTATTAATATGTGTGTGATATATTTTGGATACATTTTAAAATATCCATCATAAATTTTAACAAAATATGAAGTATTTGCACGTTTGTTTGAATTAAATTCAACAGTGAAAAATATCCTTCATAATTCTTCGTAATGGTCGAAAAATTATAAGTTTAATGTAATTTGTATATTTTTTATACTTACCAATGGCCCAGACTTAGTTGGTGCAAACTCAAAGTTATCAAGGGCCAAACAAAATTTTGAACCCCCCCACAATCCCCAAAATTTGCTTGCAAAACCGAAAATTAAAAGTCCTATCTGGTCCTCCATACTTTTACTCTCCGTGCATGCACAGTCACCAGGAAGTGACCGAAATTAGCGCCAACATCATTCTTTGTAGAAAAGAGTACTACATAATAACTCAGCGGGGAGGTATGAGTGCCCACTCATGGGAGAGCCATACCCATCAGGGCCATTGGTAAGTATGAAAAATATACAAATTAGGCCACACAAAGTAGATCTTCTGTTTCTCAGGCCATTATTTGTAAAATTGCATGCGGGCGAGCGTTTTTTTAATTTTATTTTTTATTTCAGTAATTACTTCTTTGCCATCAAAAGTTCATGTTCTTGGTTCAAGTTTTAGGCCTCATTATCTACAGAATAGCATGGGTGGTGGTGTATTTCATCCCTTGAGTGCAAGAAGGCTTTGCAATGCTAAAGCATTGCGAAGCCTTCTTGCACTCAAGGGACAAATTCATCAAATTTTTTGACTTGGGTAAAATATTAGACATAAACCATTTAATTTTTATTTTTTTTAAGTTTAAATTGTTATAAAAAGAGAGCATGCGGTAGCCAAAAGGACCGTGAGGGAGGGCCTGAGAAACAGATTTTTTATTTTTTTAGGTCTTACTTTAAATTTATATTATTTTTATACTATAACCCAATGGCCCAGATTTAGCTGAATCGTAAAAAGGCAGAGGGCCTAGGAATTCAAAATTAGTAGACCAACATAGTTCCATAGCCTGTAATCCAAGGTGAAAGGAAATTAAATTTAAAAGGAATTACAATGTATGTCTCTCTATACAGTAAGAGAGAAGACATATCATCAATAAAGAGCTAAATTCAAGTAATTCCGTATTCTTAGCATGAAGACTATGCTAATTGGATGTAAATTTTAAGGCTAATGCAGACTGACCCCCAAATATTAGGATGGCGTATTTGAGAATGAGAGGCTATCCCCCACAAACATATGCCATATACAATAAAACACAAGCTGTATCCAGGATATAATCTACAGACAAAACAGCTTCACTCATAGTTACATACTTATCAACCCGGAGGAGAGGTAAAAAATCCCCCTCCCCCTTTTGAAGGAATCTTCAAAAAGAAGAGTGGAGCAATCTGGAATCAGTAAAAGTGGTACCAAATAATAATATAAATATTCGTCGAATAGACACCCAGGTATTAATTATTATTAATAAATTGGTGCTTAACACCACTTCAGAAGCTAAGGCTATAGCAGCAATCCCGGTAATTAATATCGCCATATACAATAATACACAAGCTGTATCCAGGATATAATCTACAGACAAAACAGCTTCACTCATAGTTACACACTTATAAAGCTGGAGGAGATTTTAAACCCCCTCCCCCCCCCCCCCCACACACTTTTTTGAAGGAATCTTCTTCAAAAACAAAGAGCGGAGCACTCTGGAATCAGTAAAAGCAGTACCAAATTACAATATATATTCATCGAACAGGCACCCAGATATTAATTATTATTAATAAATTAGTGCTTAAAGCCACTTCAGAAGCGAACTTGATATATCAGACTGATACCGATACCGATATTAGTTTTCGTGGCGATACAAGCTTGTGAATAATGACATTCAGACAGGACAAACGAGACATGGGGTTGTTCAGCAGTCAGTGTGACTTGACACACATCCCGGGTGGATCTCAATGTAACATACATGTGAGATGTATCAATATTATTATCCACAGACAATACAATTTCGAATTTCGATATAAACAATTTAAACATACCATTTTTGTATGATGAATTTCTATCCATTTTGGCATGAACATCAGAGTAAGTCAGTTACACATCACTGGTTTAATCCATTGAGCATGTTTCCCATTCAAAATTAAATAGAATTGTGGGAAACAATGTATCAAACAGAGGCCACCAAATGTTCACCCACAGAATACTGAAACAGAAAATCCTGTACTGAATGTTCCTAAGTCTGATTACTCCATTTGTAATTGACCACACCTGCGACCCCATGTCCATGTGTTTCTGTTTGTAAACATTTTTCAGGATTGGCTGTCACCGTCAGATCTGTTGTTACCTGTAGTTTTAGGAGACCTACATGGTAATTGGTAAATACCTGTTTAAACCATGCACCCAGCCACCCCTAACCTGAGTAACTATTAATATATAGTTGAGATTATCAGCGATAGGCCTGAGAACTTGATTTGAAAAAAAGACATATCGGCTACCAATATCGGCAGAATTGCTATTTTTGCCAATGCCGATACCCAGCCGATAAGCCATTTATCGGCCGATACCAATAACCCGTACTGATAATCGGATCATCACTAATATATATGCACAATGGCTAATCATGACCATGACAATTTTATGGGTGGAGGAAGCCGGAGTATCCAGAGAGAAAAACAGAGCAACGACGAGCAGCTGCCAGCCGAGAATAACTTGTGGCTAAATGTGTTTCACATATCCAAGAACAAAGTGAGATATTCAAAACACTTTAGAGTGCAGCGATAGGACTGCAATTGGGAAAAGGACAACACTGTATGCATTTTTTATTGAAGATGGATTCCATGTTCGATGGACATGCACAAATCACTCAATACCCTGAATTTCCAAAAAATCGTAATTCTAAGAAATTTCAACAGGTGTCATGATACTTTGCATAGAATATGGAAACTGTGCAGTCTCTATGTAATAATAGTATGATGTATTAAGGCGATGCGATCTTTCTCATTATTTGACTTTAGATGGCATTGTCTATCGATGCTTTTTCCGTCACAACGACATTGACTGGAAATCAAAAGTAATTTACAAAAGTAAACAAAGGCGACAGTTTGGGAATTTACCCCCATGCAGCTCCATCACTGTGTTTTGAAGAATTTTGATGCCCTACCTTGTTCTTGGATATATGAAGCACATTTGGACACAAGTTCTCGTGAAATATTATTATATTATCAGTTCTGGTATGAATACGGCAGCAGACTTCCAGGAACCAGTGGTGCCTGCTGTCAACTCTATGAGTTGATTACATATGTGTTTCATGTTCTATACCTCCCAACCTTCATTTTGATGTTTAATTTGTGTGGATTTAATTGGAATTTAAGGAATATCAAAGGTGGGAATTTCAAAATAAACAAAATTCTATTAGTATTATTTCTATAACACCTTAAGGTGCTACATAAGTAACAGAATTTTGTTTATGTTCAGATTCCTCCCATTCAAATCTGTGGTAAAATTCCCCAACAAGTTTTATTGGGAACTCAAAACACGAAAATAGGAATATATATCAAGCTTTCACCCCTTATTACCAGCTGCATTTGATAGTACACATATTTCCTTACATTTGGGCAGAGTTTATTGATCCAAACTATGTTTTATCCTTTATTTATTGAGATTTGAACACGGGTGAAGCAGCAACAGCGCTTAGATATCGTCCATGTCTTTTGCACCACCCAGAGTTGCTGCCGAAACAAATATTGATGCAGAAATGGAAACACGATCGCATTAGCGCAGAGGAGGTCGATTGTGATCATTGCGTGGTGGCTTTTCATTAGGAGTTACCGTTTCCACATCGGTATTTGTTTTGGAAGCAACTCCGGGTTGTGCAAAAAACATGGATGATATCTAAGCGCTAGGACGGCATTTGGAAAAGGACAACACTGTCTGTATTTTTTATTGAAGATAGTTTCCATGTTCGATGGGCATGCACAAATCACTCAATACCACAAATTTCCATCGAAAAACAAAATCGTAATTCCAAGAAATTTCAACAGGTGTCATGATACATGATTGCATGGAATATGGCAACTGTGCAGTCTCTATATACATGTAATAAGAGTATGCTTGTATGCTGTATTAAGGTGATCTTTCTCTTTATTTGATTTTAGACGGCGTTGCATATCGATGCTTTTTCCATCTGATGACACTGACCAGATATCAAAAGTAAATTTGATTGTAAACAAAAGCGAAGGTTTGGGAATTTACCCCCATGTTGTTCTGTCGCTGTGTTTTTAAGAATTTTGATACCCTAGCTTTGTTCTTGGATATGTGAAGCACATTCGACCACAAGTTGTTCTCGTGAAATATTTTATTATCAATTCTGGTACGATTATGGTAGCAGGCTTCAAGGAACCAGTGGTGCCTGCTATCAACCCTGTGAGTTGATTACATATATGTTTCGAGTTCTATACATCTCAACCTTTATTTTGATGTCCAATTTGTGTATATTTAATTTGAATATAAGGAACATCAGAGGCGGGAATTTTCATTCAAAATAAACAAAATTCTATTACTTATATAGCAGCTTAATGTTCCGCTCTTCAGTTTTGCACTACTGCGGTCAACACTAAGAGTTGATTACATATGTGTTTCGTGTTCTATACATCTCAACTTTCATTTTGATATATAATTTGTGTATATATTTAATTTGAATATAAGGAATATCAGAGGTGGAAATTTCAAAATAAACAAAATTCTGTTACTTTACTTATAAGTTATAATTTATATAGCACCTTAAGGGGCTATATAAGTAATGGAATTTTGTTTATTTTGAAATTCTCACCTCTCCTATTCCTTAAATTCAGATTAAATAGACACAAATTATACATCAAAGTAAAGGTTGGGATGTATAGAACACGAAACACATATGCAATCAACTCATAGAGTTGACAGCAGGCACCACTGGTTCCTGGAAGTCTTCTATCGTATTCGCACCAGAACTGATAATAAAATAATATTTCACAAGAACAACTTGTGGCCGAATGTGCTTCAGATATTCAATAACAAAGCTAGGCATTCAAAACACTTTCGAGTGCAGCGAAAGGACTGCATTTTGGAAAAGGACAACACTGTCTGCATTTTTAATTGAAGATGGTTTCCATGCTCGACAGCCATGCGCAAATCACTCGATACCATGAATTTCCATCGAAAAACAAAATTGTAATTCTAAGAAATTTCAACAGGTGTCATGATACCTTGCATTGAATATGGTAACTGTGTAATCTCTATCTAATAACAGTATACTGTATGAAGGCGATCTTTTGCATTATTTGATTTTAGACAGCGTTGTTTTACATGCTTTTTCCTAGGCTTGCCACGATTATGAAATTCCAGTCGATTAATCAGAGCACAAAATCGACGATTAGTCGACTTTTTTGACCACATCTTTTTAACAAAGTGTTGACTAAAATGAGATGGCTGAAGGGTCCTAAAGATAGGTATAACCGGGCGTGTGGCCGTGTACACTTCAAATAACATGGTGACATAATCAACGATCCATCATTGAACATTCCCACATTATAAGGCTGGTGAACGTCGGAATGAACATTTCGTTGACCATATTCTGTTAAGTTGGTCGATCGTCTGCCATACCGTTAAACAGTAATACATCCTGTCGCCCGAAATTCAGATGAAACATAACAGTGAGTAGCCAGAAGGAACTAGGCCTGATCTGAGGGAGGGGGATTTTACAACTTACAAGGACTATTCTGCTGGACACTGTGGGGGCACTAAGGATGTAAAAAGTCCCCCCCCCCCCCCCCACACACGATAATTTATCAATGGTGGGAAATGTTGTGATATTCAGATTTCCAACACGAAAGAGTGACCCAAGGGAGCTAACTCTAGTTTTGTGATGCAAAATACTGAAATTTCATCAAACGCAGCGAGTTTCATTTCGTGTTGTTCAAAATAAAAGATTTATGAGAAAAGAATGGTTATTGGAAACGATGTTGTTTAAAATACGGACATGTTGTTGACATGACGAGAACAGTAATACTTGAAAATAACTTTCATATTTTCCAAAAAAAAAATCATTAAAGTAGGTAATTACAGCAAAAATTTCCGAACTGGACTTAGAAAAATGACAATTTATTTGAGTGGGGAGGGGGGGGGGGGGGCCTGAGGCCACCCTCCTTTATCTCGATATGGTCTACTACTGTCATTTTTATACATCCAGAAAAGTTCCCATCATGTACATATAGCGTGATCACGTTCTGGCAAGGCAGTGGTGTCGTTATACATGTGGGGGTAAGAAAAAGTCAATTTTCAAATTTAAACTCGATCAATCGGCACGACCGACGATTAGTTGACTTTTTGCATAATCACGGCAAGCCTACTTTTTCCGTCCAATGACGTCGACCGGAAATCGAAAGTATACTCATACGTAAACAAAAGCAATGGCTTTGGAATTTTCCCCCATGCAGCTCTGTAGCCGTGTTTTGAAGAATTTTGATATCCTAGCTTTATTCTTGGATATGTAAAGCACATTTGGCCACAAGTTGTTTTCGTGAAATATTATTAAATTATCAGTTCTGGTGCAAATGCGGCAGCAGACTTCCAGGAACCAGTGGTGCCTACAGTCGACTCTATGAGCTGATCACACGTGTTTCGTGTTCTATACATGCCAACCTTCATTTTGATGTAAATTTTGTGTATATTTAATATGAATTGAAGGAATATCAGAGGTAAGAATTTTCAAAATAAACAGAATTTCATTACTTATATTGGCCCTTAAGGAAATATTATTTTATTATGAGTTCTGGTGCGAATATGGTAGCAGACTTCCAGGAACCAGTGGTGCCTACAGTCGACTCAATGAGTTGATTACATGTGTTTCGTGTTCTATACATCTCAACCTTCATTTTGATGTATAATTTGTGTATATTTAATCTGAATTTAAGAAATATGAGGGGTGAGAATTTCCAAATAAACAAAATTCCATTACTTATATAGGCCCTTAAGATAAGATCAGATCCATCCATACAGAATAATAAAGTATGTTTATAAACAAGTCCAGGACTACAGTCGTTTAATATTGAGTAATAAAGGTAAAATAGTGGTATTTTCGTCAAATTTTGAGTATTCCTAGGTAATTCCGACGTTTACTTTAGGAGACCCGTACACATTCAGATTCGTTTGGGTAAATTGACAATCAAAATTATCAGACTGCACTCCAAAACTCTCTAAACTAAAAAGACGGATAATAAAAACTTCACATTCAAGGATTTTTTTCCTGGCAGTGAGAGTCTGTGAAAATAGTACTTTAAAGTGTGATGATACCAGTGAAGGTTTTATTTATTATTTCCAAATTCAAACTGACCACCAAATTAATCATGTACAAACACATTGTCTCCCCAAAATTGGACATGGATGTGGACAAAAGACATGTGAATAAATGTGAATAAATGGTTTTCCGCGCCGAAGGTTTGCGGCAAACCCCCTTCGACCCTACTCTTACGTTTTGAATTTGAAGTTTTCCGTACATCGCAACCATGGCAAGAGACAGCAGAGGAGAAAACGTTGAGGGAGTAGGCTTTGGTGTTCTTTGATGTTCATGATGAGTTCTTATCCTTCCTCGGGTGAGAACCAGTGTAAGAGGGGGTCCTTTCGACAAGTGTGCTACCTCTCCCGAGGGTGATGGGATGGTGTCTTCAGACAAGCATAATCTGCCACTATTTTTGGCAAGAATAGTCTGCCCCGAGCTGATCTTGCAGAGGAAGAGCAGTTTTCAGTTTCGGTGGGTGGACAATATGTGCTGGGGCTGCTCCCGAACACCGACTGTTTGGGTTTCTTTTTCTTTTCTTTTTTCTAAGACAACCATCAAAGTGCGGTTTCAGTATTATCATCCATATAAATATGCCCACGTTAATAAGTAAAATACAGAGCAGAATCTTGTAGTTATGCACAATTCCAAGTCACCTTCCAGTTCGAGGTTATCGGGGGGGGGGGGGGGGTCTGACCCCAGTACCTCTCTGTCCGTGTGCACACTCAAATCAAGAAGATTATTGACCCTCGCATCCGACCCTTGTGGATCCATAAGCAAGTAAAGTTATTCGGGTTGATCCCACATCGTCCCAGTGCGCTTTCGGCGCCCTGAAACTTTTCATTCATTCATTCATTCGATAATTAATTCCAGTCTGCTGAAGTCCTGTTCATGCCCAGCCGAGAGCAGAGTATTGGTACAACTGACTTAGAATCCTAGATTTCTACCGAAAAATAGTATAAACATTGCTAAATCAAATATAAAACTACGAAAGAAGGATAAATGAGTTGGGGACGTTTTGACCAACTCTTGGGGACGTTTTGATCAACTCTTGGGGAACGTTTTGACCCTAATTGTTGGGGACGTTTTCATTACGTGTACAGTACCCATATGAGACCGGTCAATAAATACCCCAGTTATTGATGCTAAATTTAGATTAGTGCTGTCTATTTATAGAGGAACTATTTATGAGTGGGCGTGTACAATTAATTACTTATCTTCATTGACAACAGAGTAACAATAACAGGAACATTGGCTTTGATATATTTTATTTCATTCAAGTGTTCTAACTTTTAACGAGCAATAAACTATAGAAACATAATACACTGCACATAGATATTAACATAAATAAGTTTGTTTTTTTGCACATTGATATTTACATAAATGAATTGTCATTTTTTAATCTTTTAACTTCATTTGGTTTCTTATAGCTACCATTGCAGTACGTTCAACGTGGATTGAAACAAAAACGCCGCCGCGGTGTGTTCTCCTCCGTGGAGTTCCAGTGGACCGTAGTGTTTGATCAGTGGAAGGCAGTTTTCAAAATACTGTGACCCACCGTGGTCACGAGCGTTAACGATTAGTTTAATTGCTTTCGCATGTCAGTTTCTCTGCTGATTAATAAATACTGTCTTGTGACGTCAACTGGCAAGACAACTGCGTTTGTTACTGGTATTAGATAATTTATTTTAAATTAAAATTGGAATTTGGAGGAGGCAGACGGCGACTATTGCTGTGGTTTGAAATTGTAAATTGGGAATAGAACAGTCAGTTCTATTTGGTTAAGTACAAAGTCCTCGTCACTTTCGAAACTACACTGTTGTGTTTGCGCGATCGATTTGATCGATGAAATAAATAAACCAGACTTGAGAAAATCAAATAATATTCGCGAAGTTCCCAATTTCACATTTTTACAGCTGTAGGCCAACACGTGATGAACCGTGTTTTTCTTGGGTGCGAAGTGGGGGCGAAAAAGCCTCCTGCGCCACGAAAGCGCCCACGGCGCACGGCTAATGATCGAAGTGATGCCAGTTCACGACATTGAGTCAACTCGACCAGCACATCCTCTTTCCTGTCTTACTCTTGTCGGGCAACGCAATTAAAGATTCTTATAAAAAGGATATAGTAAAAAGAAAATATAGTGTTTTTGAATGGATATTTGCATACAGAAATAAATATCCTTCATCCAATTCTGTAGGGTTTTGTACATACTATTATACTCTTTGCATTTGCAGATTTTTCAACGTTCCTCTACATTGTTGTTATTTGTATTATCAATTGAAATAGCTAAGCCTGTGTGTATGTAAAAATACGTGGGTGAATATAAGGGAGATGCCGAATTAAAATATCTGCGAATGTGCCATTCTAAGAGAGAGTACGCTTCAGTGGGAAAGAGATAGAGAGAGGCAGATATACGTGATGAGGGGTGGGGGGGGTGGGAGTAAGAAAAAGTGAAAGAAAATTAGTACACGAAATTATACGCAAGTGCATGTGGGCGTATGTCTGCATATTACTCTCTGTGTGTTTGTGTGTGTGTGTGTGGGGGGGGGGGGGGGGGTCTGCAAGGGTGTGTATTTTGGTGTGCGTGCATGTGTTTTGGTTTTTCGGGTTTGGGTTTTTTGTTGTTTTTTTGTTTTTTTATGAACTACTGTAAAAAAAGACCTACCTCTGATGAAAATGTGTCTCATAAGCCTCCATAGGCTGGATTTCATATAAATATTTTGAAAATACTCTACATGTATGTATATTATGCATGTGTATTGAAATGTGACACTTAAATAAAATATTATTCTACGGCTACTACATAAAAGTAGTCGGGATTGAAGTGATTAATTTGGTACAGTAGATTAAACTACCACTTGCACAAGGTGTGAAATGACATTTGAGTGGTGCGACAAAGCACAGAGCTGTCCTTCAAACCAACATCTGTTTTAACACCTCTGCACATGACAAGCTTGAGAAAAAATAAGAGACAAATCAATATTTTCAATTACTTTTTATTAATTCAGTAATCATAATTATAACCATATGTAAATAAAATCAATAGAAAATAATATTTTTTTTTATTTCCAATAATGACATGCCGATCGACAAGCCAGACCACCATACTCGTAACCCTAGCTCAAACATGCCCCGAAATTTCGTATTATAATTTTTTTGTTTTGTCCCCCCACACGTGTCTTGAAACCCCAAAAATTAAAATAGGTCTTTCAGACAGGAGATTTAGTTCCTCTATCGGAGATTTTCTGACGCCACCCCTGATTTTTACGTGCAGCCAGCACATCAAAAATTTCAGTGTCTTGGCAGTGTAAGATTCAGTCATCCATACTACTCCTAAATGGTGAAGTAAATAGCCCCCCCCCCCCCCCTC
Organism: Pictodentalium vernedei; assembly: GCA_031216915.1. Lineage (NCBI taxonomy): Eukaryota > Metazoa > Mollusca > Scaphopoda > Dentaliida > Dentaliidae > Pictodentalium > Pictodentalium vernedei. The sequence goes on from CM062296.1 coordinate 233,197,910, forward strand.
CCCATCCCCGAAACGAGGCAATTGGGCCCCAGACTCCCATAAACCCACACGCACAAACAGGCCTATATCATTGATTGCTTGCCCATCTCCCCCCCCCCCCCCCCCCCATCTTGGCCAGTTTTCCTTGCTAGTGCATGCAGGCGCTTCAATATATGGATTCCGAAGCGTCTTGGGTTGAAACGTCCCAGGGCCACCACAAGCATTCCTTTTTCGTTAATGTAGTTTATTTATGTTAATTCCACTCTCAACATTTACATTTTAACATTCCACTCTGAACTTAACTTTTAAAATCGTAAATCGGATTCCCTTCCTCCCCAACCCACAATTTATTTAAAATTCAGTACTGGTAACATGATTCTTCTCCCCGTCAGTAGCTACAGTTACGTAAAAGACCGTCGGGGAAATGTCCAGATACTGTACTGGTCAAGTTATAATTTTTTCAACTCACATCCATGATTTCAGTAGGGTACAATATTTATTTTTTCGTAATTCCTCGAGTTCTGAATCGATTTTGATGAACAACATTCCGAATCGCAATAGCTTTCAATAACTTTTTCAAATATTGAACTATCTTTTTAATATTTCAAGTAAAAGTAAAAGTAATATTTCATTGACTGTGAAAAAATTTGACCTAATTAAGAGCCGGTGACTGAGAGATCAAAAGATAAACCGACGTCAGCCGAACATCCCATCACACAGTTTGACATATTCATGCGAGATTAAAAACACGATTCAAACTCCATATTTTGATCGTTTTTTCTGCCATATTAATGCTTTTTATTATCAAAAAACATGTATGGAGCATACGTATTCAATTTATACTTAGGTGCAATACCTAACAATCACTAAATAACAATGAACTGAAACTATTTTTGGTGGAAGAATAAACCTGATTACCGCACTTGCAAAAAACACAAGTTAATTATAAACAAATTGAAGTCACGTGGTGGGGTTTTGAGACCCCACCTCGTAGTGTAATTAGTGGGGTCTCAATTTCTGTGTTCATATGGGCAGCGTACACGACATGTATATTTAATTAATCACATCAATCCCGACTACTTTAATGTAGTAGTAGAATATTTAATTTAACTGTCACATTTCCATACGCATACATAATATACAGAGTATTTACAAAATATTTATATGAAATCCAGCCAGAGGAAGGTCTTTTTTTACAGTAGTTCATAAAAGACCCCCCCCCCCCCAAAAAAAAAAAAAAAATCCCCCAAAAAACAAAAAAACCCAAACCCGAAAAACCAAAACACATGCATGCACACCAACACACACACACACACCCCCTTGCGCCCCCCCCCCCCCCCCCCCCCACACACACACAGAGTAATATGCAGACATACGCCAAAGTGCACTTGGGTATACTTTCGTGTACTAATTTTCTTTCACTAGTTCTTACTCCCCCCCCCCCCCCATCACGTATATCTGTCTCTCTCTATCTCTTTCCCACTGAAGTGTACTCTCTCTTAGAATGGCACATTCACAGATATTTTAATTCGGCATCCCCCTTATATTCACCCACGTATTTTTACATACACTCAGGCTTAGCTATTATTTTTTATTATTTATTAGGGTTTAACGACACATTAACAGGACACATTAACAGCCACATCATGTCGGTGACAGTTGTACGGGTGGAGGAAGCCGGAGTACCCGGAGAGAACCACCGAGCAGCGACGAGCAGCTGTCAGCTCCCCAACATCGTAACTCTGAACTCTGCACCGCGGCACATGCAGGGTTAGATTGGTTGACGACATGCGCACCATCGACGTGCAGTACGCCTTAGTACACAGCGTCATCGTGCCTCCATGTAGGCAATCGGGGTTAAGTGCCTTGCCCAAGGACACAACGCGGGAGCACGAATCGGTCGCTGAAATGGTCACCCATCCAACTACTAACCGCGCTCGACGTTGATTAACTTCGGTGATCTGACGAGAACCGGTTACCGCGACCCCCCCCCCCCCCCCCCGGCTTAGCAATTTCAATTGATAATACAAATAACAACAATGTCGAGGAACGTTGAAAAATCTGCAAATGCAAAGAGTATAAAAGTATTTACAAACCCCTACAGAATTGGATGAAGGATATTTGTTTCCGCGGTATGCAAATATCTCCCGTCCTCCCCATGTGAAATAATCATTAGTTTCAGTCACGAGTGAGATACTTTTTGGTATCCATTCAAAAACACTATTTTTTCTTTTTACTATATCCTTTCATAAGAATCTTTAATTGCGAAGCCCGACAAGAGTAAGACGGGAAAGAGGATGGGCTGGTCGCAGGAGGTTTTTTCGCCTAAACTTCCTACCCAAGGAAAACACGGTTCATCACGTGTTGGCCTACAGCTGTAAACAAAATGTGAAATTGGGAACTTCGCGATTATTAGTTGTTTTTCTCAAGTCTGGTTTATTTATTTCCTCGATCAAATCGATCGCGCAAACACAACAGTTTAGTTTTGAAAGTGACGAGGACTTTGTACTTAACCAAATGGAACTGACTGTTCTATTTCCAATTTACAATTTCAAACCACAACAATAGTCACCGTCTGCCTCCTCCAAATTCCAATTTTAATTTAAAATAAATTATCTACTGCCTGTAACAAACGCAGTTGTTTTGCCAGTTGACGTCGCAAGACAGTATTTATTAATCAGCAGAGAAACTGACATGCAAAAGCAATTATAAGCTAATCCCTTAACGCTCGTGACCACGGCGGGTCAGTGTTTTGAAAACTGTCTTCTACTGATCAAACACTGCGGTCCACTGAAACTCCACGATGGAGAACACACCGCGGCGGCGTTTTTGTTTCAATCCACGTTGAACGTACTGTAATGTTAGTTATAAGAAACCAAATGAAGTTAAAAGATTAAAAAAAGACAACTCATTTATGTAAATATCTATGTGCAAAAAACAAACTTTTTTTATGTTAATATCTATGTGCAGTGTATTATGTTTCTAGTTTATCGCTTGTTAAAAGTTGGAAGACTTGAATGAAATAAAATATATCAAAGCCAATGTTCTTGTTAATGTTGCTCTGTTGTCTATGAAGATAAGTAATTAATTGTACACGCCCACTCATAAATAGTTCCTCTATAAATAGACAGCACTAATCTAAATTTAGCATCAATAACTGGGGTTTTAATTGACCAGTCTCATATGGGTACTGTACACGTAATGTAGTAGATTAAATTACCACTTGCACAAGGTGTGAAATAACATTTTAGTGGCGCAACAAAGCACAGAGCTGTCCTTCAAACCAACATCTGTTTTAACACCTCTGCACATGACAAGCTTGAGAAAAAATAAGAGACAAATCAACATTTTCAATTACTTTTTTTTAATTCAGCAATCATAATTATAACCATATGTAAATAAAATCAATAGAAAATAAAATATATATTTTTCAATAATGACATGCCGATCGACAAGCCAGACCACCACACGTCATAACCCTAGCTCAAACATGCCCCGAAATTTCGTATTATAATTTTTGGGGTTTGTCCCCCCACACGTGTCTTGAAACGCCAAAAATTAAAATAGGTCTTTCAGGCAGAAGATTTTAGTTCCTCTATCGGAGATTTTCTGGCGCTACCCCTGATTTTTACGTGCAGCCAGCACATCAAAAATGTCAGTGTCTTGGCAGTGTAAAATTCAGTCATCCATACCACTCCTAAATGGTGAAGTAAATAGTCCCCCCACCCTCATTCCCCATCCCCGAAACGAGGCAATTGGACTCCAGACTCCCATAAACCCACACGCACAAATAGGCCTATATCATCGATTGCTTGCCCATCTGCCCCCCCCCCCCTCCCCCCCCCCCCAATCTTGGCCAGTTTTCCTTGTTAGTGCATGCAGGTGCTTCAATATATGGATTCCGAAGCGTGTTGGGCTGAAACGTCCCAGGGCCACCACAAGCATTCCTTTTTCGTTAATGTAGTTTATTTATGTTAATTCCACTCTCAACATGTACATTTTAACATTCCACTCTGGACTTAATATTTAAAATCTTAAATCGGATTCCCTTCCTACCCAACCCACAATTTATTCAAAATTCAGTACCGGTAACATGATTCTTCTCCGTCAATAGCTACAGTTAGATAAAGACCGTCGGGGGAATGTCCAGATATTGTGCTGGTCAAGTTATAATTTGTTCAACTCGCATCCATGATTTCAGTACGGTATAATATTTATTTTTTCGTAATTCCTCGAGTTCTGAATCGATTTTGATGAACAACATTCGGAATCGCAATAGCTTTTAATAACTTTTTCAAATATTGAACTATCTTTTTAATATTTCAAGTAAAAGTAAAGGTAATTTTTCACTGACTGTGAAAAAAATTGATCTAATTAAGAGCCGGCGACTGAGAGATCAAAAGATAAACCGACGTCATCCAAACATCCTATCACACAGTTTGACATATTCATGCGAGATTAAAAACACTATTCAAACTCCATATTTTGATCGTTTTTTTCTGCCATATTAATGCGTTTTATTATCAAAACACATGTATGGAGTATACGTATTCAATTTATACTTAAGTTCAATACCTAACAATCACTAAACAACAATGAACTGAAACTATTTTTGGTGGAAGAATAAACCTGATTACCGCACTTGCAAAAACACAAGTTAATTATAGACAAATTGAAGTCACGTGGCGGGGTTTTGAGACCCACCTCGTAGTGTAATTAGTGGGGTCTCAATTTCTGTGTTCATATGGGCAGCGTACACGACATGTAAGGTGATTTTCGTTTCCCATCAGGGCGATCTCATGGGTGATCTCTAGTGATGGCATAGTCACGTGACCCAAATTACTCAATGCTTGGTTGTCGCGGTAGCCCGCATTAGCAGTCATGTTGTGATATCATCCCCATAGTGATGCCCGATGCCAGTGCGCATGCGCAGCGCGTGTTGTTAGGGTGATAGGTGTTTCCGTCGTCCAATTAGCATACGGACCGGCGCCATCTTGGATTCCATGGTGGCACATGGTTGTTTTATAAACCAACATCGTCTAAAAGGATGGGGTGTATTCGGGGTTGTGTTTGATTCAATAGGAGTAGTTTTCTGGTTAGGATTTTCCCCAAATCTTCGGTTACAGTTACTTCATAGAATTACCACAAACAACCCGATAATCACTCCAAATCACCAAATCACGAAAACACACCCCAGTCACTGAAACGGACTTGACATTCGGTAAACGTTTTAAATGACTCCCTAACTAACCACTGAGTCCCTTTAGTTTCCCTCAACTCAAACATGGAACTATATTTTTTTTATGAGTTCCCACGCTTAATGATCTATATTTAGTTTTAACTGACCTCCCAACTAAGTTTTGGGGTGGCATTATATTTTTGCACTTTCCAACGCTCACTGATTTCTATTTAGTAATCTCCGTAACTACCACCACCCCCCTCCCCACCCTATGATGTTAAATAGTAGACCTAATAAAGTTAATGAGGATCAAACTGTTTCTGGACTAACCAATGAAATAACAGTGTAGTCGACTAATTAGAATTTCCCCCTCTATGAGTTCATAATAGAAAAGAACAGTGTATTTCTTTTCTATGGACTTCTAAGCTAAGTTAATTTCCAAAATTTCCGACTTTAACCCGTAACCCTACGGGAAACCAACATAAACGCCCACCGAAAAATAAAACAGTTCATAAAAAAGCTGTGACGAACCTGGACCGCCATGTACTTACAGTACACAGAGAATTATGGATGTCCCAACGGTTTTAAGAAGTACGCAGCTAAACAGAAGCTAGACCACCACTTGCAAACCCGCAAATCAGTCTACACCTGCACGGAACATGGACAAGATTTCGGCCATCTCCTGCACTTCAGCCTCCACAAGACCTACGCATAATCGACCTGCACTTGAGAAAAAAAGAACAAGAGACCCGGCACCAACAACGGCCAAGAAACCAAGAACTACCACCACCGTACCCCTCCGTATTTCCCGACTCGGTGTATTTTCATGCCAGATTACTACCTGGTAATGACGAAGAAGCGGTGGACCTGTCCAGGAGAACTGGGGTTCTATTAGAACTCAACATGTGATGAACCGGCGTTGTTCTAGTTGAAAATCGAAAAGAATTTCAAGATTTCTGGAAGTAATCCATGAAGACGTCCTGCAATGGGCCCGACGACAACAGCACACTTCCAAATGGATCGTACATTGCCTTTCGAACTTTTGCTTCTTTGAGAACAACATCCGGGACCATCCCATCGAAGGCGCTACAAACCTTCCCGACTTTATACGTGTAACAAAGGTGTGATTCTACTTGTTAAAGACGAACACCACAACTTCGAGTGCGAAGATAACCTTTGCCTCTTCATATGTTTTGCTTTATGGAGTGGTGCTACATATCATTACCTGGGCCTTTCAACTGACGCCTTCTTTACGAAGTATTCTCCACAAAACAAAGATTTTCCAGGTGTACAATTTGGACATCTACTAGTAATAAGGAAATTGTTTAAAATCAATATTGTGGTTTATGAACTGAAGTAAACCGATGATGGAAAAGATATTGCTAAGTTATTGCTGAGTTGGTATATAGGTCCCAGTGTCGTTTTAACGACAACGTGTACATTAACGAGTATAAAAACCATTTCAGTCAAAAGCAGAACCATGACGATTAGTCTCACTCCTTCGCTTGCAGAAAATGTGGAAAATTATAATAGAAGACTTATTGGGCAATAAGCCGCCACGAAAAGACATGCAATAATGAAGGGAATATTAACTATGTTGGCGGTTTTTACCATGTACAGCAAAGCATTTTTAAAAAAATTAGAAAATGAAGGAGTCGACGTGCGTGAGACCGACATGTACTATCCTTTTCAAGCAACCTTTGAGTTCAAGTCTTATTTTGATAAGACCAACGTACCTGAGAACACTGATAACTGATATAATCTCCTGTGATGCACCGCATAAACCATTTAGTGTGAGTGTGTGTAGCAACGTTCCTGGTATTGCTGAACCCCGGTGTTTTGTAAGTGGTGGTGATTCTCACTGTAGACTTTGTGTAACGCTTCATGAATTACCTGTCAAAGATTGCGAGTCGATCTTATGCTGAGGTGCGGGGAATCCATGCTAACATTTTACAAATCACAGAGTATGGAAAGTGGAGAGGGCTCTACAGCTGCTGTCCATCTCGTAAAATTACAGGAAGAGTTCAACGAATATTTGATGGAACTTCAAGTACTTGGTTTCAACAGTGGTCGATGTGGCGTGAATGTTGTAAAACGAAAACTGATGACGTACCTGACACTAAAGAGACCTTTAACGTTTGTCGCGAAGAAATCCAACAATTTTATGTTTATCAAGACGGACCAGTTTAAATTTCTTGATATCAGTAACTACTTGGCTTTTAGTTGTTTCAGTTACAATAAACCCTTAAAAGCTTTGGGTGTTTCGTGATTAAAGGAGTTTAAACACCTTATTTTCAAATTACTCGTAGAATGCGAGGCACGGTACACCCGCTTGTAATGTGCTCTATTTAACAGTATAGCACTTGTGGTGCCCACTCCACCTGAAGCTGCCACTGTCATGTACAGCATTAAACTTCTCGTTGTCATTTATAGCCAACTGTTTTGGCTTTACAATTTTTCACTCTTCTTTGTCTGGCCTGGTTCGCTATCCTTGTGGTTTAGGGATGGTCAGTTGACTGTCGGCTGACGTTTTAGTTGGATGAAATGTAGTAACCGTTTTAGTCTCCTGTCCCGCTGGTCAACCCATCAAACCCACCCAAGACTCCTGTCTCACATACAGTCGTTTCGCTTATGCCATATATATGTAACAGGCTTCTAACATCTCGGTATTGGTCCTGGAGAAATTAGGACAATGTCCAAAATCTGTGCATCAAAATGTCAATTTCGAAACATTCGATTCTCACTAATTTTATTATGTTATTCATGCTCTCGCGATTGTTATTTTCAAGCTTTATTTTATTATTTATCCACCGGGTTTCTTTTTAAATTTGCCGGTCCCAAGCCCGGATATGTAAAGGATGAGAAGAGTTCATTATAAATTAGCACCTGTCGATCACAGACCGAGCCAAGAGAGACAAACGACGAAATTACGAGCTGAATTTTTTTTCACTAGTCATCTGGCAATATGTTGTTCTTTATCGCATAAATTGATTTTAAACGGATGAATCCTTCGCGTGGCGGACTCGCTCCTAGTGGCTTTCTGGCCCCTTTGCTTCTCCTCCTGTGCGGCTGCTGGACGTGGAAAGTACCATTGTACCGCTAAAGGGGTTCTATGGGGTGAGTTTATCCCATACCGTCCCTGTGCGCCTCCGGCTCTCAAAAACCCAGTTTGCGGCAGACGCATCTAATTCATTAACTTAATAGGCCCAGAATTAAATTCGACGAAATGGTAGTGTGAAGTCTTTGGCTACAATAGCCTATATGCGAGCAAAAACGCCATCTAGCTGTTTTAATAGAGCACAAAATTAAGAGATTAGCTGATTGGGACAATATTTATTGATATTGGAGCCCCAATAAAAATGTCACAATGTTTAGTTTGGAAAAGACTTAAATACTTGCACTGGCTGTCCTTTCATAATTGTGCGAGTTGAAAAATAAGGTGTGTGTGGTGGTGGTGGGGGGGGGGGGGGGGGGGGCATGTAAAATATGCCTTTTCAATTGAGTGTGAAACTGGACGTAGTTGGGAAATCGCCAAATTTAAAGTTAAAAAACACGCGCAACATATATTTTTTCCTGTTCATTTTTTTAATGAGATGATAAACTAAGTGGATACAAGAATGTTTTCTCCCAAATGAGTGTGATGACCTTTGAAGACAGTAAAATGGTAACCTGTAGGCAATGCAAATCATTCAGAGTATTGTAACCCTAATCCGAAACTTGTCGTCGACACTGCGATAGAACGGATTATACGCCAGAACTTGACGGTTGTCGAGTAGGCGGTACGGATACGGGAAAATGTAACTTCCTCAGAAGGATTCCATAGAAAAGATTCGGCCGGGAAGATTCGCCCCCTCAAAGGCCGAAACTTCTCACCTTAGAGCTTTTTGTTCTGTTAAAATTTGATGTTTTTTATACTTTTTATTTGGAAATATATATTGTTTTTTTTATTTCGAATATGTTTTATTGTTAAAACTAAATATTTCGTATGTAATTTTCGTGTTGAAAATTTTTTTTTTTCATCCTGATATTATTTTTTATTGCTTTAGATATGTTTTGTTGAAGCCAATTATGTATGATTTTTATGTTCAAACGTTTTGTCTTGTTACAAATGTTTTAGAAGCCATATTTTGTGTTTTTAAAGTCCATGTTTTTTGTTTGTTAGGACTTAAACATGGATATCTACAGGCACACTCATCTTCCCGTCACCCTTTCAACTAAACATACTTCGACAGTCAAAACGATGGTTTATAGATAGCACTTTTAATTTAATTGGTTTCAATGACATACATATTTGTGGTATTATTGAGAAGGTTTCAAACAGCTTAGGTTCAGCATGTTAAGTAACAATATTTTTTTACTCACAGGAACCATACAAATACAGATGTCATTAGAACCAATTAATTTAATTGGTTTCAATGACCTCCGTATTTGTGGTATTGCTAAGAAAGTTTGGGTTCAGTCCAGCAGATGGTTGCTACTAAATAACGAAAACAAACGAACATAAACGAACACAAACGAAAACAAGTAAAAATGTCAAAATATAGGGTAATAAAAGTTTAAAAGGGGTAGAGGATGTGTGTACGGGTATGTTTTACTCATGTGTGACATTTTATCCACTTTTGATGAGTATTTTGGTCATTAAGAGGATATAAAATGTGTTGCGTGACGCAGAACTTGTGTTCGTTAATTAGTCGCAGTTGACCTGCCCTACTAAATAACGAAAACAAGAAAGGACAGTAGATAATTAATTAGCTGTCAATATTGAATCGGATTACCGCTTGCATAAATGGCTGGTTTGAAATTTTGTCTCTTTTATATTTTATATATTTTTTACTACTTGCATGGCAATTCCCATCACCAATTTACCCGGGCTTGGAACCGGCATGTCAACAAAAGTTTAACATGGCTGGTTTAAAATTGTCTTTTTTATTTTCATTTTTTCCATTTCCACATTTCTCGGTTAATAATCCCGGTGCTTTTACAGAACTTGAAGAAATTTACCTGTACTTTAGTTTTTCATTCAGTACGGCTGCAGTCTTTTCCTGTCTTAGGTCGTCCCATTGTTGGGAAGTTGCTCGTCATCGGATTAGACCGTCTTATGCCCGTAAGTACCAAAGGGGAACCATTAATAGGCCTACACAAGAGCATGGCTGTGATTTTTTTCGCAACCACAGGTTGCGTTTTTTACCTGTAGTTTAATTATTAATTCATTCAATACGGTCGCAGTCCTGCAGTCCTTTCCTGCCTTAGGTCGACCCATAGTTGGGAAGTTGCCCGGCATTGGATTAGACTGTCTTATACCTACAAGCACCAGCTATTAACTACAGTTGAGACAACTACATGTATTTAATACAGGCATTTAATCTGCGGGCTTTGTCAAACTCAAACAAGATATAATAATAGACATTCTCTGCATCAAAGCCAGTTTATACAACTGATCAACAACTGGAATAAATTTGCCATTCAACCCGTTAACTGTTGGATTCCGATGTGGATGCCTCACTACAGAAGACAGGCAAGTGATATCAGGGCCAAGAGAGTCATCAGAAACAGAAGAGTCGCCAGATTCAGAACTACGATCTTCACTCAAACCAGACATGATATCACCCGGTCCTTCTGAATCAACCTGGGTGGCATCAGTTGTCTGATTATTGGGCTCATCGATTTGAACATCGACTGTAAGGTCAGCCACTCCATCCAACTCTATCTTTGGATCGCATGCGATGTTAGCCTACTGTTATCGGCATTGCTTCCATCGTCCATGCGTTCCTCTGATGTAGAATCAGAAGCAGTAGCTACCTCCTCGCTTCACCCAGTAACCAAATCAGAAACATCCGGAACAAAATCGAAATTGATGCACGCTTAGTGCCTATCCTTGGTTGGAAAACCGTGTTTAGAATTCTGATGTTCCAATTTAATTAATAATTTAAATACTCATCAAAAGTGGACCATTTTTTGTTGGATATACAGACCTCAAAGGCCACCCAATAGTCGACGCGATAGCATGCATGGTCCACGCCGAGGACCAGCCCTTTTTACGGGCACATGCATTTATATCATCATCCAGAGATGGGCTAACCAAAGGGTTTTCTGTATTTTTGCGAAATGATTCGTAAAATGGCCTATTCAGCGGTAACTCAATACATGTTCTAACCCAAAGCTCACTGCTCATTGACTCATCTCCAATTAAACAATCCAACACTGAATTGAAAAGACAAATTGCCATCTGACTTAACGACAACTGGGATAGACTCTGTCCATCTTGACCCAAGAAGCCTAGACACTTGTAGATCCCTGATGTACGACTTCATTGGATGGTATCGGTCGATATCTGATAATTGAGCAAGAGGCGTGAAAAGATTGACTTTCGTTTTACAGCCTTCTTATAATTCCAGCCTGCCCTCCTGTAAAGCCACCATCAATCGCCCATGAGCCAACTATGTTGTACATCAGTAGAATTGTTTGACAAACAATAAAACATCCAACATAGCAGATAGGCAACAAAGAACATTAAAATAGATCCCAGTTAAAAAGTCATAGTAATAATAAATATAATATATAAAAGACAAAATTTCAAACCAGCTATTTATGCAAGCGGTAATCCGATTCAATATTGACAGCTAATTAATTATCCACTGTCATTTCTTTTTTTTGTTATTTAGTCGTTTCTTGTTTTCGTTATTTAGTAGGGCAGGTCAACTGCGACAAATTAACGGACACAAGTTCTGCGTCACGCAACACATTTTAAATCCTCTTAATGACCAAAATACTCATCAAAAGTGGATAAAATTTCACACATGAGTAAAACAGGTTTAGTCTCGTTATGCCGATGTGCTTAAATAAACATACCGAGATCGAGATTAGTGAGAGGTGCTAATTACTTTTACTGGTCACTTTTACCCAGAATTTTAGTCGTTTTTTTTTCTTAGTGAATACGGGATGTGAATACATGTCAGGGTGAACAGGGGTCATGGAGGCGGTTTAAAAAAGAACAGCTCCATAGTCCCTCTCATACATAGTTCTCGCAGTCATGGCAAGTCAACAAGTTTCAGTTATGTTCATTCCTAATAACAGAGGAGGTAGAAATCTACTTTACAATGACTTTAAGTTCCGAATAAAGTCACAGAAGCCACCAAATATCCACTGGGTGTGTAGTGAACGCGGTTGCGGAGCCACAATAAACACAAGAGATGACATTATTAGTTCGCCTATGGGCACACATAATCATCTTCCAGACTTACCAAAAATCTGTGCAGATGCCGTGTTAGCAGATCTGAAGGAAACAGTTCGTCGTGATTCTAAATCTGTATCATCTATCTACCAGGACATAGTTGGATCTTTAAGAGGAGATGAAACGGACCCAGTGATCATTGCTAAAATTCCAACTTTCTACAGTGTACGATCAGCTCTTTACCGATCCCGAGCAAAAACAAGGCCAGCTCTTCCAAAATCTCATTCTGATATACTTCTACCAGAAATGTTCCAAAAAAAACAGCAGGGGACAACTTTCTTCTTGCTTCTGATGGCGAATAAAAGAAAATAATGATCTTTGCGACCACAGCAAATCTTCAACTACTCAGTGAAGCGGCAGCATTATATTGTGATGGAACATTTGAGAAGTCGCCGAAACTCTTCTTCCAGTTATATTCAGTGCATGCTTTTGTTGACAATAAAATGTTCCCACTTGTGTATGGATTTCTACCAGACAAGCAGCAGTCAACTTACGTTAGATTCTTTGAACTTATCTCAAATAAATGTCAAGATGCAGATGTGACCCTCCAGCCTTCTCAGATTTTTAGGAGAAATTCAAAATGGTTTCAGGAAAGGACGAAGAGTCACTGATCACCTATTTACACTCACCCAACTGATAGAATCAACAAAGGCTGAAAAGAAAAAGGTGTTTCTGGCATTTCTAGATGTGAAAAAAGCGTACGACCGAGTGTGGAGGGAAGGTATGTGGCGAAAGCTCGAGGGCATCGGACTGGGGGGTGACTTTTTGGGAATCATGAAAGCACTGTATACAGATGTGCAAAGCCAACTCAGTCTAGGGAGTATCACTACAAAACGAGTCCCTATGGATATAGGCCTCAAGCAGGGGTGTATCTTTTCACCAATTTTGTTTGCATTGTATGTTAAAGATTTAGGGGACGAACTAATTCAGAGTGCGGAGGGGGTAAATGTTGGAGACATAAAGATACCAGGCTTATTCTTTGCGGACGACATGGTGTTAATGTCTAGAACTGAACAGGGGCTAGAGAAACTGCTGGAAATTGTTGGTAGATATGGGAACACTTGGCGGCTCGAACTAAATGAAAATAAAAGCAAGGTAATACCCGTTGGACGCAAGGTAGATATGACGAAGAGATGGAGAGTGGGGGAGTTCTCAATCCCCGAAGGGGAAAGCAAACAAATCACTGTAGGAGAAACGGGAGAGTATGAGTATCTAGGGGTAAGCATAAATATAACGGGAAGAGGGGTGTACAGAAATTACTCAGCCAAACTGATTCTGAAGGGGAAAAGAATTCTGAACCAACTAAAACTTTTAGGGAAAAATAGTTTCAATAAGGTCTTTGTGGGGAAAACACTGTGGGATAGGGTGGGTTTACCAAGTATAACGTATGGCACGGACGTGATTCCATTAAACCAAACCGTTATTAAGAAGTTGGAAAGTACTCAGAATGATGCCGGCAGATGGATAACAGGGTCGAGTAATGCTGCAGCTTTGGAAGCAGTAAGGGGGGAGCTTGGGTGGATGAAAATCAAGGACAGGGTAGATTTGGGAAAACTGTGTTACTTTAACTACTTGAGAAACCTGCCTGACAACCGGTGGTGCAAATTGATGCTCGATACCATTTGGAATTCTAATATAGAAACGGGGTGGTCAAAACATGTGAGGGAACTAATGGACAATTACTCTATAGAGGTCACAAACATAGAAGTAGGAATGAAAGAAGGCAAAAGGTTTGTCAAAGAAAGAGTCATGGAAGACTGCAATCGAAACTGGCGAGCAGGGGTTAGCGTGAAAAGATCACTGCAGGGGTTACAATATAAAGAAAAGCCAGCTTTTGAGAAGTACCTAGATGGCACCTTTGGAGGGTCACTGCTGTTCAAACTGAGATCAAGATCACTGGAGCTTCGGGGAAAAATTGGGAGAGATGGGGAAAAGGGATGCCAAATGTGCCACTCTGGAGTAGTGGAGACCCTGGAACATTTTCTCTTGGAATGCCCACAGTATATACCTCATAGAATAAAATTTACTGGAAGAATAATGCAGAAGTGGGATGAAGAAACAAAGGATAGATGGCTGAAGGGGGACACGAGGGAGAGGGTAGGAATGCTTATTGAAGAAATTGAAAAAGAGGAAGTGAGGGACACTATTAAGCAGTTTATATCTGAATGCTGGGAGGAGAGGAGGGGAAGAGGGGGTGGGGTGCAGGGGGAATGATGGCCTTCTATTATGAGGACCGCGACAAATCAGCGGCTGGCCAAAGAGTTATTATATTATTATTATTGTGATGAAACATTTGAGAAGTCGCCGAAACTCTTCTTCCAGTTATATTCAGTGCATGCTTTTGTTGACAATAAAATGTTCCCACTTGTGTATGGATTTCTACCAGACAAGCAGCAGTCAACTTACGTTAGATTCTTTGAACTTATCTCAAATAAATGTCAAGATGCAGATGTGACCCTCCAGCCTTCTCAGATTTTTATGGATTTTGAAATTGATGCTCAGAATGCTGCGCAGCTCATCTTTCCAACAACAACGGTAAAGGCCCAGGATGTTACTTCCACTACAATCAAGCGGTTTATCGCTTTGCATCAGACAAGTGCAGCCTTAGAAATGAATACAAAGACGACACAGCAGTCAGAACATTAGTTCGACGAGCCATAGCTCTTCCATTTGTGGCAGTGCCAGAAGTCAGCGATGCTTGGTTTGAAGTACTGAGTGCATGGGAAGAAGAATTAAATACTAGGGATGTTGACCAGCGAGTGGTAAAGTTCACAGACTATGTAACTTCATTCTGGGTTGAAGGAGTTAATCAAAATATATGGAATCATTCTGAGACAAATGGCCCAAGAACAACAAACCACGTGGATGGATGGCATTCTAAATTGAAGGAAATAATCAACGGAAGTAATCCAAATTTGTACTCTGTTGTGAGTTTTATTCAACAGGAACAGGCTTACACAGAAGCAACAATACTTCAACTCCGTGCCGGTGGTAAAGTTTGCCCACGACGAAAAAAGTACCGAAAAATTGAACATTTCATCCGGCATTACCAAAGAGAATACAGAGAAAATAGAATGAACATTTTACAACTTTTAGATGCCGTGGCCAAGGCCAGTCCTTTTTGAGAGTATTTAATTAATGCCCATGTTTCATGCAATGTTTAATGTTCGTTATTTGTAATTTTTTTGTAATTTTTTCTCATCTAAAATCCTGGGTAAAAGTGACCAGTAAAAGTAATTTTTTTCATCTAAAATCCTAGGTAAAAGTGACCAGTAAAAGTAATTAGCACCTTTCACTAATCCCGATCTCGGTATGTTTATTTAAGCACATCGGCATAGCGAGACGACACCGTAAAACATACTCGTCCACATGCCATCTACGCCTTTTAAACATTTATTTGCCTATATTTTGCCATTTTTATTTGTTTTCGGTTGTATTCGTTTATGTTCGTTTGTTTTCGTTATTAAGTAGCACCGCAGGGGAGCGGGTCTTTTCGGCCTCGGGAACATTCGGCCTCGGGAACATTCGGCCCCGGGAACAATCGCCCTGGGAACATTCGGCCTGGGAACATTCGGCCTCCGTTTTAAACTACGGAGACTAAGAGAGACACTTGTTAAGATAAGTTTAAACACCTTTATTAAAAACAAAAATAAATACAGCGTGATATACAATATATACAATATAAAATACATTGACAGAGATATTGGGAAATAAAAAATACAATTACACTGGCCTTGCCTAATAAGGTAGGTGTTAGCAAGTAAGTAAGCGAGCAAGATTGATGTTGTAATGATCCCGAAGAAGAAATGGTTTGGCGCGCCGAAGGCGCGCAGGGACGAATTTGGGGGACAAGCCCCTTTCAACCCTCAGTGGCTGTAGGTGATGGCTTTACACATGTCTAGGCGTGTTGAAGGAGGAAAAGGAGTGAGGAAAGAAGGTCTATCCCCTTCTGGCCTTTTTGCGGCTTTTCTTCTTTGGAGGTTGGCATGGTGATAGTGATGAGGCTGGTGGTGGTGGTGTAGAGCCGTGTTCTCTTAGATATTCTCTTGCTCTTTCCTGTGTTGCCTTGGCCAACTCTACCTCTCTCATGATCCTCTCCATAATGGTTGGGGGCTTTACCGCTCCCGGGCTTTCCGGTAGTGAAGGAAGGGGGGAGTGAGGGGTGGGAGGCGGTGAAAATGCAACTTCCAGTTCCTCCTCAGTCTCCACTGGACGTTCCTCATCCAACTGTACCGGCTCAGGAGCCGGCAGTTGATTGGGTGTACCAGTGGGACTAGGAGGGGAACTGGCGGCTGCCTCCAGAGCCTCCACCCCCTCACTCAACTCTTTCTTCCTATTCCGGAAGGCCTCCAAGCGCCGGGCGTCCCTGCGCTTGGTCGATGGGCTCTTCTTCTTTTTCTTGCTCTGTCTCTTTTCAGGGCCTCCGTGCCCCTTCGGGTGAGGACCAGTGGGAGAGGGGATCCTCTCTCCAAAGGTACTACCTCTCCCCGAAGAGGTTGGTGTTGTTGGTTTCTCAATTTTAAACTCCACTTTCAGGTGGACGCTCAGGCCTATTTCCTGGATAGTCCAGGAGACAGGGCATGAGACGCCCAGAGCTGAAATGGCTTTCACTAGTCTATCTGGTAGTTCCATGCTTATCTAGGTGTTGTTCACGCCAATCAAGCGCTATTAAATCAATGAAGATTCAGCCGCCCTGCAAGAACTCTGTATCAGTATCTCATCAGAGACCAGAACTTTGATCACTACTTCAGAAGAACGTATGAAAACAAAATGTTTAAGCTGAGTTGTGCCAAACAACATCCAAGAAGATGTATATCATTTCGGGTTTGCATGTCGGCATTGAAACACATATATTGTCATTCTGTTATTCAGTTCAGTGGATTTTATACAATGGATTTTATATTTCATTATTCATATGGATTTGTCTTGTGCTTAATATATTTCGACTTTAGGAATAAAGGTAGGTACGACGTATATATTATTCTTTAAAAAATCTTCTAGAAAACCTCCTAATTTAAAGGAAAACTAACAAAATGAACTAAATATTATTTTTTTAAGTTTTTTTTCCACTCCCAAACTCCGAAAATTTTTACCAAAAGTGGGAACATTCGGCCTCAAAAGTGGGAACATTCGGCCTCGACTGAGGCCGAATGTTCCCGGAAAAATACCTGGGGCCGAATGTTCCCGAGGCCGAAAAGACCCGGACCTCGCCGCAGCAGATTAAGCTTTCGACGAAAGCAGAGCAATACACTTAACGTTATTTAATGGTTAATTCTTCTGTTTTTTTTCTCATCAAAGTAAATTGTTTGTTAATGTGTTAATAGTTATATGTTTTGTTAAGGGTTTGGTATAAATACTTATGTGCTTATTGTTCGTGTAACAGATGTTTTGATATGATAAAAGTGTTATTGATGTAACCATCTCGTTTTAATTTGTACATTACATACTGTTCCACGAGAAAAAAAGTTGTCCTTCAAGACGATAAAATTTTATGTATTTGCCAAGAATAAATAACAATAAACACGTAATACAGTTTTAAATTTTATATTTATCCTTTATTGATAGCAGGCAACGAGTCCGCTTTCAATGAACAATAAATACAAAACAATTTGGTTTAATCTAAAGTTTCTTTCCAACAGAACTGTCATCCCCTATTAAGCGAACGCAGGAAACCACGCCCAGATAATCATAACCAAGACATCAAATACCGGGGCAGAATATTCCTGTGGCCGAAAAAGACAAGGCCGATTCTTCTCGAGGGGGCTCTTCCCGTTCCCAGGCGGTTCCGTTCTCGTTGAGGTATTTTAGGGAAGAGGTGAAACTTACCAAAGGCGGAATGTATTTCACGGATATGTCAATATAAAGTTTTAATGGACATTTGTTTGTTAAATTAGAAAAAAGTTTTACAAAGGACTTTTGCTGTACTGTACGCAATGATTTTTACTTTCTGAATCCGGGAGAACATCAGAAGAAAAAGATACTTTTCTCCTCTCTTTACGTGCTGACAACTTGGATACAAACATTGGACAAACGAACGTAACAAAATTGGGCATTACTTTGCATCTGGGCACATTTTCTTGTGAAACTCAGAACATCAGCTATGTTGAGACTTGGCGTATTTTACAGAACTTTTAGATGGCGCTCTAGTTATATATTAAGATCAAGTAGTCTATATCAACCGACGCCTACCTATGATCACAGTGCATCAAGAAAAGTTTTTCATTACCCACAATGCAAGTTTTCAACTTCAAAATCTAATGGAAAACTATCAAATACATTACTAACTCTCACATATTTATCATTTGGGATTGGTGGACTGCTCCTGCTTGCAGTTATTAAAAGGCAATATGACAAGGTAAAAAGAAGGATTCAAGGTATTGAAGACATAACAGATCCTTTAATAGAAAATCGGGGATATCACAGAATTAGATATAAAGATGCTGTGTTGCCAAACTTTATGACCAATATTGACAAACTGCTGAAAATTGAAAATTTTTCAGTTAGAACAGATGATGTATGGGTAGTTACTTATCCGAGATCAGGTACATGTACATTGTATAATGCTTTTCTAGAACAGCAATTCAAATGCTAAGCCTCTTTCCTTCCTTAGTCTTCCAGGCATGCAGATTTCAGAAACTGATGGAAACTGAAATTTAAAAGTTTTGTGTTCTTGATGTCTGAAAACTCAGAGAATCTATTAGGAGGTGATCCTAAATTAAAAAATGGTTTTCATGCATTTTGTGACAAGGGTAATTTTACATGGTAGCAGATGTCCAATTTACTTGAAATTTTCAAGGATAATTTTATGTGTATCAAAGGCATTATGTACAAAATTTCAAGTACATGTATGTTTTCCGTCGAGAATAAAGTTTATGAGCCAAAGATTTATTGTCACTTTTGTGGTAATTTCCATGTTTAATTTGGTGACACTAAACAGTCAATGTAAAAAATGTACTTTTATTCAAGTCTGTAATGCCTACATGTAGAAGACATTGTTTACCAACATACCATGTTTACACAGACAGATTAACAGATTAATTCATTTTCAGTCACAGAAACAAGGCTTAGAATTTGATCTTCTGTTAAGATTTTTGGGTTCCAACCTATTACTCCAGTTTGGATTATTTGATTTCAACCAAAGTTGATACTTGTATTACCCAGATAGTTATACAGGCAAAGTTTGATTATGGGTTCCGTCCAATTATTTTTAATTGAGCTATGGGCCCTTTCGATTTAGAAATTTCTCATTACAATCAACATTTTGGTTTCCGATGATAACTTGAGTTTGGATTCATAGATCAGGACTAAATTTGCGTTCTGACTCAGTTATATCAAAATGAAGGCTTAGTTCGGATTGGTGCATGGTTCGATGATTTTTACATGAGTTGTGGGGCTTTTCGACTTGGAAATTTGCATATTTCAATCAACATTTTTTCAGAACTTTGAAGCATTGTTTTGACATCTTGCGTTATTGATGAATATTCCAGATAAAAAAGAGGGTGATTTGATGACTTTTGGACCTAAAAATACAATTTACATTTGGTGTGTTTTTGTAGGGAATTCCCTGAAAAGTATGTGCAAGTGACTGGTACTTACCTTGCTGTCAATTTTTCTCTCTTATTTGTTGCATGACCCCCTGGTTTGGGGTCAGAAAAATTGTTTGAAGGGCTATACTTGACAAAGATATTTGAATGCCAAAATTAAAGTGATGCGATCATATTTTTTTTGCCTGAACATTATGGTCGTCTATGGAAAAATATTTAGTTCTGTTATACCTATTGCAGCAATGTAAACTTCAGGTTCAATGACCAACCATATCCAAAAAAAATTATGGGAGTTACTGCCCTTTGTTAATATATATGGTGTAATGCTTGTTTGTGGAATAACTTAAACATTAGTAAACTAGATTGAGTTATTTGTGTGCAAAGCACACAATGGTGTATCTTCGCATTTCCTTAGCAACACCTTAGCATAGTCTTAACGTTTCGAATTAATACCCAAGGAGCCTTTCGATGAAAACTGATTTTCTAAGGATAAAAGTGGTTCCACTGGAACCACCTGGGGTAAAATCAAAATTCCAAAACCTTCATGCAGATGTAGGAATGTTACCTGAACACACTAACATAGTTTAAACGTTTCAAATTAAATACCCTAAGAGCCTTTTGATGAAAACTGATTTTGTAACAATAAAAGTGGTTCCACTGGAACCACCTGTGGCAAAATCAAAATTCCGAAATGTTCATACTCATCTAGTGATGCTACATGAACACATTAGCATAGTTTATACGATTCAAATTAAATATCCTAGAAGACATTCGATGAAAACTGATTTTCCAATGATAAAAGTGGTTCCACTGGAACCATCGGGGGCCGAATCAAAATTCCGAAACCTTCATGCACATCTAGAGATGTTACCTGAACACATTAGCATAGTTTAAGCGTTTCGAATTAAATACCCTAGAAGCCTTTCTATGAAAACTGATTTTCTAATGATAAAAGTGGTTCCACTGGAACCACCGGGAGCAAAATCAAAATTTCGAAACCTTTATGCACATCTAGAGATGTTACCTGAACACATTAGCATAGTTTAAACGTTTCGAATTAAATACCCAGGCCTGGCATTCTGAAAAATGCAGGAGGGCAAAAAATCGCTCTCCTCAATCAGCTTAGGAGATCAATTAGCTTTACACAGCATTTTAAGTATCCAGTTGAACGAACTCATTGAAACTGAAACCAACAGACTATTACATCAGTGACTTTATTAACTTTACTAAGGTAAAGCGAAATCTCTTACACATCCAGATGTCTCACTCAACAACCGAGTACACACTTGACAAGACCTGTGTGTATGTCCAAGTTGGGGGGGGGGGGGGGGGGTTGAAGGTGGTATTGGTAGGCGTGTGCCTTTCTTGGACAACAGGTCTGCTTGAATCTACAGTCACATCCTGGTGCATGTGCTTCAAGTGACAGGATAGTAGTAATGGTAGTATATTATCGTGTCAGTATTCCTTGAATAATTACCCTTCAAACTGTGATGTCTGTTGTTGAAACTGACAGAAAAAAAATATTGCTGTGACCCATTTTGCTTCAAATGATTGCAACTGCGTTTGGGTATGTACAAAGTACATACCCAAACACAGTTGCAGCCATTACCTTTTACCACTAAACCAGTTTCAAAATGAAATTACGTGATGTTATGTGACTTCGAAGTTAAATTACATTTTTGCTTTACAACAAAAATTTAATGTGAGCATAATACATGTAATCTCAATCATCCCAGACCAAAATATTTAGGAGGGCAATTTTTCGCTCTCCTTAATTCTTTCAGGAGGGCAGTAAGGAGAGCTAAAAAATCGCTCTCCTGAAATTGCCAAGCCTGAATACCCTAAGAACCTTTTGATGAAAACAGATTTTCTAACGATAAAAGTGGTTCCACTGGAACCACAGGGGGCAAAATCAAAATTCCGAAACCTTCATGCACATCTAGAGATGTTACCTGAACACATTAGCATGGTTTAAACGTTTCGAATTGAATACCCTAGGAGCCTTTCAATGAAAACTGATTTTCTAATGATAAAAGTGATTCCACTGGAACCACCGGGGGCAAAATCAAAATGCCGAAACCTTCATGCACATCTAGAGATGTTACCTGAACACATTAGCATAGTTTAAACGTTTCGAATTAAATACCATAGGAGCCTTTCGATGAAAACAGATTTTCTAACGATAAAAGTCAAAATCAAAATTCCGAAACCTTCATGCACATCTAGAGATGTTACCTGAACACATTAGCATAGTTTAAACATTTCGAATTGAATACCCTAGGAGCCTTTCGATGAAAACTGATTTTCTAATGATAAAAGTGGTTCCACTGGAACCACCGAGGGCAAAATAAAAATTCCGAAACCTTCATACACATCTAGAGATGTTACCTGAACACATTAGCATAGTTTAAACGTTTCGAATTAAATACCCTAGGAGCCTTTCGATGAAAACTGATTTTCTAAAGATAAAAGTGGTTCCACTGGAACCACCGGGGGCAAAATCAAAATTCCGAAACCTTCATGCACATCTAGAGATGTTACCTGAACACATTAGCATAGTTTAAACGTTTCGAATTGAATACCCTTGGAGCCTTTCGATGAAAACTGATTTTCTAACGATAAAAGTGGTTCCACTGGAACCACCGGGGGCAAAATCAAAATTCCGAAACCTTCATGCACATCTAAAGATGTTACCTGAACACATTAGCATAGTTTAAACATTTCGAATTAAATACCCTAGGAGCCTTTCGATGAAAACTGATTTTCTAACGATAAAAGTGGTTCCACTGGAACCACCAGGGGCAAAATCAAAATTCTGAAACCTTCATGCACATCTAGAGATGTTACCTGAACACATTAGCATAGTTTAAACGCTTCGAGTTGAATACCCTAGGAGCCTTTCGATGAAAACTGATTTTCTAACAATAAAAGTGGTTCCACTGGAACCACCGGGGACCGAATCAAAATTCCGAAACCTTCATGCACATCTAGAGTTGCTACCTGAACACATTAGCATAGTTTAAGCATTTCGAATTAAATACCCTAGGAGCCTTTCGATGAAATCTAATTTTCTAATGATAAAAGTGATTCCACTGGAACCACCGGGGGCAAAATCAAAATTCCGAAACCTTCATGCACATCTAGAGATGTTACCTGAACACATTAGCATAGTTTAAGCATTTCGAATTAAATACCCTAGGAGCCTTTCGATGAAAATTGATTTTCTAACGATAAAAGTTGTTCCACAGGAACCACCAGGGGCAAAATAAAAATTCCAAAACCTTCATGCACATCTAGAGATGTTACCTGAACACATTAGCATAGTTTAAACGTTTCAAATTAAATACCCTAGGAGCCTTTTGATGAAAACTGATTTTCTAACGATAAAAGTGGTTCCATTGGAACCACCGGGGGCAAAATCAAAATTCTGAAACCTTCATGCACATCTAGAGATGTTACCTGAACACATTAGCATAGTTTAAATGTTTCGAATTGAATACGCTAGGAGCCTTTCGATGAAAACTAATTTTCTAACGATAAAAGTGCTTCCACTGGAACCACCGGGGGCAAATCAAAATTCCGAAACCTTCATGCAAATCTAGAGATGTTACCTGAACACATTAGCATAGTTTAAACGTTTCAAATTAAATACCCTAGGAGCTTTTCGATGAAAACTGATTTTCTAACGATAAAAGTGGTTCCACTGGAACCACTGGGGGCAAAATCAAAATTCTGAAACCTTCATGCACATCTAGAGATGTTACCTGAACACATTAGCATAGTTTAAGCATTGGACTGCATGTAGACTGTTGGACTTCTATGCTAGAGGTCCCGAGTTCGATCCCTGTCCGTGTTGTGTCCTTCAGAAAGGCACTTTATCCCAGTTGCCTACAAAGGTGAACTGCACGCCGATGGTGCATGTCTTCAACTGCTGTATCCCTGCTTGAGCAGAGCTTGAACAGTTGCGCGGTGATTCTCTCCGGGTACTCCGGCTTCCTCCACCCGTAAAACTGTCACGGTCACGATTAGCCATTGTACATTAGTGTGTTTCCTTAAACAACAATAAATAAATAAATGTAGAATTTGAAAAAGCCTAATCGGGTGTATTATGCACCGGGCGTACCCCTTGTTTTTTAATTTAGGTAAAACACTGTTCCAACATTAATGCTTTAAACATTCCAGATGCTTTTTATTCCTAAAGTGGTCATAAATGTGTGCAAAACTGTAAAAAATCAGCTGTGCACACTTTTATTTTCCTGACTTTTTATACCTCTAAATATGGTTTCAGACAAATTTTGTAACCATGCTTGGGCCTCTATGTCTATTCGCCTCTTCAGCATAAAACAAATTACATGGAATCGACTTTGAAAATTTTCCAAATTTCAGATCTACGGTGGTATTTGTTGCAAAGTTACTAAGTTCTAAAGTTCACAAAAAAGTCGGTGACTAAAAAAAGCTTACTTTAAAGAGTACTAAATAAATGCTAAATGGAAAAGTTTTGGGTCAAATTGGGTGTAGGAAGCTAAAATTTTAGGATATGCCATGTCTGAGTGTATTCTTCAAGACAATAAATTATCAGCCACTTCTGAGATGGTGTGGTGGATGCCTACAGTTAAAACTAGAAGTCCTGTCACGAATAGTGCGCTTATATAGGCTTAATTGCGCGTTGGAATTGCGCGCAATTGCCATATTGAATGGCATCCAAAGCACTTGGTTACTCATAGCAAACACATGCAATGTTTCTGCCAATGGACCTCCGGGTTACCCAGAGGTCCATTGGCTGAAACATTGCTTGTGCACAGGCCATATGTACGGAATTTGATAGCTTTACTTGGGCCATAACGCGTACATTAACGCGCATATCAACCTGGTATTTGTGCGCATTTCATGACAGGACTTCTAGTTTTAACTGTATAGTTGAAATGACATGAATGAATGGTTTCATGTGCTGAAGGCATGCAGGGATGGTTTGGGGCAAGCCCCTTTCGACCCTTGTTTGAGTCAACGTTTTGGACTGAAGTTCACAACAGATCACGACCATGGCAGGAGACAGCAGAGGAGGAAAGGCTGAGAACATCGGATGACCCTAATGACATTTATAATTATATAGTGGTTTATGGAAATTGTTGAGAAAACAATTACCACAGATGAAAAAGGATTTGAAAAGGATTTATGGTAGTCAATCTGTCAATTCTAGATGTGCCAATATTAAATTATTAATTTACAGATATTAATCAAACTCTCTAATCACAATTAAAACATTTTATGTAAAGAACTTATTGGCAATCAACTGTTAAAAAGGTTCATTTCCAAGGCCATTGGCAAGGCGACTTGGAAATTAAAAGTCATTTGTCTTAATCGGGAATCAAAACTCCCAAGATATTCATCAATGATGTTTCTATTAATGGTAGGTGCCAGGAAGTGGAGGTTACAAGGTCCTCCCCACCTCCAGTTCAGCGCCACAAGTGTGGGCACGTAGCAATAAATGCAGAGGGACACTGACTTGCAAGAAATGTGGAGACAACCGCCTAACCAAATCAGGTACAAGTCTGAGTCCTCCACTTGTCCCAACTGCAAGGGGGGTCACACAAGTAACTATTGTGGGTGCCCTAATTTCAAAAAAGTTAAAACCAACATTGACTTAAGAACCTCATAAAACCCGACAGTGCCTCCTTCCCCCCCCCCCCCCCCCCCCCCCCCACACACACACAAATATGCTCCCACGTCACGGGAGCACTATTTTCAGTCCTAAACAAACACCTTGATACCAATCTGTCTGACATATGCCAAGATGACAGTCGTTCAGCGTCTCACCTATTCAAAACCAGGCCTGGCATTTTCAGGAGAGCGATTTATTCGCTTGCCTACTGCTCGCCTTAAAAAAATTGAGGAGAGTGAAAAATAGCCTTCCTTGCCTTAGAAAATAATGATTACCACAACAGCCTATTCCTAAAACCCACAGGTTTTCAGATCTCTGCTATGTTAGTTGTCTCTGCAAGATGGCCACACTGCCCCTCCCTCACCTCCGGGCCTTGTCAAATGAAAGAGTTTTGGAATTCTTCACAGGAAAGTACAACAAGAGGGGTGTGTCCAGCCCCATTAGTTCACCAACACATGGCATGCTAATTTTCTAAGTCCACAGTGACAAAAAAGTCTTAACATTGCATTAAAAAAGTCTAAAATCTCTGCAAAATGTCCGGCCAGAGGTTAATGTCATCTTATATTGATGCATTTAACACATATATGAAATATAAAAGCCACAGCATACCAGTGGTACCCTCCACTCATGTACAGCAGAACAGGTCAGAAATTTTCCAAGACCACACTGACAAAAAAGTCTAACATTGCATTAAAAAAGTCCAAAATCTGCAAAAAATGCCCGGTTAAGGGTTAATGTCATCTTATATTGATGTATTTAACACATAAATGTAAAAAGTAAATGAAAGAGTTTTTGAATTCTTCACAGGAAAGTACAGCAAGAGGGGTGTGTCCATCCCCATCAGCTCACCAACACATGCCATGCAATACATCTGGGCTTATTACAGATCTGCAAAAAATGTCCGGTCATGTACATGCATAGCAAAACAGGTCAGAAATTTCCACAGTGACAAAAAAAGTCTAACATTGCATTAAAAAAGTCCAAAATCTCCAAAAAATGTCCAGCCAAGTATTACTGTCATCTTATATTGATGCATTTAACATATATATGAAATATGAAATACACAGCATACCGGTGGTAGCCTCCACACATATATAGCAAAACAGGTCAGAAATTTTCTAAGTCCACACTGACAAAAATGTCTAATATTGCATTAAAAAAGTCCAAAATATCCAAAAAATGTCCGGCAAAGGTTAATGTCATCTTATATTGATGCATTTGACACATACATGAAATATGAAAACCACAGCACACCAGTGGTAGCCTCCACTCATATACAAGAAAACTCTCAATCCTTCAAAGTACATTTTGAGAAAAATTGCCCAAATGACACGGGGGTGGGGAAGTCACATTTTTAGCTCAACTTTGGCGAAGCCAAATTTGAGCTTTTGTCATGGCTCGTTGTCTGTCTGTCCGTACGTCAACAAATGGATACGGCTTGGGCTAGAGGCCGTATTTATGAACCGATCTTTACGAAACTTCTTGGGTACCTTTCTTATGAATGTGGGACGAGAACAAGCGTTTTTGGGTGCGGTCTGAAATTCAAGATGGCTGCCAGCCGCCATTTTGTACCAACGATGCAGAAATCTGTTTTTTGTACAGAACTTCCATATGAAAGCTCTGATTTGAATAATTTTTTGTATGAATGTTTAGTACCATGAGATACATCACAGATCATATAGGTTTTTTTCTCATGCTTAAATTATGCAAATTAGACTAACTTTGATTTATTTAGTGTTACTTTCAGCACTGTCAGTGCAAATGCCAATACGGCTCGGGCTAGAGGCCGTATTTATGAACCGATCTTTACGAAACTTCTTGGGTACCTTTATTATCACCGTGGGACTAGAACGAGTGTTTCGGGTCTGGTCCGAAATTCAAGTTGGCCGCTGGCAACCATTTTGTTCAAAATTAGGGGCAATCAGATTTTTGCGCAGAACTTCCACATGAAAGCTCTGATTTGAATAATTTTTTGTGTGAATGTTTAGTACCATGCAACAGGGCTGAAAGTCAAAGTGGACTGGTACAATAACTTGAACACAAGTGTTGATGCCGACATGCCTCGGGTCATGACATAACTTCATTGGTGAGCTAAAAAACTGTATCTTTCTTGGGGACTTCAATGTTAAACACCAATAATTCATCTGCCTTTCCCCTAGCCCTAACAGTGATGCCCTATTCAATATTACCGAAAAATTCAATCTACATGTAGTCATGAATGACAACACCGCGAGCCATATCAGTAGTAACCCGCCAATCTGATCCGATATCCTTATAAATTACATCAACAACCACCGAGTCAACAGTGATGACTTTGGCAGCGACCACTTCCTGGTCCATACCTCAATCTAACCAAGTAACGGCCCCCTCAGGGATCCCCCACCATTGGCAAGAACTTTAAAAAAATTAATTGGAATCTTTACCTCGATTTTCTCGATGTGAAACTCTCCAACAGCACACAAATGCCACTGAACTTGAAACCCAATGCACAGGCCTAGGAAAAATAATCAACTCGATCCTCTATGAAATATGGCCTAAAGAAGAGGTATGCCCTTGGAGAAGAACAATCTCAGGGGACATCCTCTTACTTATTAAAACTAAGTGAAAGGCACTACAATCTGAAAGTGACCCTGATGAAAAAGTAGAACTCAAAATAACTTATAACCGCCTTCACGGCGAGGTAAAAAAAGCCCTCCAAGCCGAACAAGCTAACTGGGAAAATGCCACAGCCAACCTCAACAGAGCTAAAGATGCCAAAAAATTTTGGAACACTTTCAAGTGTTAACAGGCCAAGAAGGTAATCGTAATAAAACAGTAACCAAACCCCTCACCGAAAAGGATGGCTCCACTGCTGACAACGCCAAGGAGAAGGCTGACTCTTTTGCCAACCTCCTCAGGAATACCCACTGCCCACAGGAAGGTCCCGAGTACGATGACGCAGTCAAAGATGCGATTGATAACTACATTAATGAACACCCCGATGTGTACCATGACCCAAAATTCGACAGCGACCCCGAAATAGGGGACGAAGATGACCTTGTATCCCCCACCACAAACGACAAAATAATCAACATAATA
Source organism: Pictodentalium vernedei (assembly GCA_031216915.1). Classification (NCBI taxonomy): domain Eukaryota; kingdom Metazoa; phylum Mollusca; class Scaphopoda; order Dentaliida; family Dentaliidae; genus Pictodentalium; species Pictodentalium vernedei. The sequence goes on from CM062296.1 coordinate 233,226,580, forward strand.
AAAAAGTACAGCAACTCTTCCTCACCTGGCGAGGATGAGATTAGCTACAAAATCCTAAAAAAAGTCCTACTTTGCTAATAACTAGACTTGTAACCCTCTATACCGCATGTCTCATCTATGGGTACTTTCCAAAATGTTGGAATTCAGCCATTGGTGTCATGATACCTAAACCAGATAAGGACCTGTCCAATCTGGCTAACAACCAATCAGCCTCCTCAGTTGCATTGGTAAGGTCTTCGGGAGAGTCCTCAACAATCGACTTAAGGAGAACCTTGAAGATACCAACTTCTTCCACGACTGGCAAAAGGCCCACAGGAACCATGAGAAAGGAATGGAACATGTCCATCACCTTGTGGAACAATTGAAAACTGCCACTAACAATCACCAAATAGGCTCAGCAATCCTACTGGATGTAGAAAAAGTGTTTTATTCCATTTGGCACAACGGAATATGCCTCAAACTGTCGAAAATGAAACTCACAATGAAATTGTTAAGACTACTCTCCTCCTTTCTTAATGACTGTAAAATAAAAATCAAAGTCAACAATTAAATGTCCGACAGTGTCCCCCTCGAAGCAGGCACCCAGCAAGGATCCATTCTCAGTCCCCTCCTCTACATCATCTATGTCAATGACCTCAAAATCACCGACAAGCATGTCCAAATTTCAGATGATAAGATGATAAGGAACTCTGGGATTCCAATAACACTGCTAATCAAGTCAAAAAATCTCTTCAGCGCGCTTTGGATGACCTGGAGCTATGGTGTGGGAAGTGGAAAATTAAGTTAAACACAAACAAAAGCCAACGAATCACTTTGACCCGTAAAAAGAAAACACGCGATGTTGACCTTAAACTATTGGATCAAGTCCTTCCTAAATGCACCAAGGCAAAATTCATCAGTATCACCATGGAGCAAAATTTGACCTTCACCGAACATATCAACAATATTACCACTAAAGCAACTAAACATATCAATCTTCTAAAAGTGATTTACGGCACCTCCTGGGCAGCCAACGAGGCAGCCCTACTTGAACTATACGAGGCATTCGTGCATCTCGCACTTGAGTATGGGGCACTCGTCCTCAGTGAAATAAATAAAACTAACATGGCCAAAATCCAAAGAATCCAGAACCACGCCCTGTGGGCCACCTCAATCAAGCTCCTCAATGAGTGGGCCAGTATTCCGACCATAGAAGAACGACTAACTTCCCTTGGCACTAAAAATCATGATTGTCTGAAGGACAGTAAACTTATATCCGAACTATACGACATCTGTGCCAGCCACAAAAAAACAAAAAATGCCACAAAATAATCACCTTGAATGATCACAACTACCCAGAGACTGGGGGGGGGGGGGGGGGGGGTCTGAGACCAGCCGGGCAAGGGAGACCTGAGTCAAAATGGACCCAGGCCCACGTGGCCTGGCCAGTCTGGAACCACTCACGGTCAGGAAGACCAACATTTTGTGCTAGTATTGGTGTGAGTTAATTCTTTGTAGTTTGTACATGCAACAGTGGATAAAAAATTGGCTTCAGTGAGAGGGTCTGATCAGTCTTAACATAAATGAGCAAGATACTAACCCACCCATCCCTACTAGAGGAGAGTTTTCCATTCCCGTACTTGAAACATTACATCATGTTCATGAATCTAATTTTCAAAAAAATGAAAGAAAAGATTTTCAGTGCCATGACCATGAGAAATGAAACAAACTATCGATTTTCTTATATTTCATCCACATGAATTTGTCCAAGGAAACAAAACAGCAACACTGTTCTTTATTTTAGTTTACAGCTAACCAGAGAATCCCTAAAAAATGACCCCAGGAATTAGATCATGTGTATTTAAATCCAAAAGGTCACAGAGAAAAGTGCATAAGAATAATGAGTAAACAACGTCATCTTTCAATAAACATTATCTCAGACGAAAGTTTATTTTATGGTAAAAATACTTACATGAGTTGAACTGGTTTATTTTCAGTCATATAATTTCATTCAAGTACACAAATCGACTACATAAAGTTCTTATGTTTTGAAACATGGGTAGATCACTTGAGGGAACTTTACAGAAAACCAATGAAATATCAGGTTGAGATCTGCCAATTTCACCTGATTTCAAATATGGACTTTTTTCTGCAAAGACCAGAAGAGCACTGGCAACTGTATGTTGCAGATTACATTTGCTAGGGGTTTTGGAGTACAAAATACAGAAATTCATAGCAATCGACACAAAAATATGTGAAACCAATTCAGTGAAATTCAATACATCATCATTATATTTAGGATACTGTAATATCTAGAAAATTTTCAATGTATAACTCACATGTACATATGTACACATATTGTAATATCATTTTTTGCATGAATTGACATATTGGTATGCATTCCAGAAAAAATGCAAACTTCAAGATTAACTTTCAGATAAACAATCAATTTTTCATCAACAATTTTGTGAGTTATATGTTTCCCAGGTTTTCCATTTTGATATCCACCCCCATTCGATTTTGTTTGAATAGAACTGTCATTTTCAGGAAACTATTTCATTCATAGTTTTCATGGATAGACTCACAGTACCGGATTTCCTGAGGGGAATAATTTCCACCGTTGAAATCATCAAGAAATACTATCCAAATCAGGATATTTACCTCCTTGAATGTTTTTGTTTACGTATAATCAGTGCTTACATTTTTAACAAGTATTTCTTTTCAACCTACTCACAATTGTTTACAATTGGCTGTAACATAAGTGCAAGCCCTACTTCGGAACTAACTCAAGCTTTTAGAATCTTTTCCAAACGAGTTGGAAAAGTACTAGAGTGCAAAAGCACGAAAAAGATCGAAAAAAAGAGTCGAGCGAGACCAGCGCTCGAAATTACAGGTACTCTCTCTGCACACCTCTTGCGTTTACCGAGCGCATGCGCAACAACCGTGACGTCAATTCCTTTATTTTCCACCATTGTACATGGTCGGAAATTTTTGTGACTCGTGCTAAATTATGCTGTTTATTCTTCGTGAACAACTTATTCTACATATTTAGTGTGCTAGTGAATTGTATCCTTTTATCAAGCTACCAAGTTATTATTAATTAATGTTAATTTGTATTTTTATTGCTTGTCTCTTCACACTTTATCTTGTCTTTCCCCCACGTGTGAACACGACCTTAGTGCTGTTTTCCGTCGGCGGGAAGCTTGATTATTTTGATATAATGCCTAAGACTATTCCTTGTACCTCTTGCTTGCAGGTGAAGCATGTGGACGACTCTCATGCCACATGTGTCACTTGCAACAATTGCACTCAGGCCCAATCATGTGGTATTTGTGGGGTTTGGTCCTCTAAATTCTGGGCTTCTGTGAACAAGGTGGTTCTTTCCAGAGCTAGAACCCCTCGTTCTCGGGGTAAGGGTAGCCGTGCCGTAGCAGACTTTTCTGCTGGTGCACGTGGTGACTCTGTCACACAGGATTTGGATCTGCCTTCTGTGGCGAGTTCCTCTGCAACTGTTGGCGGTGTTAGTTCAGTGATACCTGACGAGGAGACCGTGGTCTCTTTGTCTTCTGATGTCACTATTGAGGCGTCTGTTTTCATTGAGAGCTTTTCCGAGGTCAACTCGGTGACACTCTCTGATCTGCCTCCTACACCGTCGACCGTTGTTGAGGAAGTTGCTACTCCAGATCCTATTCTGTCTGATGGTGGCTCTTCCATCTCCTCTGGGGATGGTCTACAGTCTCGGGGGACCGAGGCTGTATCTGCTGGTGTGTCTGTGTGTTCTCAGCCTCCCCCAGCCTCGCGGCGGGGCTGTGAGGGTTTGCTGTCTGCTCCGTCTCATCTGGCTAGGTTTGCTCCTAGTCGGTTGAGCCGGCCGGTCACTTCGGCAGCGATTCCTCGTCCCTCGAGTGAATCGTTTATCGTTCCACCTTCCCCTGCTAGTGTGCCGCCTAGCGGAATGGTGTTGGGACGTTGGCATCCAGGGCCTGCTGTTCGGCAACGGTCAGTGACAGCCCCTGTTAGCTGTCACTCTCGGAACCTTCCTCTGGTGATTCCTCACTGTGTTCCGAGTCTGGGTGTCGATCGATGCTTGCTGTCGGTCTCAGAGGATAGGCAGTTGGGGCCATCTGCTGCACAGAGGCCAATGACAGGTTCCTGTCATTCTTGGGACAATCCTCCGGTGTCTTCTCACCGTGTCCTAGGTCCAGCTACCGATCGACGTGCGCCGTCGGTCTCTTTAGAGGATTTGCAGGCAGGACCTTCTGTTTCGCAGAGGTCAGTGATGGCCCCTGGGCGTCACAATCGGGACTATCCTCCGGTGTCTTCTCACCGTGTCTCTATTCTGTCTGCCGATCGCCGTTCGACGTCGGTCTCTTCTGAGGATTTGGGTTCTTCTACCAGAAGGGTCCATTGGGAGGACACTCCATCGGGCGATTCTGCTGCGACGGATTCTCAGGGTGACCTGCGCCAGGCCGTTTTGGCGCTCACCCGGTTGCTTTCTGGCAACCTTCAAGTTGGCCTCCCTGTGCCTCCTGAGGCACAACCTCCTTTGGTCGGTCGCCGAGATGTCTCGCCTGGCCCCTTGGATACTGCACAGTATTCACAGGAGATTTCTGCTGGTCAGCCCGAGTTGGGCTACGTCTTCTCTGCTACGGAGGATGACGAGTATCTTGAAGGTGATGGGCCTCCCTCGTCAGTCTTGGGGCAGGCTTTGGATTTCGTCTTTGGCTTATTGCCGGACGTTCAACCTTCCGACCAGCCTTCTGTGACCGTCCGGCCGCAGTCCACTGTGGAGCGCCGTAACCCTGTTGAGCCTTCTAGCTCTGGGGCTTTGCGTCCTCTGCAATCGGCTCAGGTTGTTGAGTCCTTCCAGGGCTTAGACGCCAAAATGCGTTCTAAGGCCCTCAAGGGTTCCTTCTTTTCTAGAGCTGATGCCTTTCTGCCTCCATCGCGGTTTCGTGTGTACGATTCCGTCTCTCCACCAGTCTTCCAAGGGATGACTACTGTGGATGAGGATTCTTCTTCCCTCGGGTTGACTAAGCCTAAGTCGGCAGTTCTCCCGATGTCGGTAGTTGAGTCTATGGTGGGCCTGTCCCGAGAGATGCTGGGTATGTTATCTCTCGCGGACCATGTCGTCGCTGCTCTGGCTGAATATTTTCCACCAGGGAAGTTTGATGACGCTCAGGCGCCTTTTCGCGTTTTGTCACAGGCTCTTATGAACTTGACACACGCTCACGCCTGTAACACGGCTAATTTGGAGCTGGCACGCCGGGATGCAGTGTTGGATTCTTTACCATCCCTTCCTTCTGAGCAACGTGCTGTTCTGAGGTCTGCCTCTTTGGTGGGACCTCAGTTGTTCCATGGTTCCGTGGAAGCTGTTCGTGGCGAAGTTCTTTGTCATTCGAAGCACCAGCTTTTGCTGAGACAGCTTGACCAACCTGCTGCTGCGGGTGGGGGTCGTTCCAGGCCCGCCAAGCGTGCTGCTGCGTCTGCCTCGTCGGCGACGTCGGCTATGCCTTTGGCTCCGTCTGCTCCTTCTGCTCATAAGAAGCGCCGACGTGGCCAGGCTCGCTGGCAGCCTCAGGCTGGAAAGTCTCAGGACTCTGTCACTTCCCGAGGTGGTTTCTCCTCTCGGGGGCCTCGTCGAGGCCGCAAGTGAAGGTTCTCACCTCGTTTCGCCTCCAGTCGGGGGAAGGCTGTCGCTGTTTTACGACCGTTGGACAGAGATAACGTCGGACTCTTGGGTCCTCGACGTCATTCAATCCGGTCTGCGACTGTCCTTCCATCGGCACCCCAGTTTATCTCAGGTGCCCCTTCTAACTCAGGTCCCTTCCGATTCTCTGCGTCGGGACCTTCTGGTGCAGGAGATCGACAATCTCCTCACCAAAGGGGCGATCGAGGTGGTCAGGAACACCCTTTCACCGGGGTTTTACACAAGACTTTTCTTGGTGCTGAAGAAAAATGGCCAATATTGTCCTGTCATCGATCTGAGTACCCTGAACGAGTACATAATAGCTCCTCGTTTCAGTATGGAGACTTTCCGGTCGGTTCGACGTTCAGTTCATCAGGGCGATTTTGCGGCCAGTATCGACCTGAAGGATGCCTACTTCCATGTACCCATTCATCTGACGTCACGGAAATACCTTTGGTTCTTGTTTCGGGATCGAGTTTTTCAATTCAGAGCTCTCCCGTTCGGTTTGAACCTGGCTCCTTGGGCCTTCACCCGACTGATGTCACAGGTGCTTGCTTTCCACCGCACTCAGTCGGCAGTGACTTCGTCAGTCTACCTAAACAACATCCTCCAATGGCACCACGATGCTGCTGTTCTGGAGTTCGACGTCCGACAGTTTCTTTGCCTGCTAGCGTCGCTGGGTTTCAGAGTCAATCGCGAGAAGTCGGATCTTCTTCCTTCTCAGCGATTCCGTCATTTGGGGATGGATTTCGACACTCTTCACAATGTAGTATCGGTCCCCCAGGCTCGGGCGACGATTCTTTCCGCCTTGACTCGGGACCTGCTTCAATCTTCCTCGGTCTCGGCCAGGACTTTCCTTCGGATGCTGGGCCTTTGCGGTTCGGTGACAGATCTCATTCCGCTCGGTCGCTTGTTTGTCCGACCTCTCCAACACTTCCTGTTGGATCATTGGCGTCCGAATGTAGATCCGCTGGACCTGGAACTCACTATTCCTCAGTCTCTGCTTTGTCACCTCCGCCCTTGGGCAGATATTCCCTGGCTTACACAGGGTGTTCCGTTGGATCTTCCTTTGGCCGATCGCATCCTTACTGCGGATGCCACCGATCGGGGCTGGGGTGCGACGTTGGATCCTCTTGGTCTGTCTACTCGCGGAGAGTGGGACAGCGAGCAAGTGGGCCTTCATATCAACCAGAAGGAGCTCCTTGCTCTTCTGTTGAGTTTTCAGCTTTGGATCCCTCATCTGTCAGACCATGTTGTCCTACTTCTTTCGGACAATTCGACAGTAGTGGCCTACATACGGAATCAAGGAGGCACACATTCGATTCCCATGTATCGGCTGTCTGAGGATCTTCTGTTGGCACGGGATGTGAACGCTCGGGTGTCCACTCGACACATTCCCGGGCATCGCAACGTCCTAGCAGACTCCCTGTCCCGACGCGACAGTGTCCTTCCAACCGAATGGATGCTACATCGGTCGGTGTTTCAGGCGATTTGCGAGCAGTGGGGCCGTCCTCAGGTCGACCTTTTCGCTGCTCGCTGGAATCATCAGGTAGAGACCTTTGTGTCCCCTTGTCCAGATCCTCTGGCATTTGCAGTAGACGCTCTGTCTCTGGACTGGACAGGTTGGATCGGCTATGCCTTTCCTCCTGCGCCGATTCTTCCTCAAGTATTAGCGAAGATTCGAGCTTGCAGTTGCAGGATCATTCTGATCACATCCCTGTCTCCACAGAGGGTGTGGATCAATCTGCTGCGGCCTCTATTGGCCGATTGACCGATTCATCTACCTCAACGTCGCGATCTTCTTTCACAGGGTCGTCCCAAGAAGTATCACAACAACCTGGCGAGCCTGTCCCTTCACGCCTGTCTTTTATCAGGTCCAGTCTCCGACGTAGAGGTTTTTCGAGACGATCAGTGGAGTGCATTTCTGCATCGCGGCGACATTCCATTGGAATGACTTATGCTGCCAAGTGGAAGGTTTTCTGCCGCTGGTGTTCAGATCACAATGTGAATTACCATGATCCGTCAATCACTCAAATTGCGGATTTTCTGGTTTTTCTTTTTGACTCCAAGGGCCTCCAGCCTATTACGATTAAGGGCTATCGGTCTATGCTGTCTGATACTTTCTCTTATGTGGGAAAGCGGTGCATCGGTCGTAATCTTTTTCTCTCCAAACTTATTCGGCACTTTTCTTTCAAGAGGCCTCGAGTTTTGCGTCTTACACCCAAGTGGAACTTGGCATGGCTGTTGCACTGTTTGGAGGGGGCGCCATTCGAGCCTTTATCTGAGTCCGACATGCGTTTTCTCACCTATAAGACGGCTTTTCTTCTAGCGTTTGCTTCTGCTCGTCGAGTCAGTGAGCTTCATGCAAAATCAGTTGATTCTGCCTTCTTCCGAAATGAGGCTAACAGTGTCACCTTCACTACTGATTGCTCTTTTCTGGCTAAGAATCAACTTCCTGATTCGGTACCTCCTCCCATCTGCATTTGGGCTCTCCCTGCTGTAGATGGCCAGAGGCCTCTTCTTTGTCCTGTTCGTGCGATCAAGACTTACATTACTCGCACTCAGTTCATTAGGAGGGGTCGGAAGAGATTCTTTCTGTCTCTCATTCCTAAGAGGCAGTCTATCTCTTCCCATTCTATTTCCAGGTGGATCTGTCTTGCAATCAAGCTGGCTTATTCTCGCTTGTCTGCGTCGGATCTTGTTTCGAACCGGCTTAATGCTCATGAGGTTCGTGCCATTTCTACATCCTGGGCGTTCTCCAATTCTGTTTCGCTCTGGGATGTTATGAATGCGGCTTACTGGAGGAATGCTTCTACCTTCTCCTCCTTTTATCTCCGCCACCTTCAGCAGCAATCTGAGGACCTTTATTCTTTAGGCCCTCTCGTTGCTGCTCAGGCTGTTGTGCACTCTCGTTAAAATTGTTTTTGTCGAGGTTGCGCTTCGCTCAGCCTTGTTCTTTTCAGGTGCCTTCTCTCTATCTTCATTACAGGTTTTCGTTTTTGTTCTCTGCCATCCTTGCTTTCGTTCTGCTTCTCTTGTTGGTATTGGTTATGTGATTCACCTCCTCCTATTGTTTATTCAGCCAATTGTAAACAATTGTGAGTAGGTTGAAAAGAAATTAAAATTTTTTAGTAAATTTTGTTTCTTAACATACCTACCACAATTGTTTTCCAGAGGCCCACCCTCCTTGGGGATATCTTTGATATTGATGCCTACCCGCTAAATCACAAACTTCTCGTTGGCGGAAATACGGAATTGACGTCACGGTTGTTGCGCATGCGCTCGGTAAACGCAGGAGGTGTGCAGAGAGAGTACCTGTAATTTCGAGCGCTGGTCTCGCTCGACCCTTTTTTTCGATCTTTTTCGTGCTTTTGCACTCTAGTACTTTTCCAACTCGTTTGGAAAAGATTCTAAAAGCTTGAGTTAGTTCCGAAGTAGGGCTTGCACTTATGTTACAGCCAATTGTAAACAATTGTGGTAGGTATGTTAAGAAACAAAATTTACTAAAAAATTTTAATTTCTTTCCTATTTTGGGTATGAATGCCCTAGGAAGTCCATTGTCCTGGATCGTATTTCCTAGGAAATCTAGTCTGCTGGATAAATTTTGCAGGGGGATCGTATTTACTGTTACACTAGTCCTTGCATGAATTCTTCCATAGTCTTGTTCCCAGATACTTTAGAATGACAAACATTTTCTAATCTTTCTTGATATTTCTTCTTCTTATGAATACGTTTTATTGTTGTCTGATCTCTTGGCTCTTGCAAAACCAAGCCCATCATCAAAGGTGACACTACAAGCCATGTAACCGATTATTCCAAAATAAATACTGTACAAAAAACAAAGAAATGACAACAGAGATTGACAAACCAACAAATACTGTGAAAAAACAACAGTTGTGGTTGAGAAAAAGTCAATTAAAAAAAAGACAATTAGGATGGCAACAAAATGTCATGGGGATTTTGTCCATTTTATATTTTATGGATTGGGCATTTTGTCTGATGGGAATTTTGTCCATGGATATTTTGTTCATCCATATGCTTACCTGTAAAAGGTATTGTGAGGGACCAACATAGCCCAGACTGAGAGAAACCAGGAAAGGGAATTTTCAGACGGTCAGTACTGCAAAAAAGTTTCTTCAATGGGGCTGAAAAGCAGCTGGCTTTACAGGTCTGAGATGTCCCCAGATTAGACCAATCAACATTAAAGGCCAGCATCTTGACTTGGATTTCTGCCAGTAATCTCAGGAATGCCATGACTGATCTGTCTCATCGGGTATGCTTTGGGGATGGGTATTGAAAGGTTCCTTTCGATAATTGTCAAGATTCCATATTCAGCATTGCTGTTGTGGCAGCCATGTTGATTTTGCCATGGCAGCCATACATATTGTGGTTTGGTTTTCATTTGTTCCATGTAACTCAAGAATGACTTGACTGATCAGCCTCAGCTCTCAGTAATGTGCAGTGAGCAGTTAATGGAAAGTTTTGATAACCACCAGCTTGTTGAATTTCAGTGCTCAATGAAGAGGGTAGGGCACTGAAAATTCTTAGTTCTGCTCATATTTAAAGGCATGGTACATAAATGTTATATCAACTTGTTTTATATTAACCCTTTACCCAATGTAACGGCCAAAACCTGTCAGCGCTATTCTCAAAAATCGCCAATTAATTATCATTATATTTTCATTTTTTGTCTCAAAAACAAAGGTTATGACCCCTCTTTGGAACAAGCTTGTCAAGCTCGTCCCAATGAGGGGTCATAACCTATGTTTTTGAGACAAAAAATGAAAAAAATTAGTTATTCAAGAATTTTATTTGCAAGTGTCATCTGCTTTTCATGTTAGGTAAAGGGTTTAGTACCGGTATAGATAGTCACCAACATACAAGTAGGTAATTTTTTTTAAATCCTTTGCTATCCATGGTACATGAAGGCCTAATGCAGGCTAGAGCATATGCTACACTTTGTGTTGCTCATTATTTTTTGACAAATACTTAGGCCATTTTGATATTGAATCACTCCGATAGATAAATCAGTACACCAATTTCAACAGATGGTTTGAGTTTTAAACATGAAAATAATCCAAAACAGTTCACAAATAAGAGCGTGGATTATGTTTAACCCTTTAGTTCTTGAGATTAATTTTGGGTTAATGTCAACTTAATGATTACAGTATATACATGTACACAGGTACAGGCAGCCAACAGTGATGCAAAAACACTGTCAAGATAAGTGCATCCACCAGTAAATTTCTGAACCAAGTATACACTTTGAACAACATTTTTCAGAATCATATAAAAAGGGCAGTTTGTGGCCATTTAAGGACGTAAGGATTAATGTGACTTGTTTTTGTTTTTTATTGAATACGTTGAAAACAGGTGACATATATAACCAGACTGAACTGAGCTTGACAGCGACATTTTTTGCTGTCGCAAGCCAGAGTACAACCATTTATTTAAATACCTCCTCCAACAAAACAGGTCATCAAACCTCATTTAAAATATTTTTGAAATCAAGTATAGATATTTAAAATCAGTCTAAAGTGGGATTAACTAACATTAATTTGAAAAATGAGTTTGTTTAAAAATGAAAAAATGATCAGTTTCCTCAATTTTCAATATGTTAATCGTCATGAAAAACCCTGTTTGATTTGATTCTGACTGTGTTTTATCATTTTGATGTCGCACACTTTATAAGAAGAGCCAAGCAAATACTTTGACCAACAAAAAAAGGAATTTTCTGCTAATTTTCGATGCAACAGTTCTCTCAGCCAGGGTGCCACTTGTGGCATGACCCTGACCCCACCAACTCATAACATGCAATTAAGATTACATTAACATACTGAGGTGGATCTAATCCACAAATGTATTGATTATTTCAACTCTATTTTTTATACACCCATTTGAAAAATGGGATGTATTATGTAAATGGTCTCGCCGTCTGTCTGTCCATCCATCTGTCTGTCTCTCCGTCCATGGACATATTTCGTTTCTGGATGATAACTTTAGTTGTAATGGTTTGTTGAGCTGAGTTAAATTTGGCTTATGGATTTAGTACAACAAAATACAGGTTGGGTTTGATTTCCGTCTTTAGCGGCCCATTTTTAGTAGAGTTATGGCCCTTTATTTATAAGAATTCTGCCCAAGTTCTTGTTTCTGAACGATAACTTTAGCTGTAATCATTTGAGATGAGTTAAATTTGGCGTGTGGATTTAGTACAACAAAATACAGGTTGGGTTCGATTTCCGTCTTTAGCAGCCCTTCTTTAGTAGAGTTATGGCCCTTTATTTATGAGAATTTTGCCCAAGTTTTGAAAGCCCATTAGCAGTAGAGTTATGGCACTTTGGTGATGAGAATACAGACCAATTTTTCATTTTTCAATGACGTTACATTTATCGTTTCTGGGAAATAACTTCGGTAATAATGGTTCACATGGAAATAAATCTGTTATGTCGGCTTTTTTTTATTTTGTAAAGACCTCAGATCGCTTAATATGAAAGTGTGAAAACAGGTGAATTGCTCTTTACCCTAGACAGGGCAGGGGAATGGGCAATGATTGGGGAGGGGTGGGGAGGGACAGACATAGTCGAGTCAACAAAAATTTCAAACTTTACCCCAGAGAAACTTGTGCCCTGCTGGGCGGTGCTCTTGTTAATCCAGGGAAGGCATCAAACATAGTATCTCAACCTCTCTGATGGATTGGCGGATGACCCATGACCTTCAAAATCTCCACAGGAGTTTTCTCCAATCCTTTTTAGCTCAACTTGACAATGTTAAGTATGAGCTATTGGGATGGGTTGTGATCCATCATCCATCCATCTGTCCACCCTTCCGTCCACAATTCTTTTAGCATACCCTACAGGCCACAGATCTCACCCCATCAGTTCCAAATTTCATACGTGGCTTTGGGGCAATGTCCAGATGGGAGCTATCAATTTGTTTTGAATTTCGTTGAAAAACATGGCCGCCAGTGGCCATCTTGGATTTGGATATAAATTGTCCAACAATCCCTTTAGCACACCCTACAGGTCACAGCCCTCCCCCAATCAGTCCCAAATTTCATTTGTAGCTTTGGGGCAATGTATAGATGGGAGATATTGAATTTTTCCAAATTTTATTAAAAAACATAGCCGCCAATGGCTATCTTAGAATTAGCTTATAAATTGTCAACAATTCCATCAGCACACCCTACAGTACAGGCTGCATCGCTCACCCAATCTTTTTCAAATTTCATTTGTAGCTTTGGTGCCATGTCTAGATGAGAGCTATCAAATTTTTCCAAATTTCATTGAAAAACGCAGCCGCCAGTGGCCATCTTAGATGTAGCATATAAATTGTCAACAATTCTATTAGCACACCCTACAGGCTGCTTCTCTCACCTGATCTTTTTAAAAAATTTCATATGTAGCTTTGGTTTGATGTCTAGATGGGAGCTATCGAATATTTCTGAATTTTGTTGAAAATCATGGCCGCCAGCAGCCATCTTTGATTCGGATTTAAATTGTCAGCAATTCCATTAGCACACCCTACAGGATGCATCTCTCACCTGATCCTTTTTGAATTTCATATGTAGCTTTGGTGGGATGTCTAAATGGGAGCTATCAAAATTTTCTGAATTTCGTTCAGAAATATGGCTGCCAGCAGCCATCTTGGATTGGCATATGAATTGTCAACAATTCCATTAACACACTCTGCAGACCGCATCTCTCACCCAATCTTTTTCAAATTTCATATGTACATAGTTTGGGTGTGATGCCTAGATGGGAGCTATCAAATTTTTCAGACTTTTGTTGAAAAACATGGCCGGTAGTGGCTATCTTGGCTTCGGCATATAAATTGTCAACACTTCCATTAGCAGACCCTACAGGCTGCACCTCTCACCCTATCTTTTTCAAATTTTATATGTAACTTTGGTATGATGTCCAGATGGGAGTTATCAAATCAAATTTTTCTGCATTCTGTTGAAAACGATAGCCGTCACTGGCCATCTTGGATTTGACATATAATTTGTTGACAATTCCATTAGCACACCCAACAGGCCCCATCCCTCACCCGATTTTTTCAGCTTTCATATGTAGCTTTTGTGTGATGTCTTTTCTTTAGAAACTTTCAAGAGTGAATGGCAAGTCATTACTGGATCTTTCTATTTAGTTCAGTCCCTTCCTGGACAAGTTGAGCTGCAGTGTCATTGACACTTTCATTCTTCTTGTTTTTGTAATCATTACAAACTATAATGCTGGGGCCACTCCTTGGCTGTTGTTGCTGCTGGGGTTTCTTTTTCTCTCTAGTCTGACCAGGCACACCTATTTGGCACACCTATTTGACTTGTTCTATCCTGACAGAATCTAAATCCCACTTGATGCTCGGCCTAAGCAAGTGGAAGCTCTCACAAGTAGATATATATATCTGGTAGTCTAGGGAGCATCAAACCTTTTGCACTCATCAACCATCATGTTTGCTGAATGTGTGCTTCAGACCTGGTGTGCCTGATCGGACTGTAGACAGACTATACCAGTCAATGAGAGCTGTGATCAGGCTCACTCCAGCTACTACAGTGGCAGACTATACAATGCACTTGCCTGACTGAAGACCTATTAGTACATGTACAAGATAACATTGGGCCCACTCATATTAATATAGTGACAGACTGTACATGTTCCTGCCTGAAGACGTAAAAGGTCAGGCCTGGCAATCTAGAAGATCAAGGAGTGCAAAACAGTTGCCCTCCTCAGATTGCTTTGGAGTGCAATTGCACCTGAAATTTTCAATGCAAAAACTTGTATGCTATTTTGGTTATATTCACTTCAAGGTATTAATATTGTGACTGAAAAATTGTATTACATTCCGTTACATAGTGCAAAGATTGGCCCACACATCTTCTCATTATTCAAAATGTTGCATTCAATTCTAATGTGACTGTCTCCTACACTCAAATTGTATCGAAATGCGACACAGAATGGGTCTTGAATTATTGCGAATCAGTGCAACATTGACAAATCGTCCCCCTGAGTTCCAGTGTGTTCTCTGTGCCTACTGGCACAGAGAACACATTGAAACTCAGGGGATGAAATAATAATAGATTTTAAAGTCAGTCCAAAACAGGTCTGGCATTCCAGAAAATCAAGGGGTGCAAAAAATTGCCCTCCTCAATTTTTTCTAAGCGTGCAGTAGGCTGCACTCCTAAAGAATGCCAGGCCTGAAAAGTACTACCATCAGATCTACTATCAAATTACAACTGCTGGAGACAGACTATACTTGTGAAGAGGGCAGTGAATCAGGCCACTCAGCAACATCATGTAAGTGGCAAACTTTACATGCCTGAAGAGCCAACCTGATCCAACTATCACAGATCACCCAGTGGGCTGCACACTAGGTCTTTGTGGCCTCCTTGGCTCCTTTAATTTGCTTCTCCTTCTCTGTGGCTTCCGGACATGGGATGGTACCATTGTACTACATGCTAACATGATCGTAAGGGGTTATAACCAATCCCACATCAATCATCCCTGCACACCTTTGTCTCGCAGAAACCATGTATGTATAGATCAACCAGGAACAACCACTGAGCATGCTTCTTTTCCTATGCATGTTTTGAATTAAAAACAATAAATCCGAATAATAAATAAAACAGGAATCAGTTTTGCCATCAGTCTTTTCACCCACACAAAGCAAGCTTTGTTTTATGTTTTTGTAAATTGAAGAACCATTCTAATCAAATAATGAAATATTCGTAAAGGAAGTGAAGCAGTGCTTGTTTGCTGAGGTAAACAAACTTTTTAGTCGAGTTGTGACGAAGTCAAACTCGACTTATAGTTTGGTGAATGGCGGGGAGACGGGCGGGCGGGCGGGCGGGCGGGCGGGCGGGCGGGCGTAAACAATTGGTTTCCGGATGATAACTTGATAGTGGTTCAACTCACATTCATTAAACTTCATACGTAGGTTGGTCTTGGTGGGAGGAAGAACCCTATTGATTTTGGACATGCTACATCGAAGGTCAAGGTCACAGTGACCTTGAACATAGTAAATCTTAAACAATTGGTTTCCGGATGATAACTTGATAATGGTTCAACTCACATTCATGAAACTTCATAGGTAGATTGGCCTTGGTGAGGGGAAGAACCCTATTGATTTTGGACTCGCTATGTCAAAGGTCAAGGTAACAGTGACCTTTAACTTAGTATATCGCAACAATTGGTTTCCGGATGATAACTTGATAGTGGTTCAAACTAGAGTCATGAAACTTCATAGATGTGTTGGCCTTGGTGCGAGGAAGAACCCTATTGATCTTGGACTCACCAGGTCAAAGGTCAAGGTCACAGTGACCTTGAACATAGTATATCGCAACAATTGGTTTCCGGATGATAACTTGATAGTGGTTCAACCTAGAGTCATGAAACTTCATAGGTATGTTGGCCTTGGTGCGAGGAAGAACCCTATTGATCTTGGACTCACCAGGTCAAAGGTCAAGGTCACAGTGACCTTGAACATAGTATATCGCAACAATTGGTTTCCGGATGATAACTTGATAGTGGTTCAACCTAGAGCCATGAAACTTTACAGGCGTGTTGGCCTTGGTGCGAGGAAGAACCCTATTGATGTTGGACTCACCAGGTCAAAGGTCAAGGTCACAGTGACCTTGAACATAGTATATCGCAACAATTGGTTTCCGGAAGAGAACTTGATAGTGGTTCAACCTAGAGTCATGAAACTTCATAGGTGTGTTGGCCTTGGTGTGAGGAAGAACCCTATTGACCTTGGACTCGCCAGGTCAAAGGTCAAGGTCACAACTCGACATTGGATCTGTGATCCTGAGCGGCATTTTTTTACTGTTAAAATAGGATCCAGTCACCAATACCAAGGGTGGAAGTCCTCTAAAATGGGCAACATAGGTATAAACTATTTGCTGGACTCGACTTTATATCCATGTTGCGGTCATGATTAACTCGGATAATATACTCTCTATTTTTGTCTTCCCAAGCAATTTGGGAAAGAAAAGTGGTGCAAAAGCACCAAGAAAAAATAAGCCAAAACTGGGTCGAGAGCAACCGGTGCAGACCCAGTACCGGACGCTCTCTCCCAAGTACAACTCCATGACTTCCATTGCCAGTGCGCATATACGTCGCTAAAGACTCATTCTTTTTGTCATCCGCCTTGTGACGAGATGTTCTCCACGCTTATCAGTGTTCATCCAACTCGTTGATTGATGTTTCCTGATTCATAGTGTATCCAAGTATCCTTTGCATTCTCAGGAACAGTTTTTATTATATTCTCTTACATATTATATATCCATAATGTATTTTATATGTTCTCTCTCGAGTCGCGCGCGAATTTCGTGTGCCATGCGGTTCGGACTTAAATTATTTTTCACAATTATTGTCAATGCTTAAATTGGTAATTTTTCTAATTGTGTTAGAGTTGGGTGTCAGCGGGGGTACCGCTTCTGCAGTTTTTCTTCTCTCCTTTGAGAGTAGTCATCCTGTTGTGTGGTTCCCGGTCGACCGTCTGGGGTCTTATTTTCTGTCACGTTTCTCCTTTGGGGGTGTTCTTCTTTTATCTGATTTCACCTTCTTTGCTCCTCTCACCTCTATCATGCCCAGGACAATTCCTTGTGGGCAATGTTTGCTGCCAAAGCATGTGGACGATTCACATTCTTCTTGTTCCTCCTGTAATGGGTGTTCGGCCGAGCGGCCATGTGGTGTCTGTGGATCTTGATCATCCACTTTCTGGGCGTCAGTTAACCGTGTCGTTCATTCTCGTGGCCGTGCCTCCCGCTCCCGCGGGAAAGGAGAACGCGGTCGTTCGGGGACTCCCGAGCCGACCATGTCTGGTGAGAGTTATTCCTCCTCCATGGGGGATGTGCAGTCTTTTCCTGTAGTGGATACTGCGGGAGCCGTTGAGTGTTCTGATGAAGAGGTGCCTGGTTCTGGGACTAAGGTCCCCCTCCAGTCGACATCTGAGGCTGTCACTAGGGTTGTGACTCCTCCTTCGGAGCCGAGCAGGTATGCTCTCTCCACTATTTCACCAGCCTCAACGACTCCCGACGTATCTACTACTACTGCTGGTCCGTCTGCTTCGTCGTCAGTTTCAGCCGGCCTCGGCTTTTCGCTGCAGTGGACTGCAGGAATGTCTGGTACTGTAGATGTGGGATATCGGCCTTCCCTGACTTCAACTCGGCGAAGTTGGAAGGGGCTGCCGGCCGAACCCACCACTGTTGTCTCTACGCCGTCGAGCACCACAGTTGTGTCTTTGGATTCGGATGTTCTTAGTGGAGACACTATGAACTCCGTGGCGTTTCCGTCCACTCATTCTGGACACACGACCAATTTTGGGGGACCAACGCCTTTTGTGCAGCCTGGACCTTCTGTTCTCGCTATATTGATCCTCGGGGTGCTTCGTACCCCTATGCATGTCTGCCTTCAGATGTTTCAGCTGCTGCCCGTCGTCCCGTGTCGGGTGTTTTGGAGGATAGTGACCCTTCGCTGGTTAAGAGGGTCAGAGGTGAAGCCACTTTGCCGGTTCGCTCCCCAGTCGAACCGGCCAGTTCGGGCAGTGAGCTTAGGGAGGCCCTCTCCTTACTCACTCAGGTTCTGTCAAAGAGCCTTCCTGTTGCTTCCAGCGAGCCAGCGAGTGGTTTCCAGGCGCCTCCTGTGGCGCCACCTCCCAGAATTGGAAACAGGCCGGTTTCTGATCCCCCTGGTGTCCCGACACCATGGGAGGTGTTGGCTGGTTTGCCCACAATGGGCTATGTGTCTTCCGACTCTGGGGAGGAGTTCGACATGGTTGATGTCGGGGCCAGCAGTCTTCGGACTTGGGGGCAGCTCCTGACTTTGTGTTTGGGTTTCTGCCTCATCTCAAACCAGCTAACCAGCCGACAGTGTCAGCCAGGCCCCGATCATCGGTTGCACGCCTACAGCCTATGGAGCAACCTGCTTCTGGGCGCCTTCGACCGTGCCAGTCGGTACAGGTGGTTGAAGCATTTTCAGCATTGGACTCCAAGCTGAATTCCAAGGCTCTGAAGGCTCCGTTCTTCACCAGGGTTGACACCTTTTTGCCTCCTGTGCGTTATCGTTCCTACGATTCTGCCAATCCGTCGGTCTGCCAGACTTTGACGGTTCTGGATCAGGACTCCTGTTCCCTCGGGCTTTCCAAGCCCAAGTCTGCCGTCATTCCAATGACAACTCTGGAGTCCACGTTGGGCTTATCTAGAGAGATGCTTGGCATGCTTTCTCTCTTAGATCACGTCATCTCAGCTTTAGCTGCTTAGCTGCCTCCAGATAAGTCGAGGTACAGGCTCCTTTGCGTGTGCTGTCCAAGGCGCTCATGCATCTTACTCACATGCACGCCTGTAACATGGCTAATCTGGAATTAGTTCGAAGGGATGCTGTGCTGGACGCAGTATGATCCCTTCCCGAGGAGCAATGCGCTGCTCTTCAATCTGCTTCTTTGGCAGGTCCGCAACTTTTCCATGGTTCCGTGTCGACGGTTGGGATGGCGTCCTACGTCATTCCAAAGATCAGCTGCTGTTTTGTTAGCTTGATCAGCCTTCTAGGGGAGGCAGGGGCCATTCCAAGCCTAACAAGTACCATTCTGCTTCCTCTGCGAAGCAAAAGGCTGGTCCTTCTGCCACCGCTTCTACTTCTTACTCAAGGGGTAAGGGTCGGCAGAATCGAGGGAAGTCTCAGGATTCTTCATTTAGTAGAGGAGGTGGTTTCTCCTCTCACGGGCCTCGTCGGGGCTCGAAATGAAGGTCCTCACCTCGACTCGTCCCAGGTTGGAGGAAGGATAGCAGAGTTCGCAGACCATTGGGCCACCATCACATCCAATCCGTGGGTGTTAGATGTTGTTCGGTCCGGGCTGCGAATATCCTTCCGACGGCACCCCACTCTGTCCAGGGTGCCTCTTCCAACCACAGTTCCTTCAGACGTTTTACGTCGGGAACTTTTGTCCATGGAGATTGGCAATCTCCTGGCAAAGGGGGCGATCGAGGTCGTCAAGAACATTCAGTCAGTGGGTTTCTATTCCCGCCTGTTCTTGGTGCCGAAGAAGGATGGCCGACTCCGACCGGTTATCGATCTGAGTATCCTGAACCAGTCTATCATTGCTCCCAAGTTCAGCATGGAGACTTTCAGGTCGGTCCGCCATTCAATTCACCAGAGAGATTTCGCTGCCAGCATCGACCTGCGAGACGCTTACTTCCATGTTCCGATGCATCGGGCGTCACAGAAGTATCTCAGGTTCGCTTTTCTGGGGCGAGTTTACCAACTCAAGGCCATGCCTTTCGGCCTCAACCTGGCTCCTTGGGCCTTCACCAGACTGATGTCGCATGTGATAGCGTTCCATCACACACAGTCCAGGTTGACTACTTCGGCATATCTGGACGATATCCTCCAGAGGCATTCCAATGCTGCCTTACTGGTGTCGGATGTCGCCACTCTGTTGAGCTTGCTCATGTCACTAGGATTCAGAGTCAACGCGCAGAAGTCGGACCTGGTCCCTTCTCAGTCGTTTTGTCAGCTGGGGATGGCTTTCCAAACCCAATTCAATTTGGTAGCAGTTCCCCAGGCCAAGGCTGTGATTCTCTCAGCTTTTGCTCTGACTCTGTCCCAGTCCACGTCGCGACAGCTCAGAGTTTTCTCCGGCTGATCGGTCTCTGCAGTTCGGTGACGGATCTCATTCCTCTAGGTCGGCTGCATGTCAGACCTCTCCAACACTTTCTGCTCAGTCGTTGGAGACCGAATGTAGATTCTCTGGATCTGGCGCTTCCGTTTCCAGAATCTCTTTATCCTCACCTTCTACCCTGGACAGATGTTCAGTGGATTACGCAGGGTGTTCCATTGGACTTACCCACGTCTGATCGCGTTCTGACGACAAATGCCAGCGATCTTGGATGGGGTGCGATGTTGGATCCTCTCGGTCTTTCCCTCCACGGGATGTGGGACCAGGATCAAGCAGCTCTACACATCAACCAGAAGGAGATTCTTGCTCTTCTTCTGAGTTTCAGGCAGTGTATCCCTCACCTGTCGAATCGCCAGGTCCTTCTGCTATCCGACATTTCGACAGTGGTTGCTTACTTACATTCGTAACCAGGGTGGCACGCATTCGGTTCCGATGTACGAATTGGCTTGGGATCTTCTACTGCTCGCTCAGGATGTTCACGCCGGAGTGGTTGTTCATCACATTCCCGGTTGTCTGAACGTCCTAGCCGACTCCCTGTCCCGACAGGGCAGGGTTATTTCCACCGAGTGGATGCTCCACAGGGCAGTGTTCCAGTCGCTTTGCGATCTCTGGGGACGTCCCCACATCGATCTCTTTGTGACTCGTTGGAACCATCAGGTGGACCTTTAACCCAGATGGATATGCATTTTCTCACATATAAGACGGCGTTTCTGATGGCGTTTGCTTCTGACAGACGGGTTAGTGAGCTTCACGCCCTCTCGGTTGACCCGGCCTTTTTTAGGAGCTCTCCCAACAGTGTTACTTTTACCACTGATTGCTCTTTCCTGGCCAAGAATCAGTTACCAGATACTACTCCTCCTCCTATCTGTCTCAGGGCTCTTCCATCTGTTGAGGGTAATCACCCTTTGCTCTGTCCGGTCCGTGCTATTCGCATTTATCTCGATCGGACATGTTTCATACGGAAAGGCAGGAAACGTTTTTTTCTGACTCTTATTCCTGGTCGACAGAAGATCTCTCCTCAATCCATTTCTCGATGGATTTGTCTTGCTATTCGTACGGCTTATGGTCGTTTAGCAGCTGGCAATTGTATTACCAATCGTATTTCTGCCCATGAGGTGCGGGCATTGTCCACCTCTTGGGCTTATTCTAACTCCGTCAAGTTGTCGGATGTTATGCAGGCAGCCTACTGGAGAAATGCCTCTACTTTCTCCACCTTCTATCTGCGCCAGTTGCAGGAGCAGTCGGAGGACCTTTTTGCCTTGGGTCCTCTTTCTTCTGCTCAGGCTGTTGTCTGCCCTAGCCATTAGGCTTCTTGAAGGTCAGTTTCAGCCTTGCGCTGTTACTGCCCTTTTCTGTGTGTCACACAGGCCCATATGTCTCCTTTCATTGTCCTTTACCAATGATTGCGACATTATGGTTGATAAGCCTCGGGACCTCTTCCTTCTACTTCACGGTTCCAGTGCACTGGGGTTATGTGTGGGTTGGTTATGCGATTCCCTCCAGCCTATTGTCTATTCAGCCTGTAGTAAACAATTATGAGAAGATTGATAAGAAATCTAAATTTTATAGTAAATTTCCTTTCTTATTATACCTACCACAATTGTTTACATGGAGGCCCTCCCGTCTTCTTTATAGGTAAAGAATCCTTCCTCCCCGCTGATCACATAACTCTAACGTTGACGGATTCAAAAAGAATGAGTCTTTAGCGACGTATATGCGCACTGGCAACGGAAGTCGTGGAGTTGTACTTGGGAGAGAGCGTCCCGTACTGGGTCTGCGCCGGTTGCTCTCGACCCAGTTTTGGCTTATTTTTTCTTGGTGCTTTTGCACCACTTTTCTTTCCCAAATTGCTTGGGAAAGACAAAAATAGAGAGTATATTATCCGAGTTAGGGACTTCAACTGTAGTGCAAGCCTGTAGTAAACAATTGTGGTAGGTATAATAAGAAAGGAAATTTACTATAAAATTTAGATATTTTTGGAATCCCTACCAGTGCACCAGTGGAGTGCAGATGTTTGTTGATGTTTTTCTTGAAAACATTTTCCCATTGCAGGGATTCAACAATAGCATGCCTCACTTCAAATGGTTGTGGGTAGTATATAGCATGCCTTCCATCTTCAAAATTGAAAGACTTGAGACCTAACAACTTTGAATCTGATGGGTATGTAGTACATGTGCATGGATTTAATTTTTTATTTGACAGGTACAACATGGACGGAGGAGATTGTTTACTTAGTAATAAATGAGGCAAATGTCGAGAAGGCAAAAAGTGACAAAATTGAAGATAGAGTTCCATATTTAGAATACGAATATCCTGGCATAAAGGCAATTGAGAAAGCTCAGTCACCACGATTAATCAAGTCACATTTACCACATCATCTCCTGCCAAAACAGATTGAGGAAAAAACTCCCAAGGTACGTATTTGTGAATTATACATTGCATGGCTGTGCTTAAAACATATATTGCGGTTATTGCATATATGGAGGTAGATATTCTGTGTATTTTCAAGTCTCCTATGCTTTACCAAATTCATGAAACCTGGTAACTCAAGCTAATCATTGGTGCTCAGGAATAAATTGACCTACAGTTGGAGCTGGAACGTGTTTCAGTTTTCTGGTTCAGTTCTGTTTTTTGAGGCAAACCAGAAAAATGAACCACAAGGCCCAGCAAAAACCGACCGAATGGTTTTGCTGTGTTTGTACATAAACTAATCAAACTGTCCCCTTGGAGGGAACTTGACTAGTTGCCCATATGGACTCTCCTCACTTAGTCTGCTGGGCAAAGGGGCAAATACGTTGCGTTCTCACTGTCACAATTTCTCTCATTGACTCGTCCATCGGATGAGTCAATAAGAGAGAAAATGAGACACAGGGAACACAACATAGATTAGACTTGTTACCCAAATTCATTTTTTTTTCAGACTGAATAGGCTTGGTAACTGATCCTTCAAGAACCTGTAAAAAATGATTATAGGGAAGTTAGGCTGAACCCAATGGAGATACTTACAGACAGAGCTTTTTGTGGTGAGAGGTATCATGTAAACCACTGTGGAGCCTGAAGTTTTGTTTACTTTTTGTTTTTATACTTAGAAAACTGAACCGAAACCAAGGTTTTTTCCTGAAATCGAACCAAAACAGAATCTGAAGAATCAAAACTGCCCAGCCCTACCTACAGTAAGGCAAGAAAATGTTTTTTTCCAAACTGATGTGAGCAAATGGCACGTTCTGTTCATTATTGCAGAGCTCGCAGGTTTGAGTTGGTTCCTTTGCATTAAAATGTGGATAGTAGATCAAATAAAACACATATTAGAACATCCGATGAATAATTACACAATGTTTATTTACACAAAAATCTCATCACTCCATTTCATTTTTAGACAGCTCACACATCATCAATGCATTATAATGAACCCTGAAATATATAATTAAAATGATATAAGTACCATTGCACAATTGGGTTATGGAGGATAACCCTTTAATGAAAAAAGGTAAAGTTAGCGATTCATTGGTGATCTGACTGTAACAAGACCAGCGTTTCAATGCTGATTGCATTGCAAGCAGAGCAACAATTAACAAGCAAAAATATAAACTTTAAATTTACTTACCATTTTGAAAAGACCTAGGTTTTCCAAACATAAATATATTTCATCGACGGCAAAATCCTCCATAAAAGATAATATTGTTACATTGTGAAAACCAAACTGAGATTCCTGCAAACAAAAGAATTTGTTGCTAGAAGTGAACACAAGCGACTTCCTATAAACAGAGAATCCAAAGCAATTAACCCTTTACCTAACACAATTCAAGACACACCAAAAAAACATGCATAAGAAAGCTATACCTATAACAAACTTTAAGTAGAATCTATCCTGTAAAATAAATATGAAATTATTAATATAACATGCAATTTGCTCGCTACCACACAAAACCCCTATCAGTGACACCAGGTCTGTCAAAAGCTGTTTAATGAGAGAATGCCTATCTACAGTATTTCCCCACGGGAACCCCCAGAAGTTAAGCAGTGCCTGTTCACTGTGGTAAACAGGCTCTGTTTTACTGGTAAAATAGGACCAAGTCACCGATGCTTGGGAGGTGCAAACCCTCTCTAAAATGGGCAACACGGCTTATTAACGCTCACCCATGGTCTTGAGTTGATACTCATGTTGTGATCATGATTAGCCATTGTGCAAAAATATGTGACCTAAAATACCAGTAAATTAATAATCTATAGTGCTTTTGTCACAAAAGTAGCCCCGAAATGTAGATAAATGAAATCATGATCGGATTGATACTCCAAAGAAAACTGTGGCAGTAAATATGTGTGAAAATCGATATGAAATCATGGTTTCCTCTATGAGTTGAATGTCATCGTTTGGCCTTAGATTTTTATTCTAATAAGTGCAAATTTTACATTGCCATCAGTATGAAACAGTGCATGAGTCTTAATTTGTTAATTTTTACACATTTCCAGCTTATTACTGTGATAACTTGAAGAAATATTATTGGATTTGGTCGATATTTAGTATGTGAGACTTTCTTAACAATGTCTTGAAGGAGTTTGAAAACAGTGAAGTTTAATAATACTGAGCAAAATTATGGCCCTTAATTAGTGAATTTTTTTCTGTTTATAGTCGTTTAGAAGTTATGCCCCTTGAAATAGAAAAAAAAACTGTTGTAAGTGAATGATTATTTTCACATATCTCGACCATCTGAAGTGCGATAAAATGGAAGTCAAGTTTGATTTCGGCTTCTGTGCTTCTACTCGTTTGAGTTATGCCCCTTGAATTATGAAAAATATTGTAAAATTGAGGTTTTTCTTCTGTTTCTGTCAAATCTGCTTCAAGTGACCGATTTTCTTTTTCAGACTTCTCCAACATCTGAACTTTCATGGCATATTATATGCAGACCAGTTTACTGCTACATTGCAACACATCCCCATCTTCAAGACCTCCCTTGGTTTACCATATTGGTTAGACAAAAGAGGCTGTTGTTGTTGTTGTTGTTGTTGTTGTTGTTGTTGTTGTTAAGGTTCAGTCAGTGAGATTATCATGTACTTAATGATTTTAGGCCAACTCGTGGTAATCTCTCCATGTATTAAATTCTATGGATGACTGGTTCAGGTTAACAGGGCATGATCTTGAACCAGTGCTGACTGTATCTGGTGTTCCTCTGTCTAGAATCAAGATGTAAATTTCCATTGTTCCTAAAAGGTGATAATTATGAACCCATAGGCGTGCCAGCCTGTGTATAATTGTATGGTTTCAGTGTATAATAATAATAATAATAACACTTTGGCCAGCCGCTGATTTGTCGCATGTATATGTTACCAAAATGACCAGTCATATGGAAACAGTGTTGTTAAGTGTTAAACCTATATGACATTTTTTCATCTGTGTTCACATCAAATTCCCAAGTTAATGGTTGGCTCCCTATTAATACGTAAATAAATAAATAAATAAATCACTGCTCACCCTAATTATTTATACTCCCAGATCTCTGATCCAACTGAATCACAGTATTTTTTGTTCAGGAAGATTGTAGGAAGATTGCAATGATACCTTTTGATATCACCAAAATGGCCAAAACCAGCCAGGGCTATTCTAAAAAATCGCCAATTAATTTTCATTATTTTTTCATTTTTTGTCTCAAAAACATAGGTTATGACCCCTTGTTGGAACCTTTTCGTTCCAATGAGGGGTCATAACCTATGTATTTTTATACTGTAACCAATGACCCAGACTAAGCTGGTGTTAACTCATAAATATTCAGGGCCAAACACAAATTTTGCCCCCCAAATCCCCAAAATGTGCATCCAAAAACTGATGTCCTATATGGTCCTCCATAGTTTTGCCTACTGCGCATGCACAGTGTCAAGGAAGTACTGAAATTGGCACCAAGCCTCATTCTTTGTTTGGCCCTTCTGTCAGTAACATCTCACTGACTTCTGTGCTTATAAATCTCAGTTAAAATGATGCCAGACACAATATCATGATGGAAATGGTGGAGCCAAGGATGTAATAAGAGGATGAGAGGAGGAAACAGTGGCTGGATGTGTTCAGGGCTGTAACGTATAATTTTTATACAGAATTATTTCATATTCCCTAGTTTCAGGGCATGGGCCTGAGGTTTTCATTCTTGCTTTGAAATCTCCACTGTTTAAGTGTTTCCTCTCTCCCTTTACTTGAAACCCCCCTAGTTAATCTCCCATTCTTTTGGAATATTTTTTGAATTTTTTTTCTGGAAAATTTCTTATGAGTTAACTTAGTTACAGAATGTTTATTCTGTTATCCCCATGGTTACGTCCTCATCCTTTGGGTGTTTATGCATCTACCATCTGATGTATTCCAGTTTCTTCAGATGAAGATTCTGTTTTACATCAGATAGTTTTAAGAATCTGTTTCTGACCTCGGGCTGGGTTTTTCAGTGCCTGGAGTCTTCTTTCTGGTTTTTATTATTATTTGTTTACGTTGACAACGGTTACTTTCCTTAGTAATTTCTTGTCATCTGTTAGGATATATATGTAGTCAGATACATTAATTTACTCCGTATGTGTTACATTAATGTTTTAGATGGTTTAAAAATTTTTGTCCACACTTAGGCTTTTTTAGGATTCATTTGGGCTCATCGTTCCCATTGGGAACTTGGGCTCATGTCCAAATTTTTTCGAAAATTTTTTTTTGTAATTATTTTTTGAAATTTTGATATGGATTGTATTATTTCATGTATCTTTGTATTATAAGGGTTAGTGAGAGTACTACAGCTTAATAAAATTTTATAATTATGAAAGAATTTTGTTCAAATTGTAATTCGAGGAAGTCTTCCTCGGATTCTCATACTCATTGTGTCTGTTGTAGTCATTGTACTCGTACTAACTCTTGTTCTGTTTGTGCCAATTGGGATGACAAATGTTGGAGACGTGTGTCACGGTACATTTTTAGTGGTTTGAGATCGATGCCTGTTCTCTCACCACAAGGTCACTCAAGTTTTTCAGTTTCTTTTACAGAGGAACAAGAACATGTTGATGTTTCCGCGATGTCTTCAGGAAGTGTGCTGCCATCATCGCAAAGTAATGAAGAGCTAGCAGAAAAAGTGCTCAATGAAATTAGACAAGTGCCTAGGTCCCAAAAGGGATTTACGGCCTTGTCGGAAATTAGACAAGTGCCTAGGTCCCAAAAGGGATTTGGAGCCTTGTCGCCAGCTAGCTCGACCGGTGGTTACATCACCCCTCAAATGGGTGGTGTGGTGCCGGGTAAGTCCGTTGCAGTCCAGGAGAGGAATACGTGTGTTGCGAGCACTATTATCTCGGATGACGCACACCCTGCGATGATGGAACAAACGATGGAAAGGAGGACGCTACTCACTTCGGTAGTAAGCTCGTTCAGGTCATCCCAGTCCGCGAGTGAGAGAGGCCCCTCTCTCATACAACAGCATCTGAGGCCAGATGTTGTTCATAATGTTTGTCAGTCGGAGCATACGTCCACACCTCCTGTTCGGGACGCTCCATCTTATAGACAGCCGGCCTCGGCTAGTCTATCGGCTTCCTCTTCCACACGTCAGCACACACGACCCCACCTTGGCTTCGTGACCTCAGATATCCAGTCTGCTTCGCCGACAAAGGTTTCCATGTCATCTAGATCACGCCATCCAGTAGCCAAGGATTCAAGGCCTCATCAGTTGGGACGTTCACATAAAAGAATTATGTCGGACACACCATCCCAGGAGCTTCCAGTGGCTAAGCAACAGAGGACCGCTGCTCCACAGGCCTCCGTGACGGACTTGCTATCACAGATAGCACAGCTCATCGCAGCATTCTACGGAACATCCTTCAACAGTTTCAGATCAGGAACTGTCAGATGAAGCTGGGTCGGTTTGTTCCTATGCAAGGTCAGACAGGGACAACCAAGGTTCTCATCTGGTCCACTTGGATGGAGAAAGGGAAATAACGGAGCTGGATTTTTCCCTTTGAGAATAACATAAGGTGGCGATGGAGTTTATCTGTCAAAACCTTCCTGACGGACCTGGTTGCTGCGACAGTGGATAAGAGACTGATAGCGTCACTGGATACTGACTTCTTTGGCCGGGTTAGGGAAGATGTTCCTGAATATCCGGTCCAGTCCAGCAATGTCTCATGGATGCTTGAATTGATGAATAACACTATTTTTAATTTAGCCTCTAAGACGGGCAAAAACAGTTTCTTATCACAAACTGCTCTGCATCTGGCATTCATCAATAGTAATAATAGATTTGCAACGGCAGGACAGGGCATACCGAGAGTTCCTCTGTGTTTGGATAGTCAAGCTGAGGATTTGGATTTATCTCTGCCTTCGTCTTTTTCGATCCTCCCTAGTATTATGGAGACGATGATTTCATCTAATAGGGCGAATTTAGACATACTATCATATGCAGATCACCTTACCAGAGCATTAGCGCAACGTCTCGATGGTAAAGAATTCAAGGACGTTCGTTCCTCATTAAGAGTTCTTTCGAGGGCTATTGCATTCTCCACGTACAACTCCGCACTATCAGTGGCTAATTTGGAGTTGGTTAGACATGATGCGGCCCTGGCTTTATCCAATATAGTGGATTCAAAGGTGAAAAACTCTCTTCGAGTCACTCCGGTTTCCGGGGATTTTCTCTTCGATGGTAAGTTTTCGGTTATCTATGATCAGATTACCAAGAAAGCTTCAGATTCTCTGCTTTTTAAGTCAGTTTCTAAAAAACCTGACGTAGCAGAAAAGAGTAAGACAGGAGTTTCTGGTGCGAGTACGTCTAAAGGAAGCTCCTTTAAAGGGTATAAAAATCCTCTAGCTCTTGCTGTAGAGACCGTCAGTGTAGCGACTCAGGTAGGGGACGTGGTTCTGGCCGAGACAACTGGTCAGATGCCCTCAGGTCGACAGGACGAGGCACTGGACGGAGAGGATGTGGTTTCTCTTCCCATAAGCCTTGTAGGTCCAGGAGGTGATGGTCAGGACCTCTATTGCTGTCCGGTGGGCGGAAGACTGACAAAGTTTTTGACCAATTTGTTGTCAATTACAGACGACCATTGGGTAAAGGAGGTTATCTCGGATGGCCTAAAGCTATCTTTCCAAGAAAAACCTCCGCTAACATGAAGTCCGTGCTGGACTCAGCTTCTGGCAAATCTTCAAAAAAGAGATTCACTTCTAGCAGAGGTGCAATCTCTTTTGGAGAAGAATGCAATAGAGGTCGTGGAAAACCAGGAATCCCTGGGTTTTTACAGTCACCTGTTCCTGGTACCGAAACCAGGCGGCTCGTTCCGTCCAGTTATAGATCTGAGCTGGATAAACAAGCTGATTGTGGGTCCAAAGTTATATATGGAGTGCATTCGATCAGTGAGAACGAGCATTCGAGTGAACGACTATGCATCAAGCATAGAACTCAAGGATGCGTACTTTCATGTCATGGTACATCCAGCATTCAGAAAGCTATGTGCTTCTGACTCAATCTAGTGCCCTGGGCTTTCACTCGAATAATGATCTCGCTAATGGCTTATTTCCGAGCTCATTCGTGTGTGGTAACGTCAGCTTACTTGGACGACATTCTTCAGAGGTACGGAAAAAAAACACTTCTTCAGAACGATGTTCAGAGTCTGCTTCAATTGCTCCGACGTCTTGGTTTCATAGTAAACGAAAAGAAGTCAGATCTAGCTCCAAGTCGTTCATTCACTTGGGAATAAGCTTCGAGACTCACAACAATCTAGTTCGTCTTCTGTTATCCAAAGCAAAGTTAGTCAGTTGTTATGCTCAGTTTTGTCTACACTTAGATGTAGTAACAGTGAGAGAACTCATGTGACTGATGGGATTGTGCGGAGTGGCGGCGAATCTCATTCCGATGGGCCGCTTGCGTGCACGTCCACTCCAGATATTTTTAGCTCACCTGACTGAAAGTCAGGGTGAGCTTTTCTTATCACTCTTCGTCGTCCGTCGTCTTGCGTGAAGGTGGTGTTTGAGCCTCTTTCTCCTAAACCACTGGCCACATTTTAATTAAATTTCATGTAAGTAGTGGTTATATAGGGGCACATGGGTTTTTCTTCAAATTGGATTTCTGCTCATATTGTGGAGTGGGGTGGGGCCAAAATGCACAAAATTTTAAAAAATCTTCTTCTCATGAACCAGCCATAGCAGAGACTTGATATTTGGTATGCAGCTTCCATTTGAGGTGTAGACTCAAGTTTGTTCAAAAGAAGTTTGATGGGCAATATTTACCTTTGTTCTGAGAGGGGCAAGAATTTTTGCCCCGCCCAAAATTTCTATTTTCTGAACCCAGAGGCCGATATGAACCAAATTTAATCTGAGGTATTATTGGGTTATAAGTACTTGATTTATGCCAAAAAATTTTTCCTGCAGCCCCGTGGGAACCACAGGAGCTAAAAATAGAAAAAAATTAAAATGCACATATCTCCAAAACTGCACGGCACCGAGAATTTTTATTTGGTGTGAAGCTTTCTTGGGACCAACAGAAAGGACTGGTGAAAAAAAAATTGCCATCGGTTTTATCATAGGGTACAGTTTCAGCACTTTTTAACACTGTAGGCAATGGGAAGAACATTAAAAAATCTTTTTCTCCAGATCCAGCAGACAGAATCTTTTGATATTTGGTATGCAACATTGTAGGGTGGATCTGATTCAAGTTTGTTCAAATTGGCCCCCTGGGTTCATATTTGGGGCTCAGTATAGGAGCCCGATTTTGAAGTTAGTTCATTTCAGGCAAATTTCTTTAAAAATCTTCCCCTCCAGATCCAGCAGGCAGAATCTTTTGATATTTGGTATGCAACATTGTGGGGTGGATCTGATTCAAGTTTGTTCAAATTGGCCCCCTGGATTCATATTTGGGCTCACTATAGAAGCCTGAATTCGAACTTAGTGCATTTCAGGCAAATTTCTTAAAAAATCTTCTTCTCCAGATCCAGCAGGCAGAATCTTTTGATATTTGGTATGGGGTGGATCTGATTCAAGTTTGTTCAATATGAGGAATATTCTTTAAAAAACTTTTTTTTTTAGATCCACTGGTCAGAATCTTTGGATATTTGGTATAGGCTTTTCTTAGGAGGAGCAGATGCAACTTGTTGAAATCAATTCTCTGGGTTGATATTGAGGCTACCATGTCAGGTGAGCGGCCTCAGGTCCCCTGGGGCATCTTGTTCACTCAAGTTTGG
Organism: Pictodentalium vernedei; assembly: GCA_031216915.1. NCBI lineage: Eukaryota > Metazoa > Mollusca > Scaphopoda > Dentaliida > Dentaliidae > Pictodentalium > Pictodentalium vernedei. The sequence goes on from CM062296.1 coordinate 233,258,087, forward strand.
AGTGTGAAGGTTCATTCGCTCGAAACAAACATCGTTTTAACGGACCAAGTAAAACTAAGAGTTCAGACTTGGGAAGATATTCAGTGGTTAACTCGGGGAGTTCCACTGCAACTGCCGGATCCGGTTTTTACGATTGTGATGGATGCGAGTCAAACAGGTTGGGGTGCGACATTGAACCCAACAGACTCCAGGTGCCAGGACCTTTGAGATCCGGAGTTCCTAAACAAGCACATGAATATCAAAGAGATGATGTCAGTTTGGCTTGCGCTATGCCATTGGATGAACATAATTCAGAATTCACATGTTCAAATACTGTCAGACAATTCTATGGTAGTAGTGTACATCAGGAACCAAGTAGGCACTCATTCGATTCCCTTATTCAATCTAATGGAAAGAATTCTTCTGTTTGTTCTAGAACATCATGTTCTTCTGTTGGTCTGTGATATTCCGGGTCGTTAGCAGACTCGCTATCGCGGAAAGGTCGCATTTCAGAATGAACTCTCAACAAGCGAGTGTTCAATCAGATTTGCTACCAATGGGATCGACCAACGATAGACTTGTTTGCGACACATCTCAACAGTCAGTTGCAGACGCATGTGTCGCCATGTCCAGATCATTGAGCGTTCACAGTAGACGCTCAATCTCTTGGGACGGAATGATAGGATATGCATATCCTCCAACTCCTTTGATTCAACAGATCTTGCTAAAGATCAAGCAATCACACTGCAGGATTGCCGCAAGATACTGTTGGTAGCATCTCTGTCCTTTCAGAAACCATGGATAAATCTACTCAGGTGTCTGCTATGGGATGTTCCTCGGAAGCTTCCTCCACAGGAGGATCTTCTCTTTCAGAGGAAATCTTGCACACTGCATCACAACCCTCAATGTCTCAACCTTCATGTGTTTCCGTTGTGCTGTCCTTCTTGCACGGGAAATGCTTTACAGGACGATCAGTGGACGCAATTTCTAACTGTAGAAGGACCTCCTCTTCGCTAAATTATGCGGCAAAGTGGAAAGTTTTTTCTTGTTGGTGTAAGGATCATTCTATTGGTATTTTTGATCCTTCCATTCCAGACATTGCTAATTTTTTGGTCTACTTGTTTGACGAGATCAAACTGCAGCTAGTAACCATTAAGGGTTATAGGTCTATGCTATCGGACACATATGCTCATCATGATAGCTTACAGATTGGATCGAATATTTCTTTATCTAAGTTTATCTAAATTTAGCTTGGGTTCTACTGAATTTTAAAGAAGCTCCTTTTGAACCTCTTAATACTGTAGACTTCAAATTCTTGTCATATAAGACAGCTTTTCTCTTATCCTTTGCTTCCGCAAGAAGAGTTAGTGAGCTTCATGCTCTGTCTATTGATGATTCTCATTATCGTAGTGTTGGAAATACTGTTACTTTAACTACTAATGTGGGATTTTTGGCTAAGAATCAGACTCCTAATAAGTATCCTGAGCCTATTGTCATCAAAGCTCTTCAGTCTTCTGATGGCTGTAAGCCTTTGCTGTGTCCAGTTAGAGCTATGCGTATTTATAAACGCAGATCAGAATTTATCAGAAAGGGGCGTAAACGCTTCTTTTTGTCCTTAATTTCCAATAGAAAGGACATATCTGTTCATTCTATTTCTAGATGGATTCAGTTAGCTATTCGTACTGCTTATGAGAGTTTATCTTCCAATCAGCAGTCCGTGCTTAAGATTTCAGCGCATGAAGTTAGGGCGCTGTCAACATCTTGGACTTATTCTAACAGTATTGCTATTGCAGATCTTATGAAGGCTGCTTACTGGTCACAGCCTTCTACCTTCACTAATTTTTACCGTAGAAATATAGAGTCTATTTCTGGCGACCTTAGGTGTTTAGGTCCATTATCTGTTGCTCAGAGTGTCGTCCACTAAACGATTACAGCTATAGTTATGTAGGCTTTCTATCCCAGCAGTGACGCTTTCCTGCTGCCCTCTTCATTCTGTGGTGATTTGACCCAGAGCAAGGGAAGGGGGTGGGGGGGGGGGGGTGGGGATGGTGTTCGGTGTTCCCTTATATCACCAGCTTTATAGTGAAAAGCAAGGGAATATCTCCTCCTGAGTCAGTAATTCCGAGTCAGTGCTGGGATGGTTTTAAAGTGTAAAGCTAATGTTTATCTCATTTATGTAATATTTTTAAAGTGTAGTTCGGTGTGAAGCATTTGTATATGTCACATGTCATACAAGCATTAATATACAATCCTCGGACACTTTTAAATGAGTATAAAGAGTCTCATTCTCTGGGCTATCTTTATTTATTGGCTTTCCTTTAAGGAATTAGTATAATGGGTTATACTGGATGTTAATAGAGATCATAGATGTTATTCGGCTCAATTATTAATTGGTGATGTGTCTTTCTTATTTTTAATGTAAATCCTTTCTCTCCTTTTCTCCTTAAGGGGATTATTCTTTATACATTATTGAGCCTATTGGATTTTCCTTTATGTCCTAGGCCCTCCAGCCTTTTTTCTATTCAGGTAAGTCTGGGTCATTGGTTACAGTATGAAAATATGAAAAAATTTAAAGTAATTTATATATTTTTTATACTTGCCAAATACCCAGATGGGGATGGCCCTCCCATGAGTTGGGAACTCATACCTCCCCACTGATTATATAACATTTAGCAGGCACTGGTTGGAAGAATGAGGCTTGGCACCAATTTTGTACTTCCTTGACACTGCGCATGCGCAGTAGGAAACAGTATGGAGGACCATATAGGACATCAGTTTTTTTTATTTGGATGCAAATTTTGGGGGATTTGGGGGGCAAAATTTGTGTTTGGCCCTGAATATTTAAGTCTGGGTCATTGGTAAGTATAAAAAATATGTAAGTTACTTTAAATTTTTTCATTTTTGAGACAAAATGAAAAAAATTAGTTATTCAAGAATGTTTTTTGCAAGTGTCGACTGCTTTTCATGTTAGGTAACTTTGTGTATTAGTCTTCAGCAGATAGAAGCACTGTCCCAGATTCAACCAATTTGGCATGAATTATCTTTGTAGGGATTAGGGCTGTCACAATTAATTGATTGTCAATCGGACACAATGAAATCGATTAGTATTTTTCGTTGTCGAAGAATCGGTAAATTTTACCCCATTTCAGACGTTTAATAATTGAAAAAAAGTTGATGAAAAAACTATTGTTCACAAATGACGACCGGTCTTGATTATTACACTGATTGGTCAAAAGTTCATAACATCAAAGCTTTGAATGCACCTAAAAGAGGATCGTCTTCGTTGTTTACTTGAGGTAGGTCAACTGGCTTGAACTTCATTTTTAATGACTTCAGAGGGAGGGAGAGTGGGGGGGGGGGGGGGGTCATCTAGGTACGATTAATCAATTATTATTGATTATTTGCGATGATTAATCAATTCCTAAATTAAAAAATTGTGACAGCCATAGTAGGGATTCCTTTCAAATTTGTTCATTAGAAGATGCTTACCCACTTTAGGTGGGACAATGCCCCAAATTCATAAAAAATCTTCATGTTAACCACCTGTCACTTTGCATTGAGATTTGATAAGCAACTTCCTTTAATGAGCAGGATTCGAGATATTCAGAGAAAGTTTCTCTGATGTATACTGTGTTTTCAAGTTACTCAATACATTAAAAAATTCTCAGGTTTGAAATTAGTTTTGTTTGTTGCCATTCGCTGTGATTTCATCAGTCAAGAAACTAAGCATAGAAAACGCCGACAAAATTTCTTTCCACTCCATTAGAAGAATTGCATGGGCATCAGTAAAGAGACAGACTTCAGTACAGCCGCCCTGTACTGGTCCTAATCCACGCATGGGCAGTGATGTTTATCAGGTAATAAAAATCCTCATCAGCAAAATGTTTGATGATTATTCCTATAATTTGTGTTTGTAATCTAATATTATTGTGTCCGTGGAGATATTGCCCACCTGTAGAAAGTTACCAGTCCACGGTGGGCGTACTGTATGTTAACATTTTCTCCAACAAATTTCTTATTTCAAAGAGTGAAGTGAAAGTTTTGGATTTTTTCCTTTCTCTTGCTAAAATTCATACAGTCATGTGCGATTTTCAGCATAAATCAACCCAAATTAAAAGTAATCAATCAGTGAACAACACTGAATACATTTATGAGAGCTTTTAATAGAAATAAGAGCATCAAACTATGGTGTACCGTTTGGGTCAAAAGTCTAAATACACATCCGACGTATATTTTTTATCGTTGCACCTGTATTTTTCAGTTGCAACGCTATTTCCCAATACAGGTGCACCTATAAAAATTTAGCGGTGCACCTATAATTTAAACGTCCAACGTATATTGAATTACACGACCATCGTATATTTTATACGTCTGATGTATAAATACATGTTGGATCTGTGTTTTGGAGAAAAATAGCGATGCACCTACATTTTTTCCAGGTGCATCTACATTTCAAAATACCATTGCAACTGTAAATTCCGGGTGCATCAATAAAATTTACACGTCCAATGTATATTTCTGACAAAATACACGTCCATTGTATATTTTTTCCGTCAAAATACAAGTCCAACGTATATTTCCCCTGAAAAACACGTCCGACATATAATTATTTATCGTTGCAACTGGATTTTACATCGTATATTAAAATCCACGTCCAACGTATATTTATACTTATACGTTGGACGTGTATTTTTCGTAGAAATTAGCGGTGCACCTGTAAATTTTTATAGTTGCACCTCCATTTCAAAATACCGCTCCAACTATAAAATCCGGGTGCATCAATAAAAATTACACGTCCAAAGTATATTTTAGAAGAAAATGTACATCCATTGTATATTTTCCCGGTCAAAATATAAGTTCAACGTATAATTTTCTGAAAATGCATGTCCGACGTATACTTTTTATCGTTGCACCTGGATGTTACAGTTGCAATGCTATTTTCGAATACTGGTGCACCTATAAAATTTAGCGGTGTACCTATAAATTATACGTCCATCGTATATTAAATTACACATCCATCGCATAATTTATATGTTCGACGTATAGATATACGTTGGACGTGTATTTTTATCGAAAAATTGCGATGCGCCTACATTTTTTACATGTGCGCCTACCTTTCAATATACCGTTGCAACTGTAAATTCCGGGTGCATCGATAAAATTTACACGTCCAACGTATATTTTTGACAAAATAACGTTGTACCTAATAAAATACAGGTGCATCGATAAAAATTACACGTTCAACGCATAATTCTATAAAAGGAAACAAGGTGACCCGATTACCTAAAATGGAGATATAAGTTCAGCATGCGTTTTGTTTCTGGCCAATCAGAAAATTACCATTGCACCCAGTTTCTATAAATAGCAGCTAATCAGAAAATACCTTTAAAACTTGTAAATCCTAGACTGACATTCGACATGCGAGATAGGATATACGACATACAACATATGCCATAAAATATCTGTGATCATTGCGACCAATCAAGTAATTCGTGTTTTGTTTGGCCAATCCTCCTGATGCTTTTATTCTGACTTGTTCATGATTGGGACCATGGGAGCACAGAGGTTCGTTTCAAACAATGATCCAGGAATAAAATAATACTGTAAAATAAGTATAACAGGATTTTATAATATTATTTTATTCCTGAATCATTGTTTGAAATGGCGTTGGTGTAGACTCAATTTTTTCACCAACGTTTGTTGTATCTGGGCACAGGTACTCAGCACAAGCTGGGAAATCGAAAGAAAAATGATATTTGATACCATTTTTGAATTTATGCTGATGTGCCCTTGTAATGGTATATAAATATTAACAAGGTTAACAACTTGCTTTTCGAAAACTATAGCACTCATCTTCATTATACCCCTCTCAAATTTGATTCACACAACGTATCCAACAATACCCAATATCAATGGAAAGGGGAATGAATAAGCTTTACAGTGGTATATTACATGACCGTTGGGTGTTCTTGGGTTGTTCATGATAACTGGGAGAATTTGCAGAAAAGGTCGAAAAACATTTAGTCGGACAAGATAGGGCCTAGTGCACAGTGGAATGTGTTTTACAAGCGACAGTTATCCGATTTAATATAAATAATTCGAGGTCCCATTGTCTATGGAGGGCAGATTCAAATATTAACCGTGTATCTTTATCAATTACTAATCTCGGATCCACATTAGGGAACACCTTCCTTGTTGGAAAAGAATTGAAATTCGAGACAAACGCAAATTCTTCGACTCTGCGTCCATATGTGTCCATAATTTGTAAGTTGTGAAGGCATCAATAATTAGGCCACATCATGTGTGTGTGTGTGTGTATGTGGGGGGGGGGGGGACTCAGTTGTTTTGGGGTGCACCCCACCTCCCCCCACCTCTCCCCCCTCCACCCACCCCCACCCCCCAGCTGTGCAACTGGAAATAAGACAATAGTACCCGAACGTTCATCATTCCCCAGACTTTTTGAGGGAGCAAAGTTTGCTGAGAGCAAATGTTTTCTTTGCAAAATTTGGACACTATTCCAAACTGCATATATAGCAGGGGTATGTTATGGAAAAGAGATGGGGGAGTGTGGGGTTTTTATTGAAAGCTTTCCCCACGAAACACTTGACATTGCTATTGATGTCGCCATGATGCGCACTCGACGTCATTAAAACGTTGACCGCTGTTGTTGTCCACTAATATGATGTAAGGATGGTCGGACTTCTCGAACGGGAGCGATATCGCAGTATAGTATAGGCATCATAAACCCCTGTAGGTCCTATTTGCTCCTGGTACTCCCAACCATCCTAATGCTTCATATTATCCCATGACTCGTTTTGGTAGTACGTAAGGCTTGTGTTTCTAGTATTGTGACGTGGGGTGAGAGTAATGCATGGTTGTCTGGTGCGGTAGTATATGGTGTGTGGTTTGTGCTTCTGCTGGTCCGGTGTTAGCTTCTGGATCTACTATCCATCTAGGAGGGTGTGCTAGCCCACAGATGTTATGGGTAGTACGTGATGCTAGGTCAAGCAGTAGAGTGGGTGCGGTTGTATATGGTGTATGGTCTGCACCCCAGTTAATCTACTGTTAGTATCTGGTACTACTAACCCATTGAATGTATTTTAACGCCGGGATTGGTGTAGGTAGTGTGAAATGCTAGGTTTGTAAGCAAGTTTATAAGTCCTACTACGAAACTAGAAACCAATCATGTACCACTCAACACTGCATGACCTAGCATTCTGAACTACCCACGGGATAGTACAAACTATTGGGTGATTTTGTAACACTGGGATAACACTAGATCTATGGGATACAGATCGTACAATCCGTACTACCATTCTAAAAAATTCTTGTAATACCGCATTGCCTAGCATTACGCTTTACCCATACCAGCCCTGATAGTAAAACACGTTCAGTGGGCTAGTAGTACCAAATACTAAGAGTAGACTAACTGAGGTACAGACAATACACCCTATACTATTGCACCTGACAATCACGCATTACCAACTGCCCCCCCCCCTCCCCCACCCCCCTCCCCACCCCCATCACTCTACTGCTTGACCAAGCACATACGACCTAGATGGATATTGGATAATAATACCAAGGGATAATATTGAACCAGCAGGTATACATGAAGCACATCCTATACTAACTCACTAAACAACCATGCATTACCCCATCCCACATCAAAATTCTGTCCGGACTAGCATTACGCACTACCTATACCAGTCATGGATAATATGAAGCATCAAGTCGATTAGTAGTACCCAGGACTATAAGGGAACCTATATGGGGTATATAGTGCCCATACTATACTATGGTATCACTCTCGTACGAGAAGCTCGACTCAAGGAGGCATGGTGGCTCAGTAGGTAGAGGTGCATGTTGGTATGTTGGGGAGCTGACAGTTGTTCTCCGTTGCTTGGTGGTTCTCTCCGGATACTCCGGCTTCCTCCACCCGTAAAACTGTCACGGTCGCGATTAGCCATTGTGCAGAAATATGTGACCTTAAACACCAATAAATAAATAAATAAATAAATAAATAAATAGAAGCTCGACACACCCTATCCGAATAACGTCATGTCAGATTTACAGTGGACAACAACAGAGGTCATCGTTTCTATGACGTTGCGTGTGCATCATGACGTCCTGAAGTTAATAGCAACATCAACCGTTTCGAGGGAAAACTTTCAACAAAAGTCCCACCTTTCCCATCACTTTTCCATCACATACCCATACTATATTATTTATTCATTTATTTATTGGGTTCTAACAACAGTTTCGGCAGCCAGGGTCACTTCGTGTCGCACAGCTTTTCGAGTGGAGGAAGCCGGAGTACTCGGAGAAGAGAACCACCAAGCAACGGCGAGCACACACTAACTCCACACAAGCAGGGTTAGCATTGGTTGAAGACAAGTGCACTATCGACGTGCGGTACTAAGTACACAATGCCACCATGCCCCATGCGGCTAATGGAGATGAAGTGTCTTGCCCAAGGACACAACGCATTTAGCCGCAGCTGGGATTCGAACTGAGGACCTCTCAGCTTGCAGCCTGCACCTCCATCTACTGAGGCACTGCACTCCCACCTTCACTATATACCCATAGCCTGTTTTTGTATATATCACTCTACATGCCATAGCATACTATATACGCAGCACACACACCACTTGCCAGATGCAGTTCGGAATGGTGCCGAAATTCTGCACAGAAAAAATTTTCTCCTCCAACCCAAAGTCATTTTCTTAAGAGAATTTAACTGCTTCCCCAAACGTCCGGTTATTTATTTATTTATTTATTTGTTGGTGTTTAAGGTCATTCGCCCTAGTACACAGTGTCATCGCACCCCCCCCCCCCCCCCCATGTTCGCCTTAGTACACGGCATCATCGCCCCCCCCCACGTCCGCCTTAGTACACGGCATCACCGTGCACCCCCACCACCCCCACCCCCACCCCACCCCACCCCCATCCCTTTCCCCCATGTAGGCAACTGGTATAAAGTGCCTTGCCCAAGGACACAATGCGGGTCGTCACTATGCTTCCATATTGCCACTTTTGACGATCAACCAAATGAATGATTCCATTTTGTCCTAACTGACATTGCAAGCATAAAATTGTTACTTCGATCAATGTGGAACTGAATGTTACACCCTTCTGTGGTGTACATTCACCCCCTTGTCGGATTAGGGGTGGCAGTTTCGAACTTTCGATTTAGTACTGTTGAACACTGTTTTGTTGCCATGGGCGCAGATATGTTTACCAAAGTTTGTGTATGTGTTGGGGGGGGGGGGGGGGGGTGCGGGGCGGGGACAGAATCCTAAAACTCTAAAGCCTGCGCTCCGCATCAACTCGACATTCATGGTGATCTACGATCTTAAATGGTAAATATAAATATCCAGTATTTAGAAAAAGCTGCAATAACACCTGAACATGGTCTCTCAATATGCTACAACACAAGGCGCCAGGGGTCCCGAGTCCTGGATTGCATTAAGACTGCTATCCAGTATTCAGAAAACACCAAAATAACACTCGAACATGGTCTCTCAATTTGATACAAGGCAAGTGGTCTGGGTTCCATGTCTTGTATCACATTAACTGGTGGAGTGCAATATTTTTTTTAGTCTTCTAGATATTTTCAGATGCCTTTGCTTTGAAACAATTTAAGGGAGGGGTATATAGGCACTCTCCTACAACTTGTAACTAGTCATATCCGCACAAACTAAATTCGTTCACGTTTGCTTGTTTATTTGTTTTTATATTTTTTTTTCTTGTTTTCAGGGATTTTCTTCGATCTTCAAGATATTTCTCGAAGTTTAAGTATGATTTGATATCAACATCAGGCATGGTATTAGCAAAGGTCTTATAACATGCCGGGGGATATCAAATCATACTGGCATCTGAGTGGGAGCTATTTAAAATAAGATGTTTCGTCACAATTTCAATTCGTATTCGTATCTCACAGTCATCATGGTGTTCTCATGAGAGACATGGACAGTAAAGCGGTGCTTTTTTACAAATTCTGTTTCGCTGGCAAAATAGGACCCAGTAACCAATGTTTTTGGTGGACGTCTTCAAAAATGGGCACCATGGCTGTGAACAATTGGACTGAACTTGACTTTTTTGGCTGTGTTGCTGTCATGATATGCCCCACTGCAGACATGTGACCTCAGCACCAATAATAAATAAATAAAATCATGCTGATCATTTTCCTGTGAAAATTGTGATGTTTACGACGGGTGACTAGTCTACTGGAAATCAATAATACCAAAATCTGATAGCTTTTTCATTCATTTATTTCTTTGATCTTTTACCTACACTTTAGGATTCAGTCAGATTCATTCATTTGTTGCTTTGTGGTTAAGGTCACATTTCTGCATCGTGACCAATCATGACCGCAGCATGGATATAAAGCCAAGTTTAGCCAATATTGTTTTTAGCCATGTTTTTTTTTTAAGACTTCCACCAGAAACATTTTTACTGGGTCCTGTTTTACCAATAAAATATAGCTTGTTTCATGCTGTAAAAGCTCTACTTTACATTCTAAGATTTCTACGAGAAGATTTATCCAATTTTATATTTTCGCTCAGACAAATTTCAAGTCTTTCACATTCATCAGCTTTGCCCAGATGTTGGTAAAACATGACAGTAAGTGGTGTGTCAAAATTGGTCTCTGCAAGAATTGATCGTAATCTGGTTAGCTCAGTCTGGCCGAAATTCTACCCCATATCCATCTTCATTTGTCACGAGTAGCTGACGAGTGAAGAGAAGTGCAGGGGCAGATTTCAACCACACTGTCGCTACATAAGAAAAAATTATGTTTTGAAAGTGCATGATGATTGACACAGCATTTCCTTCAAGTACTGAAGTTCCCCAAATAGTGTTGACCCAGTCCACATACTCAATACAGATGCTCCCCAAAACTGTTTATGTACTCCAGAGGTAAGTTTGACCTGGGACTACTTTTGTTTTACAATCAGCATTGTTCCTGATCACTGAGTCGTGGACATGAATTGATTAAGATGTGACAACAAATATGACAGTAAATGTGTCCACTGTCCACATAGGCACCCACATCAGTTGTTCATTAACACAGTGAGAATAAATGGGATGAGAAAAATGGTTAACATTGGCCACTCACTAGTCGCGGCTTTGAACATTCTTGTTATTGCAATAATGTGTTTTGCACTATTGATGAATTCCTTTTTTGTATGATTAGGTCCCTGGGTGCTTGCATTAGACAGTTAGATAAAGACCGTGAAGTAAGCTTAATGTTGGGTGTTGGACATAAAATATCGTTAGACATTAATCTTTTGTCAGTTTCACATTGGGTGTTGGGCATTCTTATGAGATTTAGCTTTCATGAGTTTGATGTTGAACATTAGTCAGCATTCAGTTTCACATTCAGTGTTTTACATTCATTTAACCTTCTGCAGTCAATTTCACCTCTGCAGTCAGTTTCACCTCTGCAGTCAGTTTTCATGAAACTTACTGCAGGCAGAATGCCAAACGAATGTCAAGCACTGAACATTAAGCTACCTTCAGGCGAATGTCCAATGTTAAACTACCTTAATAACAATGTCAAACGAATGCTCAATGCCCAATGTCAAAGTAACTTCATGAACCTAGTTAGATACGCCTGTGTTTTCCAGATTCATATGGTCGAATTCAAGTTGGCGCAAACCAAACCAGAAAGGACTGTATTATTGAATTTCATCAGAAGTTGTACTACTTGTACCTTTTCCTGTGTGATTCCTCTGGCTCTTGGACGATTAAAAAGGAAACTGACAGTAGTCATCAAACATTTATTCCAATTTAATCCAACTTTGTAATGGCTTTAAATTAACAAAGCTCTATTTGTTCATAATCATTAACTGTTTTGGACTCGAAATGCCATTAGGAATAATACTCAAGATTACTTCAGGAAGTATTATTTCTGAACGATAAAACAGGTTTCAGATCATGTGCGAAGGTGTGCATGGGCATGATTAATTTGTACTTGCATTTAACTGATATCTATGGGGTTTCTCGAACGATGAAATATCGTAGAATCCTTCTGCACATAGAGCAGTTAGAGTTTAATAAGCATAAATTCCATCGTGCCTTGCAGGATTTCATATCGTCGAAGATGTCTGTCTTGTCCTAAGTACATATTTTACTTTTGATTCAAACTTTTGAACAAAATGGAAGTGAAAATAAAGGGAGGTGCCATGTAGGACTACGCATCACATTTCATTACATGTTTGTTCCATCTTGTCCCAAGTCCCAATCTGGGTACCCTTCCCCTAGAAACTTGCAGAAAAATGTCATATATAGCTGCTAATCACCAACACCACATATTCAGTTGCACACAGAAATGATTTCTCTATCATTTCAATTCGACACTGTATTTGTAGACCAAATATATTGCCCACACCAGACTTCCAAACTTTAAAAATCGATTATCTCGAAAACATAAAAAATGCACTTGGGACAACCTGGAAATCAGATTGCGACATGGCACCCAAAAAATCCGAAACCTTTGTGCGCATCTGCAGATCCTACTGCAACATCTGAACATGCTTTTAGCATTTCGAATTACATATTCTAGGAGCCTTTTGCCAGAAACAGTCTAAGAAATCATGAAAGTGGCAACAGTGGCACAGCCACATGGCAGCTGAAAAATCCAAAACCTTCGTGTGCATCTACAGACCCCACTGCAACATTTGAGCATGGTTTTAGCATTGTGAATTACATACCCTAGGAGCCTTTCGCCGGAAACGGTCTAAGAAAACATGAAAGTGGCAACTGTGGCACTGCCACATGGCACCTGAAAAATCTTAAACCTTCCGGCACATCTACAGATCATTTAGCAACACCCTAGTGCAGTTATAGAACTCTGAATTACATAGGATGGGATTATTCAAAAGAAAAGTGAAAAATTAGCACATTTTTCAAGTGGCTCCACAGAAGCCACCCAGTGGCACAAAACTTTAAAAGTGGTATTTTTGGATTGCACAGACCCTATTGAACAACTGTAGAAAGTTACAGCGTTTCGAATTACAAAACTGGATGTACGGATGTACTGAAGTACGGACGGACGGACGGAGACCACGACAAAATCCCCACATTTTTTAAAATGCGGGGATAAAAAACGGGATTCTCTTAGTGGGATTACATAAGTGGAATTCCAAGCTCCGAAATAGCTCCTGGTGGCCTTGCTATCGGCTTCCACCTTGTCTTCAACTATCTGTCCTCTGATCAGCCCTATTGTATTCACTATTACTATAGCGTTTTGCCAGCCTTGTGCCATTACTACTGATTTGTAATATTACTACAGACTTGCTAACTATCTCAGATATTTACCTCTTCCCTCAGCCAAGTTGTAGAATGTCAAAAGACCATCTATATTCTACTACGAAACCAGAAACCAAGCATACACCACACACATCCCACTACATGATCTAGCATTCCAAACTATCCATGGGAACTACAAACTATTGGGCGGTTTTATAGTACTAAGGGGTAAGTAGACCTATGGGATACAGACCGTACATCCAATACTATCGTATAAACTTGCTTACAAACCTAGCATTTCACACTACCTACACCAATCCTGGCGTTAAAATACACTCAGTGGGTTAGTAGTACCAGATACTAATGGTAGATTAACTGGGGTGCAGACCGTACACCATATACTACCGCACCCTCTCTACTGCTTGACCTAGCATCACATACTACCCATAACATCTGTGGGCTAGCACACTGTCCTAGATGGATTGTAGATCCAGAAGCTAACACTGGACCAACTGGAGCACAAACCACACACCATATACTACCGCACCAGACAACCATGCATTTTGCACAGAAAACATATGTTCTCCACAAAGTCTGGTTGAACGTTCGGGTACTACTGTCTTATTTCCAGTTGCACAGCTGGGGGGAGGGGGGGGGGGAAGAGGGGGGCACCCTAAAACAACTGAGTGCCCCCCCTACCCCCCCCCCCCCCCCCCCCCCCCAGCTGTGCAACTGGAAATAAGACAGTAGTACCCGAACGTTCAACCAGACTTTGTGAAGAACATATGTTTTCTGTGCAAAATTTGGACACCATTCCAAATTGAATATACAACATCATGGGGGGGGGGGGGGGGGGGGGAGAGGGGGGCACCCTAAAATAACTGAGTGCTCCCCCCCCCACCCCCACCCCCCCCACCCCCACCCCCATGATGTGGCCTAATTATTAATGCCTTCACAACTTACAAATTATGGACACATATGGACTCAGAGTCAAGGAAATTGTCTCGAATTTCAATTTTTCCAACGAGGGGGTGTCCCCTTCTTGTGCTTGCCTTCCATCTCGCCGCTACATGGCTTGAATGATGCTGTGCATCCTATTCTGTATACCGCCTAGTATTTCAGCGATCTGAACGTAGCACTTACCCCCTTCGTAGCCGTTACGTTGAGATTACTGAATTAGTCCCACTAGATATTACTCTTGTCCCACCCCCCCACCCCCCCACCCCCAAACTATATCCTGGCTATGCGTCTGCTTATTTCGCACCATCGCAAGACCGAACCTGTATTTCTTTATTTTGATATATTTCTTCATTTGGCCTATTCGTCTTTTGGGAGGGGGCAGTGGTGTGGTTACCACTCAGTCCCTTTGGTGATGAACTGAACTACTTTTTTCGAGGTTGAAGGTGGGATCATGGGAAAGATATAAATTTTTACATCAATTTTACATCAACGTTCATTGTATTTAGGCCCTATGTCTAAAAACCCGAAACAATTTCATGATGGCCAACAACCATAAGGACAAGTCCATGGGCGGTTTGTGTTCAGAATTCAAAACACCATCACTGGATCAAAAGGCACTTTCTGACCTTGTGTTTTAAAAGACTAATTAGGCCTAAATGACTTCAAAATTTAACCGAGAGATTAATTGTAGGCCTATTTTATCCCTCTTGCATAAAGATAAAGGCAAAACCCGAGAAAGGTTGCCAACATAGGCCAAATGGTAATAGATATGAAAAAGCGGTATAGCTGTCTTATAAACTGCACAAGTGGTGATTAAGTAAATAGCCCATCCAAAAGAACGAAAGTCACAAGAGAAATCGGCTATCTTCAATCAGTCCCATCAAGTATTTGTTGAAATTGGAATTGTTGGCCTCTGTTCATAAATTATGAATTCCTCCCCCCACCCCCCCCCCCCCCCACCCCTCCAAAAAAAAACCAAAAAACAATCATGGACTTGCCCTTATGGTTGTTGGCCATCACAGCTTTTTTTCGGGTGTTAGGACGTGGGGCCTCATAGGTGTCGCTGGGTGGGATAGGAGATTGTGGGGGAGTCAGGCTGAGAACGAACCCCCTTTTACGTTTTTTTTTTCTAAAACGAAGAATGTTAATAAATCACCAAAAGTCCACCAGAGAGCTCCTTTTAATACTAAATTTAAAAAATTTCCCAGGAAAAATGTCTTGCCCCCTCCAGTATGATCGTGCCTTCGGCAAACACGAAAAATTACTTCGCCGAGGGGCGAAAAAGCCAAATCCCAATGAGCCGGAGGGCTGAAAAAGCCAGGGTACAAACAAACCAAGGCCTGAAAGAACCAAGGTTCGAATAAGCCGGATACCCTTGGGCACCTGCCAAACACTCGGTGTACCTGTTTCATCAAAGTCGAACCCCTTTTGAAATATCAATTATCATGGCGACTCCCATGGGCCCAGATACAACGAACGTTGGTAAAAAAATGGAGTCTACTCCAACGCCATGGGTGCCCCTCCCACTACGGCACAGGGGCCGTTTCAAACAATGATTCAGGAATAAAATAATATTATAAAATCCTGTTATACTTATTTTACAATATTATTTTATTCCTGGATCATTGTTTGAAACGAACCTCTGTGCTCCCACGGTCCCGATCATGAACAAGTCAGAATAAAAGCATCAGTGGGATTGGCCAAACAAAACACGAATTACTTGATTGGTCGCAATGATCACGGATATTTTATGGCATATGTTGTATGTCGTATATCCTATCTCGCATGTCGAATATCTGTCTAGGATTTACAAGTTTTAAAGGTATTTTCTGATTAGCTGCTATTTATAGTAACTGGGTGCAACGGTAATTTTCTGATTGGCTAGAAACAAAACGCACGTTGAACTTATATCTCCATTTTAGGTAATCAGGTCACCTTGTTTCCTTTTATAGAATTATGTGTTGGACTGTAATTTTTATCGATGCACCTGTATTTTATAGTTGCAACGGTATCTTGAAATGTAGGTGCACCTGTAAAAAATGTAGGTGCATCGCTATTTTTCGATGAAAATACACGTCCATCGTGTATTTATATGCTGGACATATAAGTTATACGATGGACATGTAATTTAATATACGATGGATGTATAATTTGTAGGTCCACTGATAGATTTTATAGGTGCACCGGTATTCGAAAATAGCATTGCAACTGTAATATCCAGGTGCAACGATAAAAAATATACATCGGACGTGTATTTTCAGAAAATTATACATTGAACTTATATTTTGACGAGGAAAATATACGATGGACGTACATTTTATTCTAAAATATACGTTGGACGTGTAATTTTTATCGATGCACCCGCGTTTTATAGTTGGAGCGGTATTTTGAAATGGAGGTGCAACTAGAAAAATTTACAGGTGCATCGCTAATTTCTAC
This sequence comes from Pictodentalium vernedei, assembly GCA_031216915.1. Lineage (NCBI taxonomy): Eukaryota > Metazoa > Mollusca > Scaphopoda > Dentaliida > Dentaliidae > Pictodentalium > Pictodentalium vernedei. The sequence continues at coordinate 233,274,716 of CM062296.1, forward strand.
GAAAAAAACACGTCCACGTATACTTATACGTCGGACGTATAAATATAAGTTGGACGTGGCTTTTAATATACGATGGACGTATAATTTATAGGTGCACCTCTAAATTTTACAGGTGCACCTGTATACAGAAATAGCATTGCAACTGTAAAATCCAGTTGCAACGATAATTAATTATACGTTGGACGTGTTTTTCAGGGGAAATATACGTTGGACATGTATTTTGACCGAAAAAATATACACGGGACGTGTATTTTGTCAGAAATATACGTTGCACGTGTAAATTTTATCGATGCACCCGGAATTTACAGTTGCAACGGTATTTTGAAATGTAGGTGCACCTGTAAAAAATGTAGGTGCATCGCTATTTTTTGATGAAAATACATGTCCATCGTGTATTTATACGTCAGACGTATAAATTATACGATGGGCGTGTAATTTAATATACGATGGACATATAATTTGTAGGTGCACCGCTAAATTTTATAGGTGCACCTGCATTGAGAAATAGCGTTGCAACTGAATAATCCAGGTGCACCGATAAAATATATACGTCGGACATGTATTTTAATCTCATTGCGATGAATCATGAAAATAGACTTTTGACCCAAATGGTACACCATATGAAACAAAGAAATGAAAATCAGCCCCACAGAAGACCAGTCAGCTTAAACACGTGGCTTTTTAGCACACCTGACTGAAAATCAGTCCGTTAACTTTTCAATGTTGTCTTCTTCAAAACCACTGGGCCAATTTCAAACATATATGTCACAGACCTCTCTTTCTACTTTGTTCAGATGAAGCTGCTGTCGTGTTAATGGCTGTGGTTAATGTCCCAAAAGCCTAAAACTCTTCTTATGAACCACCAGAGAGAGTGCTTTGATATTTGGTATGGAACTTCCTTTTATTAATGTTTGTTCAAGGGAAATTCATAGGTCAATATTTGGGCTCTCTGTGGGAGCATGCCCATTTTGGGCTCCACCTCAAATTTGTATTTTCAGAGCAGATGGGCTTATTTGAACCAAATTTGGTATGTAGTATAATTGGGTCATAAGTACTTTATTGATTGCAGAACATTTTTTTTCATTTCCCCGTGGGAACCCCAGGAGCTAAAAATAGGAAAAAAATTCAAACACCAATATTTAAAAAAAACTGCAAGTACCAGAATATTGTTTTTTGATATGCTACTTCCTTAGGACCAGTGGAATCAGATGGACCCCAAAAATTGCTATCTGTTCTGTCACGGGATGCCGGATAGATATGCCCATTCAACGCTAATGGCAAGGGGAAAATGTGGAGTCATCATCTTTCTTGGACTCCATCAATTGATTTGAAACTTGTCTTATTCTTTAAATCCACCCGACCAAATTCATACATTTATGGCACAGACCATCTTTGGAGTATGTATACCCTTTCTACTTTGTTCAATTGAAGCTGCCTTGCTTGGGCTGGTGTTAATAATAATAATAAATTTAAAGCCTAGAATCCACACATGGTGCTTAATGGCTGTACAATAATTGCATACATACATATACACACATACATGTACATTCTCTCACAGATACATTGATAGATGGATCACTAATGTTAATTCTCCAAAAGCTAAAATTCTTTAAAAATCTTCTTCGCATGAACCACCACAGAGAATGCTTTGATATTTTATATGGAACTTCCTTTGGTGGTGAAGATTAAAGTTTGTTCAAGGCAGGTTGGTAGGTCAATATTTGGGCTCTCTCTGGTAGCATTCCCATTTTGGGGCTCCACCCAAAAGTTGTATTTCAAGAACCGATGGGCTGATTTGAAACAAATTTGGCATGTAGTATATCTGGGTCAAAAGTACTTGATTGATGCCCAGATTTTTTTTTTCATAGCCCTGTGAGAACCCCATGACCTAAAAATAGAACAAAATTAAAACACCTGTATTGCAAAAAACTGCACAGACCAGAATATGGTATGCTGCTTCCTTAGGACCAGTGGAATCAGATGGATCAAACATATTGCTATTGGTTTTGTCATGGGTTGCCATATGGGGATGCCCATTTTAACACTGTTGGCAATGGGAAAATGGTGCATCATCATCTTTCTCTGTGGTAGCATGCCCATTTTGGGCTCCACCCCAAATTTGTATTTCAAGAACTGATGGGCTGATTTGAAACAAATTTGCCATGTAGTATATTTGGGTCACAAGTACTTTATTGATGCCCAAGAAAATATTTTCACGGTCCCGCGGGAACACCAGGAGTTAAAAATAGAAAAAATTTCAAATGCCCATATTTCAAAAACTGCATGGACCAGAATACTGTTTTTTGGTATGCTGCTTCCTTTGGACCATTGAAATCAGATGGACCAAAAAAATGTTATCGGCATTGTCATGGGGTGCCAGATGGATCTTCCCATTTTAACACTGTTGGCAATGGGAAAACGTTGAGTCATCATCTTGTGCTCTATCAACAAACTATTCTTCTTCAGAACCTTTTGGTCAAATCTGAACTAATTTGGTACAAAGCATCGTGGTGGTGCATAGTCTTCTGAGATTTTTTGCCAAAAAGTTGCTACTCCCCTTGGAGCTGGGTTTAATTCCCCAAAAGCCTAAAAATCTTCAAGAATCTTCTTTTCATGAATTACCACAGAGAATGCTTTGATGTTTGAGATGAAACTTCCTTTGGTGGTGGAGACTGACATTTGTTCAAGTCAAGTTGGTAGGTCAATATTTGGGCTCCTTGTGGTAGCATGCCAATTTTTGGGGTTCCATCCAAAATATGTATTTCATGAACCGATGGGCTGATTTGAACCAATTTGGTGTGTAGTATAATTGGGTCATAACTACTTGATTTGGGCCTGAAATTTTTTTTGCTGTCACATGAGAACCCCACAAACTAAAAATAGAAAAAATTCAAACAACCATATTTCAAAAACTGCATGGACCAGAATATTGTTTTTTGGTTTGCAGCTTCCTTAGGAACAGTGAAGCAGATGGACCAAAACAAATTGCCATTGATTTTGTCTTGAGGTGCCATATGGGGATGTCCATGTTAACACTGTTGGCTGTGGGAAATGCCAAGTGATTATGTTTTCTTGTGCTCCATCAACTAAATATTGTTCTTTAGAACCTTTGGGCCAAGTCTAAACTAATTTGGTACAAAGCATCTTGGTGGAGTTTACTCTTCTGATGTTTTTCTTTAAAAGTTACTATGCCCCTTGGAGTGGGGGTTAATGCCCCATCACCACCAAATGCTTTCTAAATCATCTTCTCATAAGCTACTCGCAATAATGTTTAGATTTCGGGTATTACTTTTGTGATGCAGATTCAAGTCATTTCAAAGGAACTCAGTAGGCCAAAATTTGGGGTCCCTGTGGGAGGATGCCCATTTTGGGCGCCACTCAAAATTTCTATTTCCTGAAGCAATGGGCTGATTTGAACCAAAATTGTCATGCAGTATAACTGGGTATTAGATGAAAGTATCTGATTTATTCCCAAAAAATTTGGGGGGTGGGTAGAGAGAAACACATAGTTTAAAAACAAATCTCGAACAGACTCTTCTTTTTCCAGACTTCACAGAACAGAGCTTTGTTTTTGTCTAAGAAGCTCTCCTAGGACCAGCAGAAGCGAATGGCCAAAAAAATTGCCTTTGGTTGTGTCATGGCAAATCAAAAAATTGCTCTTGATGTCCATCGCTTACTGACACACTCATCTCTTTTGACAACTTGAGCCTGATGAGCATTTTACTTGAGCCTCTATTTTTGGCTTGAGGTGCTTCACACGAAAGGAGAAACCTGTTCTGTGATTACAAAACCAGACAGAAAATTTGGATTGGATCGCAAATGGGTTGTGATTTCGTCGAAATTATCTTTCTGCTTTTTCCCCCATAGCCCTGATAAATCTCACCTGTCAGAATGAATGTGTGACATTGAATCTGATATGGTTGGCAATGGAAATACAAATGGGTGATGATGATTGTATATAAATACATGAAAGCATTCATGTAACAGAAGTATTCAAGCAACGTTGATTTTGTCACTTTTCTGTATTTACTCTATGTATTGGGGCACTCTATGATTTGGGACACACATATTTTCCAGAAAACTATATTTTTTTTATGCTCCAAAGTTTGGGACATTCAGGAGATTTGTTTCCAGTTGGCCGGTCGCTAGTAGCAGAAGACACTCATAAAAAAAATTCTTTAGTAACTAAAAATTTTCATTTTTTGCTTCCAAAACATAGCTTATGATCCCTCATTGGAACGAGTGCAATACGTTCGTTCCAATGAGGGATCATAAGCTATGTTTTGGAAGCAAAAAATTAAAATATAAAAAAAAATTGGTCGGCGATTTTCGTATATAGCGATGGAAAACGAATCACACACAACTTTATTCAGCATCAAATCAAGACCAGGCTCTGTTCTTTCCCCATTTTCTAAGAATTGGGACAGCTGTAAAAATAATTATTTTTAGCTGTCTCAATACATAGAGTAAATACGGTATATTAGATTGAATGCCTGTATTGGAGGTACTGAGTCCCAATAGGTCTATAAACAGGTGGAAACTCCCTGTGGTAACCCCCGGAAGTGAAGCAGTACTTGTTTACTTTGGTAAAAAGCTCTGTTTTACTGGTAAAATAAGACCCAGTAACCAATGCCTGGCATGGACGTCCTCTAAAATGGGCAACACAGGTATAAACGATTGGCTGGACTTGACTTTAATTCCATGTTGTGGTCACGCACATTGTGCAGAAATATGTAGTCTTAAACACCAATAAATAGAGGATATCTAGTGTTTTTGAGTTGATACAGAAAATTATCTCATGAGTGACTGAGACAAATGTTTATTTTTGTGAGCGCTCGCATGGAGCGCTTGCGCGAGCGAAAATAGCCGTTTGTCTCGGTCACAACTGAGATAATTTCAGTATCCACTCAAAAAAAAACTAGATTTTCTTTTTATTATACGCTTTTTTATAAGAATCGGATAATTCCACTCGTTTCAACCTTGAATTGATGCATGAAAGTAAACAGCACATTGAATCATTGGAACACCTGATTTGATTGATACTCGGAACTGATAGTGTCTTGCAGTCTGATTCAGTTGGCGGGTTTCTAGTCCAAACATGGCCTGAAAGTCTGTAATGTATGTTTTTGGTTTGGTACATCCTTTGAAAGGACGTACCAATCAAAAACTTCTATTACAGACTTTCAGGCCATGTTTGGATTAGCGGGTTTCATGCATCAATTCAAGGTGAATATGTGTTGAATTATTGCTTGAAATGATCGGTATCCACTCTAAAACACTAGATTTTCATTTCATTATACATTTTTAGAACAAATTGATCATTTCCAGTGATTATTTGGCTTGATTTCACCTTGAAGTGATCCTTTGAAAGCCGCAATTTTGATTGATACCGTGAAAGTGAAAATTTCTAGATCTTCACAGTGGGGGATACGATTTCTATCTTTCTGCAATTTCTTCGATAATCTGTCGTTTAGCATATAATAAATAAATAACCAGGTGGAAGTTATAGAAAGAACATGATCATAATGTAAGAAGTCCAAGAGGAAAAAGAAAAATTGCTTACCTGGTGTTGAATGTCCTGTTTTGTGCATTGTCCATTGGGAGGTCGAAAGACATCATCTGGGCAAAAGAACTAGTCGGGTCCTCCCCTTGAATTGTTTTACTGTCTTGTGGTATGGCTTATTAGTCCCCTATGGGAACTATAAGGGGACTATAGGATTGCACTCCGTCTGTCTGTCAGTCTGTCTGTCCGTCTGTCCATCCATCTGTCTGTCTGTCTGTCTGTCTGTTTTTATATTACCACCTCTCCCTCCAACATGCTTTAAGCTACACCTTTCATATTTGATACATGGATAAATGGTTCTGAGGGAATGATGCATGCTCAAAATCTTTGTTTCAAAATCCAAGATGGTGGAATGGCGGCCATTTTTGTTGTGTTTTTTTAAGCTTTCTTCCCTATTTTCATGTTACCACCCTTCCCTCCAACATGGTTCAAGCTACACCTTGCATATTTGGCACGTGGATAGAGGGTTGGGAGGGGATGATACACGTTCAATATTTTTTTCTTCAAAATCCAAGATGGCGGCATGGCGGCCATTTTTGTTGTGTTTTTTTAAGCTTTTTTCTCTATTTTATGTTACCACCCCTCACTCCAACATGGTTCAAGCTACACTTTTCATATTTGGCACATGGATAGAGGGTTGTGATGGGATGATGCACGTTCAATATTTTTTTTTCAAAATTCAAGATGGCACCATGGCAGCCATTTTTGTGTTTTTTACGCATTTTTCTCTATTTTATGTTACCACCCCTCCCTCCAACATGGTTCAAGCTACACCTTTCATAAAAGGTACATGGATAAAGGGTTGTGAGGGGATTATGCACGCTCAATATTTTTTTTTCAAAATCTTAGATCTGTCTGTCTGTCTGTGTCTGTCTGTCTGTCTGTCTGTTCGTCTATTTGTCTGTCTGTTTTTATGTTACCACCTCTCCCTCCAACATGCTTTAAGCTACACTTTTCATATTTGGTACGTGGATAAATGGTTCTGAAGGGATGATGCACGCTTAATATTTTTTTTTCAAAATCCAAGATAGCGGAATGGCGGCCATTTTTGCTGTGTTTTTTAAGCTTTTTTTTCTCTATTTTTATGTTACCACCCTCCCCCCAACATGGTTCAAGCTACACTTCTCTCAATTCTCAATTTTTAGATTCCATTCACATTTGAAATCCTGTCTGATAACCTGTATTTTACCCAAACCACCTCCCAGGTCTGACACTCCTGTTGACTGTTGTCATGAAACCCGAATTGTCCCCAGGCCAAACCGTCGCCAATTATTTTACCAAAACTGCCCCCCCCCCCCCTCCCCCCAGGTCTGATACTCCTGCTGACTGTGGTCATGTCTTATGTGACAAAAACACCTTATGTCACAAAAGCACCATAGGGGACTAATACCAGTGGTCAAACACTTGTTCCTATTGGTATTGTTGGTTTGCTTCCAAAAAAATGACTTTTCCCTTTTGCCAGCGAATTTGCTGCTTCCTTTAAACTGTTTGCTACTGCCTTTCTTATGATACATGTAGCCATATCGATAGGTGACACCAGTTCTGACATTGTCTGTCTTATTTATAACTTTGATTTTGTCTGATCTTCCTCAAAGACCATAGTTAAAGTGTGATTGCTTAATGAACAAAGGGGTGTATTTCTGCTGTTCAGATCAGCCTTACATAGCTCTTTACAGTGCATGGAAATGTCATGATGTGCAAAACTGAAAGACTAACTGAGTCAGTTCATACTGAAGTGGTTAAGATGCTGCTGTCATGGTGATCCTCCTGTCAGTCATTGCTACTATCCAGGAGCCATTTTGTATTGGTTGTGGACTTCACCAGCTTATGTGGTCTTTCGACAAGCTTTCTTCATCTGATGTGTAGCCAGTAAACATTTTCTCCTCCCCATCTCCTTGTCTTGATATTTTATGGGAAGAAGGTATGCTGATTACTGCACCAAAAATATCAAATTTCGAAATGATTGTAGGTTGATGTCTTGTAATTGCTTGAGTGAACTGACTCCAAATGGCATTGTGAATTCCTTTGTGTTCAGTCCTGGTGCCGTGTCATTTGCGTATTTTAGGGGAAGAAGGCATTCCAATTGCTGCAGCCAAACTATCAAACTTAATTGCTTGAGTGAGAGGACTCAAAATGGAGTTGGGAATTCCTTTGTGTTCAACTCCTGTGCCATGCCCTTTGCATCATTAGGGTGAGCCCCTCACCCATCAGCCACTTGTATCCTACATTCCTGATCATCCACCGTCAAAGATAAAACCTTTGTGTTCACCTGATTGAAGGTTGTCGAACACAAAAGCAGTCTTTGAAACTGATTTCATAAACAATGGTGAAATTCCTGATTGTGGGACAGTTCATCCACTCACCAAACTTTTTTCCTCTGAACAATAAAGTTGATTCCTTACATTTTCTTATGATAAAAAGTTTTCCAAATTATGTAAAGCAAGTGTCGTGTAGAAAATAACTTTTTGAATAGGTGGTTTATGCTTCATTGTGCGATGACCTGAAACTTTTATGTGAACAAAGGCGAACTAACACATGACCTTTTTTGGTGAACTTGTGTAGTCTCATGAAATCCCATAAGGAGATGGGAGAAGACAGAATTACTCTGACAAATGCTGAATGCACTATGCTTAAAGATCAGTTTGGCTTCAGTGCATCCAATATTGAAATTTAATATATATTTAATTGAATCAATGTTCATTTTATCACTGGAATTTGCAAAAAGTGATCAAATTCCTGTTAAATCAAATGCTCCTGTTAATTGAATATTTTTTACAAGTAAAGTGGCTATTCAGTTAACTGAGTTACACTCGGCCATTTGCATTGCATTTTGTTGCATCCATTCAAGAAAGGATTGGTGTCATATAGTTTGAATAAAGAACTCTAAATCTTAATTTCACTCTTCTCTAGATTGTCTATGTAGCCAGAAACCCAAAAGATGTTTGTGTATCATACCATTATTTTATGAAAGGTTTTAGTGATATGGGTTACAAAGGGAACTTTGAAGATACATTTGACAGATTCCTTAATGATAAAGGTAAGTATCTTTGAAGAATCTAATTATAAAATGAATATCTCTCCAAACCAGGTATAAATCAGTTGCAGACATTTTTGTTTGGTCTACATGCACATTCTTTAGCTAAAAGTAAACTTTGTCCTAAGTCACAGGAATTGTTCTTGCAAATGCATGCTGCAAGAATCAATTTGGAATTTGAGAGTACTGTTACACCCTTTTCAGTGCAACCAGTAACATATTCCATAAAAAACAACCTTATATCTTTATATATTTACTTAAGTTTAACCATTGTTTTCTTTTCTTACATGTAGATGTAGAACATGTTCTTACATGTAGAACATATTCCTACATGCAGACTTTTGATGATCTTGCTGATGAAAGAACCTTGGCAGTGGCTTCTAGTTAATTCTTGGCTGCCTATACAGATTCTTTCGATTTTGAAAAGGAGGCATGTTTTCTGCTTGCTATCATTTGAAAAGATATAGTGCATGGAAAGTGTTTGTAAAGCATCAATGAACATAATTTTCTTGCTCCCAGTGTGATGTACATAAAGTAAGAGAACATTGGTACTGGCCATTGCCAAGAAAGAAACTCGCATATTGATGCAACTGATCATATTTTTCAGAACTAGATGACAAAACAATTCAATGTTATTCATTTCTGAAAGTCCATCTGTACACCATTCACTTTACCAATGTACTGTAAATAAGGGGTGGGAGGTTATGGAATAAATATCTATAGTACATGTCGAGGCTTTTCCAATGGCATCCATATTTGTACTGTTTGAACAATAATAACTATTGCTATATATTAAGAAAACTAACTGAATGTTTTTCCTATATAATAAAGCGGGAGCATTCTGGCTCAGCGATTATGGCATTGAACTTCAAACCGGAAGGTCTACGGTTTGATCCCTGCCAAGGGAAACTCTGTTGTGTTCTTGGGCAAGGCACTTCATCTCGATTTCCCTTATTGGATATGGCACTGTAGCACTTTGAACTTAAGCGTACTGCATGTCGATGGTGCACTACTCTTTGACTAATGCTAACGTCTTCTTATGTGGAAGTAGTATGTTGTGGAGTCTGACAGTTGCTTGTTGGTTCTCTTTGAGTACGCCGACTTTCTCCACCCATTAAACTGTCTGACATGAGGTGAACCTGGCTGTCGGAAGTGTCGTTAAAACCTAATAAACAAATAAATGAATATAATAAAACCATATTAACTCTTTGCATACTGATGTCAAAATACCAAAATTTCAAGCAGCAATTTATTCCCATATTGCGACTTGAAATTTAACCAATTCAGTGAGCTCTATAAAATATAGTTCGAATTGATTAAATTCTTAAAACAAAGATCATAATAAAAGGTCTTTTAATAATGAAATAACAAAAATGGGAGCACGGTGGTCCATTAGGTAGAGATGCAGGCTACAAGCTGAGAAGTCCTCGGTTTGAATCCCACCTCCGGCAACTGTGTTGTGTCCTTAGAAAAGACACTTAATCCCCATTGCCCATGTGGGAGTACGGTGGCATTGTGTACTAAGGTGTATTGCATGTCGCTGGTGCACTTGTCTTCAACTGCTGCTAACCCTGCTTGTGTGGAGTGAGTATGTTGGGGAGTCTGACAGTTGCTCACCATTGCTCAGTGGTTCTCTCGGGCTACTACAGGCTTCCACCTCCCGTAAAACTGTCTGACATGAAGAGACCCTGGCTGTCAAAAGTATCATTAAACCCCAATAAATAAATAAACAAATAAATAAATAAATAACAAAACTGAACTTTGAAAATGGAATTGTAAGTAAATAAATTTATTATACCCCCCATCCCCCTGCAACAAAGGTATCAGCATGTGTCCTCATTGTCACATTTTCTCCCTTTTTGACTCGTCCCATGGCCTAGTCAATGAGGGAGAAATTGTGACAATAAGAACCTGAGGTATTTGTTTCTTTGCGGGATAGACTTAGTGATGAGAGTCCATAGAGGCCACTTGTCCAGTTCCCACTCAGTAAGGTAGTTTGATCAGTTTAAACACAGTAAAACCTTTTGGGCATTTTTTGCTGAGCCTTGTGATTCAGTATTTTGGTTTATTGCATAAACTGGAACTGAACCAGAAAACTGAAAAAAATGCCATCTCTATAGTTGATGTTTTGTGTTGACTAATTGACCAGTTCCAACAGCCTAAGTAGAAGTTGCTTGATTGAGACAAAAAGAGTATTTTTTGCATCATGTTATAAAATGGTTACCCACGTGATGTGATCACCTCCTTCTACACCTTTCAGGTTTTGCTGAATTTTTCGCCTTCAAGAATCATGGTTGTTTATTGTAAGGGACCAGTGTTCATATACCAGTTTCTTATTGGTTTTTTTTCAGTGAATATACGGAACCTATTTATTTTTACCTTTAACCCTTTACCTAACATGAAAAGCAGACGACGCTTGCCCAAAAAATTCTTTGATAACTAATTTTTTTCATTTTTTCGTCTCAAAAACATAGGTTATGACCCCTCATTGGAACGAGCTCAACGAGCTCGTTCCAACGAGGGGTCATAACCTATGTTTTTGAGACAAAAAATGAAAAAATAATGAAAATTAATTGGCGATTTTTGAGACTAGTGCTAGCCAGTTTTGGCCATTACCTTGGGTAAAGGGTTAACCATTAAATCACATTTTTTTTTCTAGTTTCGTATAGTCCATGGTGGAAGCATGTTCTTGTATTTTGGGAGCACAGACATGATGACAATATTTTGTTCTTGAAATATGAAGACATGAGAAAGGTAAGTCTCCAATATCTAAATGTACAGAATATTATTTATTACATGCCTGTTCTATGAAATCCCCATCTACAGAAACACTGAGCCATGCAGAAAATGAAAATCTGTTCTGAACATATGTGCCAAATGGAAATCGTTGACAGATTATTTTTAAATAGAAGTAAAATTTCGCTTCAATTTTCTACAAATCATGCACTGCAATTATCTTTGGATTGTTAGCGATGTCTAAAAATAGTAACACAGGTTCCCTTCGCATATTTTGTTGGCGATAAAATGTGTTCTTTTTGTTGATTATTTGTTCCCTGAGTCCCAATGTGTTGTATGTGCCTACCGGCACTAAATTGCTGAGTGTCCTTCTTATGATTGCTTATATAGACATGAAGGCATGTAATAAACACAGAACGACACACGTCTGTGAATGGGTTAATCAATATGGTACTTGTGCCATTGCAGAAGGATAAAACTCAAGGCTTGCAGTAGTGTTGTATGGTTAACCGGTTTTATAAGTCGGTTTCGGTTTTGCTTGAAAACCGAAACCGTGTAACTGGTAAATGAGTACGGTTTCGGTTTTTTCCTAAAATGTCGGGAAGAGATGTTTTCTTTATTCAGTTTTCACTAACAATGTCTGAAATGTCAAGCTTTGTCAGGAAATAACAGTGTCGTCAATGCACGCCACATTCTGGGTGTAAAGGGGGCCACTGCAGCATGTCCAGATCACTCGAGGATGATGTATGACAAGTTGTCAATCACACATCGTTGACGTAAAAATGGGTTGTGTTTTCTGTGAGAATGACAAAACAGACAGCCAACACGCCTACATTTCACTGATTACAGGAAATACCTTTCGCAATTGGCTTCGTTTTTTAACAGGTTTGTATGACATAGTCAATCAGTTTAATTAAAATTACTTATCTACAATCTGTTGGACAGGGAATAATATATCAGAAAAAGGTCTTGGCATTTCATTGTCGACAGTGTCGTATTCGAAAATAACATTTGTCACGGGTTGCCCCACCACGTGTTTCGTATGTAGTCTGCTGTTGCCTCCCTTGATGTGCTTATCTGGGAAGAGGTTTTACTGCAATTCAGTCTTGGGACGTTCCAACCCGAGACGATTTGTCCTGAAGACTTCGGCCCACTAAAAACACGAAACCGCAAGTTCTTATTCTATTTAGTTCAATATATGAAGGCCAAAACGTCTTGAACCGAAACGTCCCGAGGCCGAAACGTCACAAGACCGAATCATCCATATCCACGGGAAAAAGCTGCGTTCCGTAATATCGCTGTCAACGTGCCATGGTTGCATTCCCACACAACTTTAAGGGGGCCAATCAAAGGAACAAATCAGCGGTAGAAATTGGAATGTTAAGAGGCAAATGCAAAAAAAGTTACAATATATAACAGTCCACCAGTGAATTTGTGAAATGAATTCCGTTGAGCTAAAACCATTGCGTGCACGAGGAGGGGGGGGGGGGGGAGGAAAGACAATAGGTATTTGGTAAAGTGGTTCGTTTTGAAGCCCACCTAGCTACAAACAATATGACTTTCCCATTCCAGGCTGACATGAAATGATTGATTATTTTACTAGGACGGGTGGTGGTTCTAGTCACCACTGTGTGTGTGTGTGGGGGGGGGGGGGGGGGGGGTATTGAAAAGAGTCCATACATCAGTTCATTGTCAAATATGTTAGGATGGGTGTCTAGGTGGCCCACTTGGCAACGCTTGTTATTATTTGCAATGCCTGGTAGGGTCACTTTGCTAGGCTGCCCAGGGCCCCACCCAGGAGTGAACACTGAACAGAGCCCTGGGAAATTGTGAATTAGCTCTTTTCACACCCATGTGTTAATATCAATTCATCATAGACTCTCTTATGCCGGAACTTAAAGACCAGAGGTGTAGGGGGGGGGGGGGGGCATGTGCCTAGAATTGGTGAGTGGTGATATTCTGCGAACACTGTTACATTTTATTTTCTTTTATATTTTTTTTGTTTTGATAATGCCTTCCATTTATACACTTAGCACAAATGCTAGTCACTGCCAATTAAATCACCATTGAAAATATGACAGTATGGGCATTATATTGACACTACATAGTTTCTGTTGGAAACTGCAGATGCCTTACTATAAAAAACCAAAAACCGACCTATAAACCGAGTTTTTTTTAAAAAACCGAACCGAAACTGAACCGAAACCATAGCACCCATAAATTGTTTTCCAAAATTAAAAAAATCTTCTCCAGAACCATCAATTAGAATCTTCTGATATTTGGTATATAACATCTCTAGACGAGGGGTCAGATTCAAGTTTGTTCAAAACGGATTCCGTGGTTAATATGTGGGCTCCCTATGGGGCCCATATTTTAACTTAATACAATATGAGGTAATTTCTTTAAAAATCTTCTTCTTCAGATCTGCAAGTCAGAATTCTTTCATATTTGGTATACAAAATCACTAAGAGAGTCATTTTCAGGTTTGTTCAGATCAGGTCCCTGGTTAATATTTGGGCTCCGGGAATATTTACTTAGTGAAATATGAAGAAATTGTTAAAAAAAATCTTCTTTAGACACACCTGTCAGAATGCTCTCATATTTGGTATCAACAACTGTAGGAGAGTCAGATTCAAGTTTCGTTCAGATCGAGTCCCTGGGTTAATATTTGGGCTCCCTATTAGATCCTGAATTTTAACTTAGAGCAATATGAGGGAATCTTTTTAAAAATCTTCTTATCCAGAGTCATCCATTAGAATCTTTTGATATTTGGTATACAACATCTCTAGATGGGTCAGATTCAAGTTTATTCAAATCGAGTCCCTGGTTAATATTTGGGCTCCCAATGGGAGATCAAATTTTAACTTAATGCAATATGAGGGAATTTCTTTGAAAATTTTCTTCTTCAGAGCCACCAGTCAGAATGCTTCCATATTTGGTAGACAATATCTCTAGGGGGGTCAGATGCAAGTTTGTTCAAATCGAGTTCCTGTGTTTATATTTGGGATCCCTATGTGAGCCCAAATTTTAAGCTAGAGCACTATGAGGGAATTTCTTTAAACTTCTTCTTCAGATTCACCAGTCGGAATCCTTTCATATTTGGTATACAACATCTTTAGGTGGGTCAGTTTCAGGTTTGTTCAAATCGGGTCCCTGTGTAAATACTTGGGCCCCCAATGATAGCCTGAATTTCAGCTTAGAGCAATCTGAGGAAATCTCTTTAAAAATCTTCTCCTTCAGATCCACCAGTCAGAATGCTTTCATATTTGGTATTTAACATATCTGGGATGGTCAGATTTACGTTTGTTCAAATCGGATCCCTGGGTTAGTATTTGGGCTCTCTATTGGAGCCTGAATTTTAACTTCATGCAAAATTAGGGAATTTCTTTAAAAATCTACTCCAGAACCATCAATTAGAATCTTTTGATATTTGGTATACAACATCTCTACAGGGGTCAGAATCAAATTTGTTCAAATCGGATCCATGGGATGATATATGGACTCCCTTTGAAAGCCCACATTTTAACTTATTGCAAGATGAGGAAATTTCTTAAAAAATCTTCTTCAGATCCACCAGTCAGAATCTTTTCATTTTTGGTATACAACATTTATAGGGGAGTCAGATTCAAATTTGTTCAAATCGAGCCCCTGGGTTATTAATTTGGGCTATCTATGGGAGCCTGAATTTGAACTTGTTGCAATATGAGAGAATTTCTTTAAAAATCTTCTTCAAATCCACCAGTCAGAATCCTTTCATATTTGGTATATCTCTAGAGGGATCAGATTGAAGTTTGGTCAATTTGAGTCCCTGGTTTAATATTTGGGCTCTCTATAGGGGGTTGGGGGAGGTGAGCAGGTTAGGTTCAAGTCTGTTCATATCCATTCCTTAGCATTTTCCCATAAAATTTGCCTTTCATGACTTCATTCCTCTGTAATGTTTATGAACCATAACTAACTGAATGTGAACCAAAATACTTCTTTAAACCACTTTGTCAGGTGAGCGATTAAGGCCTCTTGGGGCCTCTTGTCTTATAAATTGTTAACTAGAGAGCTCTCCCCAGGGTTCTTATGCTGTTTTGAAATTTTTGAAAAAGTATGAAAAATTGAATATTTATGTTGGGCTAGAAAAGGCTTTGAAAAAGATGGAAAATTTTCAGTCAAGCCTTGGGATATTAATACATTATGAAATTTTGAACAAACTTGAAATCAGCAGCGTATCTATGGAAAATAGCACCTATGGCATACACATATGAATAGAATGGCATGTTGTTTCCATCTTAAAAGAATTTCCTCCAAAATAAATAGCTACAATTAACATGCGATCTCGCAATATTGTTGATATTTATATTGGCAGAAATTCCGTTGGGATGTAAAAAGCATGACAGGTGTAGTAAAACAGAGAAGTCAGAAAAGCAACACAACCTCCCAAGGAGAATGGTCTTACTGCCAGCTGCCAACTTGAAGCAGTCCAAAGAAGATCTGTGCGCTGGGCAATGTCTGATTTCAGACACACATCTAGTGTCACAGAAATGCTCCAGACCTCTGGCATATTGACTCTAGACTGTCCCTTGTGTACAAAATAACACACAATCTAGTTACTATCCCCATTGACGGCTATCTAACCCCAATAACA
This sequence comes from Pictodentalium vernedei, assembly GCA_031216915.1. Taxonomy (NCBI): domain Eukaryota; kingdom Metazoa; phylum Mollusca; class Scaphopoda; order Dentaliida; family Dentaliidae; genus Pictodentalium; species Pictodentalium vernedei. Next base: position 233,290,682 of record CM062296.1, read on the forward strand.
AGAAAATCTCGCCATAACCAGCCATGGTGCTACAGACAAATTACAGCAACCACAGACAACTACAAGTACCCATTCTTCCCAAGGACTGTATATCATTGGAATACCCTCCCACCTCATATCCTCTCCCTCCCTACCCTTGAGCAGTTCAATATGGCTGTTAGTCATATTGATCATGTCTCACTGTAGCCTTGCTTCCTCCAGCTTTTACTTTTTAACCAAATTTTTCTGATCTTATCTGTATATAGCTTTAGGCCTGTTACTATACTTCTCTAATGTTCATTGTGGTTGACACGCTGAATGTCTATGTCCCTGCAAGGGGTTCGACATAAGTGGAAGATAGATAGATAGATAGTCACTGAGGTTCAACAATGGTACTATAAGGTACAGGGCTCAAAATAAATTTTTTTCAATGTGTAGCAAAATGCTACACAGTTTAAAAAATTGCATAGCATTGTTTGAAAATTGCATAGCATCTTTCTAGTACCAAGTTGTGAGTACCTCTGTAGATAGATAGAAGACTATACTCTTGTACTTGTAGGCTATATATCTATATTATATCTCATGTGACTTCCTTGCATTCTGATTGGCTGAAAGATGATACCCTATTTCGTGTAGTTTGCATCCACAGAACTGACCAGGCACTACACCCAGGCACTACACGTTTTCTACTTTTAGCACACTACTATATCAGTTTTCTTTTCAAACTGGGCGAATAAAACTAATCAGGCTAAATTTAAATATCGATTCACAGAGGCACAACATCCACAAAACGACCCGGAAAGAAATCTTTGTGGAAAAATGTATCACTTTTCCATTGTTGAAGTCACATTTTTCGAGGCGTTCATTTTATTCCTTGAGAAGATGATCCATATCTCGTTTCGAAGAGAATGATCCATACCTGGGTACAACTTTCATGAGAATGCATCCGGATATGAAAAATCGTTTGTTTCGCTGCTCATATTATTTCACTATTCAGTTGTATGTTTTGGGCAGTAAACGAATAAATAATGGAATTCATTTGAATCTTCGGCGTTTGGCATCCCGTACTGACTCATTCGGTAATGTATATGTGTGACAAATGTGTAGAAATTATCAAACTGCGTTGTCAAATTTCGAAAATTTTAGCTTTCATCCACGAGTTGCGCGATTCTAGAATACACACTTCCGTTTGGGGGAAATGTTTTGTTTACCCTTGCCGACCGATTCAAAATCTGTCTTCTGCTCATATCAATAATCCAAGTTAGCCGTGTTTTGGAAGAAGAAAATGTTTTTTAAAAACTACATGGTATTTTTTTCTATATAACGCTGGTTGGTAGGGCTGCTAAATTGTGCCTTGGTAATAGATTAACAAATCGGACAGATGTTTTTCTTGATGGGTGTTCGATATAATATAAGGATTAGTGCATGTCTTGTCGTTGACTACGCCCATATAGTGCCCAGTGAGGTGGTGTAGTTCCCTCCGAATATTTGCCCCTCCCAAAATTTCTATTTTCCAAACCGAGAGGCAAATTTGGACCAAATTGATATGAGGGCTTATTGGGTCATAAGTACTTAATTTATGCAAAAAAAAATTTTCGCGTTGCCCCATGGGAACCGCAGGAGCTAAAAATAGAAAAAAATTAAAACGCCGATATCTCCAAAACTACACGGCACTGAGAATTCTTATTTGTTGTGAAGCTTCCTTAGGACCAACAGAATGGAATGGTAAAAAAAAAAAAATTGCCATCGGTTTTATCATGGGTTTTTTTGGGGGGACTTTGAAAAAGTGCTGAGTCAGCATTTTTTAACACTGTGGGTAATGGGGAAAACATATAAGGCTACTTTTCTCCCAAACCACTGCCCCAAAAGCTTTCAAATTTCACATATGACATCTTTGGAAGATTGTTTCACACGTTTATTGAAATCAATTCCCTGGGTCGATATTTGGGCTCTCTATGGGAGCCCAAATGTTTAAATTAGTGCAGTATGAGGAGTATTTTTTAAAAATCTTCTTCTTCAGATCTACCAATAAGAATTTTGTGATATTTGGTATACAGCATCCTTAGGGGGGTGAGATTCAAGTTTGTTCAAGCCAAGTCCCTGGGTTCATATTTAGGCTGAAAATTTGGGGTCCCGTTGCGGACTTAGAAATTTTGGACCAAAATCCGAAAATTTATTTTTTTGTTTTTTATGCGTTTCGGTCAATTTTAAGACAAAAAAAAAATTTTGTTTTACACTGAAAATTTGAGGTCCGGGTGGGTCTTAGAAAATTTTGGACCCAAATTCGGAAATTAGTTTTTTGGTTTTTTAGGCGTTTTAAGAAGAAAAATAAATTTAGGCTGAAAATATTTTGTTTGTGAAAAAAATCTCAATTTTGGGACGTAAAATGCAGGAACTGAAAATAGAAGGAAAATCCTGTGTATTGTGTGGGCACAATCGCTTCATCTAATTGGTATATGCTTTTCTTAAGAGGGGCGTATGCAGCTTATTCAAGTCCCTGGTTTGATATTTAGACTACCATGTCAGGTGAGCGCCCGCAGGCCCCCTGGAGGCTTCTTGTTTAACAATCCTCCCACCCTAGTTCTTCTCACCCATGATAATCAAAGGCAGATCATACATCTGAAGAAAATTCTTTTCACTATTCGAGGATGGCTTGTCTGACTTTAATAGAAAATGCTCAGAAAAGGCAATGAAAGATCATGGCACATTCAGAGGTATCTAAAATGCGATGATCAACTAATTATCATGTGGTTGAGCACATGCATTCTCAAAATAGAAAAAAAGGAAAATAAAATACACAAATCTAAGGACACCTGAAGAGGAAGTAAGAAATAAAGCAAAAAATGATCTAGAAAAACAGAAGTCTGTAAGCCAGAGACTAAACAACAGGTCAACAGTAATCTTTCTTGAATGCCTTCACTACACAATCCAAACCTGGAAAAGTTACAAAGGACACCCAAATTCCAGGATTTTTCAACCAACAGTTAAACTTCTCAAGAGATCAGTCAGTCTTCAGGTTTTGAGGTGAGCTGTTGCTCTTGCACGCCATCGCACCTGCAATTTTTATGCCCTCGCCCAAAAAATTTGGGGGAGCATATAATCACTGCTTCATTCATTCATTTGTCTGTACGTCCATCCATCCATCCATCTGACTGTCCATCTGCCCATCTTCAGCGACATGCCAGCAGTGAGTGAATGGATTTCAATGAAATTTGGTATGAGAAATCCTTGTGACAAGCCGCTCCTACATATATTATAAAAAAGTTGTCTGCATATTTTTCACCAGAGTTATGGTCCTTGCATTTCAAAGACATCTCCCAAATTATTTCCCCATAGCGGGGAACCACAATTGTATGAATCTGCTTGTTAACTAAGATGACTGTTGGGGAGCATCCATCAGTTTTACTGATTTTCTTGTTACTTTTTGTTTCTAAACAACAGCATGCCTCGATTTCACTTAACAAGTAGTTAACTCTTAATTAATGGATCAGTGTAATATCCAAATTGTTTAGGAAGTAGATTAATTTTTTTTTAAATTTCAGCAAAACCATATCATGTGACCCCTCACTGGAACAAGCATATTGAGCTCTTTCTAATGAGGGGTCACATAATATGATATTATTGAAATTTTGTAAGAATTGGGTGAAAAAAAATAAAATAAATATTTAATGATATGTGTTTTCTGTAAAGGTTTAAAATATATTCAAAATATATTCACAGGAAAGAGGCCAAATAATACAATATGTGCATGAAAAATGTGAACAGTACACCATGAATTATGCAGGGACTCAACAATAGTGTGCTTCACTTCAAATGTTAGTGAACTGTAGACAGAGCACTACCCATTTTCAAAACTGAAAGACTGGATCGGTTGAAATATACAATTAAAAACTACATGAACTGAATGAAATTGAGATGCCCAAAATAAAGATCTGACTGAGGCTAGCAAACAAAAAGTAAAACCACCAAGTATGAAATAAGTCTACACTTACTAAAAGAGGAGACAACCTTTACAGATTGTAGCAAATTAGAATTTAGTGACTTGCCAGAAAGATACATACCTAGTTAACTAAATATTAAACAAATTCAGAAATTGGAAAATTAGAGGCTGCTCGGTTTTGCCAACTATGAGTTCTGACAAAGCTAGCATGGATAAAAGAAACAGTACTAGGAAATCATCTAGGGCATGCCCGGACACCCAAAGGTGATCAGGAAAAAACAGGACAAAAGAGTAACAACAGGGATACTTGGACATGCTAGACATCAGGCCTGAAAATAAGCAGTCTGACATTTGCAGAATGAGGTCCCCAGAGGGTGAATTTTGATGATGCTATCCCATACAGTGGGCCAATTTATCCTCTGGGTACCACTTTCTGTTTAGTTTTTGAGACTTTGATTCAGATTGAGGTTCACAGAGGGTAAATTTAGTGATGCTACCCTGCTGTGCAGGGTAGCATCACTGAATTCACCCTCTGGGGACCTCATTCTGCAGATGACAGTCTGCTTATTTTCTGGCTTGCTAGACATGCAAGAAAATATTTATAAATGAAAAAGACATACTACTAGAATACAACAGATGCTATGATCATTATTGTATACAAAGCTTAGGGAAGACTATGATCAAATATATCCTCTTAAATGCCTCCGAGGTCTTGTGGTTCTGACTTATGAAAATGTATAAAAAGAGTAGAAAAGAACGTTATAGTGGACATGAACATACAAAAAAAAAATGTGGGAAAATTATGGAGAATTTAATGGGTTAATCAATATGGCACTTATTCCATCGCAGAAGGATAAAACTCCAGACCTGTGGCCTCTTGTTCTATCCTTCTGCTCTGGCACTTGTGCCATATCGATTAACCCATTCACACACGCTTGTCGTTCTCTGTATTGATTGATTGTAAGATAAGAAATAAAACCAGATTAAGTATCAGCGTATATGAAATCCTTCCCTCAAACTTTCCAACTATCAAAGGATGAGGCAAAATAATATATCTAAAGGAAGGGCTAGAAGCAGTGGTGGTAAATATCGATGAAGATTTGAGGAAAGTACATGCATAAACGTAAAATTAACAGGGAATGGTAACTTACCATGCAGATGTATGAACAAAACTTCATCAAGCCGTGAAAACTTGACAAAATATGATGAGCTTTTTAAAAAACAGGTAAACTTCAGTCACATAGTAATAGACAGTTTACTTGGTAATTTTCCAGATGACGAATGGATAAATTATTCCTCAAAAGATGAACAAAAAGAGAAATTTTTTGAATCTCTTCAGGATTGTTAATACAATCAATTAGTGGATAGACCAACAAGGATCGACCAAAAATGATTAATATTCGACTTAGTTGTTACAAATGACAGTAATCTCCTCCCGAATATTAATTATCTCGATCCTCTGAGAAAAAGTGACTACTGTATTCAAGAATTTAAAGTTCTTTGCAAAGTAGAACAACAGAATTCGGCTGATACCACTAAAAATAGCATCAGCAGAGATGCCTATGAAAGTACACACACACAACTATGTTTAGAATGGGAGACAGTATTGGATGGCCTTGATACTGAAGAAATGCAAACTAAATTTATGACAATACCCAACAAATCAAAGGAAAGTAACATACCCAAAAAGAAGCTCAGACCAAAAAAGTGACTGCCACAAGAAGCAGCAAAGCAGTTGAATTTATATGACAGAAACATCAGGCATGGGAAAAACAAAACTCAAGAAAACTACAAAACTTACTGTAAAGCATGTAATAAGAAGAACAGAATGGTTATGAATGAAAGAAAAATAAAGGAAAGAGAAATTGCAATTACTGCAAAGACCAACAGTAAAAACTTCTAGCAGAACGTCAACTCAAAGCGAAAACAAGGACGAGGTATCTGAACTACAAGTGGAGAAAGATGGAGATATGAAAACCCTCACCATAGATAAAGACAGGGCTAATATCATGGTGGAATTCTTCAGCGGTGTATTTACAACAGAAGATGATAAGCATGAATGTGTGTACCAGGCCACTGTGATGAGCCCTTCAACTCCAAGGCAATACAAGAGTAACTGAAAAAGCTAAATACAACAAAATCTACAGGACCTGACCAAGTCCCTCCAAAGATGCTGAAGGAGCTTGAGGATGTACTGGACCAATCTGCATCATCATTAACATGTCTTTTGAATCTGCAGAAGTACTGCAACAATGGAAAACTGGCCAGATTACACCAATATTCAAAAAAGGAAATAGATCAGTTAGCCTCACGGATATAGTTGGTAAACTGCTCACAAAACTGATTATAAAGAGAATAATAGAGCAACCTATATGCCGACAAACAGTTTGTAGCCAGAAGATCAACACTACAGCTCATAAAAGTGACAGATGAATGGACAGCAATCATAGACAGTGGTGGTAAACTAGATGTGATATACATGGCTTTCATGAAAGCAATTGATAAGGTACATCATGGTAGACTAATACACAAGATGGATGGATATAAAATACACCCAAAAACATTCAGATGGATCAGTCAAACCACAAACAAAAATTATTTCTAAATGGGGAATGCTCAGATTGGCATCCAGTCACAAGCGGAATACCACAGGGGTTCTCTACTTGTACCCATATTATTTGTGATTTTCATAAATTATCTTCCAAAGTGCATTTCTTCAAAAGTGTATATGTTTGCAGATAACACCAAAATATACAGAGATAAGCATCAGAGAAGATGAAGAAATAATACAATATGAACTTACAAATGTCTTTGAGTAGAGCAATAGATGGCTACTTAAATATCATCCGGATAAATGTAAAGTAACATGCATAAACAATCCTAAATATGAAGGAGCCATCTGTACACTAGATGGTTTTGGAATTGCAAATGCTGAAATAGAGGTTGAAAAGATAATGTATACACAAAAAATATAAGCAACAAGCTATTAATTGAAAATAGAATATGTTTTCATTTTTGGAATTCACTTTAAAAACATTTCCACAATCCTGTATGAGTATTTCCATTAGTTCTTTGAATCCTGCACCCTATGTAACAAGTAACCAACTAACCCTGTGCATTTTACAGCTTTAGTCAATTTAAATTTTCATGTAGTGTGTGATATGGCAGTTGCCAGTTTTTTTTTTTATAACCAGAAAGTGTGACTAACACAGGGTTAGTCACACTTTCTGGTTATAAAAAAAGTTCATTATTAACCCTTTACCCAACATAACGGCCAAAACCGGCCAGCGCTATTCTAAAAAATCGCCAATTAATTTTTAAAATATTTTCATTTTTTGTCTCAAAAACATAGGTTATGACCCCTCGTTGGAACGAGCTCGTCGAGCTCGTTCCAGCGAGGGGTCATAACCTATGTTTTTGAGACAAAAAATGAAAAAAATTAGTTATTCAAGAATTTTTTTTGCAAGTGTCGTCTGCTTTTCATGTTAGGTAAAGGGTTAATCAAGTAAATAACCCTGAGCACTGTACATTCTTAGTGTAAATCTCATCTATATCAACTCTTTACCCAACGTAATGGCCAAAACCAGCCAGTACTGTTTGTGACCCCTTATTGGAACGGATTGTGGAAAGTTTGATTTTTTTCATGAACTCCAAAAATGAAAACATATTCTATTTTCAATTAATAGCTTGTTAAGATTGGTACCCCCAACATTACTTAAATCCTATCTCCGGTATCTGATACCTGATTTTCAAAACTTTTCAACTTTGTATTTGGGATCACAAGTACTAAAGTGTCCTAAGATTTTGTCTTCGAGCAATGAAATGTAATTTTGACATTTTCCACCCTCGATAGGCATTTACGTCGTAGCATCAACAATTTTGGGGCAATGTAGATAAAAATTTACCATGCTTGACCTCAATTATGCTCCTAGCCACAGATGATATAAATTTAGTGTTATGTTTTGTAGTTTTGTAGGGCTGTCAGCAAATAGGAAGGGTGTTCCCCGACATTGCTTACATCATATCTCCAGTGTCTGATGTTGCATTTTCAAAAATTTTTCAACTTTGTGTTTGGAAGCATGTATGCTAAAAGGTCACATGGTAAAACTTTCTGAGAGTGGAATTTAATTTTTACATTTTTTGCAACGCGTCACATTTGACATCATAACATTCAGTTTGTTGTGTCAATAAGCCTACAAATATGCCTAGATATCCTTCCAACTAACCCTGCTCTGTGTGTTTCATTTCTAAAGAGGCATTTTCTGTTGTTGGTTGGGGTGCTACAAAATTAGAGGTAGTCTTAAAATATAAACTGAGGTAAAAACATTGAAATTGATGTGAAATCAAAACTCCCAAACCAGCTATCTTTTTATTTTTCGAGCTCTGCAACATACTAAATTTTCATTTAAAGCGAACATACTTTAACATTTTTCTACTATAACCCAATGGCCCAAACTAGCTTAACTCAAAAATTATCAAGGGCCAAACACAAATTTTGAACCACCCAATCCCCAAAATTTGCTTACAAAACCGAAAATTAAAAGTCCTGTCTGACCCTCCATACATTTACTCTCCACACATGCGCAGACGTCAGGAAGTGACCGGAATTGGCGCCAACATCATTCTTTGTTTGGTCCTAAAAGTCATCAGCAATGAAATGACATCTGTGCTTTAAAATCTCCTTTTTTAGGATGCCAGACACAAATCAATGCAAGAATTGGTGGATACAAGGCTGTTATTGGATGAAGGAAGTGTTCAACGGTGGTTTTGGACGTTTAGGGCTGTAACTTTATAATAATTATAAAATTATTTCATGTTTCCCAATTTCAGGACATATGCCTGACGTCATCATTTTTAAAAATGATTATTCCACTGTGTGTTAAGTATTCCTTCCCTATCCTTCCATGAACCTTTCCTGTTAAACTCTTAAGCTTTTTGGCTGTTTTTTATAGAAATTTTTTATTAAATTTCCTGGGAGTTTAACTATTATTACAGAATATTATTCTGTTTCTTCCCCTGGGTTACGTCCTCACCCTAGCGGTGTGAGGCCATTTAGTCTTGCATCTTCTTTCCAATGTATCGTTTTTTCTTCGTATGAAGATCTAGCTTTGCATTTGATAGCATTTCAATTTGTTCTGATTTTGGGCCTTTTTTGTGTGCCTGATGTTTTGTTTACATTGACGTTGTTTACATTTTCAACGTTCTCTTTAGGTAGTTTCTTGTATTCTATTACTGTAATATACTGTAGAATACATGGATTATTATTCCGGTAGTGTAGCTCATAAAATTTTGGATTTTGTCCACACTTAGGCCTATCGGGATGCCCTTGGGCTCTTCATGTTCCCTTTGGGAACTTGGGCGTTTTTCAAAAAAAAATTTTGTTTACAAAAAATATTTTGAATTTAATTATAATTGTTATTATTCATGTATCTCAGTTATATATATATATTGTTGTGAAGTTTGGAGGACTGATATCGACTTTAGTTGATACACTCCTGCGGACTCTTGTCATTCTTGTGTAGCACTGGGATGACTGATGTTGGAGTCGGGTGTCGCAGTACTTTGTTGGCAGTGAGGTTCTGAGGATCAGAGCCTCTTACCGCGTTTTAATTCATTCTGTCAGTTTCTATTTCTATGTCTGGGGGTAATCAGACGTGATGCTGCCCTTGCGTCGTCATCACTGATAAGATGAGAAGGTGAAAACTGGATAACTATCACAGAAGATCAGTGGGTGAAAAGTGTAGTTTCGGACGGCTTACGGCTATCATTCCGAGTTAAAACCCACTGACAAGTTGTCCGCATTGGACAAATCTTCCATCAAATTCTTGCATAAGAGAGTTTCTCCTACGGAGGTATAAGCTCTCTCATCAAAGGAAGCAATACAGGTCATTGAGAATCAGTATTCTCAAGATTTTTACAGTCACCTGTTCCTCGTACCAAGCCAGATGGCTCGTTCTGACCGATAATAGACTTTAGCTGGATAACAAGTTTATCATGGCTCTAAAAGTTTATTTATGGAAATCATTCAGTCGTTAAAAGCAAGCGTTCGAGTGATCAACTATGTGGCAAGCATAGATCTAAGGATCCGTACTTTCATGTCCTGGTACATCCGGCATTCTAAAAGTACCTGCGGTTCACCATACCAGGGAAGGTGTATCAGTTCAGAACACTATGCTTTGGTCTGAATCTGGCCCCCTGGGCGTTTCACTCGAATAATGAACTCGGTAATGTCTTACTTACGAGCTCATTTGTCTGTGGTAACGTCAGTTTATTTGGATGACCTTCTACAGGGATACAGCAACAGAATTATTCTTCAGAACGATGTTCAGAGTCTGCTTCCATTGCTCCGACATCTCGGTTTCATCGTAAACGAGAAAAAGTCGGATCTAGATCCGTACAAGTCATCTATTCACTTGGGATGCTCGCTTTTGTCTACACTCAGACCCATTAATAGTGAGGGAATTCATGCAACTGTTGGAGTTGTGTGGAGCAGCTGTGGACGTCCCCTCCAGATATTCTTTACTCTCCGAACTGGAGTGTGAAGACGCTTTCGCTTCAACCAGTATTGTTTTAACAGACCTAGTAAAACATGGGTTCAAATTGGGCAGATATTCAGTGGTTAACTCAGGGAGTTACGCTGCAACTGCCTGATCCGGCTTTCATGATTATGATGGATGGGGCACGACCCTAAGTCCCGCAGCCTTGAGGTAACAGAGTCTTTGGGACCCTAGGTTTCAAGAGAACACATAAACATCAACGAGCTGATGTTAATTTTAGCTAGCGCTACAACATTGGATTCACATAATAACGGACGTCCATGTTCAATTTGTTCGGACAACTCGACAGTAATTGCATTCCTCGCGATCCAGGGCGGCACCCATTCATTTCCGTTATGCCAACTGACGAAGATTTTCCAAATACGTCATGAATCATCATGTTCATCTTTCTACCCGTCATATACCGGGTCGTCTGAACGTACTAGCAGACTCACTCTCTCGGGAAGTCGCCTGTTGCAATTGGAGTGGTCACTCAACAAGCGAGTATTTGGACAGATTTGCTACCAGAAGGATCGCCCCATGATAGATCTGTTTGTGACGTAATCAGTTACTGCTGTTCGTGTCACCATGCCCAGACCATTGAGCATATGCAGTAGATGCTCTGCTGATCTCATGGGGATGGATGATAGGATATGCGTATCCTCCATTCAGTTGATTCAGTAGATTTTGTTTAAGATAAAACAGTCTCGTTGTGAATCCTACTAGTAGCACCTCTGTCGTCGCAGAAAACCTTGGATCAGTCTTCTCAAGTGTCTGTTATGGGACGTTCCCAGGAAGCTTCCTCCACGAGAGGACTTTCTTTATCAGGGGAAGTTTTTGTTCTTCATGTCCTTCTCCGCCCATAGTGTGGCATAATGGAGTCGGTTAGATGTGAGGGAACCATTGCCGTTCCTATATTATGTTATGTCTAACACAAGAACGATTAAATAATGCAGGTGAGGAGGGTTCGATATGACTTTGAATCCCCCCCCAAAAAAAAACACACACACACACACACAGACACACACTGCCAATGTGTTTAGAGGCCATTACCAGGTAAGACGTTTTCTTCCCGCAAGACTCGTATAGTTTAATACATACATACTATGCATTTGGGTCATGTTCTATGGCGACCTCATGGGCACATTCGCTTTTTAGTTGGATTAGTTTCCTGTGATTATTTGTTGATTTGTTATATACGAGCGCATATTTCATCATAATTAAATTGCTACTCTTTGGATACCTCGGAGGCTGCATAACCCGTGTACTGGTATTCAGATGATTACATGCTGGATTTTAATGCTCTCGCACATTATAATTATTAGGCTGACACAATATTGTATTTTATGGACCTTGAAATTATGACCTATTTCGGGGGCGGTCCGTGTCAGAGCTTGTTAATCATACCTACTTCCATTTCTAGATCCAGGTTTCTATTATGTCAGTACTCAAATCGCATATTCACACGTGAATACGGTCATAGATATTGGATAGTACACATTGGAAAGTGTTGTTACTGGAATTTATTGTCCACCTAAATGAGGTCGCCTGTGGGTTACCTCAGAAGTGTGTTTTCTCTCCAGAGATCGTTCAGTGTGGCTCGATTGGACATGTGTATGTTATATTTTATATCACCAGTTTTTGACGTATCTGTGTATGCCGCCTGCGGTGTACGTTATATAGCGGGCAATATTAATTACCAGGATTGTCACTATAGCCTTAACTTCTGAAGTAGCGTTAAGCACCATTTATTAATCATGGTTTAATACCTGAGTGCCTGTTCAACAAGTATTTATACTGTTTTTTGGTACCGCGGTTTCTGATTCCAAAGCTCTCCACTCTTTCTTTTGAAGATTCCTTCAAAAGAAAGGGGGTGGGGGGTGATTTTTACCTCTTCTCTGGCTTGATAGGTATATAACTATGAAGGAAGCTGTTTTGTCCGTAAATATATCCTGCATACAGCTGGAGTGTTATTATATGGCGTATGTTTGTGGAGGATTTTCTCTCATTCTCAGATACGCCATCCTAATTTTTTAGGCTTAGTCCGGACTAGCCTTAAAAATTAGGAACTCGTTACATCCTAATTAGCATAGTCATCATGCTTACAATAAGGAATTACTTAAATTGGGCTCCTTATGTAGGATATATCTCCTCTATTATTGTATAGAGAGACATACATGTAATTCCTAATTATTCTAATTTCCTTTCATCTTGGATTGCAGGATTGGAACTATGTTGATCTACTATTTCGGAAGTCCTAGGCCCTCCACCTTTTTACGATTCAGCTAGTCTGGGCCATTCGGTTATAGTAGAAAAGTATTATAAATTCATAGTAATTTGTATATTTTTTATACTTACCAATGGCCCAGACGGAGATGGCCCTCCCATGAGTTGGCACTCATACCTCCCCGCTGAATTATTATGTCGTACTCTCTTTTACGAAGAATGATGTTGGCACTAATTCCGCTCACTTCCTGATGTCTGAGCATGCACAGAGAGTAAATGTATGGAGGGCCAGATAGGACTTTTAATTTTCGGTTTTGCAAGCAAACTTTGGGGATTGGGGGGTTCAAAATTTGTGTTTCGCCCTTGATAACTTTGAGTTAGCACCAGCTAGTCCAGGCCATTGGTAAGTATAAAAAATATACAAATTACTATGAATTTATTATTTTTTCGACGTTGACATCCTACTGTTACCCCAACAGCAGCCCAAGATAAATTGTTTGTTGGCTGAAAATTGATTGCGTGTTTTGGAATAGTTTTATTGGAGAATATATTTCCCAAATTTTAAGAGTGAGTGTTCAACAAGTGGACAGATATGAAACATTCGTTAAAAAAACTTCCTATTGACATTTTGTTGGATAAAGGTTTAAATTTGAAATTGTAGCAAATTGTAACAAGAGGATGCAATTGCATTGCCGTGTGCATTATTTATACAGAGCTGTGCATTCTGTGTGATGTAAAATGGTCATAAATGTTGATAAATAAAAAAAATAAAAAATAGCTACGTCGTAATTCTTTTTTATCAACACAACATAAAATTTCATGAAAACGGCTGACATTTTATTGTAGATGATGTCGATGTTAATAACGTCACCACCGTAAAAGAGAAGTTGTCCTTCACCACTGTGCCAAATTTCGTTAGAGTAGGTTGAAGACTGCATGGAAATGAGAGGCTGAATAAAAGAGAAAGAAAAAGTTAAAAAGGCCTTGTGATTGCAATATGTCATTTCAGCTTTGTTGAATGACTTAATTATACCATCATATAGCGGGAGAAAAATCACCCTGGAGAATACCTCAAGTGAAAAAGACATGGACCTTATAATCAATCCACTGATAGACTTCCTGCTGTACTGAAGGTTTGGTAAATGGTTTTGTATTTGGAAGTTGCATTCAGTTAACAGGATTGTTCAGAGAGATATCTAATTAAGTGGGTGGGAGCGCGGTGGCTCAGTTGGTAGAGGTGCAGGCTGCAAGCCGAGAGGTCCTCGGTTCGAATCCCACCTGCAGCAACCGCGTTGTGTCCTTGGGCAAGACACTTCATCTCCATTGCCCGTGTGGGGGCACGATGACGCCGTGTACTAAGGCGTACTGCACATCGATGGTACGCATGTCTTCAACCAATCTAACCCTGCCTGTGCTGCAGTGCGGAGTTACGATGTTGGGGAGCTGGCAGCTGCTCGTCGTTGCTCGGTGGTTCTCTCCGGGTACTCCGGCTTCCTCCACCCGTAAAACTGTCACGGTCATGATTAGCCATTGAGAATAAATATGTGACCTTAAACATCAATAAATAAATAAATAAATAAATAATTAAGTGGGCTACACTGGATAGCAATTTCGGACTCTTACACCATAGCAGACTTTCAGGCAGTGCTTTCTTTCACATGGCAGCAGTTCCATGACAAATGTCAGCTTCCTTGTACTTGTAGTCTCATTCATTCAAAACATTTTGGTATATACGGAGTCAAAAAAGAAAGTATAATAGAAACAAATGTGAAAAAGTAGCATAAAGGATGAAATATAATAGTTCTAATGTTGAAAGTTTGAGGACAAGAATTCGTGCAAAGAGTTTAATGACATGTTATTGTTGTCCACCCAACCGTATACAATTTTGCTATGGATTTCAAAATAGCACGTGCTACCCGAGAATGTCAAATTGAATGGGTAACCGATGATTTTCTTTGTATTATGTTGTGCTAGAGAGCCTGGGTTATTGAGAAAACATGCTAGTTTTTGTCTTCCGACATTTTAAAAAATGCCAAAGTTAACCGAAAATCAGAGGTTGTGTGCCATTGGTATGCTTGAAGCTGGGATACTTCCAGATGAGCTCACTGCTGAGTTTGGAGTCGCTGTGGCCACAATTTACCATCTCATTGGAAGGTATAGAACCACTGGATCTACTGCCCACCGACCGTGTTCAGGCTGACCAAGAGTTATGACCCCTGCACAAGACCGACACATCAGGACATCTCACTTGCGGGATCACTTCTTTCCGGCGACGAGGACAGCAGCAATTACTCCTGGTAGAACTAACAATAGAATCAGTGCACAAACTGTCCGCAACAGACTCGCTGAACACGGCATCCGAAGTAGGTGTCCATACCACTGACCAATCCTTACCCAACGTCATCGTACCTCAGAATGGAATGAGTATGTCAGCGTGTTTGCAGGACTCAGCTGTGTTGGAGCACAGTTCTTTTTAGTGATGAATCATGATTTTGTCTACGGCACGCTGATGGTAGGGATAAGAGTGTATCGCAGACGAGGAGAACGGTTTTCTGATGCTTGCGCGTGGGAATGCGACAGTTTCGGCGGGGGTAGTGTAATGGTTTGGGCAGGAATTTCCTTGCACCAACGAACGCAGTTCATCTTTGTCGATGGTAATCTGCATGGACAGCGATATAGAGATGAAATTCTTAACACTGTTGTTGTCCCATTGTTCAACGCTAACGGATTGCAGTTATTCCAGCAAGACAATGCCCGATATCACATGGCGCATATCTGTGATGACTTTCAGGAGGAGCAGAGCATCAAACTTCTTCCCTGGCCCCCACTTTCGCCAGATTTGCCACCAATCGAGCATCTTTGGGATCAATTGGACCGTCGGGTACAACTTCATGATCTTCAGACATTAGGAAATTTACGTAATGTTCTAAGGCAGGAGTGGAATGCAATACCACAGGGTGACATCCAGAGACTTATCAGGTCCATGTGCTGTCGATGTCTTCCCATCCAAGAGGCAAATGGTGGAGATACACGCTATTGACTGCATGTGTGAACTTTTCATTTCACACCATGTCTGAATTGTGACGTCTTGACATGATACTGGCAACAGTAAGAACATGAAATTATGCAAATTCATACAGCTAGACTCGAAATATGAATTTACAATAATTTTGGGGGGGATTAAAGTTGATAATACTAAAAAAATTGCTCCTCAAAATTTATTATACTTTCTTTTTTGACTCATTCTATAATTCATTGAGGTTATTTCTATCTGGCCTCATTAGGACTTTGGAGACAATTATCTGAAATTTGTTTTGTTGGATGGCTCCAAAAGGAAATATCATCAAAACCTGGAACTTCAATACTGGAAGTTGGCCAAATATACCCACAACTATAATTTCCTTTTACATGTTGTGGTCATTATGTTGTTACCCCGAGGAAATATTTTTGGATATTGAAGTATTATAAAAATGAGCAAAGAAGATATAAATTTAAAACTAAACAAATTGTTCTGTTCACAATGTTTCTTTTCAGGACCTTTCATCTGCCGTTAAAGACATAGCTGTGTTCCTGGAAAAAAATCTAACAGATGATCAGATAGATACGATTGTCAAACATTGTTCTTTTGAGAGTATGTCCAAAAATGATAGTGTCAATTATTCCTATTGGGGTCCTCTAGGTATAAGCCGTAAGGATGCAGAACCATTTATGAGGAAGGGTAAGTAAAAATAACCTTATACACTTAATATCGGAACTCATTTCACAAAGGTGGTATACCTGAAATATGACTGCAAAAAATATGAGAGATTTAGACTACTTGGGCAATCAAGAACTTGTTGGTGTGAAATGTAATGGATAGTCCATTAAAGACCAGATGGCTTCATTGACTTCCAGGAAGGAGGATTGAATGAAGGTTACAGGAGCTTTAGAGATGGGGGGTATTGGAATTTTGAATTTGGTATCGGTTTCAGTATTTTTAGGGTGATATATTGCAGTATCGATTTGGTATTCGGTAGTGCTCTTGACTGAGATTTGTTGATAGAACCAAAGGTGAATTCACACCAGAAAAATACAGAATAAGTTGTTCTTGTATCAAACTGCCAATGCACCATAAATGCCACTGACAATGAGCTCAACATTGGCATTCATTTGCCAATACAAATCATATCTACAGTAATTTTGTGGCTTGTTCCAAATACACCTTGACATTTAAAGGCCTATTTCCGGCTTTTTAAAAAATATCAGAGCTTTCGCCATTAACATGCTACCATTTGGAGGTCTTGCTGATAATAAACAAATCTTGTGGGCAGAAATTTCTAGTGAAGTCTTAGCTGCCTTAATCGTCAGCCAGGACTTGACTAGAAATCACTGCTAAGCAACATGTACAGGTTGTTGTCATGTGGAAATTTAAGACAATTACCCAGTCCCATGAGGGTTAACAAAACTGAAAAGAAAATTGGTCATTTCTTTCACGAAAAAGAACAGATGAGTAAACTTTATCACTTTCCAAAGTGTGATTTACTGGGATTTCCGGGTTTGATTATAAACGATAACTTCACAAGTGAATTATGCAATCAACAATTGCGTCATGTATCCGTGCAAGCAAACAAAGATGCTTTGTGGTGGGTGTAATGGGGACTTCATTGTTTTTGGTTCTTTTTACCCTTTACCTAACATGAAAAGCAGATGACTTACAAAAATTCTTGAATAACTGTTATTCTCATTTTTTGTCTCAAAAACATAGGTTATGACCCCTCATTGGAATGAGATCGACGACAAAAAATGAAAAAAATAATGAAAATTAATTAGCGAGTTTTAACAACAGTGCTGACCGTTTTTGGCCGTTAAGTTAGGTAAAGGGTTAAATAATATAATCATTGTTAATAATGAAAAGTAATAAACAGAGTAATTGCTTTACTGGACTGGTTACGTGAAATAATTCTTTCAAGGCGAGGGACTGTATTGTAAAACACTCGTGCGCATTCGTGTTTGTACAACGTCCCTCGCCTCTCATGAATTATTTCACATAACCGGTCCAGTCAAACGATTACTCTCTATTTATTAATACTTGCATGTGTTGATTCTTTCCTTAATTTCGAGTCTTATAGCAATGTCATTTTGTTTATATTTGCTTCTCACTAAGATGTTCTGCATTTTTATTCCCTGAAACTGAGGCATAAGCCCTTCCTTGACCACAAATATTTCATGAAAAATGGTGATAATATTTTAGAACAAACAATAAATCCTCCCACCTATCTATGCACCCTATTTTGTAAGAGGAAATGCACATTTTTATTTTGCATTATTATAACACACATGAAGGAATATAAAACTCAATACTCTATTTACAATTTCTGCAAAAAATGCAAGATACTGGACTATAGTTTTAAGTTTTGGCCCTCTGGGTAAAACCTGTGGTCCTTCAGCCAAATGTTTGCTTGTGCCATTGACAAAATTTAATTGCAAAAGTTGAGATATTATTATTTCTTTTGTTGAATTGAGATTGTGTGCTGAAGATCTGCCCAACACTTTTTGGTATTATTTGCTTAGGAAAGTTTTATTTTCAGATACATGTACCAGCAAGCCTGGAAATAAGCAGACTGTCATCCGCAGAATGAGGTCCCCAGAGGGTGAATTTGGTGATGCTACCCTGCACAGGATAGCATCACTTAATTTACCCTCTGTGAACTTCAGCCTGAATCAAGGGCTCAACCCTAAACAGAAAGAGATACCCAGAGGATAACTTGGCCCACTGTATGGGATAGCATCAGCAAACTCACCCACTGGGGACCTCATTCCACAAATGAGAGGTTGCTTATTTCCAGGCTTGGATACCAGAGTTTTTCCACAGAATGTTTCAAAAAGTATGAAGAGCTTGATCTTATACTCACTGACTGAAAGTAGTTTGATAATTACTGAGTATTACATGATATTGTTGACTGGGCTGTAAGCTGACCAGGTTGACTGGGATAAGTTTTGTCCAATCACTTCCTAATAAGTGTATATGATACTTGTGGTTGACAGTCAGGGATGTGCCTATTTCAAAATGAGTACCGAGCAGTGATCCCAGTATGGGAAAGGGCAACAGTAGTTTGGCCCATCTGAGAAAAATTATAATCCGCAATAGAATTTCCTGATATCTTTTGGACAAGAGATCACCCATATTTCAGTTTTTAGCTCACATGACTGAAAGTCATGATGAGCTATAGTGATCACTCACATCCGTCGTCTGTGAACATGATGTTTGCATCTGCTCCTTCTAAACTGCAGAACCAATTTTAGTTAAATTTGAGGTGATTGCTTGTTCTGACATCGCATTTTGTGTTTGTTCAAATCAACTTGCCCAGCCCCATAGGGAGTGAGTGGGGTAAAACGCTCAAATTTTTTAGCTCACCTTGCCAAATTCAAGCTCCACTAATCTCATCGCTCTCCGTCTGTCGTCCAGTGTCTGTTGTCCTTCAACATCATGTTTTGGTCTTCTCCAAAACCAATTGTCCATTTCAAGTGAACGTTTGTGTGAGTGATGGTCCCGAAGGGTCATTGCATTTTGTTCAGTTCAACATGCCAAGCCCCATAGAGAGGGGGTGGGGGAAAAATGCTCCAAATATCTTAAAAATCTTCTCATGAACCAGTGGCAACAATGACTTGATCTTAGTTATGGAACTCCCTTTTGAGGTGCAGAATCAAGTTTGTTTAAACGAAGTTCGTGAAGCAATATTTGGCTTTGTAATGGGAGGGGTAAGGTTTTTGGCTCTGCACAAAATTTCTCTTTTCTGAACCGATGGTCAGATTTGAACCAAATTTGGTATGTGGTATTATTGGGTCATAAGTACTTGACTCGTGCCAAAAAAAAAATCCTGCATGCCCATGGGAACCCCAGGAGCTAAAAATAGAAATATTTTCAAACGCCCATATTTCCCAAACCACATGGAACAGAGATCTGTTGTTTGGTATGAAGCATCCTTAGGGCCAGTAGAATTGAATGGTAAAAAAATTGCCATCAGTTGTGTTGGGGTGTTCTGTAGAGGGCATCGAAAAAATACTGAGTCAGCATATTTGCAAAAATTTTTAAAAATCTTTTCTCCAGAACCAGTGGTCAGAATCTTTTGATATTCAGTGTACAGCATTCATAGGAGGGGTGGGGGGGGGGGGGTGGGGGTGGGGGGGGGGTGGGGGGGGCAGATACAACTTTGTTAAAATAAAGCCCATTGGTTCATATTTGGGCTCAATACAATAGCCCAATTTTTTAACTTGTGGGCAATATGAGGAATATTCTTTAAAAATCTTCTTCTTCAGAACCACCAGTCAGAATCTTTTAATGTTTGGTATACATCATTGTTATGAGGGTCAGATTCAAGGTTGATCAAACCAAGTCCCTGGGGTAATATTTGGGCTTCCTATGGAAGCCCAAGTTTGAACTTAGTTCAGTATGGGGGATAATTTTAAAAAATCTTCAGATCCACCAGTCAGAATGCTTTCATATTTGGTATACAACATCTCCAGGGAGTTCAGATTCAAATCTGTTCAAATCGGGTCCCTACATGTAGGTATATATTTGGGCTCGCTATGGTAGCCCAAATTTTAACTTCGTGCTATATGAGGAAATTTCTTTAAAAATCCTCTTATCCACCAGTCGGACTGCTTTCATATTATCTCATCTCAGGTGGTGGTGGCACTCAGATTCAAGTTTGTTCAGCTCAAGTGCCTGGGTTAATATTTGGCCTCCATATGAGAACCTGAGATTTAACTTAGTACAGTATGAGGTGATTTCTTCAAAAATCTTTTTCAGATCCAACAATCAGAATGCTTTCATATTTGGTATACAACATCTCTAGGGAGGTCAGACTCAACTTTGTTCAAATCGAGAGCCTGGGTTAATATTTGTGCTCCCTATACGAACCAGAATTGGCCATGTAGCTGAACAATTAGAAATTTTGTATTCAGTACCCTCTAGAGGTGTGTGACTAAGATTAATCCACATAGGTTGTATCAATGGGCTTCATAGGGGAGCTCTACATTTTACATTATGATCAACTGAAGAAAAGGCATGATGCTCAGACTATTTTTGTCACTCCTTATGGGCTCAAGGATTGACAATGTATCCTATGGAGATGGATTGCTTAATGTAAACTCATTCTTGGACTCTATTTATATTGTGTTCTATTCAAGCTGAGCACTTCAGGCCCCGTGGGGCCTCTTGTTTTTCAAATCTTCTCATGAATCAGTGGGTACACTGACTTGATATGCATTATGAAGCTTCCTTTTGAGGTGTAGAATCAAGTTTGTTCAAATGAAGATTGTGGGGCAATGTTTGCCTTTGTAATGGGAAGCCCCACCCAAAATTTCTATTTTCTGAACCGATGGTCTGATGTGAACCAAATTTAATATGTGGTACTATTGAGTCATAACATAAGTACTTGATTCATGCCAAAAATTTTTTTTCTGAGTCCCCGTAGGAACTCCAGGAGCTAAAGATAGAAATATTTTCAAATTCAATATTTCCCAAGTCACAAGAACAAAACCCAGTGCACAGGATATCAAAATTTATTTTTTTAATCATTATTTTGTAAAATTTTCAAAAAATGTCGATGAAACCATATCAGGTGACCCCTTCATTGGAACGAGCTCGATGAGCTTATTCCATTGAGGGGTCATGTGATATGTTTTTTGTAAAACTTTTTGAAAAGTATATTTTTCAACTGCTCAATTTGAAAATTACGTGGACGGCCGATACATTAGGTAAAGGTTAAAAGCTTGCTCAATGTTTCTTTAGTTTGCCTTCCCCTCGTATGACCCTCTTGTTTCTAATCCTTTAGCTTGCCTTATTAATTTTTCTAAAAAATTTTTTTATTGGAAAAGAATATCTAAGGACAAAGGTTCTTTGGTACCCCAGACCTCAAACTCAGCGGAGGATATTGGTGGCGTTGTACCTTGTTATTCCTATTGTTTGTTTGTTTACATGTTGATGACTGTTGAAATGTCACTTCCGGTTCTCTAGTTCTGACTTTTCCAAAGTTTTCTTCAGTGTAGATAACATTTGAGTATACTTTTATAACTTGCCTTGTGTTAGTATAAAGTTATTATACTTACTTGCAATGATCAACAATGCCTTTCTAGACAGATTGATAATTATTAGCTGATATTTGACAACATTCAGCAAGATAGGCTATATGTGCCTTTGTTTTTTGATTCTATATGCGTGTTCATGGTCAAAGTTTTATTTTTTTCTTGTCAGAATGTATATATTTTTGAATTTGAGTTTTCTTGTCACCTAATTTCATACAATGAAAAATTGTGAATCATGAAGTTTTTTGGCTATGTAGTGGAGTCCACATAGTTGGATATCTCTTAACTGTATAACACTGTTAATTGAATATAATTTCCCAACACAAAACCATTTACCATACCTCCAGTACAAATTTGACCTGTACATTGAATAGAGATTATAGAGTAAACTCCTGTTAATTGAATAAAAAAAATCTTGTAACCCGTCAAGACATTACCCTGACTTTCCCCAGTTTTCCTTTGTTTACAGACCTTATTAACCTCAGTACATCCAATACAGGCATTTAATCTATTATATCTTGTTTGACAGAGTTTATGGAGCTCTGTCAAACAAGATATAATAGAGTAAATGCTAAGTTTATCTCTAGAATACAGGAAAGTGGCACAATCCTTGTTAATTGAATACTCCTGTTAATTGAATAATTTCCATTGGCAAAATGGTTATTCAATTAACAGGGTTTGGGTTTTGGGCAAGGCACTTAACCCAGTTGCCCACATGGGGGCACGATGATGCTGTGTACTAAGGCATACTCCACGTCGATCGTGCACATGTCTTCAACCGCTGTAACCCTGCTTGAGCAGAGCTTGAGCAGAGCTTGAGCAGAGTTAGAATGTTGAGGAGCTGACAGTTGCTCATCGATGCTCGGTGGTTCTCTCCGGGAACTCCGGCTTCCTCCACCCGTAAAACTGTCACGGTCATGATTAGCCATTGTGCATAAGGATGTGACCTTAAACACCAATATATACATAAATAATTAACAGGGTTCCACTGTAATTATAATCAACTGATATTGTAATTGATATTCATGATATATATATTATTTATACTGATTACAACCCTGTTAAAGCATCACTATTGCTAAAAGATGTGTGCACAGGATAGTGGAGACTGTTCTTGTCTTTCCTGGTTTCATGCTATGCAACAAGTTTCTCTATTTATTTATATTTATTATTGTTTATTTATTGGGGTTTAACAACACATTTGACAGCCATGGTCACCTCGTGTCGGACAGTTTTACGGGTGGAGGAAGCTGAGTACCTGGAGAGAACCACCGAGCAATGGCAAGCAATGGCGAGCAACTGCCAAACTCCCCAGCATACTAACTCCACACAACCATGGCTGGCATTGGTTGAAGACAAGTGTACCATTGATGTGCAGTACGCCTTAGTACATAGTGCCACCATGTGCCCATATGGGCAATAGGGATGAAGTGACTTGCCCAAGAACAGAATGCAGTTACCCCTGCCGGGGATCGAACTGTGGACCTTTTGCTTTGAAGTTCAGTTCCATAACCACTGAACCAACACACTCCCAACAATTTTCTCTAAGCATGAGAACACACTCTTAATGTTGCAACACAAGGTCAAGTTAGATTATGTTTATAGGCAACATAGTACAAAAAGAATCTTGAACCAAATCAGATTGCTAGAACCTTCAGTTTTGTGATTTAAGTTAAGCAAAATGGTCAAATGTTATTAGTCCCCTAGGGGAACCGTAGGGAGACTATAGGATTGCACTCCATTCATCTTTCTGTCCATCCGTCTGTCTGTCCGTATGTTACCACCTCTCCCTCCAACATGCTTTAAGCTACACCTTTCATATTTGATACATGGATAAATGGTTCTGAGAGGATGATGCACACTCAAAATCTTTGTTTCAAAATCCATGATGGCGGAATGGCGGCCATTTTTGTTGTGTTTTTTCAAGCTTTCTTCTCTATTTTCATGTTACCACCCTTCCCTCCAACATGGTTCAAGCTACACTTTACATATTTGGCACATGGATAGAGGGTTGGGAGAGGATGATGCACGTTCAAAATTTTTTTTTTCAAAATCCAAGATGGCGGCGTGGCAGCCATTTTTGTTATGTTTTTTTTAAGCTTTTTTCTCTATTTTATGTTACCACCCCTCACTCCAACATGGTTCAAGCTACACTTTTCATGTTTGGCACATGGATAGAGGGTTGTGATGGGATGATGCACGTTCAATATTTTTTTTTCAAAATTCAAGATGGCGCCATGGCAGCCATTTTTGTGTTTTTTAAGCTTTTTTCTCTATTTTATGTCACCACCCCTCCCTCCAACATGGTTCAAGCTACACCTTTCATATATGGTACATGGATAAAGGGTTGTGAGGAGATTATGCACGCTCAATATTTTTTTTTCAAAAAAATCTAAGATCTGTCTGTCTGTCTGTTCGTCTGTCTGTCTGTCTGTTTTTATGTTACCACCTCTCCCTCCAACATGCTTTAAGCTACACCTTTCATATTTGGTACGTGGATAAATGGTTCTGAAGGGATGATGCACGCTTAATATTTTTTTTTCAAAGTCCAAGATGGCGAGCATTTTTGCTGTGTTTTTTAAGCTTTTTTTTCTCTATTTTTATGTTACTACCCTCCCTCCAACATGGTTCAAGCTCCACTTCTCTCAATTCTCAATTTCTAGATTCCATTCACATTTGAAATCCTGTCTGATAACCTGTATTTTACCCAAACCACCCCCCAGGTCTGACACTCCTGTTGACTGTTGTCATAAAACCCGAATTGTCCCCAAGCCAAACCGTCCCCAGGCCGAACCGTCCCCAATTATTTTACCAAAACTGCCCCCCCCCCCCCCAGGTCTGGTTTTCCTGCTGACTGTGGTCATGTCTTATGTGACAAAAACACTTTATGTCACAAAAGTGCCGGCGGGGACTAATACCACCTCGGTGGTCAAACACTTGTTGTTTTATGCAATTAACGGTGCATACTTAACCGTGGTATCTTCCATGGCAGTTCAGTGGCAGCAATTGGAAGAGTCCATGTTCATAATTTGGGGATAGACCAATTACTATCTTCAACATGCAGCCTTGGGGCTGCACATTGAAAATATTGATTGGTCTTCCCCACCCATTAACTTAGATGAGCTAAGCGTTAGAACAACAATAAAAGGCTGTCTTCTCCTAATTGTAGAATTTGAGATGACTCTCATGGCACTTAAAGTTTTCTCAGTTGCACAGATCTCACAAGTATTTCTCTGCCAACAGTGTTCCATTTTGCGGCATACGTCGCAACGTAGTCATATTACGTGGTGAATTTAAGAATGTGATCTAGGTGAAAATTTTCACGATCTTAAGACCATCACATGGTTTTTAAGCTGAATTTTTTTTTTTATTGAACTTTACATTGAATTTTTAAAATGTATCGATTATCATTCTTCACTTGTGAAGTGATGTTAGTCAGGTTTACAGTGAACTTAATGTTTGTCATGGGATCTTTTGTCTGCTCTATTATTTTCAGGGAAACTCATGTCTTTTGTCCGGATGTTTTATAATCATTATAAAGTAGATCATGGTTCAAGGAGAATTAAGAAATGAATACAACAGCAATTGTGGTAAAGATATTTGTTTGAGATCAAGACAGCAGGGACTATTCTTTCATAATCTTGATTAACACAGCCAAAGAGAATACAAAAGTTTTCACATGAAGTACCAATTGGATGTATGTAATGTTTTGCTAGCTTCATGTGCAAACACAAACAGACACAGTTTTTGTTTACATGTAGGTTTAATCTCATGAGTATTATCTATTCTATTTTCAGGTAAGGTCGGTGACTGGCGTAATCACTTCACACCAAAGATGAGTTTTGATATGGACAGGAAAGTTTGGTTGAAACTGAAGGACACCGGTCTGGTATTTGACTATTCACTGGATGGCTCCAATTCATTAGAAGATTCCAGTAAAGCAGAGACTACAGCTAAAGCCTCTTGAAAAAGTATTCATGCAGGTCATTAAAAGTGACAGAAAATGCTAGATTTTAACCCTGAAGGGCCTGGATATTTTTTTAGACCTTTTTAGTTTAACTTGCCATCACATGTGCGGAAGTCTGTTAGTCTGTGAGTCTGTAAGTCTGTTCACATTTTCCTTTAGCACAGGCTACACCCCGTAGTTCTTGTCCGATCATCACAAAGTTTTGTATGCAGGTTTGGGGTCATGTCTAGATGAGAACGTCCCCTTTTTGGTCACGATCGGTCAACTGTGATGGCTGCCCAAGCCCACAACCCGAAAACATTTAGCACAATCTACAGGTTGTATTTATGAAGGGATTTCATTGTAACCTGGTAGGATACCTCTGTATAATATCTGGATGAGAACATCCCCTTTTGGTCATGATCTGTAAACCGTGACAGCTGCCCAAGCCCAAAACCCAAAAACTTTTAGCCACAGTCTGCAGGTCATATTTAATATGGAGGGATTTCATTGTAACTTGGTAGGATGACTCCATGTGATGTCTAGATGAGAACTTCCTCATTTGGTTGCGATTTATCAATCGTGATGACTGCCAGAGCCCAAAACCCGAAAACCTTTAGTACAGTCTACAGGTCGTATTTATGGAGGGATTCCATTGTAACTTGGTAGGTTGACTTCATGTAATGTCTAGATGAGAACATCCCCTTTTGGTTGAGATTGGTCAACCGTGACGGCTACAGGTGCCCGAAGCCCGAAAACCTTTAGCACAGTCTACAGGTCATATTTATGAAGGGATTTCATTGTAACTTGGTAAGATGACTCCAAATAATGTCTAGATGAGAACGTCCCCGTTTGGTCGCAATCATTCAGCCATGATGGCTGCCCAAGCCCAAAACCCGAAAACCTTAAGCATAGTCTGTGGGGCGTATTTATGGAGAGATTTCATTGTAACTTGGTAGTTTGACTCCATATAATGTCTAGATGATAATGTCCGTAACTTGGTAGTATGACTCCAGATAATGCCCAGATGAGAACATCCCCTTTTGGTCACGATCATTCAACCATGATGGTTGCCCGAGCCCAAAACCCCAAAAACTTTAGCACAGACTACAGGTCGAATTTATGAAGGGATTTCATTGTAACTTGGTAGGATGACTTAGTATAATGCGTAGAAGAGGACGTCCCCTTTTGATTGCGATCAGTCAACCTTGATGGCTACACAGGCCCGAAGCCCAAAAAGCTTTAGCACAGTCTACAGGCCGTATTTATGAAGGGATTTCATTGTAACTTGATAGGATGACTCGTTTTGGAATAATTTCACTTTAACTTGGTAACTTTCGTTGACTTACATTAACTGTGAGGGCCACATACATTAACTGTCAGGGCCACATTAACCCACCCCTCAATTCATTGGTACAGTCTACACCTCATATTATTTTTATTGAAAACCTAGCATACAGGGAACAGAAATGAACATATTCCCAATTATCACAATTCTTGTCTTATTTCATAATCCTTTCATAAACATTGAACATTATCCTTTTCATCAAACTCAACTCACAGACAAGTCAAGCTACAGTGTCATTGACACTTTCCTTTGATACACTTCAACAGCCTACATGGTGTGACTTTAGGGTTGTTTCTATAGGCAGCCAAGACTTGCTGAGAAAAAACCTCCCAGATACTTAGAATGTACCTTGCACATTTACCCATATATTGTATGCTGGGGCACCTGTTTTGTTGCGGTAAAAATGGCCCAACTCAGCAATGGGCCCTTAACTGGTAGAGTGCCAAATTATTTTTTATTTTTCAAAGGTGTTTTGTAATACGCATATTTTTTTCAAAAGTACCATGCCCCATACAAGGGGAGCCTTAATTTAGCGAGATTTTGTTTATAAATAATTATTTTGGGACAGTGTATTGGAGAGTGCCCCCTGGCCCATGGCACTTTTCAATAAAGTCATTATAGTGGCTTTTAGCACTCAATCAGTTAAGAGGCAAAACTGTAATACCAGACCCTTGAAAATACTTGATAATCAGACTTTCCCAGTGTGATAACTTGAGAACTATTATTTATTTATTTATTTATTGGTGTTTAAGGTCACATATTTCTGCACAATGGCTAATCATGACCACAACAGTTTTACGGGTGGAGGAAGCCGGTAGTGATGAGCCGATTATCGGTACGGGTTATCAGTATCGGCCGATAAATGGCAGACATTTAGTCTTTTTTTTCCAAATCAAGTTCTCAGGCAAATCGCTGATAATCTCAACTAAATAGTACTAGCTAGTTACTCAGATTAGGGCTTTTTAGAAAACGTATTTTTGGGGTATCACCCAAAATAAGCCCACCCCATATTTCTCTGAATTAAAGTTTTGACTACCGGTACCGGTGAAGCATTCTTCAACACACAGGTCATCACGAAAATGTGCACGAAAATTTCAATTGTTCAATCAAAATAAAATTATGTGAATGTGTTTTGGAGTTGTTTTTTGTCAATTTAATCTTTTCACATTTTCAGCTAAAAAAATAATATTACCAAACTACATACTTTCGTGTTATTTATTATTGTCAGCCCTCGTGTTTATCAACATTATGTTGAAGACAAATGGGAAATTCCCAGTTCTTAAATTATTAATGACAGCGTGTTCAGTGACCCAAATTGTTCATGTTATTACTGTAGAAAATGAGTTGAG
Source organism: Pictodentalium vernedei (assembly GCA_031216915.1). Taxonomy (NCBI): domain Eukaryota; kingdom Metazoa; phylum Mollusca; class Scaphopoda; order Dentaliida; family Dentaliidae; genus Pictodentalium; species Pictodentalium vernedei. Next base: position 233,319,072 of record CM062296.1, read on the forward strand.
AAATTACCTGATGTGATCTCTGCAAAAATAGCTACTCCAAAATAAATATGATTTAATACCCTGAGTTGTAATATCCAGTTTGATCCATGCTACATGAAAGGCTGTTTTGGAAACAAAACAAGAGAAAGCCAAAGCCATATTGTTTACAACAATGGGGACACATTATGTACATCAGGGCGGTCAGTTTAAATATAGATTTTTTATTTATGAAACGTGCCCACGTGCTTTTATCAATGCATTGCAGAATTCAGTAACCCCCCCCCCCCCCCCCCCCCCCCCCCCCCCCCCCACTTCTACACTCTACAGGTAGATCACGGACAAGTGACAATGATTCATGATTTTTTTTTTTGGTAAATGCAGTACCACTATGGCATTACCACTACGGGTGCTGGTCAAAACGTCCCCGAACCAAAACGTCCCCAGAGTTGGTCAAAACGTCCCCAACAATTGCTAATTGGTAAAACATCCCCAAGAGTTGGTCAAAACGTCCCCAACAATTGGTCAATTCACTACCAGTGAAAATACAAATACGTTGCATGATACCACAAGGAAATTTGGTCCGGATTTTTCATCACTGATGCTTTTTGAAAGAATCAATGATGAAAAAATGTGAGGAAATTCTTTGTGATTATCTTGCAACGTATTGGCCTGTACAGATAGGCCTGCCTGCATGTCTCACTTAACACCCACCCCCCCCCCCCCCACACCCGCCAATTTTTTTCTTCTCTGGCAATAACAGCCAGGTTCAGTGTCGATACGTCAATAACTGGGAAATGGATAGTGCAGATAGTTATCCAGTGCCAACAATGTTGGCTGCGAACTGCCCCCTGTTAATCTTGCACTTGGAGAAAGTGAACGCAACAGAATTCACTGAGAGGGCGGTCCACCAATGCATGTACATGTAAATGCTCACACGTGAATGGATTATTTTGTTTGTTTTTTTCACAATGGATGGCAGTTTTGAATGCTGAGGGCACCTTCTCTTGCGTGAGTAATACAAAACACAGTTCAACTACTTTTAATAAACACAATTCAAAATGGAAATGTAATGACTGAACGAACATGTTTCAGGTTAAAACAAATTGACCACGTGCGTTTTTGACCTCATTTGTTAACATTGATATCTTGTTGATATTTCGTGCTGATTTTGTTGATGTTTTTCTACTGAAATGTATTTTCGAATGATTGTTGATTCCGATGGAAAAAATGAATAAAACAAACACATAAAACTTTATGTCAAGCTTTCATTTTACATTCAGTCTCATTCGCGGATAAGCCCACCCCCATTTTTTTTAACATGCCTGAGCTCACTGACGGGTCGGTTCGGAAATGATATTGAATTTGATACATCACAGATGTACATTACGTTGAGATCCACCCGGGACGCGTGTTGAGTCACGCTGACTGCTGAACAACCCCATGTCTCGTTAGTCCTGTCTGAATGTCATCATATTTATACACAAGCTTGTATCGGTATCGGTATCGGTCCGATATAGAATACCGATAACACCTATATCCACAGGTACTCGGCACAAGCTGAGAACTCGAAAAAATGACATTTAATAAGGATTTTTGGATCGACTCTCTTCACCCCCCTTAATAGACTAATATATAGAACAAGGTAAACAACATTGAAATCCTCGACAAACCAACCGACCTTCGTTTCATTCGTCTCAAATCTTAACTACGTGGTGTTTTACCAAATACCCGGTGTCATTTGAAAGGTGAGACAATAAGCTTTACGCTGGTGTATAACTTGGCCGTTGGGTGTTCTGGGCTTATTCATAATTACTTGGAATTTCGGGATAAAACACGAAAATCATCAGGTCGACATCGATTGCGTTCAAGTGAATAAGTAGGACATCACCTGAACTGCCTGATTTACGATCAAACCTGAAGGTTTCATGTTCCGATTGAAGCATATTCTTAAATGGCTTGTTTCCTGGTGCTCAGTTTTGATCGTGAATTGAATTTAATTCACACACCATGGTCGCAAGTCTCAGATTTACATTATTCTCCGAATAACATTGACAGAGATTTTTCCAGGCCAGCCATGAATAAAGCCTAGAACGCACTCATACATCAACGCTCTCCCATTGGCTACTATTCGCCCAGGGTAAAAATTAACTTGTATTTATACTTAGTTTATCAACGCTTTTGTGTTGCCTAAAATAGTAGCCAATGGGAGAGCGTTGATGTATGAGTGCGTTCTAGGCTTTATTCATGGCTGGCCTGGAAAAATCTCTGTCAATGTTATTCGGAGAATAATGTAAATCTGAGACTTGCGACCATGGTGTGTGAATTAAATTCAATTCACGATCAAAACTGAGCACCACGAAACATGCCATTTAAGAATATGCTTCAATCGGAACATGAAACCTTCAGGTTTGATCGTAAATCAGGCAGTTCAGGTGATGTCCTACTTATTCACTTGAACGCAATCGATGTCGACCTGATGATTTTCGTGTTTTATCCCGAAATTCCAAGTAATTATGAATAAGCCCAGAACACCCAACGGCCAAGTTATACACCAGCGTAAAGCTTATTGTCTCACCTTTCAAATGACACCGGGTATTTGGTAAAACACCAAGTAGTTAAGATTTGAGACGAATGAAACGAAGGTCGGTTGGTTTGTCGAGGATTTCAATGTTGTTTACCTTGTTCTATATATTAGTCTATTAAGGGGGGTGAAGAGAGTCGATCCAAAAATCCTTATTAAATGTCATTTTTTCGAGTTCTCAGCTTGTGCCGAGTACCTGTGCCTATATCGGCTCATCACTAGAAGCCGGAGTACCCAGAGAGAACCACTGAGCAATGGCGAGCAACTGTCAGCTCCCCAACATACTAACTCCACACAAGTAGGGTTAGCATTGGTTGAAGACAGGTGCACCATCGCCATCGACTTGCCGTGCCCCCATGTGGGCAATGGGGGTGAAGTGTCTTGCCCAAGGACACAATGTGATTGCCACAGGTGAGATTCGAACCGAGGACCTCTCGACTTGCAGCCTGCACCTCTACCCACTGAGCCACCATGCCCCCCCCCCCTCCCCCCCCCCCCCCCTCCTTGGGAACCATTAATAATGGAGATGAAACCAGATTAAAATATGACTGGATTTATTTCATCCATTCTTTGTTTACACTCATTCAAGAACAAACAAGAGTTACTACCCTTTTTACAATAATTGTTACCGGTCATACTAAATGACATTTACTACACCAAATTCATTTATTTATTGGTGTTTAAGGTCATATACTTATGCACAATGGCTAATCATGACCATGACAGTTTTATGGGTGGAGGAAGCCTGAGTACACAGGGCAACGACTAGCAGCTGCCAGCTCCCCAACATCGTAACTCCACACTGCAGCACAGGCAGGGTTAGATTGGTTGAAGACATGCGTACCATCGACGTGAGGTACGCCTTAGTACACGGCGTCATCGTGCCCCTATGTGGACAATCGGGGTTAAGTGCCTTGCCCAAGGACACAACGCGGGAGTCCGAATTGATCGCTCAGATGGTCACCCATCCAATGATTAACCGGGCGCAACATTGCTTAACTTCGGTGATCTGACGAGAACCAGTTACCGCAATGCCACCGTGCCCCCAAGTTATGGAAAATCCTTGAAAAATATTTCTATTACCTGGAATCATACATACCCCTGATACTGGTCCCTGAGAAGCTCTCCACAAGAGCTTTCCAGGGATTGGTGTCAGTTGCAGATATTATTGGTTAGGAATGCATGTTTGAGAGTTGTTAACTAATATCTAGGACTGAGAATGACTGTTAACTCGCAGCCACAACCACATTTATATCATATTATTGACAAAAAAGAAAAAATTAACTGCACAATAAAAAGTGCTTCAGTACTGAAATTGTGGTTAACAAAATTAATAGATACAGCTGGGGGCATGGTGGCACTCTGTACTAATGCATGCTGCATGTCGAGGGTGCACTTTTCTTCAGCCAATGCTAACCCTGCTTGTGTTGAGTTGTTACATTGGGGAGTCGCCAATTGCTCGCCACTGTTCGGTGGTTCTCTCTGGGTTCTCCGACTTCCTCCACCTCTGTAAAACTGTCCGACATGAGGTGACCCTGACTGTCAAAAGTGTTGTCAAACCCCATAAATAAATAAAAAGCTATAACTTAGTCAATAAAACCATAGAAGTATGACTTGAACAGTTTAGCCCACTTAACTGGATATCCCTTAATTGAATAATCCTGTTAATTGAATATAATTTCCAAGCACAAAAGCATTTACCAGACCTTCAGCACAAATTTGTTAATTGTATTTTAGTTATAGATTAGGCTCCTGTTAACTGAATAAAAAAATCTTGTTTTTTGTGGAGAAATTACCTTGACAGTCACCAAATTCCCCTTGGGTATTGCTCTATTTTGCCTCAATATGTCCAACACAGGCATTTAATCTATTATATCCTGCTAGAGAGAGCTCTTGAGCTCTGTCTAATAAGATACAATAGAATAAGTACTCAGTTTATCTCAAGAATATAGGAAAGTGACCAAATTCTTGTTAATTGAATACTCCTGTTAATTGAAAAATTCTCATAAAATTCTTCTGGCAAAGTGGCCATTTAATTAACAAGGTTCCTTCGTATTGGAATAAGCTTGTTCCAATCTGTATACAGACATTTGCTCACAGGCATTTCCCCACCTTCCAAAGCAGACGTTTCCTCACCTGGACATTTCTTATCAACCTACCTTACAATTGTTTACTACAGGCTTGCACAACAGTGGAAGACCCTAACTCGGATAAAATACTCTCTATTTAATCTTTCCCAAGAGATGTGGGAAAGAAAAGTGGTGTAGAAAACACCACAAAAAAATAAGCCAAAACTGGGCCGAGCGCCATCGGCGCACACCCAGTATAGGATGCTCTTCCCTTAGTACAAATCCACGACTTCCGTTAACCAATGCGCAGTGCAGTCATCAATTAATCATTCTTTTTTTGTCCTCAACACGTGAAGGATGCGTCGTCGCCATTTGCATTACGAAACAGTGATAATTCAACTCATCGATAATGGTTTTCCTGTGACTGGAATTATGGATCTGAAGATCTTATAATAACAGGACTGTGTTTTATATATTCTTTTTAATATTTTCAGCCACATTCTCATTGAATTTTTTTTATATACAGTACATGGAGAGTGTATTATCACTAAATCACCTGCAGAGTGGAGATTCCACCCAAGCAATAATTGCAAATTTTTTGCAAAGCATAACCAGCACAAGCAAAGTTTCAGCCAGTGGACCTCCGGGTTAAACCCGGAGGTCCATTGGCTGAAACATTGCTTTTGTTTTTGTTCGATATATACAAAATTTGACAGTTATAGCTTGGGTGATAACTCCACTCTGCGAATGATTCAATTACAATCCACTCTCCACGTACTGTATATTCCGATTTCACGAATGTTTTTCAACATCATTCATGTCAACGCGGTTCGGATATAAAATTTTTCAGTTGATAAATTTTATTATTATTATTTGAGTTAGGTGTCAATGAGGGATTGTATGGACAGGATTTCTTCACGCTGTTGAGGGCTGAATTTCTGTTTTTATATGCCCGTTTTGAAAAAACGGTCGTATTATGGTATACCGCTGTCCGTCTGTCCGTCCAGTCACATGTCGTACGATAACTCAAGAACGCTTTAAGAGATTTTCATGATTTTTGGGTAGGTGGTGTATATCGATGGAGGAAAGCTCCCTTTGGTTTAGCGTCGCCGTTCGATTAGTCATTCCAGAGTTATGGGACTTTATTACTTAGAAAATTGTTGATTTTTACACGTCGTATGATAACTCGAGAACGCTTTGAGAGATTTTCGTGATTTTGGGGTAGGTGGTGCATATCGATGGAGGGAAGCTCCCTTTCGTTTTGTGTCGGCGTTCGATTAGTCATTCCAGAGTTATGGGACTTTATTACTTAGAAAATTGTTGATTTTTTACATGTCGTACAATAACTCGAGAACGCTTCGAGAGATTTTCATGATTTTTTGGTAGGTGGTTTATGTTGATGGAGGGAAGCTCCCTTTCGTGTAGTGTCACCGTTCGTTTAGTCATTCCAGAGTTATGGAACTTTATTATTTAGAAAATTGTTGATTTTTTACACGTCGTACGATAACTCGAGAACACTTCGAGAGATTTTCACGATTTTTTGGTAGGTGGTTTATGTTAATGGAAGGAAGCTCCCTTTCGGTTGGTGTCGCCATTCGATTAGTCATTCCAGAGTTTTGGAACTTTATTTTTCACATGTCGAACAATAACTTGAAAACGCTTAGAGCAATTTTCATGATTTTTTGGTTGCAAGTATATGTTGATAGAAGGAATCTCCCTTTCAATTTGTGTTGCTGTCTGACTTGTCATTCCAGAATTATGGGACTTTATTCATCAAAATATAGGCAATTTTCCACATGTTGGACTTAGAGCAATTTTCATGATTTTTTGGTGGCAAGTATATGTAACCTGACAAGTACACATGTATACTCATATTGTGTGGTTCCCTCTTGTAATTAATAATGGGTGTATCATGCGCTCATGGCGCAGCTGTTTATTTAGGTCCCTGTCGGCCGTCTGGGTTCTGTCGTGTACCCACCGGTTATTTTTTCTGCCACCTTCTCTCGTAGTTGGGGGTGTTCTTCTACTTTCTGTATGTGTTGAGTTCACCTTTTTCTTCTGCTGCTCTCACCTCTGTTATTTCCAGTTCGGTTCCTTTAGGGCAATCCCTTTTGGTGCGTTCTCGTGGCTGTTCCTCCCGCACCTGCAGGGGGGGGGGGATGCTGTCGTTTCGGGGCCTCCCAACACGACCACATCTGGTGAGCGTTATACCCTCTCCGTGGGGGATGTTCAGCTCCTCCCGCATCTGGGGGGGGGGGGGGGGGGGGGGGGGGCGCTGTCGTTTCGGGACCTCCCGACACGCCAACGTCTAGTGAGAGTTACACCCCCTCTGTGGGGGATGTGCAGCTCCTCCCCCACGGAGAGGGTATAACGCAGGTGGTGGAGAACGCTGTCGTTTTGGGGCCTCCCGACACGACCACGTCTGGTGAAAGTTATTCCCCATCCGTGGGGGATGTGCAGTTTTTTTTACCGTGGTGGATACTGCAGGAGCTGTTGGATATCTGGTGAAGAGATGCCTGGTTCCGGGACTATGCATCCTCTCCAGTCGACATCTGAGGCTGTCACTAGGGTTGTGACTCCTCCTTTGGAGGCCGAGCTAGGTTGCTCTCTCCCCTTTTCCGCAGTTTCTACAGCTCCCGTTGTATCTGCTGCAACTGCTGTTCCATCTACAACGTCATTGGTCACCGTTTTAGCCGGCCTCGGCTTAGCCCTGCAGGGGTCTGCAGTGATGTCTGTAGTGTGGTTGTGGGGCATCGGCCTCAGCCTTCCCTGACTTCAACTCAGCGAAGTCGGAAGTGGCTGCCGACCGAACCCCCTGCTGTGTCCTCTCAGTCGTTGAGCACAGCAGTTTTCTCCCTGCAGGGATCTCCAGAAGTGTCTGGTAGTGTAGACGTGGGGTATCGGCTTCAGCCTTCCCTGACTTCAACTCGGCGAAGTCAGAAGTGGCTGCTGACCGAACCCCCATGCTGTGTCCTCTCAGCCGTTGAGCACAGCAGTTTTATCCCTGCAGGGGTCTGCAGGGATGTCTGGTAGTGTAGACATGGGGTATTGGCCTCAGCCTTCCCTGACTTCAACTTGGCGAAGTTGGAAGGGGCTGCCAGCCGAACCCTCTACTGTGGTCTCTCAGCCGTCGAGTACCTCAGTTTTTCTCATTGGATTCAGATGTTCATGGTGGGGGTCACCATGAGCTCCGTGGCATTTCCGTCCATGCACTCTGGTCCCATGGCCAGTTTTGTGTGACCAATGCTTTTTGTGCAGTCTGGACCTTCTGTCCTGCAGAGGTCCGTGGCGACTCTCCTGAGTTTCCGCTTTGTTGGTCCTCGGGGTCTGTGATACCCCAATACACATCTGCCTTCAGATGTTTTCGGCTGCAGCCCGTCGCCCCGCGTCGGGTGTATTTGAGGATCATGACCCTTCACTGGTAAATGGGTCAAGAGTGAAGCCACTTTGTCGGTTCGTTCCCACGTCGTTCCGTTCCGACAGTCAATGAGCTTAGGGAGGCCCTCTCCTTGCTCGCTTAGGTTCTTGCAAGAGCCTTTTCCGTTGCTTCCAGCGAGGCTATGAGTGGTTTCTGGGAGTTCCCCTGTGGCGCCGCCTCCCGGGATTGGAAACAGGCCACTTTCTGATCCCCTGGTGTGCCTACACCATGGGAGGCGTCGGCTGGTTTGCCCATGATGGGCTATGTGTCTTCCGAGTCATGGGATGAGTCTGACATTCCTGATGTCGAGAGCCAACAGTCTTCTGACTTGGGGCAGCTCTTGACTTTGTGTTTGGGTCCCTTCCAGGTCTCAAGCCGTCAAACCAGCCGACAGTGTCAGCTCGGCTGCGATCATCGGTCGCACGCCTACAGCCTGTGGAGCAACATGCTCTGGGCGCCTTCAACCGTGCCTGTCGGTACAGATGGTTGAAGCATTTACCGCTTTGGACTCTAAGCTGAGTTCCAAGGTTATGAAGACGTCGTTCTTCATCAAGGTTGACACTTTTTGCCTCTGGTGCGTTATGGTTCCTACGATTTCGACAATCCGTCAGTCTGCCAGACTTTGACGGTCTTGGATCGGAACTCCAACTCCTCAGCCATATGGAGACTCTGGAGTCCAGGTTGGGCTTATCGGGAGGGATGCTGGAATGTGTTCTTTCTTCGATCACGTCGTCTCTGCTTTGCTGCTTATCTGCTCCCAGATGAATTTGACGACAAACAGGTTTTGTTTTGTGTGTGCTGTTCAAGGCGCTCATGCATTTTCTCACACACATGCCTGTAACGCGGTTAGCTTGGAATTAGTTCACAGGTAAGCTGTGCTGGACACAAGATGTCCCCTTCTTGAGGGGCAGTGCGCTACTCTTCGATCTGCTTCTTTCGGCGGGTCCACGACTATTCCATGGTTCCGATGGTCCGGGATGGCTCCCTTTGTCATTCCATTGATCTGCGGCTGCTTCGTCAGCTTGATCGGCCTTCTGTTGGAGGCAGTCGCCGTCCAAAGCCTAACAAGTACCCTTCTGCTTCCTCTGCGAAGCTAAGGACTGATCCTCCTACCGCCACTTCTACTCGCTCACAGGGTGGGGTAGGCATCGGCAGAAGTCACCTCAATTTCGTCCCAGGTTGATGCATTCCACTAAGTAGAGAGTGCCTCTTCCAACATGAGTCCCTTTCAACGTTACACATTGGGAACTTTTGATCACAGAGATAATAGGCGATCTCCTGTCAAAGGGGGCTATCGAGGTCATCAAGAACTTTCTCTCAGTGGGATTTTGTTCCAGCATGTTCTTGGTGCCGAAGAAGGACGGCCGACTCAAATTATCGATCTGAGTATTCTGACGCAGTTTATCATTGCTCCTCAGTTCAGCATGGTGGCTTTCAGATCTGTTCGCCGCTCCATTTCCCAGGATGTTTTCCAGTTCAAGGCCATTCCCTTTGGCCTCGTCCTGGATCCTTGGGCCTTCACCTGTCTGATGTCGTATGTGTTAGTCTTACATCGCACACAGTCCAGGGTGTCTTCTTTGGCTTGTCTTGTTGATATCCTCCAGAGGCAATCCAATGCTGCTTTTCCGGAGTCAAATATCATCATACCGTTGAGCTTACTCACGTCACTAGGGTTAGAGTCAATGGAGAGAAGTCGGACCTGGTCCCTTCTCCGTCTTGTCATCTGGGATGGACTTCATCAGCTCGGAGTCTTCCCCGACTGCTTGGTCTCTGCGTTTCGGTGACAGATCTCATTCCTCTAGGTCGACTGCATGTCTGACCTCTCCAACCTGACAGATGTTCAGTGGATTGTGCAGGGCATTCCGTTGTACTTCCCCACATCCGATCGTCTTCTGATGGTAATCACCAGTGATCTTGGATGGGGTGTGACATTGGATCCTCTAGGTCTTTTCCTTCACGGATCATGGGACCTTCCTAGCCGACTCCCTGTCCCGACAAGGCAAGTTCTTTTCCAGCGGGTGGATGCTCCCGATGGTGCTGTTCCACTCTATTTGCAATCTCTGGTGTCGTCCCCAGATCGATATCTTTGCGACTCGTTGGAACCATCAGGTGGACATTTTCGTGTCCCCGTGTCCAGATGCTCTGGCTTTCACCATGGACGCTTCGTCCTTCCTTTGGAAAGGTCTTGTCGGCTACGCCTTCCTGCCAGTTCCGATTCTGTCTCAGGTTCTAGCCCAGATATGAACCTGCAGTTGTCGAATCCTTTCGTTCCCACCCCTGTCGCCTCAGTGGGTGTGGATCAATCTGCTCCGCTCTCTGTTAGCAGCGGTTCCGGCATGTCTCCCTCTACGTTGCGACTTTCTTTGCCAAAGTCGCCCCGAGAAGGTTTCAGGTCAGCCCGACTTCATTGTGCCTTCACGCATGTCTTTTATCGGATCCTGTCTCCTCCGTAGTGGTGTTTTCGAGGCGAGCAGTGGAGTTGCTTCTCTTCTTCAAGGCGGCACTCACTCCAGTGGTTTACCTCTGTGGCTAAGTAGAAGGTTCTTCTGTCGATGATGTGCGATCACTCTGTTGCTTCTGTCACTCCTTCGATCACACTGATTGCGGAGTTTCTGGTATATGTTTGTTTCTTGGGGTCTCCAGCAATGGGTACAAGTCCATGCTTCGGAGACCTTTTTGATATGTGGTACAGCTTTGTATCGGCATTCATCCTTGCCTCTCCAAGCTTGTTCGGCACTTTTCCTTGAAAAGGCCTAGGACTTTGCAGTTTACTCCAAGATGGACACTTTCTTGTGTGTTTCTCTGCTTGGGGGAGGATCCACACTTTTATACAGGGTGGATATGCGTTTTCTCACATACCAGATCTCTCCTGAATCCATTTCTCGATGGATTTGTCTTGCTATTTGTGCAGTTTCCGCTCGTCTAACTACTGGCGATTGTATTACCAATCGTTTTTCTGCCACGAAGTGCGTGCATTGTCTTTCTCTGGGGCTTATACTTACTTATCTGCGACAGTTGCAGGAGTAGACAGAGGACCTTTGTTCTTCTGCTCAGGCTGTTGTCTATCCTAGCCATTCAGCTGCTTACAGGGTCAGTTCCAGCTCCTTGCTGTTACTGCCCTTTCTGTCTGTGCATCGCACATCACCATACACCTCATCTTTCATTGTCTTTTACTAATGTTTGTGATGCTATGGTTTGATAAGACTAGGGATCTCTTCCTCTGTCCACGGTTCCAGTGCAATTGAGTTATGTGTGGGTTGGTTATGTGATTCCTTCCATCCTATTGTCTATTCAGCCTGTAGTAAACAATTGTAAGGTAGGTTGATAAAAAAATATAAATTGTATAGTAAATTTCCTTTCTTATTATACCTACTGCAATTGTCTACATGGAGGCCCTCCCGTCTTCTTATTCGGGTAAGAATCCTTCCTCCCTGCTGATCACATAACTCCTATGTTGGCGGACTCAAGATAATGATTAATTGATGACTGCACTGTGCATTGGTTAACGGAAGTCGTGGATTTGTACTAAGGGAAGAGCGTCCCATACTGGGTGTGCGCCAATGGTGCTCGGCCCAGTTTTGGCTTATTTTTTCGTGGTGTCTTTTACACCACTTTTCTTTCCCACATCTCTTGGGAAAGATTAAATAGAGAGTATTTTATCTGAGTTAGGATCTTCCACTGTAGTGCAAGCCTGTAGTAAACAATTGCGGTAGGTATAATAAGAAAGGAAATTTACTATAAAATTTATATTTCATTACAAGAAAATTTCCCATTGTGCTTAATTGCTTAGCAGGAATTCCCCCACCAGATGTTTCCCAATTGTGCTTAACTGCCAAGCAGACATTTCCCGCTAGACATTTCTCCACCATCAAACACAGTCTGTGGTTGTGAAGACACCTGACAAAATAAATGAATATTTGAGTATTGTTTGTGATTTTAAGGATTTTCATCGACACTACATTTGTTTCATAAAGGGTAAGAGAGATATACCTCCAAAGTCTCGGCAGATAGGCAATGCTGTACAAAATTTGTAGTCCTATACAATTTTATTTGAGTTGCTGATTCAGTTATTTTCCTACAATTGTGTAGTCACATATGGGTTACACAAAAAAGATTGGGTGGGTTACACAAAAAAGATGCGCCAGCTTTTGAGGAGTACTTTGATGGATTGATTGGGAGGGGGGGTCTTTGTTCAAAGTGAGATCACAGTCACTCGAGGGGAAAGGTGAGGAAAGAGGGTGCCCAATGTGCAGGTTAGGGGAAATAGAGACCTTGGAACATTTAATTTTAGAATGCCCTAAATATAAGCCAAGAAGAATAAGATTGCTTGAAAAACTAATGGAAGAATGGGATGAAAGCAAGAGAGATAATTAGATGAGGGAAGATATGAGGGAAAAAGTAAATATCATAGTTTGGGATATATAGAAAGTGTCAGGGGGGAAATAATAAAACAGTTTGTGTCAGAATGTTGGGAGATTAGGAGGGATAGTGAGGGAGGAATGACTAGTTGGGTTACAGGGTTGATGTAGAAGGCCTACTGAGGGTGCCATAGTAAATCAGCGGAAAACCAAAGAATTATTATTAATATACAGATTTATATTACAATTACATTTGTTCAGAGAGGTGAGATGTAATCGAAATATATTAAATAATATTGTGTACAACAAAGAATTAAGTATACATTATTTTCTACACACATATTTGCAGGATTTCTTTGTGGTTGTCAGGTTGAGCAAGGACTCATGTTATTCATATGTTGTGGAACCTTTATTGTCAAATTAAGATTGATCTTTAATATCTACTGTCCTTCCATTGTACTTGTACATTGCCTACATAGGGAAATGTCTACTAGAGCAGAGTTGGGAAATTTCTGCTAGTAACTTAGAAAAATCAGGTAAATGTCTCGGGGGAATTGTCTGCGATGAGGAAATGTTTGTTTTTCTAATTAATGGAGATGGATTGCTTAATGTAGATTCATTCTTGGACTCTTGTTTATATCATGTTCTGATCAGGATGAGCGCTTCGGTGGGGCCTCTTGTTTGAACTTATCTCTCACTTAAGTGAAACTCATTAAAGGTACAGTCACTGACTGCTCTTTGCCTGCTATCTGTTGTGAAGGATGTATTTGTTTCTTCACAGAAACATTTAGGTCATTCCATGGAAATTTGATGTGAATGTTGTTTCACACCATGTATTTAAACTAGTTTAAATGAAAGTTGCCTAAAGCTCTTGAAGTAGGACATGGCTAAAATGCTCTCTAATTTGACTGGTAGACTGCTACAATGTACATTATTTTTCAAAGGTGATTTGTAACATGAGTATTTTTTTTCAAAATCTTGTTATCAGCAAGGGAATCCTTAGTTTACAAGATGTTCTTCATAAATAATTGTTTTATTACCATTTATTGGAGAGTGCCTAGTGGCACTCTCCAATAATTGGTAACAAAACAAATTTATACATGTATAAGCATTTTTTTTTTCAACTGCAGAACAAAAAACAGGCTAACGTGTAATTTAAAGCCACTAGCCACTTTTCAATAGAGCCATGATAGTGGCTTCTAACACTCAACAAATTAACAAAAAAACTCTTCTGAAGAACCAATGTCTGCATCCTCTTGAAAATTGGAATTTCAGGATGCTTATGTGGTGTAGAATCAATTTTATTCAAAGTTCCAGAGTCAGTATTTGAAGTTGCTGTAGGAGGAACATAGTTTTATGCTGCAGCCCAAATTTTCAAAGGAACTAAACCAAGTTTGGAATACAGTATAAAACACAGTACGTTATAAAGTTAAATGTGTGCCTTTATAAGTTAATGTAATGAAATGAGGGTAAAATGGTCTGAGGTTTGCAGTTTGGAGCATATGTTCAACCGAGATGCAAAGCATCGAAGTTGAACATATGCTCCAGACTGCAAACCTCCGACCATGTTACCGTCAGTTCATCACAAAAGTGTATGTGTTCCAATAAGACCCTACCCATAGCCCAAAACCCACTTTGTGAAATGAACAAGGCAGCTTTTAAAGGTCATAAAATAAATAAACCTCTCATGTACCCCACTACATCACTAGACAAATAATCAGTAAATAATGAAGATCGAAGTAACTCCATCTTACTTCAAATCATAAACTGATTTGTAATTTAAACAGGACTTAATTCACAACATCGTTTGCTGCATGTGTGAAACATTTTAAAAAGGGATTCGGTTTATAAGTAAGTCACTCTGTTGATACAATATTACAAAAGGTGTAACGCCATTTCAGATATTTTGCATGATGATGTCAGATGGTTACTTTTCCCACTGGAGCCATAAACATAGAAAAAACTAGGTCTCATCCAATCAAAGGGAGAGGATTTTAGTCTTACTGGAACATGTACATGGGTAGTTTATTTTTTATTTCCATAAAGAAAATCTGCCCCTTGGATCTCCTGTTGTATTATTAGTTTTCCACATATATTCTTGGGTGTATGGATATTTATAGTGTTTTAAAAACTGATACACCCTGAGGCACAGCTGAAGGGTTTTTCACTTTTCAAACCAGTGTAAATTATTATAGCCAAAGATACTTATCTAACTTAATGTATAGTTAACTTATGTTAGGTAAAAATGGCAATTATGAAAATGGCAGCAACAGAATTGGAAAAAGAAAAGAAAGGATAAAATGGCAGCATTCAGGAAAAGATTTATTTCTTCAGCTAATGATAAGAATATCTTTCCGATCAATTTTGATGGGAACATCTAAATATTATTAAATGATTGTATCCTCAAAGCCTTGTTAAATGATTCTTATTTTAACAAGTGTATTTATAAATACATTTTGAAGTATTTTTATTCATTTTCAAATTACATTTACAAATTTGATTATTCTTATTCATAAAACATCAAAAAAGTATTTGTATTTGAATACATTTAGAAAGTATTCATCCAAACTGTGATGTTTTTTCACTGCACTAGGCTGAGGTGGAACAGGGTTCCTGCAGAGCCATGGATTCACGGAATTGGCTTGAATTTAACAAAGGGTCATTCAAGGGCTTGAAATTCTGGAAAATGGGCCAGGCAGCCCACGAAGAGCCTTGAACATTCATAAAGTAAAAACGCCAGCAAAGCACTTTATCACACCTAAATAGCTTTATTTGCCATAGTTTGTGAAAACATAGTTGTAACATGCATACAAACGAGCTATGTCTTCTGTTATACTTACAAAAATGTCTCTATAAACATTTTGCATTGAACCCCAGCATTGGTTGTCAAGGTTCAATGTTCTTTAGTATGGTGATAGATCAGTATGAGGAAAAGGATATGCACATATTGTAAATTTCAACCAAGACACAGAGCGTCTCGGTTGAACATAAACTTTGAACTGCAAACCTCAGGCCATGTAACCGTCATTTGATCACAATAACTTGAATTTTCTAATGAGACCCCACTCATAGCCCAAAACTCACATCGTGAAATCATCAAATCAACTTTTAATGATAACAAATTTAGTAAATATTAGTACCCCACGACATCACAGGACAAATAATCAATAAATCATGAAGGTCAAGGTGATTCTATCTTAGCTCAAATCGTAAACTGATTTATAATTTAACCCTTTACCCAACACAGATGATTTCAAAATTTATTATTTTAAATATCATTTTTTTAAATTTTTTCAAAAAATTTAAACAAAACCATATCAGGTGACCCCTATTTGGAATGAGCTCAACAACCTCGTTCCAAAGAGGGGGTCACATGATATGGTTTTGTTGAAAATTTTCGAAAAATATTTTTTCAGCTGCTGAGTTTGCATATTACATGGGCGGATGCGGGCGATTCGTTGGGTAAAGGTTTAAACAACATTTCATATGGAACATTGTCTACTGCATGTGTGAAAAATCTAGAAAAGGGGTGACATGTTTCATGTGGTGACATCAAACAGTAACATATGCTATTAGCCTTAAGAATTGCAAATATAGCTTTAGATATTCTCAGTTGCCAGATGTCCAAAGATATAATTCTGTTAAATATGGTAAAAAAATCATTCAGATACGCTGCATCTACTCTCGGGAACAGTCTTCCAGAATATATCATGGCTGAGTCGAACTTCAACCATTTTAAGAGTATGACGCTGTCCTGGGATGGCCCTGAATGCTGTTGCAGCTCATGTCCTAACCAAGCCCATGAAATTTGATGCATGGCCAGATGCCTGTCATTTTTATATGTATATCTTATGTACTTTTGTATTGTATTGTTTTATGTGTATGCATTATTTGTGTGTTACAGTCGGTCCAGGCTCTTAAAAGTTTATATTTGTGTATTGTTAATATTATCTGACTTTAAAAAAATTTGATCTTATCTGTGTTACTGATGCAAGTCCTGGTTATGTCAGAAATATAATTTCTGGACTTGGAAGTCCCTGGAAGCGTATTTGGGACTTATAAGGCACCCAGTATTTAAAAAACTATGATGCAAAAAGGAAAATAACCAAAATGCTGACCTACATATACATACATATATATATATCTTGGAGGCAAAAATTGAAAAATATTATTTGAATTGTACTTAAGAAATAATTCTCCTAATGGAGCAGAAGAGTTAGAAATAATTCCCCAAATATTTTAATTGTGTTTTTTGTGAAATAGCACTGTGGTAAACCAGCTATGTTTTACTTGTAAAATAGGACTCCTTCACCAATGCTTGGGGTGGAAGTCGTCTAAAATGGGCAACATGAGTATAAACAATAGACTTAACTTGACTATATCTCCATGTTGTGGTCACGATTAGCCATTGTGCAGAAGTATGTGACCTTAAACACCAGAATAAATTATGATACGACTTACCAGTGCCACACTTGTGAATTACACTGGATGTTCACTTTCAAGATGCTACAACCACTTGGCTTGAACAGAAAGGGCATTTAGTGTTTTCCAGTAATGTTTAAATTCACAGTTGCATTATGGAAAAACTTTTGCAGCAGGGAATTTTCGTTTTTTTCACATAAGTGTGCAGAGGGTTAGTCCAAAGAAAATGAATCTTTTGATTTTCAGGCACCGGTGCATTCGTTTTTTCGGCCCGCATTTGTCATTTTTTTTTCAGAGGCAAAATTCAAAATGTACAAAATTACCATGTGATTTTAGTGATATATCACATTGCGATGCATTATGTTGTATACATTGATATAGCATTGTTATTCTCTTTGTGAAATGCGACACAATTCTCATACGTATACAAGATAAATATTTATTTAACTGGTTGAGTGCTAGAAGCCACTATCAGGGCTTT
Source organism: Pictodentalium vernedei (assembly GCA_031216915.1). Lineage (NCBI taxonomy): Eukaryota > Metazoa > Mollusca > Scaphopoda > Dentaliida > Dentaliidae > Pictodentalium > Pictodentalium vernedei. Next base: position 233,336,380 of record CM062296.1, read on the forward strand.
CAAAAAAATGAGAGTACCAGAACAAAAGCAAACATTTTCCTTGCTCATGTTTCATATTTAGCTAAACGCAAATGATATTTTGTTCATATAAATTAGTTTTATTACAAATTATTAGAGTTCCCATGGGCACTCTCCAGTAATTTTTAATAATAAGTTTTGTTGTACAAATTCAGACCACCAAAAATAATCTAGCCTTCAACCAGTTAACTGGTTGAGGACAAGATTATTTTTGGTGGTCTAAATTTGTTCATCAAAAATCATCAAAAATTGTTTTTTTACAAATTATTGGAGAGCACCAACAGGCACTCTCCAATAATTTGTAATAGAACAAATTTGTATAAACAAACTATTATTTACTTTTAACTGAATACGAAACATGGGTAAGGAAAATGTTGCTTTTGCACTAGTACCCTCATGTTTTTGAAAGGCCTGATTGTGGCTTCTAGCACCCAATCAGCTAAAAAACTCCTTATTATTTTTTATCTCCATTTTAGTTGTTCTACTTTGATTTTGTGTTGTGTGATCGCTGTTACAAAAAAAACCCCAAACTATCAGCGAAATCAACATGGAAACTCTAGTATTTAATTTTAGGCTCTCACAATTGGATTTTAGGCATCGGCGACCATTCCATCAGGAATAAAAAATAAAAATAAAAACCGCCCTCCCTCATTTGTTTTAAAAAAAGAATGCCTGAGAATCAATAATTTAATTTGTTTGGCCTTAGGCCTACATTTTATTATCCATTATTATCAGTAGTTGAGAGCGTGGAAGCTCAATGGGACACTTACATCCAGTCACTGCTAGCTCTGTTTGTATCACCAAAGTTAGTTAAGTTGAAGAGTCTGACAGTTGCTCGGTAGTTCACGCTAGATACTTTGGCTTCCTCCACTCATAAAATTGTCCACCACGATGTGGCCCTGGCTGTTGAAGGTGTTGTTAATTCTCTACATGCTGCTGTCGGATATTCATGCCCAGGACAGGATATCTCTTTACCACTGATATAAGTATAATTTTGGCTCATTTAATCAAATTCTCAACCTGAAAATGGAATGGATTTTTTCACTAATAATTTCTTGAGTTAAATTAAGATGAATTTTTCATCAAATATCATCATGGCTGCTTCACAGCAGCCATGACTAGATTTCATGAAAAATATCTTGAAAATACTCAGCAGGTTAAGAGTTCAAGCCACAATAAATAAATTATAAAATAATAAATATATCATTCCCCTGTCCAGAGGAGGGGGTATATAGTGGAGAGCCTTATTGCAACATATGTACTTGCGTAAATTTGTATGTTTTCTACACATTGTTACATTTGATTAGTGCTTAGGATTAGTATATATTTCATGATTGATAAACAGAATTATTTTTTACCTTTCCATGCTCATTAAGCTAAAACCAAAGGGTGATAAAATGGTGAGTTTTTATAGAAACATTTTTAAGAAAAATAATAAAAGTGAAAGCCAGTTTTAACAGTTTTTGTCCTGTTCTATCATTCCAACAAAGCATGGAATTAATATTTCATAAATTATTTACAATGTTGGTAAATTTCAGAAAATTTCTGTTGCTTTAATGATGCAAGTGAGAATATTATACATCTGCATCGAGTTCAGGAGAAGAAAACCCAATGTAAAATACCCCTAAGGGAAAAACCCTAGGAATAATTGCTTGTGATCGGCCAATTTGAACCAAATTTAATATGCAGTAGTATTTGGTGTAATGCACTTAATTTATCACCGAAAAAATGTTTCCACACCCCTGTGGGAACCCCAAGAGCTAAAAATAGAAAAAATTCAAACGCCGGTATTTCCCAAACTGCCTGAAACAAAGGATTGTTATTTGGTATGAAGCACTCTTAGCACTAGTTTAATTGAAGGGGCCCGGGGGGCGCGGTGGCTCAGTTGGTAGAGGTGCAGGCTGCAAGCCGAGTGGTCCTCGGTTCGAATCCCACCTGCGGCAACCGCGTTGAGTCCTTGGGCAAGACACTTCACCCCGATTGCTTGCCTACATGGGGGCACGATGACGCTGTGTACTGAGGCGTACTGCACGTCGATGGTGCGCATGTCTTCAACCAATCTAACCCTGCCTGTGCTGCGGTGCAGAGTTCAGAGTTACGATGTTGGAGAGCTGACAGCTGCTCGTCGTTGCTCGGTGGTTCTCTCCGGGTACGCCGGCTTCCTCCACCCATAAAACTGTCACGGTCACGATTAACCATTGTGCATAAGTATGTGACCTTAAACACCAATAAATAAATAAATTGAAGGGGCCCAAACAAATTTCAGTCAGCTGTGTCATGGAATACCATGTGGCATAATGGAAAATCACTGATTCAGCACTTCTCAAAATTAAAAAAAAATTTCTTCTCCAGAACTATCAATCAGAATCAGATCTTTCAATACTGGGTGTGCAGCCTCATTAGGATGATCTGATTGATGTTTGTGTAAATCAGGTACCCCTGGTTTCTTACAATCATGGGAACCCAAATTCTTTCTTAATGCAATGTGAGGTCATTTCTTTAAAAATCTTCTTCAGATCCACCCGTTAAAATCTTCGGATATTCGGCATACCGAATCCTAGTATGGGCGGGTTTGGGGGGGGAGGGGGGGTCAAATTTAAGGTTGTTCAAATCCGGTCCTTGTTCTCTTCATGGAAACCCAAATTTTAACTTAATGCAATTTGTGGAAAAGTCTTTAAAAATCTTCTTGAAATTCACCAAGCAGAATTTTTTTCAGGGGCAGGGATATTTAAGTTTGTTGAAATCAGATCTGTGGCTTCATTTTCTCATTTTTTAGCCGAAATTTTAACTTAATGCAGTATAAGGAATATTCTTTAAAAATCTTCTTCAGTTCCACCGGTCAGAATCTTTTCATATTTGGTATGTACATTATCTTTGAAGGAGTCTGATTCAAATTTGTTTAAATCAAGCCTTTAGGTTCATATTCTGGTTACTTATTGGAACCTTAATTTTAACTTGGATGAATGTGAGAAAAATTCTTAAAAATCTTCTTCAGATTCATGAGGCAGTAACCTTTCATATTTGGTATTCAGCATTCATGGACATGCAGTCAGATTCGAATTTGTTCAACTCAAGTTCCTGGGTCAATATTTGGGCTCCCTATAAAAATAATATTCTTTAAAAATCTTCTTAAGGGGACGTCCAACCTAACTTTGGTCAAATTTCATGTAATTTTCTTTCAAGTCTAAAAAAGGCCCAAAATGAATAACCCCAATAAATTATATACCAAAATGCTTGGAATGAAACATAGAACATGTGGAAACTGAAATTTGCCATGGAACTGCTGCCATGTGTAAATAGCACCACCTGAAAGTCTGCTATGGCATAAGTAAGAGAACAAAATTTTTACAATAAAATACCTCAAAATAAAATAACAGCTGTATTCTATAAACATTTAAGTACATACTCAAAGAAATCTTTTCCTAATTCATGAAAGTAATGAAGATTGAGACCAAATGTTATAAGTGGAGTGCTCACTGATTGAAGGCAGACATTTTCTTTTGTTTATGTTTTGATTTGGGGAGTTCAACAAAGGTCAACTTGAAGGAGTCCAGCAGAAGAAGTATGGAAGGACAAAAGAGTGTCTCCCAATATCAAGATGTATGTGTTACTGTAATGGTTTGGAAAGAAAATATGATATTCTCCTATGTAGAATGCACTGCAAAGTCATACATTGTAGTTGAATAAATATATTTACAAAGCCCTTGCACTGTAACCCCTTTTATCCCATGCATCAATTTGATAGTGATTAAATTGTTAAATTTGTCTGGTTTATCAATAAGTACATTAGCTTTGTTTAACCCTTGGACACCAATACACTCATGATATCTGTTGGAGAAGAAATAAGGGTAACTGTAACCTGTCACTGCAATAAACCATCTAATGTACTTAAAAGTACATTGTTATTCAAAACACATCAAATCAACTTTACATAACCATTATTGCATGTACTTTCCCCAAGGAGGCTTACTGACATATTGAGATCAGAAGGGCACATCCAGAGGGTCTCACATATTTTTTTCAAGAACGCAGTACACAAAGCAATCCCCAAAAGATGACAAGTGAGCTCCATTTGACACAGAAAATTTTGGGGGGTGGGGTGGGGGGGGGGCTCTCTTCCTTGTATGACTCTACCTCCGGCACTCAAGGCATATGCCTTTTTTTCTCAAAGTTTAACTCTTTTTTCTTTTTGAAGATCCTGGCCACACATGTTCCAAACACTATCAGACAGGTAAACCTCCAAATAAGTGTATCTGCAAAAATCATGTTACATTGCAAAACATTCTTTTTAGACTTTTAGTTCTGGACCTTTCATGCTTCTTACTTCCAACTATAACACTTAATTTATCGATTCATGGGTGAATAGAAAACTCCTGCCATAATCAACATTTTGAGTTCCATAAGCCTTCAAAACAGCTCCAATAAAAGTGTCAAACATCAGATTGGTGGCTTTATACAGAATATTCATTAGGTTGTTGCTTGATAAGTAATAGGAACAAAATCTTCACAAGAAAATTCTGCAGCAATACAATTGAGGGTATTAGCAGGCACTCTGCAACAAATTGTAACAAATCAACTAGTTATAAACAAAATTTTCTAACTCAAAAGAGTGAAAAAGTACCACAACTCTGAAAAAATGTGGGAAGAAACACATGCTACAGCAGCTACACAGGCATTGTTTCTCCATGATGCTCGATCACAAAACCAAATATCCTTCAAATTGGAGTAGCAATGGTTGAGATACAAGGGGGAATGTTGGTACATGCAATGATGAATGGGTAAGACTAAGATTAAGAGGACAGGGGGTCACCACTGCACGGCCCTAGATGCACCTTTGATTTTCCAACTTCCACTAAGTTCCAGGTCTGGGGCATAATAATCGCAACACATCCAACTTATCAGTTCATAATTTCAGTTAAATAAAAGAAATTATCAATTTGAATTAAATAATAGATGATGTAAAAATATTTGGCTTCCTTCGCCTTCTCGTACTATTTAATTACCACAAACAATATCAGTTTGATGCCGACAAACGAAACTGAACGCATGTGGTTTGATTAAAAAGTAACTCGGCATGAATAATGAAGAAATTGCGAATATTTCGTGTATTTCATTTATTTAAAAGCCAATTGCAGCTAATATTGACCGTGCATTCGATAATTCGTTTCGGTTTTGACCACACGGCCACGCTGACACTCCGTGACAGCGGTTATGTTTATTGTGATATGCAAATTGGGGGATGGTTTCCGGTGAAGGAGATTTGTCACATTTGTCAGTGTAAAACGATAAAAAAAAACACTGATCGACGCTTGTATTACTATGGTTGGTTGGAAGAAAAAACTAAATTCTCAGCATCGTCCAAGCGCACCTTATTTAAAAGCACGAATGCATCATTTTCAACCCATCTTCAATCGGTCCTTTGCAGACATCAAACATACCCGTCTTCGAATTCCATGGTTACTAGGACGTAAATAACTTCGCAGCGACAGGGGGAAATTAACACACTCAATATAGTTCCAGGTCACTTGGAATATACTTCGTGAAAAAGTGATTTCTGAAGCATTCTGCTTACTTTGTTATGAATATTGCCTTATTTTATGTGTATCGTCCCGATTTTATACACTCGGTTATTTTTTTTACAAGTGGTTCATGTTGTCTTTCTAGTGCGCAATAATTCAGATTTTTTGTCAACAAAAAAGTTCAGACGGCCTGTAAACACGAGAGGGAATTTCGAACCATATTTTGCAGTTATGACATTAACAGCTCAAGTACTTGCTGTCACCTGTTTGCAAATACGCTCATACATTGTCTCGAACAAATAAAGGGCGTGATCACGTCCTTGCATTCTTACGATTGCCCAAATTGAGTATTTCTGCAAGAACCACATCGTAATCACATGACCGGAAAAACATCGTTGAAACATGGCCACATCCGGAACATCAAAAATTTGTGTTGATGTTATTACATTCAAACGTCAAAACCCACCAGAGTGTGTGTCAAAAAAATGCTTTCTCCGAGTCTGTAGTATGTTATCATTATATTGAGGACAAGGCTTTCGAATTACCGATTATTTTGTGGTTTTACCGGTTCGTTACTTATGCCATTTGCAAATTAATCTTCTTCAAAATCATAAAATTCACTTTTTTTCCTGAAAACAAATATATGTACCTTTTCTATGCACTTTACTCATTATTTTGATATATAATTTGCCTTTCCTTACTTCTCTTATCTGTTTCTGAGGCATTGGGAAAAATGTCAAAAAATTGACCAAAGTTAGGTTGGACGACCCCTTAAGATCTACCAGTCAGAATCTTTTGATATTTGAAGTACAGGACCCTTTTGATGCCAGATTCAAGATTGTTCAAATTAAGTCTGGGATTTTATTTGGGCACCCTGTGGAAACAAAACTTGGAGCAATATGGATATATGAAGTGCATTTGGGCACGAGTTCTCCTGAAATATTATTTTGTTTAGCGCGCATGTGCGCGTAATATTTGGGACGATTCCGAGAAAAATTCACGGGGGACTCAGTGCTCTGCAAGATTCAATTAGCGGAAGATAAAATGGACATCTGCAAAGTCCGAAACGAATATTTGTAATTCTTTATTTTCAGTTGTAAAATCCCTAATAGATATATGTGCTTTTATGCCATCTGCTAAAGTGTTTTTGCAACAGTGACATGAAAACAATCCTACGAGAAAGTTTGACCAAATTTTTAGTACAGGTGACATTGAATACCATTGGTCTTGTTCCATTTGTCTACGCCGCGGTACCTAAGTATTTCAGGAATAGAAATAAGTGTCCTCGGTACTCTCCTAAATACTCACCTTCATTAACACTGCTTGGTAGGTCGTTTTTAGCTTAACTTGACAAAGTCAAGATAAGCTATTGCCATCACGCGTGTGGAAATCTGTTAGTCTGATCACATTTTCCTTTAGCATGGGCTACACCCCGCAGTTCTGATCGTCACGAAATTTCATATGCAGGTTTGGGGTCATGTCTGATGAGAACGTCCCCTTTTGGTCGTGATCGGTCAACCAGTATGGATGCCCGAGCCGAAAACCCGAAAACCATTAGCACAGTCTACAGGTCGTATTTATGAAGGGATTTCATTGTAAGTTGGTAGGATGCCTCTGTATAATACCTAGATGAGAACGTCACCTTTCGGGCATGATTTGTCAACCGTGATAGCTGCCCAAGCCCGAAACCCCAAAACTATTAACACAGTGTGCAGGTCATGTTTAATATGGAGGGATTTCATTGTAACTTGGTAGGATGACTCCTCATGATGTCCAGATGAGAATTTCACCATTTTGGGCATGATCTGCCAACCGTGACGACTGCCCGAGCCCAAAACCCGAAAACATTTAGCACAGTCTACAGGTCATATTTATTGAGAAATTTCATTGTAACTTGGTGGTTGACTTCATATAACGTCTAGATGAGAAAGTCCCCTTTTAGACATGATTGGGCTACAGAGGCCCGAAGACCGAAAACCTTTAGCACAGTCTGCAGGTCATATTCATGAAGGGATTTCATTGTAACTTGGTAGGGCAAATAATGTCTAGATGCGAACGTCCCATTTTGATCGCGATCATTTAGCCTTGATGGGTGCCCGAGCCCCAAAACCTTTAGCATAGACAAAAGGTCATATTTATTGAAGGATTTCATTGTAACCTGTTAGGTTGACTCCATATAATGCCTAGATGATGACATCCCCTTTTGGTTGTGATTGGTCAACTGTGATGGCTACAGGTGCCCGAAGCCCGAAAACCTTGAGCTCAGTCTACAGGTCGTATTTATGAAGGGATTTCATTGTAACTTCGTAGGATCACTCCAGATGATGCCCAGAGGAGATTGTCCCCTTTGGTTGCGATCATTCAATCATGATGGTTGCTCGAGCCCGAAACCCGAAAACATTTAGCAGTCAACAGGTCATATTTATGAAGGGATGTCATTGTAACTTGGTACGTTGACCTCATATAATGTCTAGATGAGAACGTCCCCTTTTGGACACGATTGGGCAGCTGTGACGGCTACAGGGGCCCGAAGCCCGAAAACATTTAGAACACTCTACAGGTCATAATTATGAAGGGATTTCATTGTTGCTTGGTAGGATGACTCCAAATAATGTCTAGATGAGAACATCCCCTTTTGGTCGCGATCATTCAGCCTTTATAGCTGCTCGAGCCCAAAAACCTTTAGCATAGTCTATAGGTCGTATTTATGGAAGGATTTCATTATAACTTGTAAGGTTGACTCCATATAATGCCTAGATGATGACATCCCCTTTTGGTCGTGATTGGCCAACTGTGATGGCTACAGGTGCCCGAAGCCCGAAAATCTCGAGCACATTCTACAGGTCATATTTATGAAGGGATTTCATTGTAACTTCGTAGAATCACTCCAGATGATGCCCAGATGAGAATGTCCCCTTTTGGTTGTGATCATTCAACCATTATGGCTGCCCGTGCCCGAAGCCCGAATACCTTTAGCACAGTCTACAGGTCATATTTATGAAGGGATTTCATTGTAACTTGGTAGGTTTGACTTCATATAATGTCTAGATGAGAACGTCCCCTTTTGGACACGATTGGGCAACTGTGACAGCTACAGGGGCCCGAAGCCCGAAAACCTTTTAGAACAGTCTACTGGTCATAATTATGAAGGGGTTTCATTGTAGCTTGGTAGGATGACACCAAATAATGTCTAGATGAGAACGGCCCCTTTTGGTCTCAATCATTCAGCCTTGATGGCTGCCCGAGCCCAAAAACCTTTAGCATAGTCTATAGGTCGTATTTGTGGAAGGATTTCATTGTAACGTATTAGGTGGACTCCATATAATGCCTAGATGATGACATCACCTTTTGTTCCTGATTGGTCATCTGTGATGGCCACTGGTGCCCGAAGCCCGAAAATCTTGTGCACAGTCTACAAGTCATATTTACGAAGGGATTTCATTGTACCTTCGTAGGATCACTCCAGATGATGCCCAGATGAGAATGTCCTCTTTTGGTTGCGATCATTCAACCATGATGGCTGCCCGAGCCCAAAACCCCAAAACCTTTAGCACAGTCTACAGGTCATATTTATGAAGGGATTTCATTGTAACTTGGTAGGTTGACTTCATATAATGTCTAGATGAGAACGTCCCCTTTGGACGCAATTGGGAAACTGACGGCTACAGGGGCCCGAAGCCCGAAAACCTTTAGCACAGTCTACAGGCCATATTTATGAAGGAATTTAAATGTAACTTGATAGGATGACTCGTTTCGGAATAATTTCACTGTAACTTGGTAACTTTCGTTAACTGTGAGGGCCACATACATTAACTGTGAGGTCATATTAATCCACCCTCAGCTCTTTAGTACAGTGTACACCTCATATTATTTCTATCCAAAACATAGCATACAGGGAACAGAAATGAACATATTCCCAATTATCACAATTCTTGTCTTATTTCATAATCCTTTCATAAACATTGAACATTATCCTTTTCATCAAACATAACACACAAGTTAAGCTACAGTGTCATTGACACTTTCATTAGTTATGATACGAAGGCATCTCATTTGTTTTTGTATTTTGTTTGATTTTCGAGGATACACATGTATCGGATGTAAGCTATTTCGGCCACTGACAATTTTAGTCAGTTGAGTGTTAAGTCAATACACTTCGGCCAGTTGCATTTATACCCGATTCTGCCAGATTCAGCTGCTGAAGAAATATTCATTTGGGAGTGTATTAATTGAAGGCTGGATGAATTAACATTATTCGCATATTTTTTGCGATACAGAAAACAGTATCTATGTAGCTTTGAGGCATTAATTTAATTTAGAAATTGGCACGAAAGGGAGCACGTTTTGTGCTGAAATAATTAATATTACTTCTTCATAATCATTTCCCCAACAACAAACCAAAAACCATTAACAACAACAACAACAACAACAACAACAACAACAACAACAACGCAAATCCCCAAAACAACGAACTAAATATTACTACTTCTTATCAACCTACCTTACAGTTGTTTACTACAGGCTTGCACTACAGTGGAAGACCCTAACTCGGATAAAATACTCTCTATTTTAATCTTTCCGAAGAGATGTGGGAAAGAAAAGTGGTGTAAAAAACACCACAAAAAAAGAAGCCAAAACTGGGCCGAGCGCCATCGGCGCACACCCAGTGTAGGACGCTCTTCCCGTAGTACAAATTCACGACTTCCGTTAACCAATGCGCAATGCGTCATCAATTCATCATTCTTTTTTTTTGTCCGCGCATGTGGAGGACGTATCGCCCTATTGCTCTACGAATAAGTGATAATTCAACTCGTCGATAATGGTTTTCCTGTGACTGGATTATGGATCTGACGATCGTATAATAACAGGACTGTGTTTTATATATTCTCGTTAATATTTTCAACCACATTTTCATTGCATTTTATTTATATACCGTTTTCGCGATTGTTTTTTCGACATCTTATCAACGCGGTTCGGCAATAAATTTTTCGGTTGATAAAAATTTATTATTATTATTGGAGTTAGGTGTCATTGAGGGACTGTATGAACAGGATTTCTTCACTCTGTTGAGAGCTGAATTTCTGTTTTTAGGTCCCTGTCGGCCGTCTGGGTTCTGTCGTGTACCCACCGGTTATTTTTCTGCCACCTTCTCTCGTAGTTGGGGGTGTTCTTCTACTTTCTGTAACTGTTGAGTTCACCTTTTTCTTCAACTGATCTCACCTCTGTTATTTCCAGTTCGGTTTCTTTTGGGGCAATTCATTTTGCCCTCGTTTTTGGTGCGTTCTCGTGGCTGTTCCCCCCGACGGGGGTGGGGGGTGGGGGGACGGTGTCGTTTCGGGGCCTCCCGACTCGACCACATCTGGTGTGAGTTATACTCCCTCCGTGGGGGATGTGCAGCTCCTCCCGCACCCGCGGGGGTGGAGAACGCTGCCGTTTCGGGGCCTCCCGACTCGACCACGTCTGGTCAGAGTGACACCCCATCCGTGGGGGATGTGCAGCTCCTCCCGCACCCGCGGGGCGGGGAATGCTGTCGTTTCGGGGCCTCCCGACTCGACCACGTCTGGTGAAAGCTACACCCCCTCGATGGGGGATGTGCAGCTCCTCCCGCACCCGCGGGGGTGGGAAGCGCTGTCGTTTCGGGCCTCCAGACACGACAACGTCTATGAGAGTTACCCCCCCCCCCCCGTGGGGGATGTCCATCTCCTCCCGCTCCCGCGGGGGGTGGGGAACGCTGTCGTTTCGGGGCCTCCCGGCTCGACCACGTCTGGTGAGAGTTATTCCCCATCCGTGGGGGATGTGCAGTTTTTTTTTACCGTGGTGGATACTGCGGGAGCTGTTGAATTTCTGGTGAAGAGATGCGCCTGGTTCCGGGAATATGCGCCCTCTCCAGTCGACATATGAGGCTGTCACTAGGGTTGTGACTCCTCCTTTGGAGGACGAGCTAGGTGGCTCTCTCCCCTTTTCCGCCAGTTCCAACAGCTCCCGTCGTATCTGCTGCTACTGCTGTTCCGTCTACAACGTCATCGAGCACCGTTTTAGCCGGCCTCAGCTTATTCCTGCAGGGGACTGCAGTGATGCCTGTAGTGTGGTTGTGGGGTATCGGCCTCAGCCTTCAACTCGGCGAAGTCGGAAGTGGCTGTCGACTGAACCCCCTGCTGTGTTCTCTCGGTCGTTGGGCACAGCAGTTTTCTCCTTGCAGGGGCCTGCAGTGGTGTCTGGTAGTGTAGACGTGGGGTATCGGCCTCAGCCTTCCCTGACTTCAACTCGGCGAAGTTGGAAGTGGCTGCCGAACGAACCCCCATGCTGTGTCCTCTCAGCCGTTGAGAACAGTAGTCTTATCCCTGCAGGATCCTGCAGGGATCTCTGGTAGTGTAGACGTGGGGTATTGGCCTCAGCCTTCACTGACTTCAACTTGGCGAGACAGTCAGTGAGCTTAGTGAGACCCTCTCCTTGCTCACTTCGGTTCTGTCCAAGAGCCTTTTCCGTTGCTTCCAGTGAGTCTACGAGTGGTTCCTGGGCGCCCCTTGTGGCGCCGCCTCCCGAGATTGGAAACAGGTCGCTTTCTGATCCCCTGGTGTGCCCACACCATGGGAGGCGTTGGCTGGTTTGCCCATGATGGGTTATGTGTCTTCCGACTCATTGGATGAGTCTGACATTCCTGATGTCGAGAGCCAACAGTCTTCTGACTTGGGGCAGCTCTTGACTTTGTGTTTGGGTTCCTTCCAGGTCTCAAACCGTCAAACCAGCCGACAGTGTCAGCCCGGCTGTGATCATCGGTCACACGCCTACAGCCTGTGGAGCAACATGCTTCTGGGCGCCTTCGACCGTGCCTGTCGGTACAGGTGTTGAAGCATTTACCGCTTTGGACTCTAAGCTGAGTTCCAAGGCTATGAAGACGTCGTTCTTCATCAAGGTTGACACTTTTTGTCTCTGGTGCGTTATCGTTCCTACGATTTCGCCAATCCGTCAGTCAGCCAGACTGTGACGGTCTTCGATCGGGACTCCATCTCCTCAACCATATGGAGACTCTGTAGTCCAGGTTGGGCTTATCGAGAGGGATGCTGGAATGCGTTCTCTCTTCGATCACGTCGTCTCTGCTTTGCTGCTTGTCTGCTCCCAGATGAGTTTGGCGACAAACAGGTTTTTGTTTTGTGTGTGCTGTTTAAGGTGCTCATGCATCTTCTCACACACATGCCTGTTACACGGCTAGCTTGGAATTTGTACGCAGGTTCGCTGAGCTGGACACAAGACGTCCCCCTTTTTAAGGGGCAGTGCCCTGCTCTTCGATCTGCCCCTTTCGGCTGGTCCGCGACTATTCCATGATTCCGTGGCGACGGTTCGGGTTGGCTCCCTTTGTCATTCCATTGATCTGCTGCTGCTTAGTCGGCTTGATCCGCCTTCTGATGGAGGCCTGCGCCGTCCAAAGTCTAACAAGTGCCTTTCTGCTTCCTCTGCGAAGCTAAGGGCTGATCCTCCTACCGCCACTTCTACTCGCTCACAGGGTGGGGTAGGTGTCGGCAGTAGTCGCCTTGATTTCGTCCCAGGTTGAGGCACTCCACTAAGTAGAGAGTGCCTCTTCCCACATGAGTCCCTTTCAACGTTACACGTTGGGACCCTTTGAGCACGGAGATAGGCGTTCTCCCATCAATTGTCAAAGGGGACAATCGAGGTCATCAAGAACTTTCTTTCAGTGGGATTTTGTTTCCCGCATGTTCTTGGTGCCGAAGAAGGACGACCGATTCAGATAGGTTATCGACCTGAGTATTCTGACGCAGTCTATCATTGGTCCTCAGTTCAGCATGGAGGCTTTCAGATCAGTTCGCTGCTCCATTCCTCAGGATGTTTTCCAGGCCGAGGCCATTTGCTTTTGGTCTCGGCTTGGATCCTTGGGCCTTCACCTGTCTGATGTCGCATGTGTTAGTCTTACATTGCGCACAGTTCAAGGTGTCTTCTTCGGCTTTTCTAGTTGATATCCTCCAGAGGCAATCCAATGCTGCTTATCTGGAGTCTGATGTCGTCACACTGTTGAGCCTACTCACGTCACTAGGGTTCTGAATCAACGGAGAGAAGTCGGACCTGGTCTCTTCTCCGTCTTGTCATCTGGGATGGACTTCATCAGCTCGGAGTCTTCTCTGACTGCTTGGTCTCTGCGTTTCGGTGACGAATCTCATTCCTCTAGGTCAACTGCATGTCTGACCTCTCCAACACCGTTTGCTCAGTCGTTGGAGGCCGAATGTCGATCCTCTGGTTCGGTGCTTCTGTTACCGGAGTCTCTTCCTTGTCGCCTTCTCCCCTGACAGATGTTCAGTGGATTATGCAGGGAGCTCCGTTGGACTTCCCCACGTCCGATCGTGTTCTGACGGTAGCCAGCGATCTCGGATGGAGTGTGACGTTGGGATCCTCAAGGTCTTTTCCTTCACGGGTCATGGGACCAGGATCTGGCAGCTCTTCATGTTAACCAGAAGGAGCTTCTTGCTCTTCTGTGTTTCCGACAGTGGATTCCCCGCTTTTCGGATTGTCAGTTCCTTATGTGGTCTGACAATTCTACGGTGGTTGTTTACATTTGGAACCAGGGCGGAACGGCCTATGTTCCATGTACGTTTTGGTTCGGGATCTTCTACTGCTTGCTCCGGAATTTCAACGTCGGAGTGGTGATTCGCCACATTCCCGGTCGTCTGAACGTCCTAGCCGACTCCCTGTCCCGATGGGGCAGATTCTTTTCCACCGAATGGATGCTCCACGTGGCGGTGTTCCAGTCTCTTTGAGATCTCTGGGGTATTCCCCACATCGATCTCTTTGCGACTCATTGGAACCATCAGGTGGACACTTTCGTGTCTCCGTGTCCAGATGCTCTGGCTTTCGCCGTGGACGCTCTGACCCTCCTTTGGGACGGTCTTGTCGGCTTTGCCTTCCTGCCGGTCCCGATTCTGCCTCAGGTTTTAGCCCAGATATGAACCTGCAGTTGTCGAATCCTTTCGACCACACCCCTGTCTCCTCGGTGGGTGTGGATCAATCTGCTCCGCTCTCTGTTTGCGGCGGTTCCGGCATGTCTCCCTCTACGTCGCGACTTTCTTTGCCAAAGTCGCCCGAGGAGGTTTCAAGTTGACCCGACTTCATTGTGCCTTCGCGCATGTCTTTTATCGGGTCCTGTTTCCTCCGTAGTGGTTTTTTCGAGACGAGCAGTGGAGTTGCTTTTCTTCTTCAAGGAGGCATTCACTCCACTGGTTTAGCCTCTGTGGCTCAGTAGAAGGTTCTTCTGTCGATGGTGTGCGATCACTCTGTTGCTTCTGTCACTCCTTCGATCACACCGATTGCAGAGTTTCTGGTATATGTTTGTTCCTGGGGGTCTTCAGCGATGGGTACAAGTCCATGCTTCGGAGACCTTTTTTCATATGTGGTACCGCATTGTTTCGGCACTCATCCCTGCCTTTGCAAGCTTGTTCAGCTCTTTTCCTTGAAAAAGGCCTAGGACTTTGCAGTTTACTCCAAGATGGACACTTTCTTGGGCGCTGCTCTGCTTGGGGGGGGGGGGGGGGCGTTCGCGCCTTTATCCTGGATGGATATGCGTTTTCTCACAAGCCAGATCTCTTCAGAATCCATTTCTCGATGGATTTGTCTTGCTTGCTATTCGTGCAGCTTCCGCTCGTCCAGCTACTGGCGATTGTATTACCACGAGATGCGTGCTTTGTCTTCCTCTCGGGGCTTATACTAACTTTGGCATGTTGTCGGATGTTATGCTGGCAGCCTACTGGAGAAATGCTACCTTCTCCATTCATCTGCTACAGTTGCAGGAGCAGACAGAGGACCTTTGTCCTACGGGCCCCCTTTCTTCTGCTGAGGCTGTTGTTTATCCCAGCCATTCACCTTCTTACAGGGTCAGTTCCTGTTACTGCCCTTTCTGTCGGTGCGTCGCACATCACCATACGCCTCATCTTCCATTGTCTTTTACTAATGTTTGTGATGCTATGGTTTGATAGGACTAGGGATCTCTTCCCCTGTCCACGGTTCTAGTGCAATTGAGTTACGTGTGGGTTGGTTATGTGATTCCCTCCATCCTATTGTCTATTCAGCCTTTAGTAAACAACTGTAAGGGCAATTGTAAGGCAGGTTGATAAGAAATATAAATTTTATAGTAAATTTCCTTTCTAATTGTACCTACCGCAATTGTTTACATGGAGGCCCTCCCGTCTTTTATTCGGGTAAGAATCCTTCCTCCCCGCTGATCACATAACTCCCATGTTGGCGGACTCAAAAGAATGATGAATTGATGACGCACTGCGCGTTGGTTAACGGAAGTCGTGGATTTGTACTAAGGGAAGTGCGTCCCATACTGGGTGTTCGCCGATGGCGCTCGTCCCAGTTTTGGCTTTTTTCGTGGTGTTTTTCACACCACTTTTCTCTCCCACATCTCTCTGAAAAGATTAAAATAGAGAGTATTTTATCCGAGTTAGGGTCTTCCACAGTAGTGCAAGCCTGTAGTAAACAATTGCGGTAGGTATAATAAGAAAGGAAATTTACTATAAAATTTATATTTTCCTGTTACTGGACCAGGCTAGATTGTCTAGCCGAATGATAAAGTAGATCGCCATGAAAATAAATTGATACAAAATTGCTTAATATTCTCCTTTTATTTTCTTATGAGTAAGCGTTTTGAAATTATGCTTACTTTATATCTGAAATCATTTTTTATCAGAAAATGAAATGATTCTATATTTGAAGAATATAGAAAATGTTTTTTTTTTCTGAATTAGAAATCCCAGTGCATTGAGAAAAGATATTTACTCGCAACCCTTTCGCTAAAAAATCCCATCTGTTTCTTGCTACCGTACAATTTGTTCCACTTACGTCGTCGCTGTTAGAGACTATCCGTGTCTGTATCTTTGGATGAATTATGGTCGAGCTAGACTGCTATTAATCCGTAACCCCATCCCTAAAAAATATTCCAAACACTTTCATGTTCTCCCCTCTAATGCGTTCCAATTCCGCCTCGCTGCTGCCCAAGCCTTTCCGTGCCTCTATCTTTGTGTGAATTATCATTGGATGAGAGTGCTTTTGGAGGTTTTCACTAGTAATGTCTTTAAGGCATTTATAGGGTCACTGCAATGACAACACTCGCTTCGAGTTGTATATTGCTTTTGAGAAACAGCACATTTGGGTTTTTTTTTACAATATACACGATTTGTGAGAAAAACATATTAATTATTACTTTGTTAATTTTTGTGGTCCGAAAAAGGCAACTATTATAAAGGCCGCGTTTAAAGTTAAAAGAAATAATCAGCTGTGTCCTATTTTTATCTCAGTTTTTAAAAAACTTTTTGCATTACTCGGATCATTGTCCGATTTGTCATGTATGGCGGCTTATTAGCGCCATGTAATTTTTAGCTTAACGTGACAAAGTCAAGATAATCTATTGCCATCACGCGTGTGGAAGTATGTGAGTCTGTTCACATTTTCTTTAGCACAGGCTATACACCGTAGTTCTTGTCGATCATCACGAAATTTTATATGTACGTTCGAGGTCATGTCTAGATTAGAACGGCCCCGTTGGTCGTGATCAGTCAGCCGCGACGGCTGCCTGAGTCCGATAACGTTTAGCACAGTCTACAGGTCGTATTTATGAAGGGATTTCATTGTAACTTGGTAGGATGACACTGTATAATGTCTAAATGAGAACGCCCCTTTTGGTCGCGATTGGTCAACTGTGACGGCTTCGCGGACGCGAAGTCCGAACACATTTAGCACAGTCCACATGTCGTATTTATGAAGGGATTTCATTGTTACTTCGTAGGATGACTTTGTATGATGTCTAGACAATAACGTTCTTTTTGGTGGGGTTCATTCAACCGTGATGATCGCAGGAGTGCGTTACCTAGATTACTTTAGGGCAGTCTACAGCTTGCATTTATGAAGGGATTTCATTGCAAGTTTGTTGGATTACTCGTCAAAGTGCCAACGACCTATTTTGGCCATGATAGGTCAACTGTGATGACCGCACAGACATGTGGCCTAGATTTGCTTTAGCACAGTATACAGTTCATATTTACGAAGCGATTTCATTGTAACGTGGAAATATAACTCAGTATGATGTCTCGATGAGACTTTCCTATTTTGGTCACGATCGGTCAGCCGTTACCACCGCCTGGTCACGTGACCTAGCTTCCTTTAGTATTTTCTGTAAGTTGTTTTTATGAAGGGATTTCATTGTAACTTGGTAGGATAACATGGTATATCTAGATGAGACTTTCCTATTTTGGTCACGGTCGGTCAACCATGACCGCCGAACCGTCATGTGATCTTGATTCCTTTAGCAAAATCTACGAGTTATATTTATGAAGGGATTTCATTGTAATTTGGTAGGATGATTCGTTTTGGAATAATTTGACTGTAACTTGTTAACTTTTGTTGATATACGTTAACTGTGAGGGCCACAAAAACCCAGGCCTCAATTCTTTAGTACAGTCTACAACTCTAATTAGTCTTAGTGGAATCGACCTTTATAAGCTTCCAGCTTACTGTCGAATCCACACACATTTCATTGCTGTATGTCTTTTGCTCTGATAATTGTAAATAAATATTTTTTAAACTAATTAGTCTTACTGAAAACAGCATAAAGGGAACAGAACATAATCTCAATTATCACAATTTTTGTATTTCATATTTCATAATCCTTCATAAACTTTAACATTATCCTTTTCATCAAACACTACAGACAGTCAAGTTAAGCTACAGCGCCATTGACACTTTCATTTGTTATCAAATTGCAGCTGCAATTTAGTAAATTGTACCTGCAGTTTAGCTAAATTGTCGCTACAATTTGATAAAATGTACCTGCAGTTTAGCTAAATTGCACCTACAATATACTAAATACCTGCAATTTAGCTAAATTGTAGCTACAATTTACTGAATTGCAGCTACAATTTAGCATCTTCCCTCTTATTGTGTAAAGCTAAATTGTAGCAGCAATTCAACTCAACCAATCAGGCGCATGGACATGCTATTTAGCGCGCGTGTATACTAGGGCGATATTTACCCCAGATCATGCAGTATTGAATTCTTAGGTCGATTCAAATGACTTGGAAAACAAAAAACGGAACTGTACATATATATACTACTCAAAGTTTGCTAAGCACCAAGTACATGTACATCCAACTATCTGTTTTACGTTTTAGTTGAAATATTGTAATGAAAAGTGTATATATTTTTTATTTAATAATATCTTTAATGATTTAAGTACAGAAATTAACATTTTATTTGAATACGATAACCATGGAAAATGGATGTTATTGTTAAAAGCGGAAATTTTTCAATATGCCAAAAAGTTGACGGAGCGAACTGGTATGGGTTCAGTATCGAGTATGAGACTCATTACTGTTAATTACAGCTTGACAACGCCTTCTCATGCTCCCAATCAGGTTCCTGGTGGTCCTTTGTGGGATGTTGTTCCATTCTTGGACCAACATGGCACCAAGCTCCTGGACACTTCTTGGCTGGACTGGACGGGCTGAAATTGCAAGCTGCAACTCATTCCAGACATGTTCGATTGGATTGAGGTCAGGGGATCTTGCTGGCCAGTCCATATGCTCAGTCCCCTCCCTCTGTCGGTACTCCCCGATAGCGTGGGCAACATGAGGACGTGCATTATCGTCCATCAGAATGAATCTATCACCCACTGCACCTGCATACAATCTGACGTGGACATTCAGGATCTCATCAATATACCGTTGTGCAGTCAATGTACCACTTCCAAGGACACAATAATAGATATATATATAACGAAAATCAAATATTGTTTGTTTTGTTGTAGACTGTTTTCAAGAGAAAATAGATCATTTCGCTATCGACACTGATCGACACGTCATTTTGTGCAAAGAAAACAACGAATTAGATGAGGTGCACGACGGGGTGAATATTATCATACTTGCTCGACGGAGCTGTAACTAATTCGTGTGCGTAACATTTAGATCTTTCTGTTCACTACAAGGGGATTTAACAGAAAGTCTGGGGGAGAGAAACCATTTATAATTTGAAAATAGTCTACAATAAAACAAACGATACTTAATCTTCGTTATATATATTTATTATTGGGATGGCTTCATTAAATTGTTACTTTTCACACATTCAGAGGTATATTTAGTACTTTATAACATAGTATTTATACACGTACCGTCCTTTTTACCGGCAAATGTTGTGTTCAAGCTATTTTTTTAAAATGGGGTTTCATAATTTATTTTCAGTCAGCGTTTCGCCAAACACATGCCGAGGTGATAATAAATACTAAAACCAACCACACATCAATGGATATTAGTGCTAGATTCCTGTATGTCCTACCCCAATGATACCCACAGGAGCCTATTAAGACTGGGGCCCCTTGTGCTCACTCCACCAATCCCTATGTGTGAGCTCCGTTGGGTGGGGGGGGGGGGGGGGGGTGCTGAGGGCCCCCAAATGCAAACCGTAACTTACTATTTTTAACCCCCACTTTTCCTCATGAGGCAACAGAATCGATCTAAGAGCTTCAGAATATGAGGAAAAAAATATCCATATCCAGGGAAGGGATCACAACCGTGGTACGCCCAATTCCATAGTCCCAGCCTTTGAAATATGCCAGCGTTATATCGATCTTGTTCCCCCCCCCCCCCCGCCCCATTTCGAAAATATGGGAAATGGATTATATATCTAGCAGGGGCGTAGCCAGGATTCTATAATGGGGGGGGGGGGGAGGGGGTGGAACCATGATATTTGGAAGGTCCTGGTGGGGTTTCGCCACCATCCACCCCCATATGCAAACTGTCACATACTGTTTTTAACCCCTACCTTTCCTCAGGAGGCACGAGAATTGATCTCCCACAGAGTCTAGCAACACAACCTTCTTCTCAGTGGTGGGCTGGGGTGTGGGGACTTTCAAATGCAAACTGTCACTTATGTTTTTAATACTCACCCAGGCCTCCGATTGGGGATCCTCGCTCTGCCACTTGGGACATCTTCCAATCGGTTTATTTCAAAGTAATGAAAAAACAACAACTGCAAAAGTTGCTTTTAGTTGCCTCTTGATCATTTTGCATCAGACAGCTTGTTTGGTGTTATTTTAGTTTTGAGTAACACTTCATGTAAATGGGGTACTTTTTCATGGCGACCAGAATCGAAGACTTGCATAACTATTTACCCTCCAACCTTTCAGACCCGATCCCACAAAACCTGGGCAGTGAGGGCTAATATTATTGATCGAGTATAAGGATTGAGGTCAGAGTTGAGTCTTAGTATTAATCGAATGGACGAGAAATATGCACTGGGATTGTAGGGCGGTACTATGTGGTTCAGATTGCCCTAAGTTTATATAAAATGAAAGACACTTATCGCCCAAAAGTTTCCTTCTCCTTATATAAGGTTAGTGAATTCTGGTCCCTATAGTGCCCACCCACTGTCTCGCGGCACTTCGGCTAGTGTCCAATCCCTGTACATGTTAATTCTCTTCTCTATATTCCCTGCCCAGTAAGCACATACGATTACATTGAAACTGACATCTGAGTACAATCCCTACTGCTTTTCTCTGACAGACACTGACGCTTTAGGCTATCTTGAACTTGTACTCCAAGATTGGGCATGAAGTAATTGAAAGAATTCCAAATCTATTGGTTATTAATTCCAGTTGCCCACTATACATATTGTCTATTATACACAATGATGTGTATAGCGGGCGATTGGAATTAATAACTAATGAATTGAATACGATAATTTTTTTCTGGGGAGGTCTAGTCCTAACTAGGACCCTCTGGCCGTTACCTCATTTTCCTACTTCCCTGGAGGAAAGTGGGAGGAGTGGAATGACCGAGGATCCTAGTTAGGCGGGGTGGGGTGCGAAACACCACAACGACCTTCCAAATATCTCATTTGCCCCCGCCCCAACTCGCTAGCCCCCCCTCCTCCCGACCCCCCCCCTAATTACAGAATCCTGGCTACGCCCTTGCTAGATAAAAAAATTCCTTTCCCCATATTTTCGAAATGGACAAAATCGACGTAACGATGGCATATTTCAAAGATTTGAACTCTGGAATTTGGCGTATTTCCTCCCAGGGTTGTATGCCCTTTCCCGGATATTTTTTTCTTCAAATTCTGATACTCTGAGATCGATTCTAGTGCCTCCTGAGAAAACGTGGGGGTTAAAACAGTTAATTACGGTTTGCATTTGCGGGCCCCAGCCTGGCCCACCACTGAGAGCTCACACATAGGGATTGGTGGAGTGAGCATAAGGGGTCCAGTCTTAATGGCTCCTGTGGGTATCATTGGGGTAGGACATACAGGAATCTAGAACTAGTATCCACTGATGTATGGGTGGTTTTAATATTTATTATCACCTCGCATGTGTTTGGCGAAACGCTAACAGAAAATAAATTATGAACCCCCGTTTAAAAAAAGAATAGCTTGAACACAACCTTTTGCCGGTAAAAAGGAAAGTAAGTGTATAAACACTACATTTTAAAGTGTTGAATGTACCTCTGAATGTGTGAAGTGACAATTTAATGAAGCGTACGCAATATATAACGAAGATTAAGCATTGTTTGTTTTATTGTAGATTATTTTCAAATTATAAATGGTTTCTCTCCAAAAAACTTTCTGTTAAATCTCCTCGTAGTGAACAGAAAGATCTAAATGTCACACACACCATTTAGTAACCCCTCCGTCGAGCAAGTATGATAATATTTACCCCGTCGTGCACCTCTGCTAATTCGTTGTTTTCCTTGCACAAAATGGCGTGTCGATCAGTGTCTATAGCGAAATGATCTATTTTCTCTTGAAAATAGTCAACAATAAAACTAACAATACTTAATCTTCGTTATATATATTTATTATTGCATTAAATTGTCATTTTTCACACATTCAGAGGTACATTTAGTACTTTAAAACGTAGTTTTTATACACTTACCGTCCTTTTTACCGGATACCGTCCTTTTTACCGGCAAAAAGTATGTCCTCGAAAACGTCATGAAAATCAAGGGGTACATGCTTTCCATGACTCACGAAACGGCTACCTGTCAAGAGAGCTGATGTAAACGCTGGGGACCATCTCAATACATTCCTCAATCATATCCACCAAAAATATCGCAAATATGTCACAAGCAAATTTCACAATGATGTGTCAAATATTTGGTGCTTAGCAAACTTTGAGTAGTATATATACTGGATCCACTAATATGCGGAATTCGTTACTAAACTGTGATTCACCGCATTCAATGTTTCAATATTCGTGTTGTGTTATGCCACCTCTTAAGTTAGAAGTACTTTTTAAAAACTTCTTTTGTTATGTTACATCCACATCCTCCACAATATTAGACGAGATGTCTGCGTGAATATTTTCTCCCAATTCGCGATATGCTTGTAGCCTACATTTATGCATTCTGCTTTTATTTTGTGTGTGGTGGGTGGGGTAGTTTCCAAGCTTTTTCGAATGGAAATCTTAATCCCAAAGTGCAGCCCCCCCCCCCCTCCACCCCCATCTCGTCCAAATAAGCTTGAAGTTCTTTTCTTTTAAATCGAAAACAACAACTGACAATACTTGGAGATGGTGCCAGGCAGTTCCTCTCAAAAAATCACCTCAGCAAGTCTGGTCCCACGAAAATACCGAATCTGACCCCCAAAAGGTAATTATATATATATTTTCACTTAATTTCTTGCAGGTATGGGTGTTTAGTAATGATAAAAAATAGTTTAAATGAAAAAGTCCCGGCAGATATTTGTTTTTAGGTAATAAGTTACATTACTGGGGTCGTTCTAACGTTCAGTTTTACACATGGATATTGGCCATACCAGATCAAGCGAATTAGGGTTCATTAGCAGCCCAACAGAAATAATTAAGTGTCCCATTTCTTATAAGCAGTCCTGTCTTGGATCGTTTTTAAGACCTCAGGCTATTAATTATTTCCATGGGTCCGCGAATGAATCGCCCGTAAAAGTCATGTTGTTACCCTACTGTTATATAAATATAATAAATACATAACAATTTACAGTTAATAGTTAATGAGACAACTTCATATTTTATTTTTTGTTGTTGTTGTCTTTGCTAACCTACACCTCTTCATTTATCCAGGGATAATTGTAACAAGATCTTTTAATATCATCTATGTGTTGGTCTGTGTGCATAATAACCATTGGCGTCTTTCCTTTACAGGCAATCACTTTTTGCAGAAAAGGGTGAGAATTTGCCAAGTTTCCCACATTTTCGACATAATCTGCAAAGTTCAAAAGCTTATGATCATTACATTTCGATCTATGTTTTCCTGTATATTTCACATTTAAAATGATTTTTATATTCACTAGACCACAGAATGGTAAGAAAGTAAGTAGAAAGTATCTATAATTAATCTTTTTGGGGTCAGATTCGGTATTTCAAGTCAGATTCGGTCAGATTCGGTATTTAGTGGCACGGAGCAAGTCGTGTTTCGTATCGGACGATTAGTCCAAAAAGCTGGGTTTTTAGGGAGGACTGAGGTGTTTTGTGTGGAGGTTGCCATTCATGTGTTTTCGAAGAAATATATTAACCACCATAGCCTTGAACCCTGTCCAATAAACTCGAAATTATTTTAAGGGCCTATATAAGTAATGAAATTTTGTTTATTTTGAAAATATCTCACCTCTGATATTCCTTCAATTTAAATTAAATACACACAACATATACATCAAAATGAAGATTGAGATGTATAGAACACGAAACACATGTGTAATCAACTCATAGAGTCGACTGTAGGCACCACTGGTTCCTGGAAGTCTACTGCGTATTCGTACCAGAACTGATAATTTAATAATATTTCACGAAAACAACTCGTGGCCAAATGTGCTTTACATGTCCAAGAACAAAGCTAGGGGATCAACATTCTTCAAAACACGGCGACAGAGCTGCATGGGGGTAAATTCCAAAGCCTTTGCTTTTGTTTACGTATGAATATACTTTCGACGTCATCGGACTGAAAAAGCATGTAAAAACAACGCCGTCTAAAATCAAATAATCGAAAAGATCGCCTTCATACAGTATACTGTTATTAGATAGAGATAATAAGAGATTGCACAGTTGTCATATTCAATGCAAGGTATCACGATACCTGTTGAAATTTCTTAGAATCACGATTTTGTTTTTCGATGGAAGTAGGTGAAAAATGCCGATTCGGTATCACTTGTACACGATTTCGTACATGTACACGTACATCGATGTACACCTCCATAGGATTTAGTGTTAAAATCGTGTACAGGTACACGATTTGTCGTTTTTCATGGTGATACAGAATCCGCTTGCGGATTCTATATCACTGGATTCTATATACACATCGCTCAAGAGTGAAAAAAATGTATGAAATTTTAAGAAAAATGAGGTGTACTGTCTGATACAGAATCCGCAAATGGGTTTCCCTCATAGGGTTCAGTGTTAAAATCGTGAGCAAAAAACGTGTTGCGGTTTCTGTATCATCATCAAAAAGTGGTTTGCGGATTCTGTAT
Organism: Pictodentalium vernedei; assembly: GCA_031216915.1. Classification (NCBI taxonomy): domain Eukaryota; kingdom Metazoa; phylum Mollusca; class Scaphopoda; order Dentaliida; family Dentaliidae; genus Pictodentalium; species Pictodentalium vernedei. Next base: position 233,361,399 of record CM062296.1, read on the forward strand.
CATCCGTATCTGTACACGATTTTAACACTGAATCCCTATGGAGGCGTACACGGAAACCCATTTGCGGATTCTACATCAGAAATTGACTTATGTACTGTACATGGAAAAGAGGTGATACCGAACCCGCAAACCCACTGCCACGTTTTCCGAGGAAATAAAAAAGTGATTGATATATATAGGAGAGAAAAAAAAAAAAATAAAATAGTTATTTAAAAAATAAATATATCAAATCGAATAGATAATAAAAAAATACGTAAATCATGTGCGCTTACCAGACTATTAGAGCGAGGTTTCTTTTAAACATGCTGATGAGAGCATACACAATCTGCGTGAACGAAGAACTACGTCCCATCTTGTTAGAACGATGTGTTGGATGTCGGGATCACCTAGACTTCGATAACGAGAATCATTTGTGTCTGACGATGGAAAGGGAAGATATGGTTGTCAAGTATTTCGAACCGGCATTCGAACGCATTAGATTCGACGATGTGATCACGCTTTGGAAAAGATTAGCCTTCTGTAAGGATCGAGACAAGCCCACAGTTTTGGAAGAACTGAAATGGCGCGTAGAAGTCTGACTTTAGAAGACAAGGGATGCATCATGAAATTATTGCTGAAGGAAGAATACGTCTAAGTTTTCTTGTTGATATAAAATAAGGGAGAATAGAAAATAAAAATAAATACACACAAAAATTTTTTATCTAATATTAGAAAGATAAAAAAACACAAAAATGAGAACCAGAAATAAATTGTATCCGACGTTAGATGACGACGAGGATGAGAAGCCGAATGGCGTTTTGCCGACGGCACCGTCGCTAGAAGAAAAAGAAAGAGGAGAGAGGTATCGCATCGATCAAATCAGTAGAATCCAAGAGTATCTAACTCGAGAGAGAGATTCTCGTCATTCTCTCAAGAAGAAGTATTTGCATTTCGTGAAATTCATCAACGTGATCGACACGACACTCATCATGATTTCCATGGGTTTACACGCGGCCGGCATCAGATTGTTGTCGACCGCGGTCGGCATTCCGATCGTGTTCACCTAGAAGGAGTGGCTCTCGCCGCCGGATTGTTTAGCACGCTCGGAAACTTTTTGAGTAGGAAATTATATCTGAAGGGGAGGAAACATGATAGGATTCGCGTCTTGGCCGACTCCAAGATCGACACGATATCCGAAATGATCTCGATGGCGTTGAAAGACGGTAGGATATCAGACGGAGAATACTTCGCGATATTGAGCGAGAAAATGAAATACGAAGCCATGAAAGAAGCCGTGAGACTCAAGACTCGTCAGATCATCAAAGAAGAGATGAAGGATTCTCTCGTGGAAAAGGGGAGGAAAGAGGCCAGGGAGGAATTTAGTAAGATGATAGAACTCAAGAGCAGCGATTGAAAAAAAAAATATATAATAAGAAGAGAATTTTTAAAAAAAAAAATATTAAATTTATATATAAAATAAAAACGAAATTAATTTAAATAACTCTTAAAAATGTATTGCGTAAAGTGTAAGAGAGTTACCGAGACGAGTAATTCTCAAGAAGTACGAACTAAAAATGACAGACAGATGCTTCGCGGAATTTGCAACGTGTGTGGTTCTATCAAGACTCCATTCATCAAAAAAAAGAACGCGAGCAAAGGTAAAGGCATCGTGAATAAAATGATCAATAATTTACCTTTCGAAATGCATCTGCCTGGTCACAGTTTCACGGGACCTGGAACGAAATTGAACAAGAGACTCAACGCCGGTCTGAATCCTAAATCTTGTAGCAAACCTGTGAATAGGGTGGACGCGGCCGCGTATGATCACGGTCTGTGCTATGCCGGACATCCCGAGACCAAGACTCGCAATGACGTCTGCGATAAAAACATGTTTGGGAAATTGAGAGGCGTATCGAATACGACCAGGAGAGAGAAGATAGAACGTTCGCTGGTCGGCAATCTGATCGGTGCGAAACGTCAATTCGGATGGGGCATTAAAAAAAAAAAGCCCATCTGAAAAGAAGAAGAAACGATTATTGACGAGTGAATTGGCCGAGGAGTTACACAAACCCACTGTGCGTAAATTTCGAAAGAGGAGGGTGTTCGTGAAGGGTTTAGGTGATATTTGGTCTGCCGACTTGGTCGACATGAGATCGTTTTCGAGGTGGAACGAGGGTGTCAATTATCTATTGACGGTCATCAACGTGTTTTCCAAATACGGTTGGATCAGAGCTTGGAAGAATAAATCGGGACCTTGCATCGCCGAGGCTCTGAAGAGCGTGTTCGACTCGTCTTCTCGAAAACTGAGTAAATTGTGGGTGGATAAGGGAAAGGAATTCTACAACAAGCACGTTCATCGATTGGTCGATCGAAAACGAAGAGAAAGCCAGCGTGGTGGAACGTTGGAATCGAACGATGAAGGAAAAGATGCACAGATACTTCACGGCGAATTCGACCAAGAAATACATATACGCTCTGAACGGTCTGGTTAAAGATTACAACATGCGACACAAATCGATCAAGATGACTCCTGTGGAAGCTAGCGATCCTCGAAATGAAAAACGGGTCTACACGAATCTATATCCTGAAAGATCTAAGATTAGGAAGAAGTCTAGAATGCCGAAATTTGCGGTCGGTGATTGAGTGAGAATCTACGCTTATAAGAAGCACTTCGAAAAGGGTTATACTCCTTGATGGACCTCGGAAATCTTCGTGATAATCAAAATATTTCACACCGATCCAGTGACTTACGAAATCGAAGCTTTGGATGGAGAAGAGATCATCGGAAAGTTTTACGAACAACAATTACAGAAGACAAAGTTTTGATAAAGAAAACAAATTTCTTTTATTTGCTCTCTTTAACATTTTCTTGTTTACACACACATATATATATAGGAGAGAAAAATAATAATAAAAATAATTAAAACTATTTTTAGATAAAAAAAAAAGCAAGCTAATTAATAAACAAAAAATCAAAACTCCTTTAAAAATGATAAATATACTAGATATAGCACAAAGCATAGTGAAAGATGAAAGTATTCAAGAATATGAGGTTCACGAATACGATCCGGTAACCGGAACGAGTTTGAACAATGTGGGAGAGATAAGAATCAACGTCCAAACTCAAGATCTATTCATACATCCTAGCGAGAGTTACATAGTGGTGCAGGGACGTCTCACCAAGGAAAATGGGATTGACTATGCCAACGACAACACGGTTACTCTAGCCAGTAATGGCATCATGCATCTATTCAGTAATATAAAATACATGCTATCCGTACAAGAGATAGAATCTGTGTTTCATCCCAGGCAGGCCACCATGATGTTCGGACTCTTGACGTATCCTGATGATTTTTCGAAATCCAGAGGACTTAATCAGTTGTGGGTGAAAGACACCGTCGGCCCTGCTAGCGCCGGCGCCGCCACGATATTCGACTATGTCGTCAAGACGTCCAGACCTAAAGGAACATTTTCATTCAGGATACCTTTGAAACACATCTTCGGATTTGTGGACGATTACAAGATCATGTACGGATTCAAACACAATCTGACCTTGATTTGAAAAGGAAATGACGACGCAATAGTGAGACTCACTGCGACCGATGCGGGTAAGATAACTCTACACAAGATATTGTGGTTCGTTACGCACGTGGAGCCTTCGATCGTGGAAAAAGAGCATCTCTACAAGATCATAGAATCCAAGAGTAAATTACCCGTGGGATTTAGAATGAGACAGTTTGACACGGCTAGCATTCCTCTCTCCACGAATCACTTCGATTGGAGATTGACGGTGAAATCCGCTTCCGAGAGACCGCGTTTCATCGTGGTTGCATTTCAGACCGATAGGGACGGGTCTCAGGAAAAGAATGCGTCGCTGTTCGATCACTGCCATTTGAGAAACATGCAAGTGTTTCTGAACGCCATGAGATATCCAGCAATCGATTACAACGCGTCGTTCGACAAGAACGATTTCTGCAGACTGTACGGTGATGCTGCTGATTTTAGAAAGAAGTATCACGGTCTAGACCAATTGATGAGCAACCCTAACATATCTCCCGGCGAATACAAGTCGATGTATCCCATGTTCGTATTCGACGTCAGTAAACAGAGTGAACGACTCAAGAGTAGCGTCTTATTCAGATCAAGATGCAATTCGATAGGAACGTGCTGAGAAAAACCGAAGCCTTCGCCCTGGTCCTGTTGGACAGAGAATTACAATTCGAATCGGACGGAAATAAGATGTCGATCATTCGATGAGAGACGTGTGTGAAAAAAATTAATAAACGTTAGAAATGTGGATGTAAGATTAATTAAAACCAAAAATCTCGAAAACAAAATGGATGTTTTTGACATGAAAACTACAAATCATCTGTTCACTTCAGATTACTATGACGTTAAAATAAAATGCTTGGAAAAATGGATTCAAATTGAATATGAAGAACGTAACACAAAAAAGGATGGAATAGTTGTGATTTTAACGAATATCGTTTAAAAGAAAAAGAAGAGTTTGATCTCATAAGATCTAACAAAGAAATTATAAAAAGTACAATTTCAAAATGTCGCAAATGTAAGAAACATCAAATAAAAATCGAATCTCAACAAACTAGATCTGGTGATGAACCAACAACCGTATTCACAAAGTGTATAAATTGTAATCATAAATGGATAGAAAAATTAAAAAAGGGATGCAATTTTAATCATCGTCAAAAGTGACAAAATTCTTTTATGAAAGAAAAAAACATTTCAGATATCGTATAATAATAAAAAGTTATCAAAAAAAACAAAAAAAGGTAATGAGATCTAGAGAGATTGAACATCTTTCTAAATCTCATTACTTTTTTTTTTGTTTTTAATAATCACACATTATTTTTTTTTTAATTGATTATTTTCCACGTGTTCACTGTTTGTTCAAAGGAACTAGTTCGATCAGTAGACTCACCACGGAAGTGGCGGCTTCGGGATTATTGGTTTTTGTAATGAAGTGCCGAACGTGCTAACATTCGTGTGTTGATTCTCAGTCTTTTCGACACTGTATCTCTTATCGCTCTCTACTCCATTCACCATGAGATTGACGACCGCTCTGTTATTCAAATCCGAGGAAGCCAGACTCATTTGAAGGATTTAACCTCCCAACGGCATGGGATATCCCACCTGACCATGTTTCGATCCGCTTCCTCCATTTCCGAAAGACCACTCAGCTTTTCCCTCATCTAAGGTGCCGGCCTCCTCGGCCCACACGGTGATCAATTGTCTAGCATATTTGACTTTCTCCACCACCGAAATCAGGGTGCAGGCATCCGTCATGTTCACAGGATCTGGTAGATTCGTGAGCGCATGTCCACCCATGTCTAGTTTACCTTCCATGATGACGCCCTTTCTCCAGACTGAGTTGTCATCCACGTACTTCCTGCTGACTGCGCTGGAATCGAATTCGGGATCGTGATTGAGTCCGAATAAATTCTCACCATATGTCGATACCACCCTCCATGGTTCCGCCAGATTGTTTGTTCAGGTAGAGATTGTCCACTTGCGATTCTAGGTATTCTTGTGATCGTATTACGGCAGAATCTACGTAGCCCTTGTTGACCGCGGTTGAGTCCGCATCTGTGTCGTCGACCTTCGACAGATTCAATATCTTGTTGAATCCCGCATTCAGACCCGATTTCATTTCTCGTCTGTCAGACTTTCTCTGTTCCAGATCTACATAGTGTTTGGTCGCCATGTCCTTGGGATTCGTGGGAGTGGCCAGGTTCGTTATCTTGTTAGAATTGGCATTCAATTCCGAGTGCATCGTTTTCTGAACGTATCTATTTCTCAGGTGTTCGCTGAATCTCGCATGAGAGTCGACTGCATATTTCTTGGTCGCGGCATCTGTGGGATCTATGGGATTTGCGACATTCACCAAACGTTTAGATTTCGGATTGAGATCGTCGGTCATGGTTTTATCCACGTAATTATCTAGCATGATTCATTCGAAATCGGCGTTCCCCCAGTCGATGTATTTTTTAGTCGCAGCATCTGCGAGATCTATCGGCTCGGGAAGATTGTAGAGCTTCTTATCGTTCATGTTCAAAGGTTCCTCTCGAGGTTCATATCTCCAAACGTAACGTTCGTCCAAGTTGGCAACGTCGTAACCATCGTCAACTTCGAACGTCTTCCTCTTCTTTCTTAGGTTGACTTTTTCGTCGTCACTTCTACCAAATTTATCGACTGGCATGTTGTTTTGAGATTTTTTGTTTTTAAAAAAATATATTTCAAAACGCAGTTTATTAAAAAATGAATTATTTTATTTTTATTTTTCGTTTTTATTCGATTAAAATTTTTTTAAATAATTTTTTATCTTTATATACTGTAAAAAAAAATCTCTCTCTAATGTAAATCATTGAGAATGTCTTGAAACCGATCTCCTTCAGGCCATCTCTTGAGAATGTAGAGACACAGGTGACCGCAAAACACTTGATCTGGTGATTGCACTCGTTCCGTGTTGTAACGAACCATCGATTTGTTGAAATAGTTCTTTATTTCTTTCGGCGCGAGATTCCGTAGCTGTCGAAATAATAATTCTTCTTCCCGTTCTTGAACCACGCCACCCAGTGAGTGCCTTCACCCGATAAATCGTCTAGATTTAAAATTCCGCATTCCGATTGTCGAGGTCTTCTCTTCGGCAAGGCATCTCTAGAAAACACACCTAGAAAATTTTTGATTTTCAAATCTTTCGCCACATTCGACAGATCGATGTTGGATAGGGGATTCGTTAGGTAAGACGACACCTTCTACGGATATCTCTATTTTCTTATTCATAAATGCGTATATATATTTTTTTTTATTTATTTATTTTATTGTAATTCACTAAAATGACGGTTTTTTTTTTCTTTTTTTCTTTTACTTTTTAAACTAACTCTCTCGATGTCTCTATCGATTTCTATAATCTCGAATCTGTCTAATTCCGCTTGATTTTCTGGAATCCTATCATCCTTACTCACATCTGGAATCCTATCATCCTTACTCACATCTGGAATCCTATCATCCTTACTCATATCTGGAATCCAATCATCCACAATCATATCATCTCTAATTAGATCCAAAGTCCAATGTCCGAGTGCCAAAGTGTTTATTTTATCGTCTAACGTGAATCTTTTATCGTCGTCGGCCGACAGCGAAATCTTGTTGACTATTTCGGTATACAAGTCGTGATTTTCGCTTTGAATCGATTTCATAGCCTTATAAACCGGACCACTTCCTAACAGACAATCTTTATACTCTCGGAAAGAGATGTTTTTCTTCACCACGCACGCTTTAACCCCTTTGCACTTCTTGATCTCTTCATCTTCTAGACGATAAGCATACAGTTTGGGTCTCAAGCCCACGAATTCGAGGATTCGTTTACCACCGCTCTCGTCCTTAAGTTTACCTAACACCTTCTTGTTGTCGTTCGATTGAATGTTGGACACGTGATCAACGGGATAATTTCTCGTGTCGAACCACGCGGCCACATTCGGAGATATATCTCAGTAGACGTCTTTCGTCTCTATCTCGTAAACTAAACTGTCCATGTTGGTGAACAGTAGTTTGGCTTTATCACCAAATTTTCGTTTGACGTAATCGTAGTGAAACTCGTACATCAATCGCTTGCTGATATCTAAGATGATCGGTCCGAGATAATACGGTTTGTCGAACTTCAGGTGCGTCTTTTGCATGTGAACGGCCACTAGATTTTCGTTGAATATGGTTTGGTGTTTGTAATTGGGTTTTGCCACTAATTTTTTAGCTGTTTTCTCAGACGTGACGAGTCGAACGTCGGTTCTCTTCCTGCTGTTTTCCATCGATTTACTGTACACGCAGTTGTTCATGAGTTTGAAGAAATCTTTTTCGAAATCGTTCTCAGCTCGAATTCTGAGATTCGTGTTGAGATCGATGTATTTTTTCATCCAAGGCTCTTCATCGAATTGAATGATGCGATGTATGTCGACTAATTTCATCCCGTAATCGACGTATTGTTTCAAATTCTCACTGTAGACGACGTAGTTACGTTTGTTAAATAAATTGGGAATGAGTTTTTCCTCGTCTCCTTCGTCCAGTTCCATTCGTTCGGGAGCCAGTGGATAATCGTTGTGTGGATTGTGTAATTCTTCCGGATAGTTCAAATCGACTTCTAAAATGCAAGGATAGTCTCTCCATTTTTGCATCTCTTCTGGTTCCGTCACCCATTCGAAATTTCCAATCGGTAAAGGATGACTCATAGCCCAACCGTACAGATTATTAGCGTCCCAATACTGTATGTATTTATTTGATCATTTTGAATCGAAACCTTCTTTCATGTAGGGATTGTTAGCTTCAGAATATCTGTGGGAGATCATCGAGACGCCACCTCTTGCAGCCCTTTCGAACATGAGCAACATGTTCACATTGGATAATAATTCCAATTGGACTTCGGTGGTCTTCAATAGAGCGTTTGAAATGTTCGCTCGTGATTTTAAATTTATCCTTGCTCATGTTATCGACTAATTTTTCCAGAGCGGTCGACATGAATTTAAAACTGTCGATGAAATGTATGCCTCTATGAATGAATTTCGTTCTTTCTTTCAATGCCTCTCCGTCAATTACTCTTTTCTTCTCCATGAGCTTCCATTTCGTGAATGAAACGTATCTTTCTTCGCTGTTCACGATGCAATATAATTCTTCGTGGGAGGTGCCGAGATTTTTTACGAACAGATGACTGTCGTAACCCGAGAGATTGTGAAATATCACCGGATAGAAAATGGCGTCTCAATATTTTAAATTGCACTTGCTGTGAGCCGGACCGTGATACAGACCCGTGTAATGATCGTGGTCTCTGACCTTCTTATTTTCCTTCAAATTCTCGTCTTCATATGTGACATTCGGTGGCTCTGTTATTTTCGTCCTGCTGCTCTCGCGTGATGATCATTTTCGCTGGAGTTTTGAATTTGTCGTATAACATTTGAATTTTCGATTCTAACTCTTCCACGAACCTTTGGGCCACATCGTCGTCTTCGCACTGTTTCATGTAGGTGAAGGGACCCATGTCGTGTTGCAAGTCGAAAGCACATTTCACGTAAATGCAATAGCCTGAAGGTATGTGTTTTTGATATCTTTCGACGTAACTTTGAAGAGCGTTGGGTTGACAGGAACTCATTTTTGCGGTGAAACATTCAAAATCGACGTACACGACGAATGGTACTTTTAACCTTCTATTGTGATTTTCAAACTTCACGATGGTGTTGGGTTTGGGAATTTCGATGGGGACACCTTGATTTTCGTTGCAATATTCCTGATGTTTCGCTAATGATTTTTCGCTGTGAAACGCATTCATGCAGTTGCAACATAAACATATCTTATGTTTATGTTTATTATTTTGTCTCGACAGTAATCGGCTCGGATGTTTAATCCAACAATAATGACGATTGTCACCATTCGAAATCAATAATAAAATAATCGTCTTTTCTCTTTCGAGATACAAAGTCTGTCTGAGAGGATAGATCGTTCGTTTTTCATCGTCGTATCGCAAGCTGTTCACCGCTATGGTTGGATTTTGAATCTCGAAACGTTCGATGTGTTTTAACTCTGTTGGAAAAGTCACTCGGGTCCAATCAAGATTTTTAGAAGTCTCCTCGTAACGAGAAACTCTATCGGAATTCATTTTGACAGGGTATAAAGCGGAGGTGACTGCCCATGTAAAACACTGATCATCTTTATTTTTCACATTGACCACGGATTGTTTTTCAGCTAAGAAATATGGTAATTTCACGTAGGAAGATCCTTTCAACGAATCATTTTCAGTTATATGAATTTCGAGTTTCAACACCTCATCGAACGTCCAATTACTACCTTCATGTTGATAATTCGCGAGAGATGTCAACATCTTGTCTTTCATCTTTTCGAAAACTTCTGATAAATCTGAACGTCGAAATACGGGTTCGACGTTAGATCTGAAATATGCATTTTTTACGATGCTCTCGCCAGACTTCACGTCGATTTTATTCATCATGCAATGGAGTATCATCTTAATTTTTAGTCCCGCGTTAATGTGTTCGCGAAACAAATCCAATACTTTTTTCTTCACCCGTTCCATGAACAATTTCGGATTGATTTTCTTGAACGAGGGAACCACGTCGAAAGTTTTAAAAATGTCTTTGATCGCACTCTCCCGTTCTACAGGCTTCGATTGGTATATTTCCACGATGAGTCGTGCTACATATTCTTCTCCTTTCCCTTCATTGATATATCTCGTTTGTCTAGAATCTGAAGTGCATCACTCGTTTTCATTTTAGTTTTTCTTTTCTTTTGAAACTTGAAGTTCTTCAACTGCTTTTCGTTTAGTCTTCTTCTTATTTTTCACAATCGAAACGTTTTTGGTTTTTTTCGATGTCGGCATTTCGATTCCTTTTACTATCTTTTTCTTCTTCTCATTTTTCACAACCGATTCATTTTTTGACGTCGTTGCTATCGACATTTCGTTTGCCTTTCTAGCATTTCACAAATATTCCTGTATGACTTCAATTTTTTTTTATTTAGTTCTATGATTTCTGAAATGTGGAATTTTTGATAGTTTACAAATCTCGTTTAACTGAGGTACGGTTTTCTCATTTAAATTTTCCGTTTTTTTATTTGTTTGCTCCATTTGTAAGAATATTTTTTTGTGAATTTTGTATTTAAATAATAATTTGTTAAAAAACTTTGTTTTTTACTCTTTATATATATAAAAAAAAGTTTTAAAATTGTTTTTATATATATATGTTTTAATTCCTTCAAAAAAAAATTTTTTTTTGGAAAAATTAATCAATTTTTTGATGTTCCTTAACGTGAAAAATTGGTTAATTTTTTTCAAAAAAAAATTTTTTTTGAAGGAATTAAAACATATATATAAAGAGAAAAAAAACTTTTACAAAAAAAATTTTCACATTAAAGAAAATTAAAATTAAAAAACTTTCTTATATATATATAAAGAGCAAAAAAAACCAAACTTTTTAACAAATTATTATTTAAATACAAAATTTAAAATATACATTATTTGCAAGAATTCTTAAAACAAAAAACCAAATAATCGATCATGACAACAATACCTAAAAGATGCGAATTGAAATTGAAACGAGTCGAAACGTGTAAGAAATTCGGTTTTAAAATCTATAGATTACAATGACACGATTCCATCAAATTGAACGAGGTTGAGACAAAGGGCTTAGAACACAAACATGACAAATATCACATGCCTTTGAAATTGGACGAAGCCACACTCGATTTGTTTTTCGAGTACCAAAGCGATCTACAGAAAATCGTCATCGCCAAAGATCGAGAATCCGACAAGGACGATTTGACGTTGTTCTATGGAAGTTACATATATCCAAATATCTCTCTTGAACTCGTGAACAAATCGGTTGGTGAGAGTGAGTTCACCGATGTAAAAAAACTCAAAAAAGTAAAGATAAACATTCAACACATTTTCGAAAAAGGAGAAGAAACGAGTGTCAACATGCTAATAACAGACTTGGAAATATCAACAACAGAGAGATTGATTGTTAGCGAAGAAGAAGGAAAAAAAAAAGTAATGAGATCATCTTTAGATCTCATTACTTTTTTTTGTTTTTTTTTTGTTTTCCTTCTTCACTATTACCCATATATTATAATAACGTTTCCTTTTTTCTTAAATTTTAGTGTCGATTCTTCTTTTTTTTTTTTTTTTTTGTGATATACTACGTTTTTATAACAACACATTTGTTTATCTGAATCATAATTATGAACGAATGGTGTGCATCTCTCGGTAACACTCACATCATTACCATTCTCTTCAGAAGATAGTGGTGACGGTGGAAAACGTCTCATTCTTTTAAATTTCAACCACATTTCACAATCTTTATTTAACTCTTTTATCAGTTCTTTCCTAAGATATCCATCATTAGCGTCTAATCGTTTTTCCACATCTTTTTCGCACTCTATCTTGCAATATTCATCATTATCGTCTAATTGTTTCTCCACCTTTTTATCCATTTTATATATTATTTTATACTTTCTATGATTTATATTTATATAATTTTTTTACATTATAGTAACATATTCAAAATCGGTATATTCTTAAACGGCGAATTCTCCCCAAACAACAAACCCTTGTCGAGTCGCTCAACGTTCCATCCACTCTTCAGATAGAGACCGTTTCCACTCAAAGAGTTGTCACCTCTAACGGGTTCTAGATACAATCCTTTACTGCTGTCGTCTACATGGACGCGACACACGGCTCCTCCCTTCTTCAAAAACAGTCCGCTGCCACCCATTAATTTCTCAACTCCCGAACTCGCGAGTCCCGTGAGAGCTCCCATGCTGAGAGTCTTTCCGAGAAAGGGTAATACCTTTGTGGCGAAGGGTAATGCTTTTGCAGCGATTCCTGCCAATAGCGGTAGGAAACCACCTTTCATTCTCAAATTGTATCTCAATTGAGCGGGACTCAATCTCACCGTCAACCCTCTTCCATCATGAATCGCTTTCTCCATCCTTTTGATTTGACTTCTGGTCCAGGCGATCGAATCCTGACCGCCACTCGTCAGATCTTCGTGAGTGAATTTGAATCTCACTGCCTCGCCTCGAGTTGTTAACGCTCTCTTAAGTTTCTTCCTCTGTCCTACAGATATGTTCACGTTTTTAACCATGTATTGTGTCATAATTCTTTTTTTAAAATATATTTTCTTCAATTGTTTTTTTGTTTTAATGATAATTATATATATTAAATAATGTTTGTAAAATTAATATTGCGTTTATTTTATTTTTGTTATTTATATATATACACAATATTTTTTTTGTTGCTTTTATATTTCTCTTATGTGAAATCGTATCATCACCCTCTCTCCGCGAAGATCTAATAGTTCACCATTTTGATCCGTCAACGTGGTTTTGAGACTATACAACGTGTCTAAAATCACTAGTAGATAAACAAAATTTCGAGGTCGCTCCACGATCTTATAACCCAGCGACACGTTTGGAAAGAAGGAATAGATCGTCGGTTGAGCGCTACCATTCACGTAGCTTCCAGCAATCACATCCACGTTCACCAGAATGCTATTGACTGTGAGAATGTCAACCGTATTTTCAGATGCTGCGTGGTCTCGATACATCTTTCGATCGAATCCCAACATCTTGCCTATAGAATCATCCGTGTTGAAATCCACTCGAAAATTATCTTCCAAATCCAACACCGTCTGTAAGGTATTAGGATTGGGAGCGAGTCTGATCTTGTTGCTTCCCTTTCCATCCGTCTTCATTCGCGTCTAAATGTAATTGTTCAAATCGTCTATGTCGTAACTTCCTTTGGGAATTCGAATCTCCAACCAATCCACTCCGTCGGAATACTTGAATGAGTTTTTCTTTTCGGTGACGTTGAGAAAGGAATAATAAGTCTCCAGATTCACCAACGCCATCTCGTATCTTTTCTCTCTATTCAATTTGATGGAAGGTTCGAATTTCATAGCAAATCGAGTCGAATCACCACTCACCATGATTTGAATGGATTGTTTTGCAGCCGTATTCTCGGCTATCCGTTCTAACAATTCTCCTTGTTCGAACATTATATTTTAATTTTATTTTTATTTTTTCAAAACTAATTATTTGAAGATTTATTATTCTCTAATTTTTTTTTATTTTCACGCTCTATCTTATTATCATCAGAAACATAAAACTTGTCGAATCCGCACCGATATTTTCCGTGATTAAATTCACTAGTCAAATCGATCACGACGAAATTGTAAAGTCCTCCATCCCAAACCCTCTTACAGAATCTCCTGAATTCCGCCACGCTCACGTCGTTTGCGACGTGATCGCCGTAGATGTGATTGAAATTCTTGAGATCTTGGCAAAAGAGACATAGAAAATTAGCGTTCTCCCTTATCGTCTGTCTGGGCAATCGAAAATAATTCTGCGACAGGTAGAAACAGTCCACGTTGCTGTGTCGACCCCTAACATAATACGATTCGCATCGGTTCTGTCTCTCCAAAAGCAGATCGTCGAAAATCATGAGATTCTTATCTTCCGATTTCAGTTCTCTAGGATCTGGAACGTCGCTAGCATTCTTATAAAATCAACACTCGATGTTCGAAGATGAATTTCTCTTCATCAATTCCATTGCCGCACCATCCAAAATGGTCGAAAGAGGAGCTTCACTTTTGTCGAATTCCTCCCTACTGTCAAAGATTCTGGCTATGACGTCCTTGGGCAATCTACGATCCATGCACTCTCGAAGCAATCTGTATTCGGGTTGAAACAAGCTCTTGCCAAACACAAACAATCTGTCATAATCCAACCAGTCGGGTCGGGACAACAGATTCATCAACAGATTGGTCTTTCCACAATTCGATTTTCCCACTATCAAGCCTCTTATGCTTTTGGGAAAGAACTCGTTATTCGACCTCTTGGTCGCAGCGTCGTTCCAAGACATATCTTTAATGTTCATCTTTGTTTTATTTTTGTTTGTTTGTTATTTTAGATTTTTTTCAAACACAATTTTTTATGTTTTTTTTCAAACTCAGTTTTAATATTATTATTTATATTACACCGTCGAAAGTTCTCTTCAATCTGGACCCACTCGTCATTTTGACTAAATCTTGTATGGGTACCACAGCATCCTTAAAATCTTTCCAACTTTTCGGCGTTCGCTCTAAAACAGCTCGCTTCGCCGGTGGACTGATCAACTTGTCGATCAATGCGTTGGCTGCCCTCTTGCCAGCCACAGAAGCTATCCTACCACTAGCTTCAGAAGTGGCTTTCTTACCAGCATCCAAAGCCTTCTTCTTACCGACCTCAAACACGGTCGATGCAAGTTTTCTACCCACATCGCTCGTGAACGCTCTCATTATAGAATCGACGATGCCAGAACCGCCTTGAACATAAGTTCTGATGTATCCCATGTTCTTTATCACCAACATATTTTTTATTTTATAATATATTTTGTTTTTCACTGGTAAATCGTTTGTTGTTTAAATACTTTTATTATTCTAGTGTAAAAATTTACTGTTTTTATTATTTTATATATTTTTGTTTGTTTCTCTCTACTTATTATATACATCAATCCTTCAATTCGTTCATCAGCCTTTTATAATGATTTTTATTCAAAACCTTCTGTCTTAACAATTCGTCACATATGCTAACTATCTCATTATGTAATCCTGTGTTACCCGCACATCTGCTTGCCATCAACAATCTCAATCTCTGAGACAGAGCGTCAGAATCGCTCAGAAGAAAAGTGGTTTTCACCACTTTACCAGTCACCGATTCGACGAACTTCTTATTCATATCCCATATGGGTTTCACCACTTTCGTCCACTTGTAACCTCTGTTGGCTTTGGGTCTCGTCTCTCTTGCATCGTTATTTCCCAGCATGGCGTGGATCTGAACCAGAATGTCGCCGTAATTGTCAAAATCCTGTTCCGTGTAATCTCCAGGCTTGTCGAAAAGGAGCAATTTGCGCAATCCATCAGTTATTTTATACTTATTCGAACCGACAATTATATCTTCATCATCCATTTCCACTTCTGTGTCGCCTACAAAAGTTCTACCGTCAGAATCCTTATAAATTCCATACAACAGATCTCTCTTACCACCATCCTCGGATGACGCGACGCTATCAGTGGTGATAGTCAAAGCTGTATCGTCACTCACGTCAGTTTGAATCCCTGTGGGAACGTAATCCGGTGTAGATTGAAAGGAATACTGATTTTCAAAACTACCGGGCAACGAACCCATTCTCAAAGAACTTTCTTTTATGGGTCTCAATTCTTCAACTATCTCCTTCTTGCTTAGCTCTTGAACATCCGTCACGGGTTTAAATATTTTTGTGGTTTCGCATCTGAGTTCGATCTCTCCGAGACGTCTGCTTCTGTCAGCCGATTGAATGCTCTTCTTGGCACGTTCATATTCGTTTAAAATTTGATCTCGACGTTTAGCATCCATCTGTAAAAACATTTTTCGTTTTTAAATTATTAATGTTCCTTTGAGTATGCTAATGTGAATTATTTATTATTTTCAAAATTAAATGTATAATTATTTTTTTGTTTTAAGTAAATAAAAATCTTCTGTCTTTAATATAATAACTAAAAAAATTCATATCTCAACTCAGTGTTGAACTGGGAAAACTTGAAAAGTTTAAAAGTTTAAGCACATAACAAACCGGTTTCTGATTTAACGCGTTTGAGAATAATTACGTCTGTTAAAAGGATTTCATTCATATCTCAAAATCATTCACTCAATGTTGAATTGAGAAAACTTTGAAAAAAGTTTTAAAATTTTAGCACATAAAGAAACCGGTTTCTAATTTAACGTGTTTGAGAATAATTACGTCTGTTAAAAGGATTTCATTCACATCTCCGAACATTATCACGAACATATTAAAAATTTACCACTCAAACCTAACCAAATCTATTATTAAAACGATCCATTAAAACAAAAACCTTCATTCACACCACAACAAAAACATGAGTGTCAATTACGAACTATTTTTTTATTTGATGAAACATTCTATAAAGTGTTTTATTAAAATTTACTTCACAAAATTAGCAGTGACAAAACGTGAACAAACGATTTTTTACCTCCGATTTTTTCTAATTTTTCTAAACTCAATTTTTTTCGTTTACATTGAAACAAAACATGAATGTCTATTTTTACAGATTATATTTTATAGTCGACTCTTTTGAACGAAAACCTTTCATTCACGCCAGAAACAAAAACTGACACTCATGTTTATAGTCGACTCTTGAACGAAAACCTTTCATTCACACCAGAAACAAAAACTGACACTCATGTTTATAGTCGACTCTTTTGAACGAAAACCTTCATTCACACCAGAAACAAAAACTGACACTCATGTTTATTGTCGACTCTTTTGAACGAAAACCTTTCATTCACACCAGAAACAAAAACTGACACTCATGTTTATAGTCTACTCTTTTGAACGAAAACCTTCATTCACACCAGAAACAAAAACTGACACTCATGTTTATAGTCAACTCTTTTGAACGAAAACCTTCATTCACGCCAGAACAAAAACTGACACTCATGTTTATAGTCGACTCTTTTGAACGAAAACCTTTCATTCACACCAGAAACAAAAACTGACACTCATGTTTATAGTCGACTCTTTTGAACGAAAACCTTCATTCACACCAGAACAAAAACTTGAGTGTCAGTTTTTACTCTCATCGTGTGTTTGCGGGTTCGGTATCACCTCTTTTCCATGTACCGTACATAAGTCGATTTCTGATGTAGAATCCGCAAATGGGTTTCCGTGTACGCCTACATAGGGATTCAGTGTTACAATCGTGTACAGATACGGATGATATAGAATCCGCAAACCACTTTTTGATTATGATACAGAAACCGCAACGCGTTTTTTGCTTGCGATTTTAACACTGAACCCTATGAGGGAAACCCATTTGCGGATTCTGTATCAGACAGTACACCTCATTTTTCTTAAAATTTCATACATTTTTTCACTCTTGAGCGATGTGTATATAGAATCCAGTGATATAGAATCTGCAAGAGGATTCTGTATCACCATGAAAAACGACAAATCGTGTACCTGTACACGATTTTAACACTAAATCCTATGGAGGTATACTCGATGTACGTGTACTTGTACGAAATCGTGTACAAGTGATACCGAATCGGCATTTTTCACCTACTGATGGAAATTCGTGGTATCGAGTGATTTGTGCATGTCTGTCGAGTATGGAAACCATCTTCAATAAAAATGCAGACAGTGTTATCCTATTCCGAAATGCAGTCCTATAGCTGTATTCGAAAGTGTTTTGAATGCCTAGCTTTGTTCTTGGATATATGAAGCACATTTCGCCACAAGTTGTTCTGATGAAATGTTATTTTATTATCAGTTCTGGTGAGAATACGGTAGCAGACTTCCAGGAACCAGTGGTGCCTGCTGCAAACTCTGTGAGTTGATTACATATGTGTTCTATATATCCCAACCTTCATTTTGATGTATAATTTGTGTATATTTAATCTGAATTTAAGGAATATGAGAGGTGAGAATTTTCAAAATAAACAAGATTTCATTACTTATATAGGCCCTTAAACTAATTTCTTGTGAATAACTAGTCAAACTGCTTTGTGATACGTAGTCACCTTCTTTTAGTGGGAAGGGACTCTACTTTGTTCACAAAATGTAACGTGTTGATGTTGTAATACTAAATGATTGCATGATATATGCACAAATTTAGTGTTTTCGTGGGCATTTCATGGCGCGCTTGTGTCTGCACAAAACTTTTCATGTCAGTTCTGGTACGAAAACAGTAACACACTCACAGGAATTCATCAGGATTCATCAGTGAATATTCCTCAGGAAAAGTTATAGATCCTAGCTTAACTGGAATTATTCAGAACCAGCATACGGATCGGAACGCTTGAAGCAAGCGGTGCCTCGACAAGTCAGCGAGGGAACATCAACAGAAGAGACAAGATACAATGGCTCCTGGACGTTTCATCCCAAAACCAGTTCGTCCCGGGACGATTCGTCCAAAAATACATTATTGAACCAGGACGATTCGTCAGAAAAAGTAATTTGAGAGATATAAAGGATCATACATGTATGATTATTTTAAAAACGAATTATCGCGAAAATCGACAATTTGGGAGGGTCAGTCAAGTGGAAAAATATCAGAAAGTGCGAAACAATATTCAGATCCAACATAATTTTGACAATTAAGAAATGCCAAATTATCCGTTCATACTGAATGTCTGATATTTCGGCCGTTAATAAAGTGTAAATCACAGTCATTTCCTGTGATTTATACTCTATTGTCGGTCGAAATATCAGGCATTTAGTACGAATAAATAAATGGGTCCTCTTCAACACCGGAATGATGCGGAAACATGAAGACACGGGTTGACACCGGAATGACATAAACATGTTACGAAATTACGAACATAAACGAAAACAAGTAAAAAAATGGCGAATTTGCGGTTAATAAAGGTTTAAAAGGGTGTGTTTAAGGGTATGTTTTACTCGTGTGTGAAATTTTATCCAGTACTGATGAGTATTTTGGTCATAAAGAGGATTTAAAATGTGTTGCCTGACGCAGAACTTGTGTTCGTTAATTCGTCGCAGTTGCCCTCTGCCCTACTAAATAACGAACACAAGAAAACGACAGTGGATAATCAATTAGCTGTCAATATTGAATCCGATTATCAACATCATGAATGGCTGGTTTAAAATTTTGTCTCCTTTTATTTTATATATTTATTGTTATTATTTTTTTTTTTTAACTGGGAGCTATTTTAATTTGAACGGATTGAACGGCAAATTTATTCCAGTTGTTGATCAGTTGTATAAATTGGCCTTAATGGCAGAGAATATCCTCCCTTCAATTCCTCCTGGTATAAAGCAAAATGTTTATTTCCTGGTCGATCATGCCGAAAACGTAAAATGACGATCTCTCAACAAAGCCACATACCATCCAGGTTGACAGAGCCCACAGATTAAATGCCTGTATTAGACACATATTGTTGTCTCAACTGCAGTTAGTAATTGGTGCTTGTGGGTATAAGACAATCTAATCCAATACGGGCAAATTCCCAACTATTTTTCGAGAAGTCCCGGTTGTAATTTTGGGACGAAACGTACCCGACGAATCGTTCCGGGACGGCCAGGTTTTGTGACGAAACCCGTAACCACGGGGGCGATTGGTGCTTGCTGTCAACTCGACTCTCTGAGTTGACTGCAAATATTATTCTTGTTTGAAACTTTACAACCTTCATTGTGATGTATAATTTGTGTATATTTATTTTGTATTTATGGAACTTCAGAGGGGGAATTTCAAAGTAAACAATTTCTCTTACCTGACTGAACCTCTCGCCACTGTTTCGGTTCTTAAAATGAGGTCTGACATGGTAGAACAATGGAACAGTTTGACAATTAAGTGTCAAGTTAAAATTCCCCCTCTTCAGTTGAGGAACAACATCTCATCAAACTCACAACTTCACATATCAAAACGTAGGAGGGTCGTCAAACCCCCGGGTACAGTTTTGAGTTATTTGGGCACAATTGACGTCACAGAGGTATTTTTTCACCTTCGTCAAGCTCTTAACTTAATATTTTGAAAGTGTTGAACCCATTTGAGTGCACACCTGTAAGCACATTTGGCGTTCGACTTAAAACAATGGGAACTGCCCATTGGCAGATATTAATAACAAGGCTGGTAATTGTCAGGGATTCTCACCCTATATTTCCCTATGCTATATGATTATAATCTGTCAGTAGTATATCATAGATATCCTCAAATACCGAGATAAGGTGTAGCGCAGTACATGTATGTGGAGTCACTCATCCGAGCAATGCGTGTTCGAGTTACTGCTTGGTTGACTCTTGGACTTATTCTTAGGAATCCTTGTTGCAGAGGACGATGTGGCAGTGGACGGAGTTTAGATGAATGGAATGATCTGATTGGTTAGATAGTTGCAGTAAAGTGTACTAATTGGATGATTTAGATAAATGAATCATAGTTTATGCTGTTCGAAACAAAAACAGGAGTATCCGAATGGGGTTAGAACTAGCCAGTACAGACCGGTAAAGCTAAATACAGTAACAATAAACAAATTGCCCCAACTGATAGGCTCTTCTTCACTACTGGAGTATTTCAGAACAAACGAATAGGGTTGAATAGTCAAAAACTATAGCATAGGAACATAGACAGAAGCAGCGAATTCTGAGAGAATTCTAATAACAGAAAAAGACCTCTCCAGTCTGGTCAATTATCGCCCAATCAGCTCTCAGTGTTGCATTGGCAAGATCTTCGAGAGAGTCCTTACCAATCGGCTGAGGAAACACCTTGAATATACGGACTTCTTTAATGACTGGCAACGGGCATACAGGAACCATCGTCTTGTGGATCAAATGAAAACTGCCACCAATAGTGAACAAGTAGGCGCACTGATCCTCCTTGATGTTGAGAAAGCGTTCGATTCCGTCTGGAACAACGGGACAAACTATCCAAATTAAAACTACCAATGAAACTGTTAAGACTACTTTCCTCTTTTCTTAACGACCGAAACATAAAAAATCAACGTCAACAACGAAATGTCCGACACTGCCTTCCACGAAGCAGGCACCCCAGGGATCCTTTCTCAGTCCCGTCCTCTGTATCATTTATGTCAACGACCTTACAATCACCGACACGAGCGTTCAAATATCATAATTCGCGGACGATAAAGGGCTATGGGATTCCAATGACAAACCCAACCAAGACCAAAAATCCCACGAACGCGCATTGGAGGACCTCGAGCGCTGTTGTGCGAAGTGGAGAATTGAGCTAAACTTAGACAAAACTCAAAGAATCACCTTCATTCGTAAGGGAAAAAACGCGACTTTGATCTCAAACTACTGGATAAGGTCCTTCCTGAATGCACAGAGGCAAAATTCCTTGGTATACCCTTTGACCAATACATGACCTTCAAGGAACACACCGAACAATATCGCCACAAAAGCAACGAAAACGCATTAATCTACTGAAAATGCTTCTCGGTACCTCCTGGGGAGCCAGTGAGGCAGTCCTGCTTAAACTGTACAAAGCATTCGTGCACCCCGTTCTTGAATATGGGGCACTCGTCCTCAGTGAAATAAATAAATCTAACATGGGCAAACTCCCTAAGAATCCAAAACCACGTGCTTAGGGTTGTCCCCCCTCCCCTCGCGCTACCCCAATCAAACTACTCCACGAGAGCCGAAATTCGAACTATAGAAGACCGCCTAATTACTCTAGTCGCCCACTAGAACCGCGATCTCCTCAAGGACAGCAAACTAATATCAGAACTAAACGACATCTGTGCCAGTCGACAAAAACAAAAAATGCTATAAATTAACCGATCTAATCGAATACAACAACCCTAGGAAAGGTTTGGTCGGAGGCGGTCCGGGACCGTCCGCCCCTCGCCTCCTCCAGTTCAGGATGGCCCTGGGGTCTATACTTATCAAATAGCCCTAGATTAATAGACACACAACTAAGGAAAACCCACGGGGAACCAAGCAGCAAACTCCCTAAGTTCACTATCATATAAACAAATGAAAGAACTCTTCTCTCCTAAAACCGACCCTCTGTTAAATAAATATAATACACCTCAGGCAACGCGGATTGGCGGAAACAACAAACACCCTCGGGTGTGGCATTTAAGGATCACAGGCTGCTCTTCTTTCATCAGCAAGGGTCCTCTGCGAGCCGCACGGTGACCCCAGATCAGGCAGATATACGGCATAAGCCGCGACTAGGAGCAAAGACTAGGCTGCCTTCCTCACACGCCCACTGCTGGGCGAACAAACCTCTTGTTACCATTTTTATTTTTTCCACTTTTTTCCTCTTTACCCCAATAACCGTTACGGAACTATGATAACCGCTATGGATACTTAGTCACCGCTATGGATTCTGATAATCCTTCACGCCATCCCCAGAGGTGGTCACCCATGCCCGGGGGAGGAGATGGATACTTAGTCACCGCTATGGATTCTGATAATCCTTCACGCCTACCTCAGAGGTGGTCACACATACCCGGGGGGGGGGGGGGGGGGGGGGGGAGGCGATGGATACTTAGTCACCGCTATGGATTCTGATAATCCTTCACGCCATCTCCAGTGGTGGTCACCTACCTCCGGAGAGGCGAGTGTTTGTCCTGCGTCCCTCTTCTTGCTCCCCTTTTTAGCGCCACTTGTGCGCACTCAAGTCCCGGCCAAATAGGTTAATATGCAGGCTGCCCCCGAATCAGAGACGTTCGGGTCTTTCTTTGGGTGGTCCCCGAAATGGACTGTTGACTGTACATTTGTCTCGGTTTACTCCGGTGAAAGAAGCCTGCGTGCAGAAGCCAGCTCAACCTCTCCGACAATTGCCAAAGACAGACTATACGTGCCAATGAAGGCCGCAGATTAAATATTCAGAATAAATGCACAACTAGTGGCAGACTATACTTGCCCGAAAACACCAGCACAGCACCCTCGGGGAGAGGTAGCACCTCTGTCGAGAGCATCCCCTCTCACACTGGTCCTCACCAGAGGGTAGATCTCAACTCAACTATACACCTGGAACTTAATTAAGCACCGCCCTGAAATGTTTCATGATAGTGAAGTTGCTGTTACTGCTTATTATGTTTTAAGGATTGCTATGTCTTGCAGTACATTTCATCTAGTGAAACCCGATGTTTCTGGTTGATAGCGTACCCCAAACACATCCCCTCGCCCACTTGAAGCATCCTTCCCACCAATGTCACAAAAAACACTATCGTCCACATGCAATATCTGGGTATAAAACAAGAAAATGTGTCCCTTCTTTTATCAATAAATGTGGACATGGCAAGGAGGAGACTATCAGAGGCACTAAGATGGTAAATCGTTGACATGCATGCAACAGGCATGTCATTCAAAACTACTGCAACTTAGCTATAGTCATTCTGTCATCAGCAGACCTGTCCCAAAACATCAACAAACCAACGATGTTAAAGCCCGACCAAGGCCTGGAAAAGATCTCTCCTCGGGAAGATCGGAGTCTGACTCGCCTCGTTAGGCGTGACCCCTTTGCTTCAAGTATGGTTTTGAAACGCTTGTAGCTCCACAACAGGCGTTTGTGCAACAGAACTGTCGGAACCCGTCTCAAAGCACAGGGCATGAGGCCCAGAAGGGTCACCAGGCGTCCAGCTATGTCTAATTAGCATTAGAGACGACGTTTGGAGTGGTGTATGGCACGACAACATTGGAATCTCAGGACATGGAGGGGAGTCCATTGGCCAGACGAGAGTAGGTTCCTGCTTCAAGTCACAGATGGTCGCATGGGAGTGTGGAGGCATAGAAATCCTGCTTACGTGCCCAGGAACATCAGTCCTATTTTTCCATATGGTGGAGAATCAGTAATTATCTGGGGATGCCTCTTTATATTGTGACTGTATGTGGGAATATCAGTGGTCATCAGTACATCCGTGACATTCTCAATCCGGTTGTCGTGCCTCATTTTGACAACCACCCGTTGAATACTCGCCCTGTATTCATGGACGACAATGCAAGGCCACATCGTTCCCTTTCTATGAGAGCATTTCTTCAGAACAACGCTATTACAACACTACCATGGCCTGTAGTGAGCCCCGATTTGAATCCCTTATAATACATCTGTGACTTTCTTGGATGTCGTGTGCAAGCAAGGTATTCGTCTGTTCAGAATTGGGTCGATTGGGAAGCTGTATTTCATGAGGAGTGGCAACAGCAACAGCTGCCTCTGGACCGTATCAGAAGGCTCACTGGTAGCATTAGGAGGAGAGTTCGGGCTGTCATCCGGGCACGTGGTGGATACACTCGCTTCTGACGTCAGGCACTGCTATTCGAGAGATTACAAGTTACAATGTTTGTTAGTAATTACCGGCATTGTTTCATCATGGACCGTTCCAGCACCATACTTATTGAGAGAACATTTTTCCATCAAAAACATTAGTGACAGATATGTGTAATTAGCGCCATTAAAATACTGCATATATTCATCATTGTGTTTTTTTCATTTGTCAATAGACCATTCTTTCTGCAATCACCTTTGTCCATCTGAAAGATAGCATGAAAGTAATGACAGCTTCTATTAACACCACTGCGAAAAAACGGGGCGCTTAATTAAGTTCCAGGTGTATATATTTCTTTAAGAGTAAAGCGCCATCACATTTCATCAACGACAGTCTGCGCACAAACTCTAGGAAAGGTGACTATCAAGACTCGCCTAGAAACATCTGCAAATCCACAGGATGTCGACTGCCTTTGGTTATGCTCTTTAGCTTTTACATGCAATTAATTAAAAATGTGTAAAAAATTTAGAGTCTCCCGATTACGTAGTAATATTGGAAGGTTCTGCAAGGCAAAAAAACGTCCATTGAGGGAGGGGGTGTTCAAATTCAGCGATGGATTACCCGAGAATCAAAACACTTTTTGGGCTTTAGAAGATAAAGTTAAGATAAAAACATTGTATTATTCTTACCAAAACACCAACTGAAACTTTTCGGTTATAAGAAAAATCACCACGGTTCCAGTACTCCCACTGAATCTTTTGTTTCGGTATGCGTTTCTTCATGTGTCTTGGTGTTAAGAAACCCACTAAGGGAAATTTGGTGTCCACCCTTTTTATTAACATAATATAATGATAACACATCGGCCATCAGTTGATTTATCACGATTCTCACGAGAAGGCCTTGATTAACCAAATGCTTCCAAATTTGAATCCCCACTACGCATCGTTTCTCATCCCAATACCTGGAGACGAAGACCTAACATATTAGGCCCCTCCTTTATGTGTCACCCAATAACCACACACCTTCCACCCAACTTCCTCGTTGTACTCCTGCTGAATCTTGTCCTGTTCAACTGAAATTTTGAACATTCTGAGAGAAAGTGTTACTTCTCTCCATTACTCTTAGATGACACATTCGACACTCCTTTTCGCCATATTTCCCAATCTTCCCCCAAGCTGCCACAACCTCGGTTTGAACATCAGTGCTCCCACAAGTTGACATCAAGATACTGCTCAGATCTTGCCTTCTCTTTATCCCGCTGGCCAACCAAGAGACTTATTTTTTCTAACCCCATCTCACCAATTTCGATAACTATCCTCCATGACTCTCTCTCTTACGATTTTTTTTACCTCGTGATGTTCCCCCTTCTAAGTCCGAGATCTTCTCTGAATAGTTCTCTTTTAATTCCCCCATTTGCCTAATTCATCCTGTCTTGGCATCAGAATTCCAAATTCATTTGCGTCCAGTCAGCATCCTTTGAGTTTCAAAAAATCTTCTTCAGCTAATTTTTCTTCTTGTTGAGTTTTTGCCCCTTGTCTTTAATGGAAGCAGGTGAGTTCGGACTTTTTACCAGTTCGGCCCATGTGATTTCGGCCCATTTGGTGAGTTCGGCCCAAGTGAGTTCGGTCCACGTGTAAGTGACTTCGGCCCAATTGGTGATTTCGGCCCAAGTGAAATCTGTCCATGTATCTAAGTAAATTTGGCAATACTACAATCAACTGGAATGTGATGTCTGTTCTAGTATACAAGAAGTGTCTGCACATAATCCAGATAATGATGTTGGTAATTTCGAAATACACTCCAGTATACTATCAACTGGTTCCAGATTGGAAAGCACTGCGATATCAGAGAATCAACCTGGAAATACCGACAATAGTAGTACAACAAATTCACCACAGATTCCATCGTTTAGAATTCCTTCTAACATTGACGAATCCTCGCTAATGGAACCCATCGCAACTGAAAGTAACACATCAAATGACAACCCAGCTTACGAAAGCGTCAGAAATTCGTCAAAAAGAGGTGGAGATAAATTATTTGACAACATGGGACATTCATTCACACTGAAACGAAAAAGTGGTGAGTACATAATATTTTACCAAATATGCCAATATTCATTTTATATAAATAAGTAGTAATTAATCGCATTGATTGCGTGAACATACAATAAATAATACGCATATTTATTTTAAATAAAAAATATTCCTTAATCGCATTGATTGCTTGAGTATACAACAAATTAACATGTTACCAAATACACCAATATTTACAACAAATTAACATGTTACCAAATACACCAATATTTGTTTAAATAAAATTAATTGTGTTTTGCTAAATCTCTTAATACGCTTGAGAAAATTTGTATAAATATTATCAAGACACCTCCGAGTCAGTTTCATTTTTGAAGTTGCGGAATTACACCCGAAATGTCCTCTATTCAGACTCAACAGAATATCAAAGCAGTATATTTCATTCACAACTGTTAGAAAAAAAATATCCCGACCTTCCGACCCTATTTTTCTGCTATGCAACCCTAATATACTGCTCAATGCCAAGTGTCGGTGTGACTATTTTATTCATTGTTTCATTTCAGCAAAGGTTGTTATATGGCGGTGTTCTGTTCGAAACAAGACAATTGATTGTAAAGCTACGATAAAACAGATCGGTGATAATTTCATCCCAGGTCCAGTAAATCACATTCACTCTGTTACTGTCGGTGGTAAGATTGCTGCAAAAATTTCAACACATGTGAAACATAAAGCAAAAGAAGAAGTCTTTAGATCAGCAAGATCAATAGTTAATGAGGTGAGAAAAAAGTTTATATGGAAAATACTGTAGCGGGGACTGGTGGACTAACGGTAGAGAAAAAAAATCAGGAAATTGAGGGGATGGAAGCATTTTATAATATAGTTACAAGTTAATAGAAAATATAGTTGATAGTTAATGAGGTGAGAAAAAAGTTTATATGGAAAATACAAAAAAATCATGGTATGCGTGTTCAATAACCACACAGATATGGATGTCTTGACACATCAGTTTGGTTGGTTTTCTTATAAATTTTTAAACGCGGTATCTTCTCTGGCGTTTTGCGAGAAAAATATAGTAGCAAAGATATGGTATGCGTGTTCAATAATTAATAATAAAACCACACGGATATGGATGTCTAGACACATCAGTTTGGTTGGTTTTCTTATAAATTTTTAAACACGGTATCTTCTCTGGCGTTTTCCGAGAAAAATATAGTAGCAAAGATATGGTATGCGTGTTCAATAATTTAGTAGTAGTTTAAATTTTTAAACGCGGTATCTTCTCTGGTGTTTTGCGAGAAAAATATAGTAGCAAAGATATGGTATGCGTGTTCAATAATTAATAATAAAACCACACGGATATAGATGTCTAGACACATCAGTTTGGTTGGTTTTCTTATAAATTTTTAAACACGGTATATTCTCCGGCGTTTTCCGAGAAAAATATAGTAGCAAAGATATGGTATGCGTGTTCAGTAATTTCGTAGTAGTAGTAGTAGTTCAGTTGTTTATGATTTTCATTTGACTTTTATTATAGGTTTTGACAAATGAATTTGGAGATCAACCGTGCGAGCTGTTCCTAACCCATCATATCTTGCCAGGAATGCAAATTATCTACGACAAGCCACAAGACCTAAGGAATCACACGATTTGGACTTTGAAATAAATGATGATCATGTACCCACAGGATTTTTAAGGGCAGATTTAAAAGTTGATGATAACCGTCATCTTATTTTCGCATCAGGTGAGCATCTTGACCTTCTGCGTGGAGCAAAACGCTGGTACGTGGATGCAACTTTTAAGATTGTTAAAAAACCCTCCACTCAATTATTTTCAATTCATGCCTTTGTGAGGTCAGAAGATAATGTGAAACAAGTTCCATTAATTTTTGTGTTGATGTCAGGTAAACGAAAAAAAGACTATAAAAAGTTTTCAACAAAATAAAAGAAATTTTAGGCGAACAAATCAAGCTTCAAGGAGTTGTAATGGATTTTGAAGCAGCTATGTGGTCTGCTGCTAGGCGTGAATTTCAAGAGGTTTCTGCAGTGGGTTGTGCATTTCACTGGACTCCGGCTTTATGGAGAAAAGTTCAGGAGGTAGGACTAAGTAAAGATTACATGGAAAATAGAGGCCTTCATAAATTTGTGAGAAAAATAATGGCATTATGCTTTATTCCCGCTGAACAAATACCAACAATGTTCGAACGATTGTCTGAGGAAGCCACTGGTGAGAAACTATTAACATTTGTTAATTATGTCAGAAACACTTGGATAGATGGGGATATGTGGCAACCCAAAGACTGGTCAGTTTTCTTCCAGTCAGTTCGAACCAATAATGACGTGGAAGGTTGGCACAACCGCATCAACCAACATGCACAAAATGGACTCACATTTTATAGGCTATTAGAAAAACTATTCAGTGAATGCAAATTTACATCAGTAGAGGTCCGGCTTGTGTCGGAAAATAAGCTTCAGCGCTACCAAAGGAAGCAAAATAGAAACATTCAAAGTGAATTATTTGACTCTTGGGAATCATTTAACAAGGGGGAAATTTCAACAAAAAATCTTCTTAAAAAATGTTCCAAAATGTACGCTCCTTCTCGTCAGTGAATGTTGTTTTACCTTATTTGTATGTGAATGTTGTTTCTCATTGTTTGTATATAATCAGATGCTGTTTGTATATGGTTCATTCATTTTATTCATCATTGATCTATAATAAACGGTTTGCTGATCAGTATTATTCTTTTTTATCTATCAATAATAATGGTCCGAACTTATCTGAATGGGGCCGAACTCACTTTTCACTGGGCCGAATTCACCCTGTCCGAACTCACTTTCGTGGGCCGAACTCACTTTTCGGGGCCGAAATCACTTGGGCCGAACTGGTAAAAGTCCGAACTCACTCGCATTCTTCTTTAATGTAATCAAGTTGTGGTGAGTATCCAACTCCCTTTTACCCTCATCGTCCACTTCGACCTCTACCATTCCCTCATAGATCAGTATTTGTGAGTATATGGTCGATTATTGTTCTTCTGTTGTTCCTCTCACGCTCAATTTCTCCACACACCTGGCATCTTTGTTCACAATATTCAGACCGACCTCATTTGTGAATTCAAACTTCCCTCCATTCCTGTTGATTCCCCTGTCCCACCTCCGTATACCCTTTCCTTACCGCCAGTGTGTCAATTAAAACCCCCATCAGAAATATATCGAGTCCACTATTTTCTAATGCCGAAAATATTGTACCAAAGTGTGGAATATATCGAGTCATTTTATTCAGGCTTGATTCCCTCCATCGCACAGTACACAATGCCGAGAGAAACCGTTTTGCTTTTTAACTGAAAATACAATTTCTTTTGACACCTCAGTCGGAGTGCTGACATCTGCCAGTTCTGTGATGATCGACGGTTTTAATTCAGCTTTGATGTACATGCTCACCCCTTCTCCCCTTTTCTGACATTCTGGCCTTCAGGTCGTCCTACATCTATGTACACTCTCACTTACTTGGTCTACATGTTTATCATGTCTTTACAGTTTCTCGCTTCACCCCACAACATCCAAGTCCTTCCCCTCGATTCAGAGTTGCTCTGTAACTTATTTTTTCGTGGAGATCTTGGCTGTTGCTGTACCCGACTTTCAGATTACCCCCCCCACACCCTATCGTACAACGTGAGAAGTGCCAGCATAGTTCACAAATCTGAATGATTGCACGTGTCTGTGGTTATCAGGATGGACACTGAATCAGATCTTGTTTGAACCGGGCAGGTCGGACTTTGCAGATGTACCTTCATCCCACCTTGTATTTTGCTGTTTCTCACGATGTCTGTTTTTTGGTAATTCTTTGCAGTGATGGAGGCCATTTGAAACCGGTGAGCCTTGGAAGATTTGTGTTGAACTCATGCGTCCCGTCTAATCCAAAGTCTTGGATCCGCCACAAGCGCGTAACCAGGAATTTTGTTGGGAATGTTTTTAGTAGCGATTGACGTTTGAAAGAAATTTTGAACTATGAGTATCAAATTTGTGCTCTGTGGAAGCATATGAGAAAATTAAAGAAATTTAGGATCTAAAATATAAGCGCTTTTGCATTGCTGAATGCGAAAAATTACATACAAAATAGACCAATACAGTTTATAGGCATAATTTATTTTCCAGATATATATTATATCTACATAATTATGTAATTCTGTTAATATGTGATTTGGGCTGAAATTAAACAGCGATAAGTTCAATATGGCATATACGGCCTGTAACACCAGGACCATGCAACAAGTGTCTGCGAAACGCCTATTTGCTTAGGCGTTTCACAGAAACTACGCGGAAACTAGTTCATTTATGTTTTTAAACAACTTGCCCCGGCACATCGCACTCTCTTTGATTAAGCCACAGAGAGTACGGTGTATCAGGACAAGTAAAGTTGCCCCTATCAAAATACGGGTAGAGATAGGGGAGATAGTCCCTCAAGTGGAACTCCAATTTTGTGGGGAGGTGCGTTCGCACAAATCGCACCTGCCCTGGATATGCGACTACGCCAGTGTCAGTGTCATCAAAAATCTTCAGTCCAGCTTTCGACGTCTTCAAAATACTCGAAAACCAGACCCGTGTTCTTGAATTTGGAGTTCACTTTCTCTTCGAGATCACAACTCATCTTTAGTGTGAGATAATTCTGCCAGTCACCAATTGTCCCTGAAATGTAGATATCTGTTAATCAGTTATGTTTACACATATTTTCGTTTTCGAAGAATTTCACAACTTTCATTGGAAAGTCGGTACTCTGTTAAATGTGAAGCTAGAACGTAAACACCCCAACCTTCCTATTAAATTCTACGAAGGAATCTACGTTTTATATCCAAAGAACTTAATCTCCGACACTGCCGCAGATTATAGATTTTAATGGCACACCATGTGATACTTCATCTGATACCTCTTATATACGCCATATATTTATGCACTGTTTATTTTTTTAACGGCTGAACTCAACGGCGCAATGGCGGTTCGTCCTATATGTCAGGGTGGCCGAAAGCCATTTGGAAATGGAGTTCCATTGACTCAATGTTTTTTTTTTTACGATCGTTATACTATTGACATGTCGCGAGTATATCGATCTATTGTTTTCGTTTTCAATCATCACGCCGTCTGCCAATTAACTGTCCATTTGCCAGTAAATATATAAAACAACTGATGCAAAGCCGCTAATTACCGAGAGGGAAATATGTGGTATTCGGTTCAGGTAATGCAGTATAGCTGCCGTGGACTGGTCACTTTCCACCGGCAGGCAGTATTTATATATATTTCTTCGGACGCATAATATTAGATTCCCAACACCAATTATTGGAATAATCATCAAAAAAATAATTAATGAAGCACCGGGTACAACCCGGTGCTTCATTAATTAAAATTTTGCTGATCATCGGATGATTTTCATTACCTGGTAAAGGCATACGGGATTTTTCGAGTCCGCGACGACTGTATTGTATATACCTCTCATTAGAAAGGATTTTCCTAGTCTTGGCATGCACGAGTTTTCAAATTTTTCTCCAACCGGGCCGTACCATAGTCGGCCTGGTATGTTAATGTCACACAACTCTGTGTAAGTTCGGACCAGGGGCTCCGCGGCCTCCGGCTGCCACTTCAACAGCGAGTTCAAAGGAGGGAAGAGAAATCGTCTCTCAATCTGAATCACAGGTACTCGACACAAGCTGACAACCCGGAGAAATATTTGCTAACTACTTTTTGATTGATTCTCTTCACTCTTTAAAAGATATATAAATGTAACAAGGTATACAACACCAATTTTAAAAATAAAATAAATAAGCTACCTTCTTTCTATTCGTCGCAAATTTGAACTTCTTGGTGTATTCCCAAATACCTAGTAGCAACTGAACGAGGGGACAAATACGCTTTACTCTGATGGATCATTTGACCGTTGGGTGTTCTTGGGTTATTGATAATTACGAATAATTTTTGGGCGGCTGGGGGGGGGGGGGGGGGGTGGAGTCACAAAAAGTCACTAGCGGGGTTATTTATTGTTTTCAATGGAAATTCCTGCTATGGTACTGCGATACTGCGCAGATTGAGGGTGAAAACAGGTAAAAATAAGACCTGTGGTCACCAAGTGTGAATTAAATTCAATTCGCGTTTGAAAATAAATACCGCGACACAGGCAGTTAAGGAAACTGCTTTAGTTAAAAAATGGCATCTCTTGGTCTGATCGTAAAACCAATAAATTTAGATGGCGACTCTTGGTGACCCAGTTATTACTTGGTCTCTGGCTTGTCTTGGGTAAAGTGTTTTTGTCTTCTTATTTTGTCCTGAAATTGGGATCGTCAACGATCAAGTGATGTATCAATGTACATCTTATTATCTTTCACACGACACCGGGTATTTGGGAAAACATCCAGTGGTCCAAATTTGAGACCAATAGAAAGATGGTCGGTTGCTTTGTTTTGAAAGTGGGAGTTGTCTACTTTGTTGCATTAATATATCGCTAAAAGGGACGAAAAAGATTGATAAAAAATAGTTATAAAAAATATAATTTTTCCAAGTTCTCAGTTTGTGCCGACAACCTGTGATCCAAATTGGGGTAAATCATTTTGAAACCAAATAGGTTAATTAAGATTTGTTACCGAAGTTAGTCAGTTTTTTAATTACCAGCTCCACAAACGGGACTCAAAACAACCAAAGATGCTATAGGATTCTTTATAACTCAATCGTGCGCCAACCGTTTAAACATTCAGACCTTCTAATTCATTTTTGGGGAGGAAAAAGTATTCATATATAAAGTGGCTAATTTCTTTGACTTTTTACACGGCAATGACAGAAAACCCGTTGGGAACGCTTAGGCCTACAAGACTGGATAGCTCACAAGCGCTTTTGCAACTGCTCGGTTCTTGGTTGCCTCGGGGAAGGCGAGAGTCACAACTGGCGAGGCATGCTACCGTAAATCCAGAAATTATTGGAGCTGGTAGCTTTCTGTCTCTGTCATTTTTAGTGACATAAAGCGGGGTGAATTGCGGGATACAAGGTCCGGGTGGGTGAGTTGTGTCCGAGCCCCCAAGTGCCGATTTTCCGCTATTTTTCATTTTCTCCCAAATACATTTAGTTTAAACAATATTTATTCAATAGAGAATGTTATATGTTACATTAATACCATAAATCTGACAAAGGCATAAAAAAAAAAACAAAACAAAAAAAACAAAACAAAAAAAACAGTAACCAACAAAACACAGTGTAACATATCAAAATTGCAATAGACATTCAGGACTGTAGGGATTTGACAGTAAGCTTATAGCTTATTCGGGTAATCTCCCAAGGTTCTTGAATAATTAACTCATAAAGGTGGTATAAGAAATTGAATAGATGACTTATCAGAATCTGGTAGCCTGGACCCCTAATCGATTCCCAAGTTGATCAATTACAAAATAAGTCGCCAACCGCCCAAGGTTATGCCCGGGCGGTGGGACGACCGATTCAATAACTAATCAACTTGGGATGGAATAATAACTAAAAAAGTATATAACTCGCACGCGGACCCCCTTTTCACGTGATTCGGAATTCGAAAAGGGGGTCCGCGTGCGAGTTATATACTTTTTTAGTTATTATTCCATCCCAAGTTGATTAGTTATTGAATCGGCAAATACATTGCAGAAACAAGTTATCGCTCTTCCAATAAGTTTAAATGCTCATGTACATAATTAGAACATAGGAGAGCACTAATCTTGTACCTTGTGAGGGTGTGCGTACATTACCTGCTAGTGTTTCGCCTTTGCCCCAGTTGTTGCGTTGCAGCTGCAGATTAACTTCGTCGCAGCCCGGACACTTACTGTGACAATTATTAAATTCTTGCCTACCATAATAAGTTGATATCCAGTTCATTATAAACTTGTAATACAGTTCCGGAGGGGGGGGGGGGGGGGGTGGTGGCTTAGTAGGTAGAGGTGCAGGCTGCAAGCCGAGAGGTCCTCGATTCGAATCCCACCTGCGGCAACCGTGTTGTGTCCTTGGGCAAGACACTTTACCCCCATTGCCCATGTGGGGGCACGGTGACGCTGTGCACTAAAGCGTACTGCACGTCGATGGTGCACCTGTCTTCAGCCAATGCTAACCCTGCTTGTGTGGAGTTAGTATGTTGGGGAGCTTACAGCTGCTCGCCGTTGCTCGGTGGTTCTCTCCGGGTACTCCGACTTCCTCCACCCGTCTCCGGTTTCCTCCACCCGTAAACTGTCGTGGTCATGATTAGCCATTGTGCAGAAATATGTGACCTTAAACACCAAAAAATAAATAAATAAATAATACAGTTCCGGAATCATCCATGACCTACAGAGCGTGTCGCCCCATTGACACCGCATGCAATGCCACATTATTGCAGGTGGCGCATTGACGCGCCTGTGAGACGACACACACTCCCCGTTTCTAAATCACTCACGAGCTTGATTCGGCATTTGATTAGGAGGAATCACTTTCGTCAGCGGCTTTCGTACAGCCTGTTATTCAAAAGTGAACTTGCTCAACATGTCTGGTGCTCATATGATGCGGCAGTATGCGAATCGTCACTTCCACATCACGTGAGCGCTGGATCTGTTGAGTAGGTGAGTTGATAAATTTGGACCTGTTGTTTCTTGCTCAATACTTACCGCATATTTGCGCCTCACCTGTCCATCCCTTCTCTCATGGGTCCAATATGTTGCATCATCTACATACTTCCTATGATTATCCACTGAGATAATTCCCCTTTGTAATAAAATATAAATCCAATCATTTTGCATGTATATGCATCTTCTACTCCTGTCACCATTGTGGGACGTGACTGTTGGGTAGCGCCAGACCATTTTATGTAAACTGCTACTCCCTCGACCTGCTGTTTTAAAAGGCGTGTTTTGGCTGCATTTGTTGCAATATTCACGGTTTGAAGGCATGCCAGTAGGTGATAATTGCCGATTCCAGACCACTTTGTACATGTACCATACACGTACACGTACATGGTGCGTTTACCATCGTAGGATTCAGTGTTAAATCGCGTGCTTGTTCACAAAAAATGTCGTTTTTTTATGGTGGTCCAGAATCGGCTATTATTTTGAGGCTTACAGATCGCACTTTTAACGTTCAAATACCCGTTGGCGAACGTGTCGAATGTACACGTCGCTCAAAAAAGTGAAAAATGTACAAAATTGTACATAAAAATTTTCTTAAAAAATTTTTGTCGACGTTCCCATCGTGGATTAGACCTTCAATCTATCGTTGGCGAACGCGAGCAAAAAACGCTTTGCCGATTCCAGACTAGCATAAAAAAACGGTTTGCCGATTCTGGACCAGTGGTCCAGAATCGGCTATTGTTTTTGAGGCTCTTCAAAAAAAATTGAGTTTTAGAAAATTAGAAAATCGATGGAAAAATCGTTTGTTTACGTTTTGTCACTGCGAATTTTGTGAAATAAATCTTAATAAAAACACTTTGTAGAATTTGTTTCATTCAAATAAAAATAGTAAGGAAATAAAAAAAGTGATTGATATATATATAGGAGAGAAAAAAAATATAAATAAATAGTTATTTAAAAATAAATATATCAAATCGAATAGATAATAAAAAATACGTAAATCATGAATGCTTCCCAGACTATTAGAGCAAGGTTTCTTTTAAAAATGCTGATGAGAGCCTACGCATTCTGTGTGAACGAACAACTAGGTCACCTCTTGTTAGAACGATGCGTCGGATGTCGGGATCACCTAGACTTCGATCATGAGAATCATTCATGTCTGATGATGGAAAGGGAAGATATGATCGTCAAGTATTTCGAACCGGCGTTCGAACGCGTTCAAATCGATGAAGTGATCACGTTTTGGAAGAGATTACTCTTTTGTAAGGATCGAGACAAGCCCACAGTTTCAGAAGAACTGAAATTGGCGCGTAGAAGTCTGACTTTAGGAGACAAGGGATGCATCATGAAATTATTGTCCAATGAAGCATACGTCTAAGTTTTCTCATTGATATAAAATAAGGGAGAATAGAAAATAAAAATAAATACACACATAAATTTTTTATCCAATATTAGAAAGAAAAAAACACAAAAATGAGAACCAGAAATAAATTGTATCCGACGTTAGATGTCGACGAGGATGAGAAGCTGAACGGTGTTTTGCCGACGGCACCATCGCTAGAAGAAAAAGAAAGAGGAGAGAGGTATCGCATCGATCAAATCAGTAGAATCCAAGCGTATCTAACTCAAGAGA
This sequence comes from Pictodentalium vernedei, assembly GCA_031216915.1. Taxonomy (NCBI): domain Eukaryota; kingdom Metazoa; phylum Mollusca; class Scaphopoda; order Dentaliida; family Dentaliidae; genus Pictodentalium; species Pictodentalium vernedei. The sequence goes on from CM062296.1 coordinate 233,397,925, forward strand.
GAGATTCTCGTCGTTCTCTCAAGAAGAAGTATTCGCATTTCGTGAAATTCGTCAACGCGATTGACACGACACTCATCACGATTTCCATGGGTTTACATGCGGCCAGCATCGGATTGTTGTCAACTGCAGTCGGTATTCCGATCGTGTTAACCGTAGAAGGAGTGGCTCTCGCCGCTGGATTGTTTAGCACGCTCGGAAACTTTTTGAGTAGGAAATTATATCTGAAGGGGAGGAAACATGACAAGATTCTCGTCTTGGCCGACTCCAAGATCAACACGATATCCGAAATGATCTCGATGGCGTTGAAAGACGGTAGGATATTGGACGGAGAATACTTCATGATCTTGGGTGAGAAAACGAAATACGAAGCCATGAAAGAAGCCGTGAGAATCAACACTCGTCAGATCATCAAGGAAGAGATGAAGGATCTCTCGTGGAAAAGGGGAGGAATGAGGCCAGGGAGGAATTCAGTAAGATGATAGAACTCAAGAGCAGCGATTGAAAAATATATATATATATATAATAAGAACAGAATTTTTAAAAAAAGAAATATTAAATTTATATATAAAAATAAAAACGAAATTAATTTAAATAACTCTCAAACAAAATGTATTGTGTAAAGTGTAAGAGAGTTACTGAGACGAGTAATTCTCAAGAAGTACGAACTAAAAACGACAGACAGATGCTTCGCAGAATTTGCGACGTGTGTGGTTCTATCAAGACTCGATTCATCAAAAAAAGAATGCGAGCAAAGGTAAAGGCATCATGAATAAAATGATCAATAATCTACCTTTTGAAATGCATCTACCTGGTCACAGTTTCACGGGACCTGGAACGAAATTGAACAAGTGACTCAACGGCGATCTAACTCCTAAATCTTGGAGCAAACCTGTGAATAGGGTGGACATGGCCGCGTATGATCACGATCTATGCTACGCCGGACATCCCGACACCAAGACTCGCAACGATGTCTGCGATAAAAACATGTTGGCGAAATTGAGAGGTATATCGAATCCAACCAGGAGAGAGAAGATAGAACGTTCGCTGGTCGGCAATTTGATCGGTGCGAAACGTCGATTCAGATGGGGCGTTCAAAAAAAAAAAAGCGCATCTGAAAAGAAGAAGAAACGATTATTGACGAGCGAATTGGCTGAGGAGTTACACAAACCCATCGTGCATAAATTTCAAAAGAGAACGGTGTTCGTGAAGGGTTTGGATGATATTTGGTCTGCCGACTTGGTCAACATGAGATCGTTTTCGAGGTGGAACGAGGGTGTTAAATATCTATAGACGGTCATCGACGTGTTTTCCAAATACGGTTGGATCAGAGCTTTGAAGAATAAATCAGGACCTTGCATCGCCGAGGCTCTGAAGAGCGTGTTCGACTTGTCTTCTCGAAAACCAAATAAATTGTGGGTGGATAAGGGAAAGGAATTCTACAAGAAGCACGTTCATTGATTGGTCGACCTCTACTCGACCGAAAACGAAGAGAAAGCCAGCGTGGTGGAACGTTGGAATCGAACGATGAAGAAAAAGATGCATAGATACTTCACGGTGAATTCGACCAAGAAATACATATATGCTCTGAACGGTCTGGTCAAAGATTACAACAACACGCGACACAGATCGATCAAGATGACTCCCGTGGAAGCTAGCGATCCTCGAAACGAAAAACGGGTCTACACGAATCTATATCCTGAGAGATCTAAGATCAGGAAGAAGTCTAGAACGCCGAAATTTGCAGTAGGTGATCGAGTGAGAATCTACGCTTATAAGAAGCACTTCAAAAAGGGTTCTACTCCTCGATGGACCTCGGAAATCTTTGTGATAATCAAAATATTTCACACCGATCCGGTGACTTACGAAATCGAAGCTTTGGATGGAGAAGAGATCATTGGAATGTTTTACGAACAACAATTACAGAAGACAAAGTTTTGATAAAGAAAACAAATTTTTTTTTATTTACTCTCTTTAACATTTTCTTGTTTACACATATATATATAGGAGAGAAAAATAATACTAAAAAATAATTAAAACTATTTTTAGATAAAAAAAAAGCAAGCTAATTAATAAACAAAAAACAAAAACCCTTTAAAAAATGGCAAATATACTATATATAGCACAAAGCATAGTGAAAGATGAAAGTATTCAAGAATATGAGGTTCACGAATACGAACTGGTAACCGGAATGAGTTTGAACAATGCGGGAGAGATAAGAATCAATGTCGAAACTCAAGATGTATTCGTCCATCCTAGCGAGAGTTACATAGTGGTGCAGGGACGTCTCACCAAGGAAGATGGGAGCGACTATGCCGCCGACGACACGGTTACTCTAGCCAATAATGGCATCATGCATCTATTCAGTAATATAAAATACATGCTATCCGGACAAGAGATAGAATCTGTGTTTCATCCCGGCCAGGCCACCACGATGTTCGGACTCTTGACGTATCTGGATGATTTTTCGAAATCCAGAGGACTTAATCAGTTGTGGGTGAAAGACACTGTCGGCCCTGCTAACGCCGGCGCCGCCACGATATTCGACTACATTGTCAAGACGTCCAGACCTAAAGGAACGTTTTCGTTCAGGATACCTTTGAAACACATCTTTGGATTCGCGGACGATTACAACAAGATCATGTACGGATTCAAACACAATCTGACGTTGATTCGAAAAGGAAATGACAACGCAATAGTGAGACTCCCTGCGACCGATGCGGGTAAGTTAACTCTACACAAGATATCGTGGTTCGTTCCACACGTGGAGTCTTCGATCGTGGAAAAAGCGCGTCTCTACAAGATCATAGAATCCAAGAGTAAATTACCTGTGGGATTTAGAATGAGACACTGCGACATGGCTAGCATTCCACTCTCCACGAATCACTTTGATTGGAGATTGATGGTGAAATCTGCTTCTGAGAGACCGCGTTTCATCGTGGTTGCGTTTCAGACCAATAGGGATGGGTCTCAGGAAAAGAATGCGTCGCTGTTCGATCACTGCCATTTGAGAAACATGCAAGTGTTTCTGAATGCCACAAGATATCCAGCAATTGATTACAATGCGTCATTCGACAAGAACAATTTCTGCAGACTGTACGGCGACGCCGCTGATTTTAGAAAGAAGTATCACAGTCTAGACGAATTGATGAGCAACCTTAATATATCTCCGGCGAATACAAGTCGATGTATCCCATGTTTGTATTCGACGTCAGTAAACAGAGTGAACGACTCAAGAGTAGCATCTTAGACATTCAGATCAAGATGCAATTCGAAAGGAACATGCTGAGAAAAACCGAAGCCTTCGCTCTGGTCCTGTCGGACAGAGAATTACAATTTGAATCGGATGGAAATAAGATGTCGATCATTCGAAGAGAGACGTGTGTGAAAAAAAAAAAAAATAAATAAAAAAAAGTAATGAGTGATTATTAAAAAACAAAAAAAACAACAAAAAAAAAATGAATAAAAGTAATGAGATCTAGAGAGATTGAATATCTTTCTAAATCTCATTACTTTTTTTTTGTTTTTAATAATCACACATTATTTTTTTTAATTAATTATTTCCACGTGTTCACTGTTTGTTCAAAGGATCTAGTTCGATCAGTTGTGTTGTGGGCTGAGGAGGCCGGCACTTTGGAGGAGGGAAAAACCAAGTGGTCTTTCGGAAATGGAGGTAGTGGATCGAAACATGGTCAGGTGGGATATTCCATGCCGTTAGGAGGTGAAATCATTCGAATGAGTCTGGCTTCCTCGGATTTGAATAACAGAGCGGTCGTCAATCTCGTGGCGAATGGAGTAGAGAGCGATAAGAAATACAGTGTTGAAAAGACTGAGAATCAACACGCGATTGTTAACACGTTCGGCACGCCTCTCAAAGTGAACGCCGGAGACAGGATTAATTTGGTTACGAAAACCAATAATCCCAAAGCCGTCACTTCCGTGGTGAGTCTACCCACACGGTGATCAATTGTCTAGCATATTTGACTTTCTCCATCACCCAAATCAGGGTGCAGGCATCCATCATGTTCACAGGATCCGGTAGATTTGTGAGCGCGTGTCCACCCATGTCTAGTATACCTTCCATGATGTTGCCCTTTCTCCAGACCAAGTTGTCATCCACGTACTTCCTGCTGACTGCGCTGGAATCGAATTCGGGATCGTGATTGAGTCCGAATATATTCTCACCGTTCATGTTGATACCACCCTCCATGGTTCCGCCAGATTGTTTGTTCAGGTAGAGATCATCCACTTGCGATTCTACGTATTCTTGTGATCGTATCACAGCAGAATCTACATAGCCCTTGTTTACCGCGGTTGAGTCCGCATCCGAGTCGTCGACCCTCGACAGATTCAATATCTTGTTGAATCCCACATTCAGTTCCGATTTCATTTCTCGTTTGTCAGACTTTCTCTGTTCCAGATCTACGCAGTCTTTGGTCGCCACGTCCTTGGGATTCGTGGGAGTGGCCACGTTCGTTATCTTGTTAGAATTGGCGTTCAATTCCGAGTGCATCGTTTTCTGAACGTATCTATTTCTCAGAGGTTCACTGAATCTCGCGTGAGAGTCTTCAGCATATTTCTTGGTTGCGGCATTGGTGGGATCTATGGGATTCGCAACGTTCACCAAAACATTTAAATTTCAGATCGAGATCGTCGGTCATGGCTTTATCCACGTAATTATCTAGCATGATTCATTCGAAATCCGCGTTCCCCCTGTCAACTTATTTTTTAGTCGCAGCATCTGCAAGATCTATCGGCTTGGGAAGATTGTAGAGCTTCTTATCGTTCATGTTCAAAGGTTCCTCTCGAGGTTCGTATCTCCGAACGTAACATTCATCCAAGTTGGCAACGTCGTAACCATCACCGACTTCAAGCATCTTCCTCTTCTTTTTAGATTGACTTTCGTCGTCACTTCTACCAAATTTATCGACTGGCATGTTGTTTTGAAATTTTTGTTTTAAAAATATATTTCATTTATTAAAAATGAATTATTTTACTTATTTTTATTTTTCGTTTTTATTCGATTAAAATTTTTTATATAATTTTTTTACCTTTATATACTATAAAAAAAATCTCTCTCTAATGTAAATCATTGAGAATGTCTTGAAACCGATCTCCTTCAGACCATCTCTTGAGAACGTAGAGACACAGGTGACTGCAAAACACTTGATCTGGCGATTGCACTCGTTCCGTATTGTAAGGAACCATCGATTTGTTGAAATAGTTCTTTATTTCTTTCGGAGGCGAGATTCCATAGCTGTCAAAATAATAATTCTTCTTCTTCCCGTTCTTGAACCACACCACCCAGTGAGTGCCTTCACCCAATAAATCATCTAGATTTAAAATTCCGCATTCCGATTGTCGAGGTCTTCTCTTCGGCAAGGCATCTCTGGAAAACACACCTAGAAAATCTTTGATTTTCAAATCCTTTGCTGCATTCAACAGATCGATGTTGGATAGGGGTTCGTTAGGTAAGACGTCACCTTCTACAGATATCTCTATTTTCTTATTCATAAATGCGTATATTTTTTTTTTAATTTATTTATTTTATTATAATTCACTAAAATGACGTTATTTTTTAAATTTTTTTTTCTTTTTCTTTTTAAACTAACTCTATCGACTTCCATAATCTTGAATCCGTCTAATTCCTCGACTTCCATAATCTTGAATCCGTTTAATTCCTCTTGATTTTCTGGAATCCTATCATCCTTAATCATATCTGGAATCTTATCATCCACAATCATATCTGAAATCCTATCATCTAAAATTAGATCCAAAGTCCAATGTCCGAGTGCTAAAGTGCTTATTTTATTGTCTAACACGAATCTCTTATCGTCATCAGCCGTCAGCGAAATCTTGTTGACTATTTCAGTATACAAGTCATGATTTTCGCTTCGAATCGATTTCATAGTCTTATACACCGGACCACTTCCTAACAGACAATCTTTATACTCTTGGAAGGAGATGTTTTTCTTCACCACGCACGCTTTAACCCCTTTGCACTTCTTGATCTCTTCATCTTGTAGACGATAAGCATACAGTTTAGGTCTCAAATCGACGAATTCGAGGATTTGTTTACCGCCACTCTCGTCCTTAAATTTACCTAACACCTTGTTGTCGTTCGATTGAATGTTGGACGGGTGATCGATGGGATAATTGCTCGTGTCAAACCACGCAGCCATGTCCGGAGATATATCTTGGTAGAATCTTTCATCTCTATCTCGTAAACTAAACTGTCCGTGTCGGTGAACAGTAGTTTGGCTTTATCACCAAATTTTCGTTTGACGTAATCGTAGTGAAACTTGTACATCAATCGCTTGCTGATATCTAAGATGATCGGTCCGAGATAATACGGTTTGTCGAACTTCAGATGCGTCTTTTGCATGTGAATGGCCACTAGATTTTCGTCGAATATGGTTCGGTGTTTGTAATTGGGTTTCGCCACTAATTTTTTAGCTTTTTTCTCAGACATGACTAGTCGAATGTGGGTTCTCTTCCTGATGTTTTGCATCGATTTACCATACACGCAGTTGTTCATGAGTTTGAAGAAATCTTTTTCGAAATCGTTCTCGGCTCGAATTCTGAGATTCGTGTTGAGATCGATGTATTTTTTCATCCAAGGCTCTTCGTTGAATCGAATGATGCGATGTATGTTGACTAATTTCATCCCGTAATCAACGTATTGTTTCAAATTCTCAATGTAGATGACGTAGTTACGTTTGTTAAATAAATTGGGAATGAGTTTTTCCTCATCTCCTTCGTTCGGTTCCATTCGTTCGGGAGCCGGCGGATAATCGTTGTGTAGAGCGTGTAAATCTTCCGGATAGTTCAAATCGACTTCTAAAATGCAAGGATAGTCTCTCCATTTTTGCATCTCTTCCGGTTCCGTTACCCATTCGAAATTTCGAATCGGTAAAGGATGACTCATAGCCCAACTGTACAGATTATTAGCATCCCAATACTGTATGTATTTATTCGACCTTTTCGAATCGAAACCTTCTTTCATGTAGGGATTGTTAGCTTCAGAATATCTGTGGGAGATCATCGAGACGCCACCTTTCGTAGTTCTTTCGAACATGAGCAACATGTCCATGCCAGATAATAATTCCAATTGGACTTCGGTGGTGTTCAACAGAGCGTCCCATGCCAGACTGGGTGCGGTGAAATACCAAGCCTGATCCAGATCGTAATTTCGATGACAGACATCTCGAAAATTTTCGAACATGCCTGCCAAGAGCAGAACGTCAGTCTTCAGATAGAGATCGTGATAATCTCTCATGGTTTTCATAGTGAATGATTTCCACACGTTTTTAGCGTGTTCGTAATTCTTGTCGGAAATGTCAGATTCGTATAATTTGGAATAAAAATCTTCTTTTGAAGATAGTGCGGTGTCGTCGAATCTCTTTAGATCGTTCATCTAATCGTAACGATAGACTCCTTTCCTCAACATAATGTCTACTTGTTCGCTCGTGATTTTAAATTTATCCTTGCTCATGTTATCGACTAATTTTTCCAGAGCGGTCGACATGAATTTAAAACTGTCGATGAAACGTATGCCTCTACGAATGAATTTCGTTTTTTCTTTCAACGTCTCTCCATCGATTACTCTTTTCTTCTCCATGAGCATCCATTTCGTGAAGGAAATGTATCTTTCTTCACTGTTTGCAAGGCAATTTAATTCTTCGTGGGAAGTGCTGAGATTTTTCACGAACAGATGACTGTCATAACCCGAGAGATTGTGAAATATCACTGGATAGAAAACGGCATCTCGATATTTTAAATTACACTTGCTGTGAGCCAGACTGTGATACAGACCCATGTAATGATCATGGTCTCTGACCTTCTTATTTTCCTCCGAATTCTCGTCAAACGATTGTCTGCATATGCGACATTCGGTGGCTCTGTTATTTTCGTCCTACTGCTCTCGCGTGCTGATCATTTTCGCCGGAGTTTTGAATTTATCGTATAACATTTGAATTTTCGATTCTAACTCTTCCACGAACCTTTGAGCCACGTCATCATCTTCGCACTGTTTCGTGTAGGTGAAGGGACCCATGTCATGTTGCGAGTCGAAAGTGCATTTCACGTAAATGCAATAACCCGAAGGCGTGTGTTTTTGATATCTTTCGACGTAATCTCGAAGAGCGTCGGGTTGGCAGGAACTCATTTTCACTGTGAAGCATTCAAAATCGGCGTACACGACGAAGGGTACTTTTAACCTTCTATTGCGATTTTCAAAGTTCACGATGGTGTTGGGTTTGGGCATTTCAATGGCGACACCTTGGTTTTCGTTGCAATATTCCTGATGTTTCACTAACGATTTTTTGCTGTGAAACGTGTTCATGCAGTTGCAGCATAAACATATCTTATGTTCATGTTTATTATTTTGTCTCAACAGTAATCGGCTCGGATGTTTAACCCAACAATAATGACGATTGTCACCATTCGAAATCAATAATAAAATAATCGTCTTTTCTCTTTCGAGATAGGAAGTCAGTCTCAGAGGATAGATCGTTCATTTTTCATCGTCGTATCCCAAGACGTTCACCGCTATGGTGGGATTTTGAGTCTTGAAACGTTCGATGTGTTTTAACTGCGTTGGAAAAGTCACTCCGGTCCAATTGAGATTTCTAGAAGTCTCCTTGTAACGAGAAACTCTATCAGAGTGCATTTTGACAGGGTATAAAGCGGAGGTGACTGCCCATTTAAAACACTGATCATTTTTATTTCTCGCGTTGATCACAGCATTTTTTTTAGCTAAGAAATACGGTAATTCCACGTAGGAAGACCCTTTCAACGAATCGTTTTTAGTTATATGAATTTCGAGTTTCAACACCTCATCGAATGTCCAATTACTACCTTCATGTTGATAATTCGAGAGAGATGTCAACATCTTGTCTTTCATCTTTTCGAAAACGTCTGATAAATCTGAACCTCGAAATACGGGTTCGACCTTAGATCTGAAAAATGCATTTGTCACGATGCTCTTGCCAGACTTCACGTCGATTTTATTCATCATGCAATGGAGTATCATCTTAATTTTTTGTCCCACGATCATGTGTTCGCGAAACAAATCCAATACTTTTTTCTTCACCCATTCCATGAACAATTTTGGATCGATTTTTCTTGAATGAGGGAACCACGTCGAAAGTTTTAAAAATGCCTTTGATCGCACTCTCCCATTCTACAGGCTTCGATTGGAATAGTTCCGTTATGAGTTGTGCTACATATTCTTCTCCTTTCCCTTCGTTGATTGCTTGTCGAATTTCGCTCGATATATCTTGTTTGTCTAGATTCTGAAATGCATCACTCGTTTTCGTTTTAGGTTTTTTTTCTTTTCTTTTGAAACTTGAAGTTCTTCAATGGCTTTTCGTTTAGTCGTCTTCTTATTTTTCACAATTGATGCATTTTTTGACTGTTTAAGTTTATCCACTTCCAATCTTTCGATTTTTTTCTTTTCATCGTTTCGCAAATAATATTCCTGTATGACTTCAATTTTTTTGGATTTGGTTCTATGATTTCTGAAATGTGGAATTTTTAATATTTTACAAATCTCGTTTAACTGAGGTATGGTTTTCTTATTTAAATTTTCCATTTTTTTTGTTTGTTCCATTTGTAAGAATATTTTTTTTTAATTTTGTATTTAATAATAATTTGAGGATGTTAAAATTTAACTTTTTATTTATATATATATAAAGAGAAAAAACACTTTTACAAAAAAAATTTTTCACAATAAAGAAAATTAAGATTAAAAAAAACTTTTTTTTATATATAAATATAAAGAGTAAAAAAAAACCTAAACTTTTTTAACAAATTATTATTTAAATACAAAATTTAAAATATATATTATTTGCAAGAATTCATAAAACAAAAAAACACACAAATAATGGATCATGACAACAACACCTAAAAGATGCGAATTGAAATTGAAAGAGTTGAAATATGTAAGAAATTCGGTTTTAAAATCTATAGATTACAACGACACAATTCCATCGAATTGAACGAGGTCGAGACGAAGGGCTTAGAGTGCAAATACGACAAATATAACATGCCTTTGAAATTGGACGAAGCCATGCTCGATTTGTTTTATGACTACCAAAGTGATCTACAGAAAATCGTCATCGCCAAAGATAGAGAATTCAACAAGGACGATTTGTCGTTGTCCTATGGAAGTTACATATATCCAAAAATCTCACTCGAACTCATGGACAAATCGGGTGGTGAGAGCGCATTCACCGATGTAAAAAAACTCAAAAAAGTAAAGATAAACATTCAACACATTTTCAAAAAAGGAGAATACACGAGTGTCAACATGCTAATAACGGACTTGGAAATATAAACAATAGAGAGATTGATTTTTTAGCGAAGAAGAAGGAACAAAAAAGTAATGAGATCTAGAGAGGTTGATCATCTCTAGATCTCATTACTTTTTTTTTTTTTTTTTTCCTTCTTCACTATCGCCCATATATTATAATAACGTTTCCTTTTTTCTCAAATTTCAGCGTCGATTCTTCTTTTCTTTCTTTTTTTGTGATATGTTATGTTTTTTTTTATAAGAACACATTTGTTTATCCGAATCATAATTATGAACGAATGTTGTGCAACTCTCGGTAACACTCGCATCATTACCATTCTCTTCAGAAGGTAGTGGTGACGGTAGAAAACGTCTCATTCTTTTAAATTTCAACCATCTATCCCGATCTTTATTTAACTCTTTTATCAGTTCTTTCCTAAGATATCCATCATTAGCGTCTAATCATTTTTCCACATCTTTTTCACACTCTATAATGTGATATTCATCATTATCGTCTAATTGTTTTTCCACCTTTTTATCCATTTTATATATTATTTTATACTTTCTATGATTTATATTTTATATAATTATATAATTTGTACATTATAATAACATACTCAAAATTGGTATATTCTTAAATGGCGAATTCTTACCAAACAACAAACCCATGCCGAGTCGCTCAACGTTCCGACCACTCTTTAGATAGAGACCTTTTCCACTCAAAGAGTTGTCACCTCTAACGGGTTCTAGATACAATCCTTTACTGCTGTCGTCTACGTGGACACGACACACAGCTCCTCCCTTCTTCAAAAACAGTCCGCTGCCACCCATTAATTTCTCAACTGCCGAACTCGTGAGTCCCGAGAGAGCTCCCACGCCGAGAGTCTTTCCGAGAAAGGGTAATGCTTTTGCGGCAAAGGGTAATGCTTTTGCGGCGATTCCTGCCAATAGAGGTAGGAAAACGCCTTTCATTCTCAAATTGTATCTCACTTGAGCGGGACTCAATCTCACTGTCAACCCTCTTCCATCACGAATCGCTTTCTCCATCCTTTTGCTTTGACTTCTGGTCCAGGCGATCGAATCCTGACCGCCACTCGTCAGATTTTCGTGAGTGAATTTGAATCTCACCGCCTCGCCTCGAGTTGTTAATGCTCTAAGTTTCTTCCTCTGTCCTGCGGATATGTTCACGTTTTTAACCACGTATTGTGTCATAATTCTTTTTTTTAAAATATATTTTGTTCAATTGTTTTTTTGTTTTAATGATAATTATATATATTAAATAATTTTTGTAAATTAATATTGCGTTATTTTATTTTCTTATTTATATATGTACACACAATATTTTTTTTTTGGCTTTTATATTTCTCTTATGTGAAATTGTATCGTCACCCTCTCTCCGCAAAAATCTAACAGTTCACCATTTTGATCCGTCAACGTGGTTTTGAGAATATACAATGTGTCTGATATATAACCCGGCGACACGTTTGGAAAGAAGGAATAGATCGTCGGTTGAGCGCTACCATTCACGTAGCTTCCAGCAATCACATCCACGTTCACCAGAATGCTATTGACTGCGAGAATGTCAACCGTATTTTCAGATGCCGCGTGGACTCGATACATCTTTCGATCGAATCCCAGCATCTTGCCTATAGAATCGTCCGTATTGAAATCCACTTGAAAATTATCTTCCAAATCCAACATCGTCTGTAAGGTATTAGGGTTGGGAACGAGTCTGATCTTGTTGCTTCCCTTTCCATCCGTCTTCATTCGCGTTTGAATGTAATTGTTCAAATCGTCTATGTCATAACTTCCTTTGGGAATTCGAATCTCCAACCAATCCACTCCGTCGGAATACTTAAACGAGTTGTTCTTTTCGGTGACATTGGGAAAGGAATAATAAGTCTCCAGATTCACCAACGCCATCTCGTATCTTTTCTCTCTATTCAATTCGATGGAAGGTTCGAATTTCGTTGCGAATCGAGTCGAATCGCCACTCACCACGATTTGAATGGATTGTTTTGCAGCCGTATTCTCGGCTATCCATTCTAACAATTCTCCTTGTTCGAACATTATATTTAATTTTATTTTTATTTTTTCAAAACTAATTATTTGAAGATTTATTATTTTCTAATTTTTATTTTCACGCTCTATCTTATTATCATCAGAAACATAAAACTTGTCGAATCCGCACCGATATTTTCCGCGATTAAATTCGCTAGTCAAATCGATCACGACGAAATTGTAAAGTCCTCCATCCCAAACCCTCTTACAGAATCTCCTGAATTCTGCCGTGTTCATGTCGTTTGCGACGTGATCGCTGTAGATGTGATTGAGATTCTTGAGATCTTGGCAAAAAAGACATAGAAAATTAGCGTTCTCACTTATCGTCTGTCTGGGCAATCGAAAATAATTCTGCAACAGGTAGAAACAGTCCACGTTGCTGTGACGACCCCTAACGTAATACGATTCGCATCGGTTCTGTCTCTCCAAAAGCAGATCGTCAAAAATCATGAGATTCTTATCTTCTGATTTCAATTCTCTAGGATCCGGAACGTCGCAAGCGTTCTCATAAAATCGACACTCGACGTTCGAAGATGCATTTCTCTTCATCAATTCCATCGCCGCACCGTCCAAAATGGTTGAAAGAGAAGCTTCACTTTTGTCGAATTCCTCCCTACTGTCAAAGATTCTGGCTATGACGTCCTTAGGCAAGCCACGATCCATACATTCTCGAAGCAATCTGTATTCGGGTTGAAACTAGCTCTTGCCAAACACAAACAATCTGTCGTAATCCAACCAGTCGGGTCGGGACAACAGATTTATCAACAAATTGGTCTTTCCACAATTCGATTTTCCCACTATCAAGCCACTTATGCTTTTGGGAAAGAGCTCATTATTCGACCTCTTAGTCGTGGCGTCGTTCCAAGACATATCTTTAATGTTCATCTTTGTTTATTTTTTTTGTTATTTTAGATTTTTTCAAACACAATTTTATGTTTTATCAAACTCAGTTTTTAATATTATTATTTATTTATATTACACCATCGCGAGTTCTCTTCAATCCAGATCCACTCGTCATTTTGGCTAAATCTTGTATGGGTACCACAGCATCCTTAAAATCTTTCCAACTTTTCGGTGTTCGCTCTAACGTAGCTCGCTTCGCTGGTGGACTGATCAACTTGTCGATCAACGCGTCGGCTGCCCTCTTGCTAGCCACAGAAGCTATCCTACCACTGGCTTTGGAAACGGCTTTCTTACCAGCATCCAAAGCCGTCTTCTTACCAACCTCAAACGCGGTCGATGCAAGTTTTCTACCTGCATCACTCGTGAACGCTCGCATTATAGAATCGACGATGCCAGAACCGCCTTGAACGTAAGTTCTAACATATCCCCTGTTCTTTATCACCAACATATTTTTTATTTTATAATATATATTTTGTTTTTTCACTGGTAAATCGTTTGTTGTTTAAATACTTTTATTATTCTAGTGTAAAATTTACTATTTTATTTTTATATATTTTGTTTGTTTGTTTCTCTCTACTTATTATATACATCAATTCATTCATCAACCTTTTATAATGTTTTTTATTCAAAACCTTCTGTCTTACCAATTCGTCACATATAGTAACTATTTCATTATCTAATCCTGTGTTACCAGCACGTCTACTTGCCATCAACAAACTCAATCTCTGAGACAGAGCGTCAGAATCGCTCGGAAGAAAAGTGGTTTTCACCCTTTTGCCAGTCACCGATTCGACGAACTTCTTATTCATATCCCATATGGGTTTCACCACTTTCGTCCACTTGTAACCTCTGTTGGTTTTGGGTCTCGTCTCTCTGGCATCGTTATTTCTCTTCATGGCGTGGGTCTGAACCAGAATGTCGCCATAATTGTCGAAATCCTGTTCCGTGTAATCACTAGGCTTGTCGAAAAGGAGCAATTTGCGCAGTCCATCAGTTATTTTATACTTATTCGAACCGACGATTAAATTATCATCATCCATTTCCACTTCTGTGTCGCCCACAAAAGTTCTACCGTCCGAATCCTTATAAATTCCATACAACAGATCTCTCTTACCACCACCCTCGGACGACGCGACGCTATCAGTGGTGATAGTCGAAGCTGTATCGTCGCTCTCGCTCACATCGGTTTCGATTCTCATGGGAATGTAATCCAGTGTAGATTGAAAGGAATAATGTTTTGTAAAACTACCGGGCAACGAACCCATTCTCAAAGAACTCTCTTTTATGGGTCTCAATTCTTCAACTATCTCCTTCTTGCTTTGCTCTTGAACCTCCGTCACGGGTTTAAATATTTTTGTGGCTTCGCGTCCAAGTTCCATCTCTCCAGGACGTCTGCTTCTGTCAGCCTATTGAATGCTCTTCTTGGCACGTTCATATTCGTTTAAAAGCTGATATCGACGTTTAGCATCCATCTGTAAAAACATTTTTTCGTTTTTAAATTATTAATATTTCCTTTGAGTATGCTAATGTGAGTTATTTATTATTTCAAAATTAAATGTATAGCTATTTTTATGTTTTAAGTAAATAAAAATCTTCTGTCTTTAATATAATAACTAAAAACCAGTTGAGGAAAAACATTTTACATGATAAAACCTCTATAAATGCGTTTGCCTCTGAACGCGTTAAAAATCGAGCCTCAAAAACAATAGCCGATTCTGGACCACTGGTCCAGAATCGGCAAACCGTTTTTTTGATGCTGGTCTGGAATCGGCAAAGCGTTTTTTGCTCGCGTTCACCAACGATAGATTGAAGGTCTAATCCACGATGGGAACGTCGACAAAAATTTTTTAAGAAAATTTTTATGTACAATTTTGTACATTTTTCACTTTTTTGAGCGACGTGTACATTCGACACGTTCGCCAACGGGTATTTGAACGTTAAAAGTGCGATCTGTGAGCCTCAAAATAATAGCCGATTCTGGACCACCATAAAAAACGACATTTTTTGTGAACAAGCACGCGATTTAACACTGAATCCTACGATGGTAAACGCACCATGTACGTGTACGTGTACGGTACATGTACAAAGTGGTCTGGAATCGGCAATTATCACCTACTCATGCCTAGCTAAAGATATCTCTGAGATTTCAAAACTTTTAAATATACAGCCAACTCGAGCAATACTTAAGCCACGTGGTATTTTGACACCAAACGAGAGAAGTGTTATTACGAAAACTACATGATAAACAATGGACATCACGATGTAAAGCCCCAGTGTATGAACTCCGAGGCTACAGACACTTATTGTTTCCACTGTTATGTGCTTGCAGAATCCCATTCCATGCTGTACCCTCAACCCCTACACGACACTGGCCCCTGTCGATATTTAACTAATCCCATCCCTGATAGTATAGTTATACCTACTCATTTCATACCTCTCCAGACACAGTTATATACTCTATAGCCAACCCAAACTACTTAACCTACCGTACCACCTTATCTACTCTTGTGCTCTGTTCATTTTTGCATTTCTCACAGGTTTTTCTGTTTTTTACTTGAGCAGTGCTCCATCTCTTGTAAATACGTTGTTGAAACAGGTAACCACCAACAAAACCCCACTTTACATTGCACCATCTCCCGATCTCCACATCTACTTCCCTTACAACCTAAATCGTCCAGTTAACAGCCCAACAAACACAATCGCTGCGATATATTCTTGTCAATGCACTGACATTTCTACTATCCAAAAACCAAGTGTTCCATCACCCGACTGTGATGACCTCTTCACAACTTTGATGAAAACGAATCTGCAAAATGGCGATAACAATAATTCAGTATAGAACTAGAATTGGGGTCTTGGAATGCGGAAAATAAAAAAAAAACCCAAAAATTCCTTCAACAACAATAACTCTGAATTTTGTGACGTCATCCGATAGTTTTGGCAATTATCAGGAATAACATTAACGTGCAGTCTTATTATCTTAACTGCCCTACTTATTGTTACTGGGGATATCGAATCCAACCCAGGCCCAAATGATTCTACTTTTGATAATCAATCCTCTCAATCAATCTTCCATTATAATGTTCGCAGTTTCCTTTTTAAATTTGCACGGATTGTCGATATTTTAGAGGACTTCGATATTCTGTGCTTCACCGAAACACACCTAAACGAAGAATTTAACTCACTCAAATGATATTAAAATCGCCGACGTCTCCCTGCCTGTTCGTAACGACAGAGGCAGCTTTGGTGGTGGCATAGCAGTTTACTTCACCAACGGGCTGCACTACAAACGTTTAACTAATCCAGAATTCGACAATTCTATCATGTGGTTCGAAATCTCCTCGAAGTCATTTCGCTATCGTCTGGGGTTTCATAGCGATCTCCCTAATACTGTGAACCTTACCACTGGGAACTTCTTGACAACTCAATTGATGAAGCTCTGAATTTAAATCCTCCACTTATCCTCTGTGGTGATTTCAACTCTGGCTTGCTAAACAGCCAAGCTAAACTGAACAATCTACTGAATCATATTAATCTTACTAAGGTTATAACTAAACCAACACGTATTACACCACACTCTGAAACGTTACTTGACCCCATTCTCGTAACCGATTCTGTTCGAACCACTGAATCCGATACCATTGATCTTGAAATGTCTGACCACCTCGGAGTGTATACCCACGTTGCCCTTGACAATGAATCACAGAGGCTTTTTATAGCTCAGTCCGGAACTACAGCCAAGTCGATTTTAATTTATCTAACTTTCTCCTAAGTCAGGTGGACTGGAATACAGTCGTGGAATCTGATGACATAAACCTTATGCAAAGCAGTTTTGTAAACACCTATCTTGAAATAATTGATAAATGCACACCTCAATCTGAAATACTTATACGTCCAAACGACAAATACTGGTTCACGTCGGACATACGTACAGAATTACGTCGAGGTGATAAACTTAGGAAAGAGCCAAGAGAACCGGGAGCGATACTGATTGGGTAATATTTAGACACTGCCGTGATAAAGTCAAAGTCAATAACACGAAAAAGCAAGCCAAAGCCCAATTCGAAGAAAAATTTAAAGACAAATTAACTGATTGTTCATCCCCCAAACAATTCTGGCACATCGTCAAACATGTCCTCTGCAATCATACATCCACTTCACTCCCACCACTTACACGATATCCCAACTCCACTGCTGATATGGCTTTCACCGACGCAGAAAAAGCCGATTTACTGAATGAAAACTTTATAAGAAATGGAATTGTCGATGACCAAAATCATACCCTTCCCGAATTCATTCCTAAATGCACCCGCAATCTCTCAAATATATTTTGACCAGAGATGACATTATTTCAATAATCAAGTCCCTAAAAAGCAACAAAGCCCATGGATACGACGGAATTAGTGCCAGAATGCTTGAGGGAACTGTGAATTCGGTTGCCCTCCCACTGAGCATCCTCTTCCACAAATCTCTAGATTTACATAAATTCCCATCTGAATGGATGAAAGCAGATGTTATCCCAATATTCAAGAAAGATAAATCGAAGTGACGAACTGTGGGCCTATTTCATCATAACCGACTCTGGCAAAAGGTTTTGAAAAACTAGTTCTGAAGTATCTATTTCGTTATTTCCAAGAAAACAATTTACTGTATGAATTCCAATTAGGCTTTCTTCCATGCCATTGCTCAGCTTTCCAGTTATTAGAACTGCACCATTCAATTTGTCTCTCTCTGGATAAACAGCTTCAGACCTGCGCAATTTTCTGCGCATTTCAAAAGCGTTTGAGAGAGTTTGGCAAAATACCTTGTTTTCAAACTTTGCCAATCACTGGAACCCTGATTGAATTGATTTAGGACTACCTGCACGAAAAGAAAGCAAAGGGCTCTCGCCAAAACTACCTTTTCCGACTGTAAACTCATTCAAGCTGGAGTGCCCCAAGGTCCCGTTCTCGGCCCCTTTCTCTTCCTAATCTATATCAATGGCATTGGTAAGATCACCGATGTCTTTGCGAGACTGTATGCCGATGATGCCTGTGTAACTGACAACAAAAATACTGAAAATCGTACCGTTTCCCTCAACTGAAACCTTAGAAAATCCAACACTTGGTCTCGACAATGGCTCGTCTCATTCAACAACGCTAAGACAAAGCAGTTCTATTCCACTCACTATGGCAGTAAAGACGAACCTTGATCTTTGATAGTAATCCAGTATCATTCCTTGAATCTCACAAGCACCTGGGGTTAATTCTCCAATCTAATCTAAACTGGGACTCCCAGATAACTGAAATATGCAAGAAGGTCAACACCCGTTTATCTTTCTTTTGCAAACTGAAATTCATTTTGAATAGAGAAACCTTGAAACAAATCTATCTTACCTTTATTCAACCACTCCTAGATTACGGCGACGTAGTGTGGGACTGCGCACCAGAATCTTTTACTCAAAATCTTGACAGACTGCAGCTTGACGCTGAGCGTATCATTACTGGCTTAACGTGATCTGTCTCAGCGGGTCAACATCTGGCTGAACTCGGGTGGCCCTCCTTTGTGAGACGTCGTGAAAAGCATAAATGCTGTGTTCTTTTCAATATTATCAACAATAAAACTCCAAATTATCCGGCAAGAACGGTGCGTTTCAAAACATCCATTTTCCCGTCCACCACAAAAAGCTGGAACAACTTACCAGATGTACTCATCGGAGCCGCAACACTAACGGAATTCAAACAAACCTATGCCCGATTGAACTGTATCCCCAAACCACCTCTTTACTTCCGTGTGGGTAAAAGAAAGGCCAACATTTCACACTCAAAATTGCGTAATAACTGCAGTGACCTAAACAATGACAAGTTCCAGAACTATGTTTTGAACACACCAAAGTGTTTTTGTGGTAATCCCTTTGAAAATGCTCAACACTATCTCCTGGTATGCTCTCGATACTCTAACCACAGGAATACACTACTCGATTCTCTTCGAGATTTTGATATATCATTCGAAACCGAATGTACTGTACGGTAAACCCATACTGACAACAAAACAAAACGAATATATCTTTCTGAAAACCCGAGCGCTAGTGGCCGCTTCAATTGAGTCATTATATTCTCGGACTGGCCTCTCTCCTACACTAGATGAAACGTTTTATAAACGTCATATATCCCTCATCCTTGAACGTGCCGTCCAAGTGCTTTCGTAGAGAAAGTCAACAGCTTCAGTGTCCAGCCCTATATATTCCCTGAGTCGAGACCGCATTACCTAGCTGCCTGTTTTGACAACATACATTTCAACAACATACATTTCAATTGTAAATATTTGTGAATCAATCTATATATCTTATGGCCGCAGCTATGTATTGATTTTCTGTTGTATTTATGGAGAGGAGTTAACAGAAATTGTATAACTTGTACTTCAATCCTTTTTGTGTGTACCCATACTATGTATGGTACACATAATGCCGGCATCCGGGGTGGCCATCCGTCGTTCGTCCATCCGTCTGTCCGTCTGTCCGAGCCAACATTGGAGGTTTAGGGGATATTATTATTAGGGACTACTTCCAAATTAAGGTAGTGTTAGGGTTAGGAGTGGGGTGGGGTTAGGGTTAGGGGTAGCCCCAGAGTAGGGCTTAAGGCTGGGGAAGGTTAGGTCCCGCGGGGGGGGGGGGGGGGGTTAGGGTTGGGGTCAGGGGTGGGGTTTTAGTTTTAGTAGCCCCTAAACCGAAAAATAGCTCCTAATCCTATTGGTTTGGCTAGGGTGGTGTTGGGTCAGGGGTGGGGTGGGTTAGGGTTAGCCCCAGAGTAGGGCTTAAGGTTGGGGGTTAGTTCCAGGGGGGTGGGTGTTAGGGTCTGGGGTGGGCTTTTAGGGTTTAGGGTCAGGGTGGGGTAGGGTTAGGGTGTGGTGTTTGGGTGGAGGGGTGGGGTTAGGGTTAAATATAAGTTTTAGGGTGGAGGGGTGGGGTTCTGGGTAAAATAAGGTTTTGGACATACAAAATGTTTTTTTGGTAGCCCATAACCCCGAAATGTTGGAGCGTCCGTCCGTCCCAGCGTCCGTCCGTCCGTCCGTCCGTCTGTCCGTCCGGCGTCCGTATCCATTTCTTTGGCATTCGATAACTTGAAAAATATTGCTTGGATTGTCAAGTTACTTTATATTTGTGTTCAGGTTACTGATGTGCCGAGCTGTATAGTTTTTGGTGTAAATCTGATAATTTGATCATAAGATTTTAACCCTTTATCCTTCAAATTGAAAATTCCTCCAATCCCTTTGGCATTCGATAACTTGAAAAATATTGCTTGGATTGTCTAGTTACTTTATATTTGTGTTCAGGTTACTGATTTGCCGAGCTGTATAGTTTTTGATGTAAATCTGATGATTTGATCCCGAGATATTAACCCTTTATCCTTCAAATTGAAAATTCCTCCAATCCCTTTGGCATTCGATAACTTGAAAAATATTGCTTGGATTGTCAAGTTACTTTATATTTGTATTCAGGTTACTGATGTGCCGAGCTGTATAGTTTTTGGTGTAAATCTGATAATTTGATCCTGAGATATTAACCCTTTATCCTTCAAATTGAAAATTTCCCCAATCCCTTTGGTAACTCAAAATATTAATCCGATTGTCATGTTACTTTATATATGTATTCAGGTTACTGATGTGCTGTGCTGTATAGTTTTTTATGTAAATCTGATAATTTGATCCGGAGATATTAACCCTTTATCCATCAAATTAGACACTCCTCCAATCCATTTCTATATGTACCCATACCATGTATGGTGTACATAATGTTGGCATCCGTGGTGGCCCTCCGTCATACAGCATTCTACTAGTTGCGCGTATGGGTACACATCTGACGATTTCATCGGCCTATTTTTGCAAATTTATAGCAAATAAAATATATTTAAACCAACTGGTCGATTGAACCGAAGACAAATGCCAGAAGTTACTCCCAGGGGTAAATTACGACTCTTCGATTCACCATGGAAAAGGGGATTCTCTGAAAAGTATTCTGTAATAGGGTGGCGACAAATGTGCATTACGAGAATAATTGCGCCAAGAGTAAATACTCTTGCGACTCTTCATATACTATTCAAAAAAGTAGGGGATATCCAAACTGGTGTTGATATTTTCAGAAAATGGTATTGGATACGCGTGATTGGACACATCAATATGTTACCAAGTTTAGTGTGGATCATGAATGTCACCGGCCCACGAAAAACTTCGTGCAGGCTTTTCGCACGAGCGCCGCGTTGGGATCTGTGGGGTACGTTTTGAAATTTACATTTGTACTGGACGGGCTTTTTGGAAGGTCTGGCCGTTCTTTTCTTGGTATAAACTCGTTCACTCGAAATCGCCTACACAACTGGAATTTGTACGCTCGATGACCTCGAATAATTCCACGTATGACTGAACGTCACATCGCAGCAAGGCGTAATTGGTGTGGAGCACGACAACGCTGGGACAATCGTCGGTGGAGCAACGTCACGTTTTCCTGAGATTCACTCTCGACTTCCACGACAAGCGAAACAGAGTGAGGCGGCGGCGGAACGAACGATACCATGACGTAACCGTTAGGCAGCACGATCGTTTTGGTGGTGGATCGGTTATGGTGTGGGGAGGCATAACCATGACAAGCAGAACAGCATTACATATCATCCAAGGGCGTGTCACACGGCAGTACTACCGTGACAACGTGTTAGCAGCTCATATGGTGCCATTTGCGCGACGTCACGGCCGTCGATTCATTTTCCAAGATGACAATGCAAGATCACACAGGGCCCGTGTCGCTACAGGCTTCCTCCAAGAGCAGAACATCACTACACTGCCTTGGCCAGCACTAAGTCCAGACCTTTCTCCAATCGAGCACGTCTGGGATATGCTTGGCAGGCGCCTACGACAACGCCAACAGCCCCCTACTAATGTACAGGAACTCGCTGTGGCACTGCAGGAAGAATGGAATAACATCAATCAAGCTGATATTGGACGTTTGGTGGGGAGTATGTCACGTCCGATCCGCGCTTGTCTCGCGAACCGAGGGGGATTTACAATGTATTGAGGTCTTGGACTGAATGTGGTAAATTCTCTGACTGAACGTCAATGTCTTCTACAGCACAGTGCGTGGAATGTGTGCTTGTTAGACACCCAGCTATCGCTGAAATCATTCGTCAGATGTCACAATGTCTCAACTGTCTTTTTGATGAAAATATAAATATATTTCTTCATATATCTCACTTTTATGAAATATCCCCTACTTCTTTTTGAATAGTATAATTACCTAAAATGCGCCAAAGAGTGAGGAAATTAATTGCTTCTAAGAGTAAATGCCTTTACAACTCTTCGACACATCTTGTTATTGGATACCTATGGTGTGGTAATATACAACTGGAAAATAGTTGTTATAGAAGCCTTTGCCATCTACATCCGGTTACTTTACACTGCACCCATCAATATACATCAGCGGATTTCTATCTCTCTCTACCTATAACTTTTCTAACTGAACACTCTCAAATTTTCTTGAACCACTCAAACCAAGATGACGCCAGGAAAAAGTAGACGAAGCGCAGAAGGCATTGGAACAAGATTTTTGTTAACATACACCAAGCCAGGATTGAAACAACCCTTTTAATGGCTTTGGGTGTATGTCTGTGAGTGTACTTTTTTCCTCCCATCACCTCGTCATCTGTTTCCCTGAAGGCAGACCAGATGGCCAAGGCTCAGCATCCACTCTCCCTTATAGGCTGATGGATGACTCCCAGCTTTCAAAATTCAAAAGCACATATTGGTGGATTTTTTCCTTTTTATAACCCTTATGGATAATATGCTGGGGCTGCTCCCAAACCAGCGACTGTTTGGGTTTCTTTTTCTGTTTTCTAAAACAACCACCAAACCGCGGTTTCAGTATTACCATAACTATGCCCATGTTTCTAAGTAAAACACAGAGAAGAATTCTTATAGTTGTGCACAATTCCTAGTCGCCTTCCAGTTCGAGGTTCTCGGGGGTCTGACCCCATTACCCTACAGCAAGTGCTCACATTCGAAATAAGATTACTGGCCCTCGCTTCCGACTCTCGTGGCTTCATAAGCAAATAAAGTTATTCGGGTCGCAAGGAATTTCAAATCCCACAACGTCCCTGTTCGCCCTCGGCGCGCTGAAACATTTGATTCATTCATTCAGTTCGTTTGTGCCCCGACCGTCGTCGACTGTGGCGTAGCCATAGGGGGGGGGGGGGGCCCAGTGGGGCCACGGCCCCCCTATTATTCTGTCTGCCCCCCCCCCCCCTAAAAGTTTGGCAGGGTCAACTAAAACATGCCCATGTCAGTTGTTAAATTTATGATGATAAGACTTGTGAATTTTCATTCGGGGCGACACTGTACGCGCGATAACTGCGTGTGTTCACTTGTTGTGTGATTTGTGTCCGGTCATCTTCGGTAGCTGTGTATGTTATAATAGTTGGACCCTATTCGACCAAGGTGAAGTACATCGCAAACAAACTTTGAAAAATGTCTTGTTCAAAAATGGCAAAAAATATCACTCAAGGACAACAATCTATGTTGAAATTTTTCAAGACTTCGTCATCTAGAGATTGTGAGAAAACCAGTGAGCCTGTGACTGAGCAAACCTCGACAGCGGTTAAAATCCCACCCGTGTCAAATATAAATTCGGATATTTCTCGGAGCCCAGAGGAGCTGCCATCTCAGCCTGACATTGAATTCCCCCGAAGAGCTATAGGTGATCGAGTACGCTCATTCAACAAGATTTGGTATTCGAAATACAAATGGCTAGAGTACAGTGTGGGTGCAGATGCTGTTTTCTGCCAACCATGCAGGTTTCTGAATGGAGTTACGGCGATAGAACATTCAGTGACATCGGTTTCCGTAATTGGAAGAAGATCGGTGATAAATTAGAGAAACATGATTCATCTACTGTCCACAAAAGAGGAAACGAACGTCTAACCGAGATGCGTCTGAATCACCAATCTGGTCGTGGAACAATAATTGATCAAATCGACCCTTCCAATTCAAGGTCTACATTTGTAGACAGGAACCGAGAAATCCTGAAAGCTGTCCTGGATGTTGTCCTGTTCTGTGCTAAACAAGAAATCCCCCTGCGTGGGCACAGGGAGTGCATTGACAGTTCTAACTCTGGGAATTTCGCCGAGTTGCTAGAATTGATTTCCAAGCATTCCCCTGACTTGAAATCGAAGCTTGACAGTCTGCCCGGCAATGCTAAAATGACAAGCCCAGATATCCAGAACGACTTGCTGGACAGTGCCGCCCATATATTACTCGACCGTATCAAGAAGGAGGTTCTGGAAGCAGAGTACTTCTCCATAATGGCAGATGAATGTAAGGATGCGTCCAAGCGTGAGATTCTTGGGGTTTCTCTGAGATATTATCATTCTGACTCTGGGCAAATTAAAGAACGGGCGATCGGCTTTGTCGAAATAGGTGATCTCTCTGCAGCAACAATTGCTGATAGTATTCTGGACGCACTCACTTTCTTCGATTTGAATCCCTCTAAGTGCGTCGGGCTCTCATTTGATGGCGCCAGCGTGATGTCAGGGAAGAAGAGTGGAGTACAGACGCGATTGCGAACAGTATTCACCAATGCGATTTATACCCACTGCCATAGTCACAGATTGAACCTTGTGATGACTGCTGCATGTACGTCGGATTCGGAAATAGCCAACTTCTTTTCACGTCTTGATCAGCTGGACAATTTTTTCTCTGGTTCCAAAAGACATTCAAATTTCATCAATGCACAGAAGGAAATGCATCCAAACAAGCAGACTGTGGAGCTAGCTCATTCCTCAGATACACGATGGTCATCAAGGTCGATTTCCGCAGAAAAGGTTCTTAAAGTATTTGATGCGATACTGAGTTGTCTGGATTTTTTCAAAATGGACAAGGACTTCGAGACTCGCACTAAGGCATATGGGTTGCATTCACAGATTAATAACTCTGAATTCCTCTTTCTTTTAGTAGCATTCAATAGAATCTTTCAGTGCACAGACCAAGCGACTAAAGCCTTGCAGACCGTGTCAAACACTGCGGACTTGACATTAGACCTGATCACTGTGGCAGCAGAAACGCTGCAATGCTTCAGAAATGATGACTCTTCGGGTTTCACGCAGACGAAGAAGCTCACAAATGATTTGTGCACATTGTATGGCATAGATCAAGACCCATCTACCAAGAAGAGGAAGATGAAAGTGCCTTCCCATTTCGCGGAGTCTGTCATGGTTGAAGGTGGTAGACGACGCAGACGCCAAACTGAAGCGCCAGTGGTATTTCATACTAGACCAAATTTTGTCGTCCCTGGCTGATAGGTTTGGAGCTGAACAAATTATTCTGATGCGAATTGTGAGCACCCTTAAACCGGACAATCCAGATTTCTTGAACGAGAGATCTATCCTAAACTTGGCAGAGAAAGGTAACGTTGAGACGGATCTCACTGAAATTCCAACCTTCAGAAAACTTATAGCGAGGAGAGTTGCCAGAGGCGATGAGTATGGGTGTCTTATCCAAGTAATCTCGATATTGGAGGATGACATTTTCCCTTTCCTACGGAAGCTGTATGTTTATACAGTTACCCTCCCCATGACAAGCTGTACGGTCGAGAGGATGTTCTCCACAATGAACAGAGTCAAAACAAAAACTCGAAAATCTATGCTCACAAATCGACTGTCAAACTTGTCGATTCTATCATTTGAAGAGGATGTCCCTGACTACGATTTAGTCATAAATCATTTCAAGACGAAACCTCGTCGCCTCCTCTTTTGACATTTTTAATTTTCTCCAATAGGCCTACTGAAATAAGATTAACTTACATGGTCAATAAATACATTTGCTTCATTATGAATGGGTGTTGACGAGCAATTTTCTTTCTTTCAAACTCTTTATTTACTGTGAAGAAATATGCTCGATTCTGTAGATTCATCTCACATTGGTATAAACCAACCGCCATAATGTGAGATGAGTCTCCAGAATCGAGCGTATTTATTACTATTTATTTGTACTACGCGCCATCGCATGACGTCAGATGGCTTCGCTGTGGGTGAAACTTCAGACGCTTGCAAGTTGTAAGCAAATGGAAGAACTGACAGATCAGCTTGCAATCCGAGTAGATAAATAATGTCGTAGTATACATTAAATATACAAACAATAATTTGGAGAAACGAATGTACACCTCTCGTTGGATGGTTGGGTCTATCCCACTTGCCAGAGGCTCGTGGGATAGCCCCCAACAATCCAACTCATATTGTAAATACGTTCTAGAGAGGAGTGATTTTCTAATTTCTGTTCAATTTTCGATTTCGATTTTTTTTGACAAAAAAAAAACAAAACACACAATTCAATTTTTTGATTTTATTAAATTACCCAATTCTGTCATGAACGTTTCACATAGTTTGGAGTTTGTGAAATGTAGTTTTTGCTGTTGAAAAAACCAAGAGGATTTTCACCCCAAAAGCCATCAGAATGCCTCATTTGATCGCTTGGTTCGAAAATTTTCCGGGGAGAACCAAAGCCAACCGCCCCAACTCACCCAGACGCCTCTCATATTATGTAGACCCCGAAGCCGTCGCCACGAGCCGCCGCCGCCAGCTATATTTTTCGTCAGCCACCGCCAGCCACATTTTTCGTCAGCCACCCGAATTATAAATCAACCACCACGAAATTTTGCGCCGGCTTGAGCCGTGTAAATTGTCAAAATTTCATAATTAACTCTTCACATAATGCTAGTAGCAGACGACAGTCGTAAAAAAAAGTTCTCGTATAACTAACAATTTTCATTTTTTGCTTCCAAAACATGGGTTATGACCCATCATTGGAACGAGCGCTCGTTCCATTGAGGGGGTCATAACCCATGTTTTGGGGGCAAAAAATGAAGATATTTAAAAAATTGAATGGCTATTTTCGTGTCCACCTTCGTAAGATTTATACATCTCCCTTTCTAGCGCATTTTAGTTTTGTTTCATTCTACCAATCTGGGATAGCCATGTCTTTACACCTCACAGTTAGCTGAGTCGCCATGAGCCGCCAGTCGTTAAAGTTAAAACTTAGCCAGCTGAGCTAGCTAGCCAGCCATATATTCCTTCAGCCAGCCACGAAAATGAATTTACATAGCTTCGGGGTCTAATATTATGACATATAGATCGTGGAAACGCTGCCATCAAAATGAGTCATTTTCAAGTGGATCTCTGATACAAGACTGGCTCTGGCTGGAAGGGAACTTGACACGGCTGTGGTTGCCCTTAACTCCCCATTTGCTGTGTGTTAAAAGAGTTGAAAATGTGTCTTGAATTATCCTTTTTTTTTTTTTGCCTGCATCAAAAATCGCAACATCATGGTAAAAATATCAACTTTTGATACCATGAAAATATAGACAATATTCACCCCCAAAATCCACCAGAATGCGCCATTGGAGACTAGAATTTTAAAATTTTCCTGGGGGGAGAACCCCCCAAGACCCCCCTTGTAATCCTCGCGCCTTCGGGGCTCAGAACAGATGTCTGCGGCATCTGTTAGTTGTGCCCCCCCATTTATAAGTCGGGCCCCCCCCGAAAATTTTTTCCTGGCTACGCGCCTGTCGTCGAGTGAAGGCATACGGAATTCTCGGCTTGGCAGATATTGTAGGAAGAGCCTTTTCTGACCAGAAAACAGAAATGGACCATCTTTGCCCTCAGAGACATATCACCTTGCTGAGAAAAACGGATTTCATCCATGAAGGCCATTCA
The DNA here is from genome assembly GCA_031216915.1 of Pictodentalium vernedei. Lineage (NCBI taxonomy): Eukaryota > Metazoa > Mollusca > Scaphopoda > Dentaliida > Dentaliidae > Pictodentalium > Pictodentalium vernedei. The sequence continues at coordinate 233,425,903 of CM062296.1, forward strand.
CAGAGAGATGCTGAAGACCTGATTGCGACAATAGAGTAATAGAGAAGCATTGGAAGTTTTGTGTTTTGTCTTATGGGAAGAGACAGATACAGCATATGAAGCTTTAATTACCTGTTTTGATAGATGCACCACCCAACATCACAGAAGACATGACACGACTGAATGCTACGGAATTCTATGACCTTCGAGAGTACGGCAGTGTAATGAATCTGCTGAGATATGATGGAATTTCCACCGATATAAAAAGAAGTCTGTTTTGGAAATATGTTTTTCTCTCGCCATTAAATACTCCAGTCGAAGCCGATACTCCGAGAAAGATTTAAAAAGGGATGAACTTGATACAAAATCGTTATTTGTCCTCTGGCCACCAATGAGTAAAAACATGTCAGCTCATCACTGCGACTACTATGGGAAAGCCTTTTGTCGAAAGTTTAACATGGACAGACACAAAGACAACATTTGCTTTGAAAGGACCAAAGAAGAAGAGGAAGCTCAAAAAAGAATGGAATTGAAAAACTTAACAGAAACAAAAACCAGTGTGATCCCTATCGCATGTTGACCGACATGAAGCGAAAACCGTGATCAAGACAGCTAATGATAGAAAGCATATGTGATTGTGCCAGAAAAATATTGGATTATAATCTGCCAGTGATCAAATCCGAGAGAGCACACCTGATTCCACACAAACACCAAATCAGAAAGATCGCCTTACCAAAAGATAAACTAGCTTATCGAATAAGACGGATCGTACAGAAAGAGACATTTTTAGAGAATTTACTCAAACTCGTCGTCCTGTATTGTCAAATATCCTCAGCCTATAAAAAGCACGTACTCGAAACAAAATTGTCATTTGTGATCTGGTGGTCAAAGAGAGCGGACGCAATGCAATCCTGTCGCCATTGTTCACCAAGAAAGTATTCATCAATGAAAGATACGGAATCCGAGGAAATGGAATCATCTGAAACCCAAGAAGATGTTAAATCTGAAGAAGAGGAAGCTGTGGATGATTAATTTGATCCAATGGGAAGTATCGTCTAAAGTGCTTATGACGATCACCAAGAAAGCTTTGAAACCCTAGTGAACAATTATATCGAGGATAGAATAAAGAAGATACAGTTGAGGCAGAAGCCACAACACTTTAACATAGTGTCAGAGAAGTCATCGAGGTGAAATACGTTAGTGCAGTTAGAATTTTAGCAAGGACCCAATACACAAGACAATTCAATAGACTGCTAAACGACTTCACAAAGAACAGGAGTATGACTCTGAAGAATCCCAGAAATACGGAAAAGAGAAAATTTCTGTTCGACAACCTCAATACCCATTCGAAGTGGCAGGTGAAATGGTAGAAGAAGATCAGGGTTGGTGATTTTTTTTTATTTAAAAAAAAATTGATTTAAATCAGATTGTTTTTATTTAAATCGATTTATTTGATTGCCAATCAAACTGCAGAGCAACCCAAAGAAGAACGCCGTTTTAGAGAATGGAGCCAAGAAGAATGATGCTTACACTCAAATTAGAGATCATTGTTCATTCTGCAAATCAAGATTCAAGGGTGGGCCGACCCAAGAATGATGTCGTTACCCAGACGTCGGAGGTTCTGAACGCAAGAGAAATCAAACAAACCAACAAACCCAAGCTGCCAGCGTTCAAACACCGAACATACAGAATGAAGAATCCAGTCAGGGTGAAACAACAATGATCCCACGCCCACCCCTAGACCAAACAGAAGTCTTTGGTCAGACTGTTATAAGTTTTCCTAGGACGAGGAGGACAGAAGGACTACATGTCACTGAGAGACCTATTCGACGAAGTAGATGATTTGGACGATTGAATATGAACTGAACAAAATAATTGTATACAAAGATGCCCTGTGCAATTGACCGTAAACTGAAAAATCTGTATATTGTCATAAAAAAAAAAAATAATGGAATGTTATATGTTGTTATGTTGTCTTTTCAACTACCCAACCGAAGTACCTGGATGTAGGGTGAAGTACCGGGATATAGTGTGAAGTACCCGGATGTAGAAGCCACAGGTTCCTACAACAACAATTCTCCAATATTATACTACCACACGATAGGTACCATCCATTACCTAGATGAGTCGAGGAGTAGCAATAGCATTTACGATTTGAAGCAATTGCTCTCATTGCTCTTTGACTCAATTGAAGTAATCACGAAGAGTAGTAAGAGTATTTACTCTTGGAGCAATTACACGCATGGCTCTTTAGCTCATTTGATAATGTTGCCATCGCCACCCCAATTACAGAAACCCGATTAAAGAATCCCGTTGTTCCGAGATGAGTCAAAAAGTCGAAAGAATATTTACTCCTGGGGCAATATTCTCATGACTCAATTGATGAAATCGCCATCCACGTTGAACTACAAACTAAATGTTATTAGTGCGGAAAGACTTGGAGCATTTGCAGTATCTATCTTGAAGTTCTTAACCCAATCATATACTGTATATCATATAGTATATGATTGAATTAATAACTTAAAGATAGATAGTGCAAATTCTCCAATGCTTTCAGCCCAAAAACATTTTGTTCTTAGCATTGACACATGACATATTCCAAATAGATTGGTCAATTTCTGACATGCAGGTATGCGTACCGGTATTCGGTACTGGATGTTGTCACTTGGAGTTAGATATTGACAACTATAGGCTATATCGCGATTTGCAACCTATCGTCAGCACATTGAAATGTATATATACCCATGGGGTTTAGTTGACAACTTGACATTGTAATTCCTAATTGGCTATCTTGTCTGACGTCAGGCATTGTCACTAGCAATATGCATACCATTACCCATTGGAATTACGAAACTACTTATACAACTACCATGTTCTCGACATATTGGCCTATATCTGAAAATTACCCAATGTGTCAGATATAAGCCCAAATGTCGGGAACATGGTAATTGTATAAGTGGCTTCGTAATTTTAGACATTGCCATTTCAGAGAACAAAGGTTAAAGAGAATATTTCTGTAAAACGCTTATTTGTTTCCTCAAGGATCGTTGTTTTTGTCCTGGATGCAAGCTGTCAAGTTAGCGAAGATGGCTGTATGAAACGCGTTTTAGAAAGTGCCCCACTAAACATCTAACCTCTAAAGTGGCAATGTCTGACTTTATAAAACGGCTTATTGTAATCCATAATGTATATAGTAGCCAACATCGTCGCTTGCCCTTTCACCCGAACCAGAATAAAACTATGACTATCGTCTCATATTTGTGTAATCTGCAGTGCATAATTATAGTAAACTGGTCACTTGCCAATGTGCAATTATAAACAGAAAAATAATTCCAAAATACTTGCAACTGTTAACTTGTTACATGCGCTTTTATCCATCCGATTGGCCCCGTAAGTTCTGACGTCACCTTTGCCTCAATAGTCGATTTCGCCTCCAATTTGTGACCGAAAGCACGGAAACAAGGGTCCACCTATGACCTCATGTCCACTTGAGGTTCTTTATCTTTCATATCGAAGTATTTGTTTATCTTCAGTTTTGCTTGCTCCTTGAATCTCTTTCGATTCCAAGTGTTACTCTAACATTGCAACAGCTTGTCCAACCGCCGATATTGTCACACACGAAGATGAACTCATCCAAACTGTCACATCATAAAATGGTCTTAGTAGTGAAATTAGCTCGGAGACGAGATTCCACTCAACGTCAGTGGTGAAGTAAGTGGGTTTTGGAGCATTCATGTGTGGTATGGTATCATCTACAGTGGTGGTTTTAATATCTCTGAGTTCAAAAAGTATTGACAGCATTTAATGCGTTGAGTTCCATCGGGTACATACATATTGAAAGAGTCTCAGTGTGTTGTTTCTTTTCCCGTTGTACAGCCTCCCTTTTATCAAGCAGGGCCTTCCTGTTGTGGAAATGCTTTACCAGTTTCTTACACCGGTCTATGACTTCAGTTACTCCTCGTACATTAAGTCCATCCATCTTGTACAGCTAAGTTCAAAACATGTCTGGGGCACGGAAATCGTTCAACGTGTAAGAAGTCCCTGTAACATTTGATGTTCGAACTGACATTGTCGCATGTCGCATGTTGCCGCTACTAGCTCCCGTGTGCGGCATTTCGATAAATTTGTCAGCGATACTTTCCCCTGGGTGTTCTCCGGGAAAAGATACAGCTCCAAGTATAACACTATCTAATTCCCATGCATTTGAAATGAAGTGTACAGTCAAACTGAAAAATGAATGCATTGCCTTAGATGTCCATATACCAAAAGTGGCACAGAAGTATGTGATGTTTTTTCAAATAGTTTCTGCACTACAGCTTTCATATCGTCGTATAGTTTTGTGATCTCATTGTCCATTGTGTCTCTCGAAGGAACTATGAATCTTGGATTTAATGTGTAAGAGTACAGTAGAAATCCATATTTTAAACAAACGACCGGTAGGTAGAGTTAGAGAATTACGAAGGATTTAGTTGGAACCATTTGGCATCTGCTAACGGCTCAACACTCACGTCAGTGAACGTATGCCACGTGACATAGTCGCGATTGAAGATTGTTAGTTTGCTACTAAACCAAGCGCGTTCCAATCAGGGTATTCTCTGAAGTCGATGGAATCAAAAGACAGAGGCGGTACTCGATAGTCATTGTCGTGTGATGTCACCGACATCAAAGAATGTATCTGACGAGCTGTTATGAGATCTCACACCAGATGACCAGACATTTGCGACAGTGTGTATTGAGTCCATTGACTGGTGATTGGAGCATCGGATTTCCGTACCAGATAACCCCAGTGTTAAAGCTAGACATACATACATCTATGTATTAAAGTCTGCAAACCGATACCAGTACTAGACCGCCATATGTGGACCGGTCCAAAGCGGTCCAATGACGGCGGTCCGGTCCGGTCCGCGGTCCGGCCCTGGACCGCATCGTTTTTTTTGGCGGTCCAGTCCGCATCCCTAACACTGGCACCCCATATCACTATAGGGATGACATTACCACAACCACATGACCATCCACGCGCCTATGACGTCTCATATGAGATCCTACAAGCGAGGGTCGTCCAGCCCCTGACACACTACTGATATGGAATCTAATACATTGCAGAATAGAGTTCAGAGTTGAATTTGCTTATTATTTTCTTAAACTGAATATATTTATAAGGTTAAATGTTATGGTATTCATATCAACATCAAATATACAATCCATGACAGTCCCACGTGACAATGGGAGAAATACCTCGATTGAGATACGATACGTTCAAGATGACGTCTCATGAATGAATATAATAGCTTGTGTTTCTGAGTTCCCAAGTGCTTTGTTGTGTGAATAAGTTGGATTTTGTCTGACCTTTTCCAAGTGTAGGAAAGTTTATTTCTTTGAAAACACACTTATACTTACCCTTTCTTATCAATGGCTGTACATTTTCCCGACTAAACCCCAGAGCATCCAACCACTTGTAGTTGACACTGTCATTATTAACCATATTCTCAAATGAACAATGCTTGACAATGATATCTATCTGAGCCCTTGTCAGATTTTTCCCCAGAAAATCTGCTATCCTCTCAACGGTAAAAGAAAGATCCTAGAATAATAGAATGATAATACAAACGGTTTGGTAAAATTGAATTGAGAAATATTTATTTATTTATTGGTGTTTAAGGTCACATGTTGCACAATAACTAGTCGTGACCGCAACATGAAGATAAAGTCAAGCTTAATCAATCGTTTATACTCATGCTACTCATTTACATTTAACCCTTTACCTAACATGAAAAGCAGACAACACTTGCAAATAAAATTCTTGAATAACTAATTTTTTTCATTTTTTGGCTTCAAAACCATAGGTTATGACCCCTCATTGGAACGACTCGAGCAGCTCGTTCCAAAGAGGGGTCATAACCTACGTTTTTGAGACAAAAATGTAAATATAATGATAATTAATTGGCCATTTTTGAGAATAGCTCTGGCCAGTTTTGGCCGTTACGTTGGGTAAAAGGTTAAAGGACTTCCACCCTAGGCATTGGCGACTGGGTCCTAATTTACAACTAAACAGGGCTTGTTTCCCACAGTAAACATACCCTGCTTCACTTCCTATGGTTTCCAAATGGAATAAAGAACTATGTCCACTAATCCTTTGAAAAGATCAACAGTAGTAAAATCTTATAATACGGTCACTACATGGACGCACGAAGCAATTGCTGGTGAGCAAAATACTTGAGAGCAAGAGAATTAGGATATTAGAGAGGTATTGTAATGTAGATTTATTGACAAATTGAGGTAAAAAACGTTTTGTTCTAGTACTCTAGCCAACAGTTATGACATTAGGATTGTATAGCTGTAACTTTTGTAACTGGTCTGTATGTAGAAACAATCCTGCATGAACCTGCTGTTCAAGTCGCACACAGTTTTGTAGAACATACAAAAAAGGATTTGTAAATATGGAACTAGGGGAAATTAATGGGCGTATTTTTGTTGAGCTTGGGAGTTAAAAATGGAACTGAACACTATTTTAACAAACTTTGGAACACAGCCTTATAGATTAACCCTTTACCCAACGTAACGGCCAAAACCGGCCAGCGCTATTCTCAAAAATCGCCAATTAATTTTCACTATTTTTTTCATTTTTTGTCTCAAAAACATAGGTTATGACCCCTCGTTGGAACGAGCTCGTCGAGCTCGTTCCAACGAGGGGTCATAACCTATGTTTTTGAGACAAAAAATGAAAAAAATTAGTTATTCAAGAATTTTTTTTGCAAGTGTCGTCTGCTTTTCACGTTAGGTAAAGGGTTAACTAGAATTGTGTATTACACCCCTAACGTTTAATTATAATAGGAATCGGTAAAAAATACATTGTGTTCTCCCCTCACTAGTGAGATCAAACACCTCGGTGATTAACATTTCATGTGAACTTGAAATTTACAAATGAACTTTCACTAGCGCAAACCAAAAGTTGTTCTCGCTCCACTAGTGAGTATAACAAGACACTGCAGATCACGATGGAATGCCAAAATGTATTAATGCGCGATCGAAATTTTTTCGGGTCGAAGCGCTGATAGAGGTATTTAAATTTTTTAATTATTACAATTCAATGTTGAAGAATTATTATTGAAGCGAAAATGAAGTAGAACTTTCATTTTACTGAATTTGTTTGTGTCTAAAAATTATGTCATTTCGTCAACAATCCCGAAAACTAGTTTGTGTGGATGTACGCAACATCCAATGTGATCTGTGTCAGCGGAAACAGCGATCAGCTGTTTGTGTAAACAGATTTCTTGCGTGGTATGGGCGTCGGTTTGGATAGTTTCAGCTGAAGCTTCAAATGAAAGGGGTATAATAAAAAGAAAATCTAATGTTTTCTTGTGAACACCGGGATTAATCTCATTCGTGAGTGAGAGAATTTGTATTTTCACTCACTCATGAGATAAATCCCGATATTCACAAGAAAACATTAGATATCCTCTATGTATTAATGACTACAGGGATATCATAAAAAGAAATAAAAGTTATTACCACCATGTGGGTTTCCGAAACTGAAGTTGAGACCTCGTCTCTGCGTGTATATCGATGAGTCCGTTATGACGAGTCGATATATGACCCAGGAGCGAGGCCGAGGCTTCAATACACCATCTTGGAAACCCACATGGTGTTAATAACAATTTTTTCTCATGATATTCCAACCTTCTGTGGCTTGTTCTCAAAATGGAAGGACTGGGTAGTTTTTAACCGTGTCTGTTTTGACAATCATTCGGTGCTGTGAATAGATTTTTTATGAATGAAAATCATGACGTCATGGTATTGCGCTCTTGTGCTGTGGGTAATGTAATTCCCATTCAATATTCTTCTTGTACTATTACCGCTGAAGTTTCAGATGTGGGTTTCTTCGTTTTATTTTTCATTTTAACAAATAGTAGGCCTATGTCAAATAACATCATGGAGAAAAAATGATGTAGTCTAATTTATTTTGTTGAGCTGGTGATATATTTATCATTTAATTACAGTTATCAAAAATAGTGGCCACGATATCTGTAATAACTCGATGCCAATGAGTGCAAGTAAAAACGTTCTTTTTCTAAATCGAATGATCACACATGCAGTTGCTACCATCACACAGATTTGTATTTTGTCTGGAGGTTTTAACCTGTATTGGGGAAATACGTTCTTATTGTAAAACAAATGAAGGTTATCAACTATTTTTGAGTGGGGAAAAGAATTAAAACAGTTCTGATAGGTATACATTTTTTTTTCATATGTGATGTTTAATTGCAATTGAATATGTTTGAAATGTAGTTAAAAAAACTCAAATGTCGAAAGCGCGCGGTTATATCGATCTACACTTCTTGAGTAATATGTGTCATTTCCAGATAAATATTCCGTTGCATCTATCGTGACAATAAATATAAACAAGATATTTGTTAGTCCCTTTACGCTCACTTATAAAGTATCACATAACATGTTCTATGGAATCCCCGTCTACAGTAACACTAAATCATTCGGAAAATGAAAATCCGCTCCGCACACATGTGCGGAACGAAAAACGTTGACGTGCTATTTTTATAAAGAAACAAATTTTCACGGGAATTTTCGGAAAATCATGCACCGCAATTATAATTTGAATCGCTAGTGATAACTAAAAACCGTCCCCTGAGTTTCAATTTGTTCCTATGTGCCGGTAGGCACATGGAACACATCGGAACTCAGGGGACGAAATAGTTCGGTTCTCCTCGCAAATTTGGCAGGCGATAAAATGTGTTCTTTTTGTTGATAGTTGTCAAATGAATTGCTGAGTGTCCTTCTAATAATTGGTTATTTTTTCCCAAGTTTCGCAATTTTGGGCGTCTATTACAGAGTCGCGTATCCTTTTACCATTTTTTTGATCGGGTAACAGCGTTTATACCACTTTTACAATGAGAGGGGTATGTAAAGGAGGGTACTGCTGATTTTTCCCCACAAAACTTGTACAACGGTAGGGGGCTTGGCCTGTTATGATAAATTTTTGGATAAAAGTCAAAACATTTATGACAGAATGGTAGTTTTTCATTTATTTATTTAATGATACTTACGATAGTCGGGATCACCTCGTGTTGGACAGTTGGAGGAAGCCAAAGAGAACCACTGAGCAAAGGCAAACAACTGTCAGGTTCCACACAGGGTTAGCATTGGCTGAAGGTAAGTGCAGTACGCCTTAGTACACAACGCTACCGCCCCTCCCCCACATGAGCAATTAGAGAATGATAGCTCTTTCATGTTTTTACTTAGATGGCTGGGTTTTTCTTCAGTAAACATCCAAAAATAAAACATTTGATACAGGCTACTAAAACAGGATACCGCGGGTGTGCTTTTTCTATGATTAAACACAGGCCACAGGGTTATCACCTTAATTTTAGCATTTTTTTTAATTTTAAAAAGTTATTATTGTCATCACCTTTGAGGCCGGACATCAAATCGATTCTGTCAATTTTAAACGCATTGGAATAATATTATTGAACATGTTCGGTCCATTGTTTAACACAGTTGGTCTTGTTTGCAACAACAGGTTTGCCTCAGGTATTTTGATAAGCAACAGACCGCCATGAATAAGTTGCTTTATCGATGCATGCCATATACATGTATTTCAGTCAATCTGACACGCCATTTTGTTTTTCGAGAAGTGGCTTGTGGAATAAAAATGAATTATAGATTCTTTAACGAAAATTATTAATATATAATATTAAATGAACATACGCTATTTATTAGGGGAACTACGTCATTGCAATTAAGGTTATTAAAATTATTCATTTTCAATTTTAAAAATATGACTGCGCTCTTGTCTCCTCCCCCACCCCCCTTATCGGATGAGGAGCCACCACCCGCGCCTCCACAGGTCAATCGACATCGAGTTATGCATCTCTACTACTACTAATGGCATTATGATGGTTAAGTTGAATCAGCTGTTGAAACTTCTCCCCGCAAGTCGTAGATTTTAAGTAAAAATGGCCATTCGCAGTTTTTGGTGTCAGATTACAAGTTGCATGATTAAATATTCCTGTTAGCACTTGTTAACCCTCTACAAGTGCCAGACATCAATATTTTGGATACATTTGAGATAAAATGGACCATTTTCAAATAGACAGAGAACTCAGTGGGTATGTGTCAAACAAACATAACTCCTTTTGTCGCTCATTAACTTGTCGGACGACGATATTGATATTAACCCACTCCACCGTTAATGATGGTTTTTACCTAAACAATTTTTTTTTATCAAACTGAGTCATTTGAGACTGTTATACTCACCTTTCTCATAACAACAATGAAGGAACTTCAGTGAGACAGTTAAAAACAATTCATCAGACACTGTGGGGTCATGAAAAATCATGGAATCTCATTGGGAAAAGTCATGATTCATAAAGAATCATAAAGTCTAGTTAGCCATGAATTACCTGCCGAAGAAAATTAAGGACACTTTGACGGTGCTGGACGCTAGCTCACTTCTAAACTGGGATGTCCATGTTGAGAGTGGCTGCGTTCAGCTCCCGTAATGTATAAGATGAAACCCACCTTTGGGAGTGGTATCACCTTTCGCAGGCCCGCTCGCACTGGTCCACACCAGAGGAAGGGCAAGGGATTGAGTTCACCAACCACCACTGAAACAACAAAATAAGCAGAGATAAAGAAACAGAGAAAGAAGAAGAAATCGCCGTCAACCAAACGCCGGGACTCCAGGCGAATGGAGGCGTGGCTCGAAAGGAAGAGGACTGAGACTGGGAATCAAAGATGGAAATGATTGGTGATCACCTCCCAGACCTGTTTCACCAATCCCAAGCCGTACCTCTTCACCAAAGAGGTCGGAGAGAGAGGAGAAGCAGGAAGTGGAGGCAGAGGAGATGGAAGTCGCCCAACACGTACCTGACACTCCTATCAACCTCAACCAATCAAGCCGCAAATCCAGTTCAGCCTCGGAGTCCTAGCATGAAACTGCAGACGAAGGAGATACTAGCCTGTCAGCCTACATTGAAATCCTAGATGGACGTGCCATTGAGCGCTTCGGCGAACTCAAGCTGGAGTTTGACGGAACTGGGGATGATTATTTGGATACCTAAAATCAACCCAGAAGGAATTGGTTAAGGAAACATACGACGTCCTCATCAACAAACCAGGACACTTGGAAGCAGCAAGGGTCGGCGACCCGTTCTTCCACAGATGGCTAGAATGCAAAAACTTGGAAACAACAGCTGCCAAGCCTTCTCCTACCCAGCCACCCCCTTCCAAGAAGAAGAAGCACAAACGGAGCAAACGCCACTAAGCCTGAACACTTTCCTCCTTTGACGCGCCCAGACATACTGCCAAAACTTATCCTGCAGTTAAAGAGGATCGAAAGGGGCTTGCCCCACACCGTCCCTGCGCGCATTCGGCGCGCAAAAAACCATTTGATTCCCTCTCGGGGACTTGTCTTGTCTTGGATGCCGGAACCTGGTTGGGACACGAAAGAAGACGTAAAGGGATTATTACAGCCACAGTCTAACAGAGAATTGGGGAAAGTCCAATACTGGGGCGGCGTGATGTTCACCTCCAAGAATTCCTAGCGGCGCAAGTCCGACTGAGGCTATACGGCGGAAGATCGTACTCGTAGCGGACGAAAAGAGGCGCTTAGTTGGCGCCGGAGATAGGTCACCAGAAACCAAAGTCATAGCCTTTGGAGATTTTAGAAGTTGTAAAGGTACTGGAATAAAAGGCGGAACAGTAACAAGGTCTTGTTTTCATTGACGCAGTGATAACAGAGAGCTGAGCTCAGAATCCTCCTGAGATACAGGAGAGAGAAGGGAACCCACTTGCTGTAATCTCGCTACAGTGCACCGCCCGGCGCAACACGCTACACTATCTCTAGAATACTAGATCCAGAGAAGATGGGGGTATAAACAGGTCACAATGGATGTACAGAGATGTAGTCACAATTTTCAAAGAGGGCCGGGGGCACTCTTTAACCGATGACGAAAAATGGGAGGGACCAAGCGTCGACGAAACCGCGACGCTGTTAAAGTTCCAGAAGGGCGCAAGCAACAGGCGCCATTTAAATTTGTGACAGTAGGTTTTACATGTAATACGTACGATTTATTTGAGCGGCATAACCGTTAATGTTTTTACTGTCGTGTATTGATCCTCGTTGGACAAAGTCCAACGGGAATCAATATTCAACCGTAAAGTCACTTGCAAGCTTAATCCTTTCAACCCGATATGCATAAATTTTTTGAGCGATGAAAATATTGGCAGCTGGCAAGAACACGACACAATGAGCAAGAAATCGTCACTGAGGATCAGTAATAATTGAATCCCTATAGAATCCCTTTTGGGGAAACGTCGGTGGTTATAGAATCCCTTTTATGTGCCTATGTGCTAGTGCACAATGTGTCACATTGTGCGTTTTCACATAAGCACACATTGGCACACTCAGCAACTGCCTATGTGCTAGTGCACATGTGTCACAGTGTGCCTTTTCACACAAGCACATATCGGCACATTCAGCCTGTGCCTACGTGCAGCATGTAATGTGTACAGTAGAACACAAACACATCTAGGAAAGTCAGAATAAATAGAACAAAAAGTCATAACAGAGCTTGTAGATACATAGGCAGAAACCGAGAATTTACTGGGAAATCAGAACCAAGTAAACAATGATGAGCTTGTTTTTGATAATTCTACGAAGTAAATATGGATTCTGCGAAAAATCAGAACCAGAAAAACTACTCTAGTTCAATCGAACTTACCCCGCCCCCGGCCCTATAGCACTACGTGCTGCCCTACTCCAAAATATTCTGGGGGAATCTGTACTAAATAAAGTCAATTTCGGTAGTTTGGGGTGGAGTTTGGTGATTTGGAGGCATTGTCGGGTTGTTTCTGGTAATTAGATTTACCTCTAATCAAAGGAACATACCCGTATGCAATTGTAAGCCTTTGGGTAACATAGCAACCACGTGCTACCATAGAAACCAAGATGGCGGCCTCCAGTATACAAAATGCACGACGGAAACACGTATCACCCTAACAACACGCGCTGCGCATGCACACTAACACCATGTATCACTATGGGGTTGACGTCACAAGATGACCGATGGTTACTATGACAACACAGCATGGCGCCAATGGGTCACGTGACATGACGTCACTTCTGAGGTCATCCACCGAGGTCATCCAAATGTTCCCTGAAAAGCCCGAGACATACTACTTGGAATCTGTTCTTGTGCTGGGTATCGGGCTATGACATTCCAAATCCGCGGGGATATTAAAACGGGAGTTTGAGCGTAATTTCCGGTTGTAAGTGAAGGCATGTTACCGTACTGTCCTGAACTCATGGGAGATGTGAATTTAATTTACAGCGCCTCGGGCATTAAAATTGAAAAATCTACTCTCCAAGTCTATGACGTAATTCCGTGAATTCAGATTTTTCCAGATGCTAATTGTTTTAGGCACACACCTTTTTCATATCTTCATACTTGAAGAACAGAATATTGTCATAATGTCTTCGTTCCCAAAATTCCAGTACGTGCTTCCACCATGGACAATAAGCAACTGTAAAAGAGGAGTACAATATGTTATATAATGAGATAATTACTTACGATCTACTCACTTCTACTGATCTACCCGTTTACTTTATTATTATTTATTGGTGTTTAAGGTCACATACTTATGCACAATGGCTAATCGTGACTGTGACAGTTTTACGGGTGGAAGAAGCCGGAGTACTTGGAGAGAACCACCGAGCATCGATGAGCAACTGTCAGCTCCTCAACATTCTAAATCTGTTCAAGCTCTGCTCAAGCAGGGGTACAGCGGTTGAAGACATGTGCACCATCGACGTCGAGTACGCCTCAGTGCCCCATGTAGGCAACATGGATAAAGTGCGGGAATCGAACTCGGGACCTCTAGCACAGAAGTCCAACAATTTACCACTGAGCCACCGCGCTCACCCGTTTCCTTTATCGGATTACCTATAGATATAAACAAAAACACAACTGTGGCAGAACCAAAAAGAGAAAAAAAGTAGTGAGACTTTTGGAGAGCCATGGATGGTACCACGATCGCGCACCTTCCGTCCAAATCCAGCGTAACGGACCGCGAAGTCTGCCCCCTCCCCGAAGCTTGTGTCATCACTGTCTAGCAAATGGAGGGTAGGTGAACAAGTCTGGGATGATAGAGCTTGAGCCTCTTTAAGGCTGATAGGATTACCAAAGTATAAAAACCTCTGACTCCTCGACAAATGCTCAACAGTGATCCAAGTGAGAAGAGCCCCTGTAAGGCGGTGACTGAAGCTTCAAAGGCTGTAAATGAAATAAAAGTCGCCAGTGGCGCGTCTCTGCGCGACCAACTCCAGTCTCCTGGGCTAAAATCCCCTGAAAAAAAGAGAGAAAAAACCCCCAAAATATACTGAGTCAAAAAAGAAAGTATAATAGAAACAAATGTGAAAAAATAGTATTAAGGATGAAATATAATAGTTTTAATGTTGCATGTTTGTGGATAAGAAGTGGTGCAAAGAGCTTAATGACATGTTGTTGTTGTTTACCCAACCGTACACAATTTTGCTTTTCAAAATAGCACGTGCTACCCGAGAATGTCAAATTGAATGGGCGACCGACGATTTTCTTTGTGTTATATTGTGCTGGAGAGCCTGGATTATTGAGGAAACACGCCTTTTTGTCTTCCGACATTTTAAAAAATGCCAAGGTTAACCGAAAATCAGAGGTTAAATGACATTGGTATGCATGGGGCTGTGATACTTCCAGATGAACTCGCTGCTGAGTTCGGAGTCGCTATGGCCACTATTTACCGTCTCATTGGAAGGTATAGAACCACTGGATCTGCACAAATTGTCAGCAACAGTCTCGCTGAACACGGCATCCGCAGTAGGATTCCATACCACGGACCAGTCCTTACCCAACGTCATCGTACCGTCAAAAAGGAATGGGTACGTCAGCGTGTTCGCTGGACTCAGCAACGTTGGAGCACAGTACTTTTTCGTGATGAATCACGATTTTTGTCTACGGCGCGCTGATGGTAGGGTAAGAGTGTATCGCCGACGAGGAGAACGGCTTTCTGATGTTTGCGTGCGGGAATGCGACCGTTTCGGCGGGGGTAGTGTAATGGTTTGGGCAGGAATTTCCTTGCACCATCGAATGCAGTTGATCTCCATCGGTGGTAATCTGAATGGACAACGATATAGGGTGGAAATTCTTAACGCTGTTGTTGTCCCGTTGTTCAACGCTAACGTCGGATTGCAGGTATTCCATCAAGATAATGCAAGATGTCAAGTGGCGCGTATCTGTCGTGACTTTCTTGAGGAGCAGAGCATCGGATTTCTTCCCTGGCCCCCACTTTCGCCAAATTTATCGCCAATCGAGCATCTTTGGGATCAATTGGACCTCGGGTACGACTTCGTGATCTTCAGACGTTATGCGATTTACGTAATGTTCTGAGGCAGGAGTGGATCGCAGTTCCACATGGTGACATCCAGAGACTAATCATGTCCATGCGTCGTCGATGACTTGCCACCCAAGAGGCAAACGGTGGACGGTGGACAAACTTCTCATTTCACCCCATGTCTGAATTGCGACGTCCGGACGTGACGCTGGCAACAGTAAGAACATGAAATTATGCAAATTCATACAGCTAGATCGAAATGAATTTACAATAATTTGTTTGGGATTAAAGTCAATAGTACTAAAACAATTGCTCCTCAAAGTTTATTATACATTCTTTTTTGACTCAGTTTATAAACAAACGGGAAGTTAGAAATGATCTCAGCTTTTAAAGAAGGCTCCAAGACAACTCCTCGAAAGACTGCTGTTCGAAACAACTCGTTGAAAACACGAAAAGTGTTAAGTTTATATGAATAGACAACTCGTCAAAACTTTTAAAAATGTTTATTTCTTATTTTGTTTTTGTTTTTTGTTTTTTTTGGAGGGGGGTGGGGGGTGGGGGGGGGGGTGGGTAGTGTAAGAGAAAGGAAAAAATATGATTACGTTACAATAATAACAGCCTTCGCTTACAAATTCGAATCGATTCGAAATCTTCCTAATTATTCGATTCGATTGAATTCGAGCCGCGCCGAATAAAATTTTCGAATCGTCGAGATGTTCTCAAAATCCTACTAATGTCTCCTCTTGAACTCTTCTTCTGTCACCAGGTCCTCTGCACAGGAGACCCATGATGCGAGAAGAGTTCAAGGAGGTTCCTCCCCTAAAACTTCTTTGGTTTCGTTCTGGAATACTGTGCATTTTCATTGATTTACCCAAACCGACGAATCGGGATTGCATGTAATACCAGTGAGGAGAGCATGGCGATAGTCACGGTTGTAAGAAGGTGCGATGTCTACAGATTGAAGAGCATTGAAATTCTTCTCGAGATCCGATTTGAACCCCTCTTCCTGATTCGATTCATCCTGAAATTTAAGATCAGCAGGGCCCTACACCAAATGCTGTTATACGCTCGCCGCTATGCGACTGTTGCCGTAGTGTTTCGTACAGGGGCGGACTGGAGCCAAAAAAATGTTACCGGGAAATGCACCGGGGGGGGGGGGGGGGGGGGGGGTACCCGGAAAATTTTGATTTTTCGAACTGAAAGAACGCTGCATTCTGTCATCTGAACAATCAATGACTGATGGCATGTTTGTTTAAGTTTCGTCGCCCATTAGGCTGAAATGGTTGCAACAAAGCCACCCCGGATCCATCGGGCCGACCATAGTTCAGACCAATGGGAGACAATTTTGATTTTTCGAGCAGTTGTTTCCTTGCATCTGAGCGATCAGTGGCAGATTAAATAGCTGGTGTATCCAGATGCCCTTCATGTGGACTGCCAATGAGGGCATTTAGATATATCGATAATCTTTTTAGTCATTTTCACCAATCGGTGTTGGACTGCACCGAT
This sequence comes from Pictodentalium vernedei, assembly GCA_031216915.1. Lineage (NCBI taxonomy): Eukaryota > Metazoa > Mollusca > Scaphopoda > Dentaliida > Dentaliidae > Pictodentalium > Pictodentalium vernedei. The sequence goes on from CM062296.1 coordinate 233,442,772, forward strand.
TTTGGGACCCCAATAGGGTGGGGGGGGGGGGGGGACCGGGAAATTTCCAGGTGGACCATACGACAGTCCGCGCCTGGTTGCGTACACTGCGATAAAATGATAGTTAAATAGTTTTTGCTGCATACACGGTGTTCTTGACATGTCATGCACCACACCAAGATTCACTTAAAAATCCAAAACAGCATAACATAACAAAACTCTTTAGTGAAATCATCAATATGGATGTTTTCATCATGGTCTCAATCCCCGTGGGAACCACTGAAAATGAAGCAGTGTTTGTTTAATGTGGTAAGCAAGTTCCGTTTTACTGGTAAAATAGGACACGGTCTCAAATACCTGGGTTGGAAGTCCTCTTGAATGGGCAAAGGTATTGGGTGACCGTTCTCACCCTTCTCCATCCGCATACAAATACAATGTGGGTCGACTAGATGTGTCGTGACCCTGAAACAGATAACCTTTTCTAGTCTTGTGTTCATCGGCACCCCTAGTAAATTGTAACAAAATTACTCTCTACATACAAAATACCATTTGTTCTTCAACCGAATATGAACGATATCCAACAAATGCTGTGCTTGTGGTACGAACCTTTTCAGAGGAGCCCTAGTGCAGGCTTCCAGAAATCTGACTGCCATGCGATTTCTCGGTTGAGGAGTCATCAACGAACTGCTGGGGAGTCAGGTACTCTGGTTTCTATCAGAGAGACTAAGCCTTTTTTGACAATTTTGTGGATAAAATAAGCATGTAAAATTTGTCAGTATGCATTTTTACTTTGATTCCAGTGTGAATGCTGACATGTTAGTAAAGCTCTCCTGAAAAAAAATCATCCATTGTTTTGTAATTCTGACGTGACCGTGGGCCTCTAGGAATAGCGTGCATCGAAATGGGACAATGCGATCCTCAACTGGATAAATTTCAGGTCCCACTTGCACGTTTTAAATAATAATTTTGATAAATTCTATTTGGAGCTGGTGAGCGTGTCTGGACTTTTCAATGTGCACACGATCAAATTTAATGTGATCCGAAACTGGACAAACGACTGTATCCAATGACAACGGTGGGTTATACACCTGCAAGCTAACATTCCTGGCTTTTATCTTTATGAAAGTCGCCTTTCGATAAAGTTCTCTCCCTTGAAATTATCAGACGGGCGAAGAAGGTTCAATTTAGAAGAAAGAGAAAACTGCAATAGAAAATAAAGCCAAGTTTCCTTTTGTTACTTTCCGAGAGCTGTCTGATGTTTTCGTTTATTAAAAGTAAGAAAAAGAAGCTAACTAGAAGCAACTACTTCACAGATATCCGTCACAAAGAATATCTATCAGTATAACACCTACCAGCATTAAGTGTCTGCTTTGTAGACCGGACGCCAAATACCACCTTTCTGCCCAACCTCAAAGTCGGGTCCAAAGTTTTATTTTCGGTGGTTGCTTATAGAGGGACATCTCCTGATTCAGAAAAAACTTTACTGATCGCCTGACAGCATTGAGCAATTGAGATATTCGTTACAGAAAAGGGGTACCAAATTTCAACTCGCATAACTAGCCTGGGTTCTGAAATTCTCATTTATAATCGGCATTTACGAGAAAAAATCTAGAAGTTTTACTCATACAGACATACATGACATAATTCAATAGAGAATCTTGAGCCTACAGTTAAAACTAGAAGTCCTGTCATGAAATGCGCACAAATACCAAGTCAATCTGCGCTTTAATCTACGCGTTATGACCATAGTAAGGATATCAAATTCTGTACATATGGCCTGTGCACTAGCAATGTTTCAGCCAATGGACCTCCAGGGAACGCAGAGGTCCATTGGCAGACACATTGCCTGTGTTTGCTATGAGTAACCAGGAGAACCTGCCGAGCTTTGGATGCCATTCGGTATGGCAATTGCGCGCAATTCCTACGCGCAATTAAGCCTAGATAAGCGCACAGTTCGTGACAGGACTTCTAGTTTTAACTGTAATGTTTTGGCACATTTCATGAGAGGTGAACATGACGTGAGAGACATTACGGATCTCTGGAAAAGGTTATGGAGTGCATATTTATTGGGACTTCATTTGTGAGATATGGCCTCGGAAAGCCGGGTATTACAGGCATTACTCTCAAATCAGAACCCTTTAAGGTATGGGCTTTATGTTTGCATGCCTGTGGATCCTTAATTTGTTCACAGAGAGAGGGGGGGGGGGGCAAAGAGCGACCCTATTCCATTGCCGGTCCAAACCATGGATGTGCTTCCAAGTAAATCTGTCAAGGTTGGTGATGTTAAAGTGTATGATTCGAACCCCAAATACTCCAGAGTAATCGGCCTACTATCAAACTCTCGCAACTTGAATGTTAAGTGACTTTCCTCTAACGAATTTCTCTGCCTACATCACTCTTTGATGAGACTGGTGACATGCAGATTTCTAAATCAAAGTTGGATTTAGAAAGTAAGAAGATGGTTGTTTCATCTAACAATATTTATGGCAGGGGTGGGGTGGGGTGGGGTGGGGAATACAGCAGAGATGATAGTGGCTGTGTATTGTTGTGGATTCCACATTGGCCAGTTTCTAGCAAATTCACATCAAACGACAGTTATGGACTTTGTAGAAAAGTTGAAACATTATATAAATCAGCACTTGCAGTCAATCGACATCTATTGGATTTCAGTACCAAATCCTTCATCAGGGGTGACAAAGCTCATCTCCCACCACAAGGTTTTGACGGTAGCTACAAACAAGGTGCAGTTAAAAGACGTAATTTGTCAACAGGTTGTCACTGACAAAAACGCAGAACGTCACCCATGCCATCGCGAAAAGGAACTCGTTTCATCTTGACGAACACACTAAAAACTAAAGTGTTAAAACTGACACTTTCAAGGTGTTAAACCCATTCTAACTCTTAGGGTTTGATTTTAACACTCAAAGTGCAATGCTTTAAGCACTAAGGCATTACAATCGTCAGACATCTGAAACTTGAATGGATGGCACTTCCCATGTGTCTAGCATTGGTGGTTCTTCCAGAATCGCCCATAATTTGATTTGCGCTTGGTGGGTACATAATTAAAAAGACACAACGCAGATGACGCGGATCAGGCTCGAGAGTTCGAGCCTGATCCGCGTCATCTGCGTTGTTTCCTTTTAAGTGTCGCGATATTACACTTGTCAAGTGGTATTATTGTCAACACCTGTCAAGTTCTGGGATATCTACGCTTGAACAAAGTGCTAGTTCAGCACTCAGTAAGAGTTAAATACAGCACTTCAAGTGTAGTTTTTAACACTTTAGTTTTTAGCGTGAACGCATTCACACATCGTGGCATTCCGTGTATTTTCAGCTTCTCGCATATCGTTCGCATATTGTTTGTAAGACTACAATTTTTACTCGCCCAAGTTAGAAAATTGCATTCCATTTCAGCTTTAGTTCAGGATCGGGTGCCGCTATACATAGTGAATAATTTACACACAAACGGAGTTCGGATCCCATCGGCGGCATACGCGTTGTGTCCTTGGGCAAGACACTTCACCCCATTGCCCAAGTGGGGGACACGGTGTCGTTGTGTACTAAGGCGTACTGCACGTCGATGGTGCACCTGTCTTCAACGAACGCTAACCCTGATTGTGAAGAGTTAGAATGTTGGGGAGCTGACAGTTGCTCGCCGTTGTTCGGTCGTTCTCTCGGGGTATTCCGGCTTCCTCCACCCGTAAAACTGTCGTGGTCATGATTAGCCATTGTGCAGAAATATGTGACCGTAAACACCAATAAATAATAATAATATTATAAAGACAAAGGGACGGACCAAAAAGGCTAAAAAGTGTTTAAAAAATTGGAAAACAAAAAATGAAAATTTTCTAACACAAACAGCACGTGTATCTAGCGATAACGATTCTCCTTGGCGGTGCGCGTATCCTCCTTAACTTACCCTAATGCACACAGAAACAGTGTGCTATCTTGTAATGTTGGGATGTGGTGGAGGTGGTGGTGGTTTGCAGTGGTGGCGCCGGGGGGGGGGGGTCGGCGGAGGCTACCCCCCCCCCCCCCCGTAGGAGAGGTCCAGCTCCCCCGTCGGAGATGTTTAGTCAGTCCGTCGGAGAGTCTCCTAAACCCGACTTCACGACAAATTTCCGACAATCGGATGTAGATGTCTCGTCTTGTGTCGACCAAGAACGAGGTATATGGTTCTTCTTTGTAAGGCATTATGACAGTTGTTATCCAACTGGCGTTCCATTACTTCCATACCTAATCATCGGTTATCGTCATGGTAAAAGTTTGGAATCTATCGAAATCTAAACAGCAATGGCGTCCCGCTGTAATGTGCGGTGTTCTATTTGCAGCAGCAAAATATTTCAAAACGATTATGCAGTTAGGCACACTAAATCAAAACATAAAGAACTTCACGAAGCAGGTCGATGTGCCCCTACAATCGCAGGGTGGACTCGAACCCGTGCAGCACTGGAACTTTGATAGAGAATAGTGATTCTCACGAAATTCCTTAATATCGTTCGTCAAACTGGCTTAAAAGATGAAATATTTCCCGACCTTATTATAATATGTTTACGTTAAATAATCAACAAACATACTCAATTTGCTTCTATTTTGGTTCTCCAGTTTACCAATTTCCACTCATTTTCCTTCATTTGGGAGGTCAAATATTATAGCTCCCCTGTGGGAGAGGTCAGCCCCCCCTCCCTGTCGAGAAATCCCTGGGGCCATCCCTGGTGGTTTGACCTAGAAAATATTCTCAACTCCAGGGAGTTTGGAATGATTTTAAGGTTTCAGTTTGCACGAGTCAATCAAGCCCATGCTCCGTGAGCAATTCAGAAGAGTGTCATACTCCACCCACCAACGTACTTCTCAGAGATCCGGAAGGTTGGAAGGGCAGGGGCTCAACCTTCCTTGGAAGTGGCGTCTGCGTAGAGGAACAGAATGTTCCAATTGGACACTGTTATACTGAGGTCCCTGATCACATCCGTAAGATTAGTTCAGCGATTGTATATCAAGCTTTTAAAACGTTTACCATTGTTTTTCATTGGTATATAGTTTGACTATCCCACGATTAATAATTGGATAGTTGTGGATCCATCAGCTGATTGTTGGATATTTACATATCTTGAACTATCCAACAACAAAAAGTGTTTAAGTACGGTAGGATAAATAACGAGTTGATGTTGCAAAGGAGAGAGAAAGCTCCCCAGTAGAGGACCTAACGGCCATCAAATGGGGAGCTTTCTCTCATCTGTCCAATAGCAACTCATTATCGGTGTAGGCCTATTTACCCAATACTTCAATGTACTAGATACAACGTTTATACACTGAGGGTCGGAATAAAAACAAGGACTCCTTTGAACTTTGCAAAAATAGGAACAGTTAAGAGTAATTGTATCTTAACCGCAGCACTTTTTATAGCCACATGGAAGGGCACAGGATGCCCCCTCCCCTGCCCACTTGCTCAATGGAAAGGGCCCGCCATCCCACGGCGTCCCCGTCCTATACATTTTCAACACCGCTGCGGAATTATCGAACGAAGATATTGGAATGCGAATCCTGAAAGTGTCCGCTTAGGCCTAAGGCTTATTCATACTGTATGCATTTCCCAATTTTTTGTTTACTGGAAACCGGGTAATTGAACCAGACAGAACAAGACTTTGTGTTTAGAAAAAAGTCTTTCCCTTATTTACGTGCAAGTTTTAATATTCACTTTTAAAATTATTAATAGGCGTATGTGCTTAACAATTTGAGCGCCTTTTCCTCTCTGGATAAGAAAAAATAATCAAAGAAACGATAACTGACATACCGAGTCCGTAATATACAAGAAGCTTCACAAAAATGCAACAAACAGTATGCAAATAGATTTTTCCGCCTGCTAAAAGCATCCGCCTCAAAAATAGCGAGTTACAAAATTTGTGTACTTCTGTTCACCCAGTGCGGAATGGGCATCGGAGTAGTGGCTAACACAGGGTCACTAGCGTGTCATATTACACACTGTTGGCATATTGTGGGTTCTGAAAGATTTCAGCCAGTTAGTGGAGGACGTGACAGCCGTTACTTATTCCCAGTTCCTTATACGACATTTGTTATCAACAGATATTATCAGTTGATCATAATGAATGTCGAACAAGGAACTGGGATTATTACTTTCCCCGAATTAGTGGACTACCGGAACCTTAGTAATTTCACTAATCCCCTAAAATCACCCAGACACTCCTCAGGTCAAAACTCTTCACAGTTTTCCTTGGGAGTTGACTCCGGAAACCCCGCTTATATTTCACCCTCACACACTCAAAGTCACTCCGCGGCCCCTATGGTATATTTAGAGAACATTTGCCATAAAAAGTGTTCACCAGGTGGGTTAGGATTAAACAGCATTATTTATTCAACAGCGATTAACGCATAACATTTTATTTTCAAAACACATGTGTCGTGTTTTTAGGATCAGTAGTTTACTTGCGGTCTCTTTGTCCCTAGTTGCGGAAAAGCGAGACCGCAAGTCGGATGTCGCATTATACATTTAAAGAGAAATTTTATAGGTTAAAGTTAAAATATCGGTACCAAACTTCGGATATATATATATTGGGTACGACCCATATAACCAGATAGCGGTCATTTTGGGACTCAAGCCCCTATACCTTGCCTGCGGCCTCTTGTGGTCTCATTTTCTACTTGAGGTCTCATTTTAGTACGACCCAAATAAACACTAGAGCAGAAGAATCGTTTGCGCCAGTACAATTCTAAAACTAGGATCTGAGAATGGATCACATGAACATGAAAATTTGGAAAACCGCTTATCAGTCTATTACAAAAAAGTTTCTTAGAATTATCAAAATAAAAGTTTTGGCACTACAAATCTCTATCTCATCACAATGAATATTGCTTACAGAACTTACGCTCGTCATTCAAGAATTTTTCGAACACATCACTGAAATCTCCATCAAAATCTAGTCCCTTAAGAAACTTCATATAATGATAATATGACACACAAACATCCTTTGGGTTTCTGGCAACATAGACGATCTGAAAAATGGACAAACAGAAATCGAAAGTAACCATTTATCCAATACGAATAGAAGTGGACACTAGATGAAGGTCGGCTTGTATAGCATTCACACTGCAGTCATCCTACTCGTAATGACATTATGACGTATCGTGTGTCTGGGCCCGAAAAAAGCCTATCGTGTCCAATGGGTTAATTAATAACCCATATATAGTATAAGCTACACAGCTTGTTGATGAATCCGTTTCCATCATCCAAACTCATCTGTATCAATTGCATCTATATTTTCATTACTTGCTGTTGGAAATAAATACTGTTTAAACTAATAGTTTTATTATATGCTAGATATATCCATCAACTTGATGAATAATGAGTAATATCTCTCAGTAGCTTCATAAATGACGTCACGCTTCGATTGGACGAATCACGTTGCGGTGAAGGAACGATCAGCTGATCTTTGTTATTGTTTTGAAACGTACGCGTTTGAAGTCCAGTTGGGATGAATATTGTGCAGTAAAATGTCACGTAGCATACATTATAAGAAAATGTACGCCATTTTAGTGAATATTGGGAATTATCTCACGAGTGTGGATCTGTAGTATTTTCAGGTTCACACGAGACATCACATCACCTTGACCAGCTGATCTTTGTTATTGTTTTGAAACGTACGTGTTTGCAGTCGAATCTGGATGAATATTGCGCAGTAAAATGTCACGTAGCATATATTAAAAAGAAAATCGACGCTATTTAGTGAATATCATACATATCCTCTATAAATTACTAAATTACAACAGAAAGTCCCCACAGGTCCTCTCTACCTTCTCTCACCAATATCATATATCCCAATTGAGAATTGTTTGAATTTGCCACTGCCCGTGAGGAATTGTGATCATAACCTTTCATCAAGTTTGTCCACCACATGTCTTTTTGGTCATTGTTGATCAGTTGCCATATGTAGCCAACCAATCGTATTTGCGATGATACTCTTTGTTAAATACGCGAGGATATTTTGTCTGGTCGGGTTTAATCCTGTTGGGTTTTTTCTGGAGGTGTTTTTGTCCAACTCCCATTGGGAATTGCCAGTAGGGGATTATCCTGGTGTCTAAAAGGTAAATAATGGTACATATTATTAGTTTCACAGTTTGTTGGTGGCCTAATATGGTATATATGGTGTCAGTTAACTACAAATGGACTCGAGCGAATTTGCCTTGTTACAATTTATGGGAGATTGCCTACAGACACTCTCCCATAAATTGTAACAAGGCAAATTCATACATACCAAACAGTTTCATTTCGAAGGTAACATGACACGTCCACAGAATATGAATCTATTTATGTTGCCTAACCTGCACTTCACCAAATATGGGCTTCCAACACTCAATCTTTCAACTTGAAGCCTTTATCGGCTGCCGCCATTTTGAATAATCAATGAACAAAGGGGAGATTACCCATAGCTGTCAACGTATATTGATGTTGACAGGCTGTATATGGTTTTATATGCAGTCTTCATGTGACGTCTTTGAACCAATGAAATTCCCAAATACTTGTTGGAGGTAAGATAAAGTCTATTATCCAGTTCGTCTATAATTGTTTAGCTGCGAACGTAAGTTAAGCAGCTGGCTGGACATGCTAAAGAATAATAAGCCGCCAATCTTCTGTAAAAATACTGACTCTTAAATTTTTCTTGTATGTGAAAGAACATGTACAACACTCTATGCAACGTGTAAGACACAAGAAGCAGAACATAATTACTCACGTCTGTGATTGAAAAAGGTAATGCAGACCACATTGCGAAGAGTCTCCTGTAAGTGATCGGAAGTAAACACAACAGCGTGACATAATTTCTGAATGCACCCGTGAAAATAATTTTACCCTCGCTGTTGTCCAAATGATTAACCGCTGCGAACAATAACTGAACATTATTTTTGCAATAATTTGGCTTTGTTAGATCAACAGCTTCAATAAAACTCAACGATAGTCAATAATCAAATTACACGGGCGCAGGAGTTATAAATAGAACATGTGTACTCAACTCTCCCCTCCCCCACAAAGACAAGAACTTACGCTAAATTCCGAACATAATTAGTGCTGTTCCGTAAATTTCCGCAATTGACTGAATAACTAGATCGGAATCAAGGACTGTTGCAAGTTCTTTTTGAGAAGTCTATAAATTCTCGCCTTCAAATTTGTTAGCTTAACTTGACATAGTCAAGATAAGCTATTGCCATCACGCGTGCGGAAGTCTGTTAGTCTGTGAGTCTGTGAGTCTGTTAGTCTGTGAGTCTGTGAGTCTGTGACGTCTGTGACGTCTGTTCACATTTCCTTTAGCACGGGCTACACCCCGCAGTTCTTGTCTGATCGTCACGAAATTTCATATGCAGGTTTGGGGTCATGTCTAGATGAGAACGTCCCCTTTTGGTCGCGATCGGGCAACCGGTATGGCTGCCCGAGCCCAAAACCCGAAAACCATTAGCACAGTCTACAGGTCGTATTTATAAAGGGATTTCATTGTAACTTGGTAGGATGCCTCTGTATAGTGCCTAGACGAGAACGTCCCCTTTTGGGCATGATCTATCAACCGTGATGGCTGCCCAAGCCCGAAACCCAAAAACTTTTAGCACAGTCTGCAGGTCATGTTTAATGTGGAGGGATTTCATTGTATCTTGGTAGGATGACTCCTTATGATGTCTAGATGCGAATTTCCCCATTTGGGCATGATCTGCCAACCGTGACGACTGCCCGAGCCCAAAACCCGAAAACCTTTAGCACAGTCTACAGGTCATATTTATTGAGGAATTTCATTGTAACTTGGTGGGTTGACTTCATACAAAGTCTAGATGAGAAAGTCCCCCTTTGGACGTGATTGGGCAACTGTGACGGCTACAGGAGCCCGAAGCCCGAAAACCTTTAGCACAGTCTAGAGGTCATATTTATGAAATGATTTCATTGTAACTTGGCAGGATGACTCCAAATAATGTCTAGATGAGAACGTCCCATTTTGATCGCGATCATGCAGCCTTGATGGGTGCCCGAGCCCAAAAACCTTTAGCATAGGCAAAAGGTCATATTTATGGAAGGATTTCATTGTAACCTGTTAGGTTGACTCCATATAATGCCTAGATGATGACATCCCCTTTCGGTCGTGATTGGTCAGTTGTGATGACTACAAGTGCCCGAAGCCCGAAAACCTTGAGCACAGTCTACAGGTCATATTTATGAAGGGATTTCATTGTAACTTCTTAGGATCACTCCAGATGATGCTCAGATGAGATTGTCCCCTATGGTTGCGATCATTCAACCATGATGGCTGCCCAAGCCCGAAGCCCGAAAACCTTTAGCACAGTCTACAGGTCATATTTATGAAGGGATTTCATTGTAACTTGGTAGGTTAACTTCATATAATGTCTAGATGAGAACGTGCGATCATTCACCCATGATGGCTGGCCGAGCCCGAAAACCTTTAGCACAGTCTACAGGTCATATTTATGAAGGGATTTCATTGTAACTTAGTAGGTTAACTTCATATAATGTCTAGGTGAGAACGTCCCCTTTTGGACATGACTGGGCAACTGTGACAGCTAAAGGTGCCCGAAGCCCGAAAACCTTTAGCACAGTCTACAGGTCATATTTATGAGGGGATTTCATTGTAACTTGGTAGGATGACTCCAAATAATGTCTAGATGAGAACGTCCCCTTTTGATCGCGATCATTCAGCCTTGATGGGTGCCCGAGCCCAAAAACCTTTAGCATAGGTAAAAGGTCATATTTATGGAAGGATTTCATTGTAACCTATTAGGTTGACTCCATATAATGCCTAGATGATGACATCCCCTTTTGGTCGTAATTGGTCAGCTGTGTTGGCTACAAGTGCCCGAAGCCCAAAAACCTTGAGCACAGTCTACAGGCCATATTTATGAACGGATTTCATTGTAACTTCATAGGATCATTCCAGATGATGCCCAGATGAGATTGTCCCCTTTGGTTGCGGTTATTCAACCATGATGGCTGCCCGAACCCGAAGCCCGAAAACCTTAAGCACAGTCTACAAGTCATATTTGTGAAGAGATTTCATTGTAACTTGGTAGGTTGACTTCATATAATGCCTAGATGAGAACGTCCCCTTTTGGACATGTTTGGGCAACTTTGACGGCTAAAGGTGCCCGAAGCCCAAAAACCTTTAGCACTGTCTACAGATCATATTTATGAAGGGATTTCATTGTAACTTGGTAGGTTGACCCCAAATAAGGTCAAGATGAGAACGTCCCATTTTGTCCGTGATCATTCAGCCTTGATGGGTGCCCGAGCCCAAAAACCTTTAGCATAGGCAAAAGTTTATACTTATAGAAGGATTTCATTGTAACATTGTTAGGTTGACTCCATATAATGCCTAGATGATGACATCCCCTTTTGGTCGTGATTGGTCAACTGTGATGGCTACAGGTGCCCGAAAACCTTGAACACAGTCTACAGGTCATATTTATGAAGGGATTTCATTGTAACTTCGCAGGATCAATCCAGATGATGCCCAGATGAGATTGTCCCCTTTGGTTGCGATCATTCAACCATGATGGCTGCCCGAGCCCGAAGCCCGAAAACCTTTAGCACAGTCTAAGGTAATATTTATGCAGGGATTTCATTGTAACTTGGTAGGTTGACTTCATATAATGTCTAGATGAGAACGTCCCCTTTTGGACACGAGTGGGCAACTGTGACGGCTTCAGGGGCCCAAAGCCCGAAAACCTTTAGAACAGTCTACAGGTCATAATTATGAAGGGATTTTATTGTAGCTTGGTAGGATGACTCCAAATAGTGTCCAGATGAGAACGTCCCCTTTTGGTCACGATCATTCAGCCTTGATGGCTGCCTGAAGCCCGAAAACCTTTAGCACAGTCTACAGGTCGTATTTATGGAGGGATTTCATTGTAACTTGGTAGGTTGACTTCATATAATGTCTAGATGAGAACGTCCCCTTTGGACGCAATTGGGAAACTGACGGCTACAGGGGCCCGAAGCCCGAAAACCTTTAGCACAGTCTACAGGCCATATTTATGAAGGGATTTTAATGTAACTTGATAGGATGACTCATTTTGGAATAATTTCATTGTAATTTTGTTGATATATGTTAACTGTGAGGGCCACATATATTAACTGTGAGGTCATATTAACCCACCCCTCAGATCTTTAGTACAGTGTACACCTCATATTATTTTTATCATAAACATAGCATACAGCGAACAGAAATGAACATATTCCCAATTATCACAATTCTTGTCTTATTTCATAATCCTTTTATAAACATTGAACATTATCCTTTTCATCAAACACAACACACAAGTTAAGCTACAGTGTCATTGACACTTTCATTTATTTAATCGGAACGCGCGCTTTCGTGCAAATGATGTATAAAACATATGGGTATTTCTGCACAATGGAATTTATTGCTTCTTCAAATGTTCAACTTATTCTTTTCAAATTAGTGTCTTGTCCGTTTAAGAAGTACTAGTATTGGTTTGTACGTCAGTACATGCATCCATTTTTCCGAATATTTGTTTCTTTTGCACAGTTGTGCACTTGCGAAACATGTATCTCCTTTGAAATAAACTAAGGTTTTTGTGCTGAATTGTTAGCAATTGTTATATTTCACAGCACGGCATATCCTCGTCGTCCCGCGCCATTCTTTTCATGGCTTTCGCCACAGCGACTTTCACGTAAAGGCATTTTCTACTGTGCAGAATCTGATGCATTGCTAGCCCTGCCAATGTTATCTTAGACAAGTAACTTTTCAATATTAATGGTAGTTGCAAACTGCGATAATTTGGGGTTTAAGTGCAGAGGCGTCTCGAAGATGACGGCTGGGTGAAGAGGGGAAGTATAAACGTGAATTCCGACTGATAACCAACAACGCATATCGTTATCAAAAGCACGAAACTAAGATCTTATCCCTTTTCGACACAATGGAGCTGAGGTTAACTCTTTACCCAACGTAGCGGAAAAAGCTGCCAGCGCTATTCACAAAAATAAACATTAATTTTTCATTATTTTTTCATTTTTTTGGCCCTAAAATCATAGGGCGTTGAGCTCGTTCGCTGTCTGCGGAAGCTTCTAGCAAGCAGTGAGCGGGAAGCCGAGCAGATCGACATGTACAACACCAAGAAAACGGTTTCCATGGATTTTATTCCAAAAACTTCGCCCGTTTGTGCAACCCTACCTGTCTTTTAGAAAAATGAACCTCTAACATTTGTCACCCATTTCAAGTATCTAGGCCTAATTATACACAATGATTTAAGTGACGATGCTGATACTGAAAGGCAGTATCGCGCCTTGTGCACGAAGTCCAATATATTAATTGGGAAATTCGGAAAATGCAGTCCAGATATAAAACCCTTTCTGTTTGAAAAATTCATCTCTCCTTTATATTGCATTCACTTATGGGTGAAATTTCTTAAACATTAATTCTGCGGTTTATAATTTTGTTGAACAACTCCCCCAATACACAGCTTTGGGCGATGGCCCTGTAGTTGCCAGAATTATACCTGTCTACTTTTATAGATTGTTGCGAGAATAGATTCATCCCAGCTAAGAGGAAAATGGTGCTAGTCTAATATTTGGTTGAATAATTTAATAATTTATCAAGGAAGCTCAGGGTGATACTCCGCTGGCTTCGCCACATTCCAGTCTGTGTCTGGCGGCTCGGTCATATATCCCAGTTATTTCCCAATTATTTGTAACATACCTAATTGCTTTCATCAGAGACAAATATACTTTCCTTTGATAAAATACTTACATAGTATGAATCTAAGAGTTTTATGACGGTGCTGTTAATTATACACCAGCTAGGTAAAGGTGCCCGACCATCAAAGTGCTTTCAACAGGTCATGGTCATAAAAATCGTTTGTTATTAGTTATTCTCTCTCTGCATGTAGAATTGTACTGATATGGGGAGTCGGGTATTTATTGTACTGTCTGAAATTGTATATATATATATTTTTTTTTTTGGGGGGGGGGGGGGGGGGGGAAGGCAAGCAAGAGAATTTGTCCAACTGCTTACTTACTCCAAAGCGTGTGTATATATTCGCCGGACAAGCATGGTATTTCATAATTGTTTGACCAACTTCTGCTCGACGAAGCCCATGATCGGAAGATATATTTTTTTCGGTGGGGGGGGGGGGGGGGGGGGGGGCACTGTCACCCTCTGAAGATACACCCGTGGGTATTAGACTTTTAATTATGTGGACATATTATGATGGAAACTGATTCCAGTCCATTGTGAGGGCAATAAAGAGAGGAGCTGTGAGGGAGAGCGATGTGTTTTATTGCAATAATCTCCAATTCAATTCAATTCTTTATTTTACAGTATACAAACAAATTAAGAGAAACAGAAATAGAACGACAAAAATGGTTAGACACTCATAGCCTAATTGACCGGTCGTCCTGGCACTCCTAATTGGCCATTTAATTATGCTCGAAAGCATTTCCGTCATTCAGAATTATGAGTATTACACTTTGTAAGGGTGAGACTGTAGTGGCGTACCCAGGATTATGGGTGTGAAGGGCGCCACATTCCAATCGTGGCTCATGATGCGGAGCATCACTCGACGACCATAGCGGCGAGTCAGGGACGAACGTGAGATGGCGTACCCCAGTAGTAGAATAATTGCGGATTCAAGCATCAAATGTACACGATTTCGTACATGTACACGTACATCGATGTACGCCTCCATAGGGATTCAGTGTTAAAATCGTGTACTTGTACACGATTTTGTCGTTTTTTAGGGTGATTTAGAATCCGCTTGCGGATTCAAAAATCACTGGATTCTATATACATTGCTCAAGAGTGAAAAAACGTACATGAAATTTTAAGGAAAAAGAGGTGTATCGTCTGATTTAGAATCCGCAGATGGGTTTCCCCCATAGGATTCAGTGTTAAAATTGCGAGCAAAAAACGTGTTGCCGTTTCTAAATAATCATCAAAAAGTGGTTTGCGGATTCTAAATCATCCGTGTCTGTACACGATTTTAACACTGAATCCCTATGGAGGCGTACACGGAAATCCATTTGCGGATTATACATCAAAAACCGACTCGTGTAGGGTACACGGAAAATAGGTGATTTTGAACCCGCAAACCCACTGCCACGTTTCCCGAGGAAATAAAAAAAGTGTTAACCAATCAGATTGCTTGATTCTCATAACCTGCGGCGCGAAATGGGTGTAAAGTGTAGTTAAACTAGTGCGGATTTCTGGGATGGGAACAAAAAAAACAAATGAAAAATAGTGAGGGTATCGTGACATTCGTTGCCACCTGATCGTTTAATAACGTGGATATAATGGCTAGAGCAATGTATACCAAACCCAAAAGCTCGAACAGCTTGAAATAAGTAATCACCCAATCATTTCACGTTCCTAACGCTAATTAACTAATCAGATTGCTTGATTCTCATAAACTTAATCATACAAAGTTATCTCCCCTCGTCGTGGGGTGGGGGTCACGCCCGTCATAAAAAGGTGAATCGCGTTTAATAACGTGGATATAATGGCTAGAGCAATGTATACCAAAAACCAAAAGCTCGAAGAGCTTGAAATAAGTAATCACCCAATCACTTCACGTTCCTAACACTAATGAACCAATCAGATTGCTTGATTCTCATAAACTTAATCATACAAACTTATCTCCCCTCGTCGCGGGGGTGGGGGTCACGCCCATCATAAAAATCGAAAGTTTCGAGAAGGTGGTCACGTGACCTATCAAATTGAAGGTCTCGACGAGTGGATTAAGACGATCGTAATTTTAACCCTCGTCGTGGGGTTGGGTCACGACCAGATCCGAAAAAACGACTTCCTTTTTACAAATCCAGGTATGTGAGGTATTAATATGAAGGGCTCGACGAATACATTACGAAAATGACGTTTCTCATTTTATGTGGGGGTGGGGGTCACACCCATCAGAAAAATCGAAGTTTCGAGAAGGTGGTCACGTGACCTATCAAATTGAAAGTCTCGACGAGTGGATTAAGAAGATCGTAATTTTAACCATCGTCGTGGGGTTGGGTCACGACCAGAGCCGAAAAACGACTTCCTTTTTACAAATCCAGGTATGTGAGGTATTAATATGAAGGGCTCGATGAATACATTACGAAAATGACGTTTTTCATTTTATGTGGGGTGGGGGTCACGCCCATCAGAAAAATCGAAGTTTCAAGAAGGTGGTCACGTGACCTATCAAATTGAAGGTCTCGACGAGTGGATTAAGAAGGTCGTAATTTTAACCCTCGTCGTGGGGTGGGGTCACGACCAGAGCCGAAAAACGACTTCCTTTTTACAAATCCAGGTATGTGAGGTATTAATATGAAGGGCTCGATGAATACATTACGAAAACGACGTTTTTCATTTTATGTAGGGGTAGGGGTCACGCCCATCAGCAAAATCGAAGTTTCGAGAAGGTGGTCACGTGACCTATCAAATTGAAGGTCTCGACGAGTGGATTAAGAAGATCGTAATTTAAACCCTCGTCATGGAGTTGGGTCACGCCCAGAGCCGAAAAACGACTTCCTTTTTACAGATCCAGGTATGTGAGGTATTAATATGAAGGGCTCGATGAATACATTACAAAAATGACGTTTTTTCATTTTATGTGGGGGTGGGGGTCACGCCCATCATAAAACTCGAAAGTTTCGAGAAGGTGGTCACGTGACCTATCAAATTGAAAGTCTCGACGAGTGGATTAAGAAGATCGTAATTTTAACCCTCGTCGTGGGGTGGGGTCACGACCAGAGCCGAAAAACGTCGTTCTTTATACAAAGCCAGGCATGTGAGGTACTGATATGAAGGCTCGATGAATACATTACGAAAATGACATTTTTCATTTTATGTGGGGGTGGGGTCACGACCAGAGACGAAAAACGTCTTCCCTTTTACAAATCCAAGCATGTGAGGTACTGATATGAAGGGCTTGATGAATACATTACAAAAATGACATTTTCCACCATCGCCGTGGGGATGGGGTTAACACCGATCAGAAAATCAAAAGTTTCGAGAAGATAGTCGTGTGGCCTATCAAATTAAAGTTATCGACAAGGATATTATGAAAATCATAATCTTTCCCTTCTTATAACGGTGGAGTTGGGACCATCTTGAAATCGAAAGTATTAAGAAAAAGTAGTTATGGAACATATTAAATTGAAAAAACAAGTTGAATCTGATGCATCATTCATTTTTGATATCTGTGTTTAAAAACGTGAAGAATGTTTTCAAAAAAATATATATATGATTGTTATGCAAATTAAAGATGCACTCGCTTATTAACAAGTCACACCTTAAGATGTTTCCTTCAATAATAACTCTGTTTACTGAACCAAAGATTTGTCAATACAAAGATTATAAGTTTATCTTCTAACGTTTCTACATATTGAGGATAGCATATTTCACCATTTCCGAAAAAAGTGTCAATCCAAACTATTTTTTTTAGGAAACAATGCCCACGTCGAGAAGACATTACAAACTGAACCAGTATAATCTTGACTGAATTCAAATAATACCATTTGTCACGTGTTAGAAAAGATTTGTAAACAGTCTAAACGCACGTGTGGAAAAGTTGTTTTTTGTTTTTAACAACAGGAGTTAAAATATTTTAAGATAGGTGGCGTTATATAAATACAGCAACAACAAAAAACAGTGTTTACGGTGTGTCAGCGTATGACTGAATGAAAATGAGAAAAAGCTCTTTTTTCTAACCACTTGATAGCGAAGCATTACATCAGTTGTCGCGATATTTGATGTCATCCAACAGCAGCCAAGACATTAAGCTTTTTACGTCGACATACCACTTGTCCAAAACAATTCTCTTTTAACCCTAAACGTGTGAAATACATCTCGGTAACGACTCCCTTTTTTCTTGATCAGACACAGTTGTTGGTCGAAAGTTGACTGGAGGGTCATTCAAAACAATTGATCAAATATATCGAACGAAAACGACTCATTTTCTAACTACGATTGTCGCCGTATTCTAAACGTCATCGATTTACCGAAATGAGCACAATATCTCATGGTTTTTTTTAAAGATTTTTTGATGACATAAAAAGGTTGCATGCGCAGCAAAATTAACCATGCGCGCGGGCCTTAAAAATATAGAGGTTCTTTTTTCTCGTCTAATGTATTGATAATACATCAATATTTAAAAAAAAAATCAGTTTTCAGCTGATAGTTGTGTTGTTGTTATGACTGATAGGTTAGGGTTTCATTACGAGTACATCAAGGTGGATAGCTCTATTCCATTCCCTCACCCGAGTCACTTTGCGTGAAGACTTCTTTTTTAATTCAATTCAAGGAAAATGTGGTAATAAATGTACTAAACGAACATAAATGTGATAGAAAAGGTACCATAAGTGTAAAAACGACATCCCATGCAATAACCTGTTCTAAGCTGTTGAAAAACGCCCTTAACATCATTCCATTCATCTCCGTACTATGTAAATTTATTTTCGGAGACTTCACTTCAACTAGAGCAAATTTAAGGAAAATTGTTTTAATAAATGTACTAAACGACCATAAATATGGTAGAAAGGGTACAATATGTGTAAACAACGACGTTTAATGCAATAAACTGTTCTAAGCTGTTAAAAAACTCTCTAAACATGATTCCATCCGTCTCCGTAGGTTAAACTAATTAAACGTAAGGAACATGTGGCCAAAAATGCAATAAACTGTTCTAAGCTGTTAAAAAATGTCCTAAACATGATTCCATCCTTCCCAATAGATTAAACTAAGTAAATGTAAGGAAAATGTTGTAATGAATGCAATAAACTGTTCTAAGGAATCAAAACACCCGCCCTAAACTTGTTTTAATGTATTTTTTTGGAGACTTAGCTTCACCTGGTGAAAATGTTAGGAAAGTGTGGTAATAAATCTATTAAAAGACAATAAATGAGGTAGAAAAAGTACAATATGTGTAAACAACGACATTTAATGCAATGAACTGTTCTAAGCTGTTAAAAACGCTCTAAACATGATTCCATCCTTCTCCGTAGATTAAACTGAGTAAATGTAACGAAACTGTGGTCAAAAATGCAATAAACTATTCTAAGGAAAAAGAAAACCCGCTTCAATGCATTTTTCGGAGACTTAATTTCACCTTAATGCAATACACTGTTCTAAGCTGAAAGAAACGCCCTAAACATGAATCCATCCTTCTCCGTAGATGAAACTAAGTAATTGTAAGTAAAATGTACTCAAAAATGTCTTAAACGGACATAAAAGTATTGAAGTTTGAACATAAATGTAAACTACGACCTTAAAAATGCAATTACATCAGGTATCAAAGAACGCTTCCTAAACTTGCTTACGTATATCTTCGTAAACGAAACTTTACCTGTATTGAAAAAAAAAACCCAAGAAAATATCGTAATAAATGTATGAAACAACCAAAGATGTGATAGAAAAGATACCATATGTGTAAACAACGACATTTAATGCAATACACTGTTCTGAGCTGTAAGAAACGCCCTAAACATGATTCCATCCTCTTCGAAGATAAAACTAATTAAATGTAAGGAAAATGTGGTAAAAAAATTCAATAAACTGTTCTAAGGAATCAGAAATCCCGCCCTAAACATGTTTCAATGCATTTTCGGAAACATAACTTCACCTGGTGTAAATGTAAGGAAAATGCGGTAATAAATCTATTAAAAGACAATAAATCAGGTAGAAAAAGTACAATATGTGTTAACAACGACATTTAATGCAATGAACTGTTCTAAGCTGTTAAAAACGCCCCAAACATGATTCCATCCTTCTCCCTAGATTAAACTGAGTAAATGTAACGAAACTGTGGTCAAAAATGCAATAAACTATTCTAGGAAATCAGAAAACCCGCTTCAATGCATTTTCGCAGACTTAACTTCACCTGGTGAAAATGTAAGGAAGGTGTGGTAAGAAATGTTTTAAACGACCCCACAAAAATGTGATAGAAAAGACATTTAATGCAATAAACTGTTCTAAGCTGTTAAAGACACACTAAACATGATTCCATCCTTCTACGAAGATTAAAGTAAGTAAATGTAAGGAAACTGTAGCCAAAAATGCAATAAAGTGTTCTAAGGAATCAGAAAACCCGCCAGAAATTTGTTTCAATGCATGGTGAAAATGTAAGGAAAGTGTGGTAAGAAATGTTTTAAACGACCACAAATCTGGTAGAAAAGACATTTAATGCAATAAACTGTTCTAAGCTGTTAAAACACCCTAAACATGATTCCATCCTTCTACGAAGATTACAGTAAGTAAATGTAAGGAAACTGTAGCCAAAAATGCAATAAAGTGTTCTAAGGAATCAGAAAACCCGCCAGAAATTTGTTTCAATGCACTTTCGGAAACATAACTTCACCTGTTGTAAATGTGGTAATAAGTGTACTAAACGAACATAAATGTGATAGAAAAGGTACCAAAAGTGTAAAAAACGACATCTCATGCAGTAACCTGTTCTAAGCTGTTAAAAACGCCCTTAGCATCATTCCATTCATCTCCGTACTATATAAATTTATTTTCGGAGACTTCACTTCAACTGGAGCAAATGTAAGGAAAATTGTTTTAATAAATGTACTAAACGACCATAAATATGGTAGAAAGGGTACAATATGTGTAAACAACGACGTTTAATGCAATAAACTGTTCTAAGCTGCTAAAAAACTCCCTAAACATGATTCCATCCGTCTCCATAGGTTAAACTAATTAAACCTAAGGAAAATGTGGCCAAAAATGCAATAAACTGTTCTTAGGAATCAGAAAACCCACCAAAAACATGTTTCAATGCATTTTCGGAGACATAACGCTCTAAACATTATTCCATCCCTCTTCGAAGATAAAACTAAGTAAATGCAAGGAAAATGTGATAAGAAATGCAATAAACTGTTCTAAGGAAACAGAAGTCCCACCCTAACATAACCGGATCGAACGATTTTTTCATCTTTTTTTTTTTACCCTCCAGAGGAACTTCGAATTCTCCTCTTTCGCTCACGAAAACCCATTGATCATTTCCAGGTCCGATCCAGGCGAGCAATATACTGTAACACATCGCGCTATCGTAAGGACAATGCTGCTTTTTGTAAGGATTTTATAACCTACATTAGGTAGGGGTAGGGCCCCCCCCCCTAGAATTTCAAATTCTCGACATTATCCCTATCTTTTTACACAGTAGAGTATTAAGACCTAATCTCTGAGACTCTGACAGATTTTACCAGAGATAAAACGCTCGGGTTCAGATACTGCCACTTCATGTTCTAATGATACTGAAACGGGAGTTCTCTCTCTGAATACTACTATGGAAAACTATGATTGTAACCCTCAACTAAATTGTCCAACACAAAAAATATATATATTTTCCTATACACCTCCCTAGCCGGCCCCCACCCCTCCCATCCCTTCTCTAACCTCTTCCCACCCCACCCCTCCCCTTCCCTAATTCCCCTCCCCCTCCCTCCCTCCCCTTCCCTACACCACACCCTCCCTAACCCCTCCCTAACCCCTCCCTAACCCCCTTTATCCCCTTCCCTAACACCCACCCCTCTCCTTCCCTATCCCCACTCCCTCCCCTCCCCTAATCCCTTTTCCCTCCCCTCCCCTTCCCTAATCTCCCTCCCCTCCCCTAATCCTCCTCCCCTCCCCTCCCCTAATCCCCCTTCTACAACCCCTTCCCCAACCCCCCTCCCTAACCCCCTCCCTTATCCCCAATCCCCTCCTCTCCCTCTCCCCATCCCCCACCCCTGGGGGTGAAGTTAAGTCTGTGAAAATGCACTGAAGCGGGTTTTCTGATTCCCTAGAATAGTTTATTGCATTTTTGACCACAGTTTCGTTACATTTACTCAGTTTAATCTAGGGAGAAGGATGGAATCATGTTTAGGGCGTTTTTAACAGTTTAGAACAGTTTATTGTATTAAACGTCGTTGTTTACACATATTGTACCCTTTCTACCATATTTATGGTCGTTTAGTACATTTATTAAAAGAATTTTCCTTACATTTGCTCCAGTTGAAGTGAAGTCTCCGAAAATAAATTTATATAGTACGGAGATGAATGGAATGATGTTAAGGGCGATTTTTAACAGCTTAGAACAGGTTATTGCATGAGATGTCGTTTTTTACACTTATGGTACCTTTTCTATCACATTTATGTTCGTTTAGTACACTTATTACCACATTTTCCTTACATTTACAATAGGTGAAGTTATGTTTCCGAAAGTGCATTGAAACAAATTTCTGGCGGGTTTTCTGATTCCTTAGAACACGTTATTGCATTTTTGGCTACAGTTTCCTTACATTTACTTACTGTAATCTTCGTAGAAGGATGGAATCATGTTTAAGGTGTTTTTTAACAGCTTAGAACAGTTTATTGCATTAAATGTCTTTTCTACCACATTTATGGTCGTTTAAAACATTTCTTACCACACTTTCCTTACATTTTCACTATGCATTGAAACAAATTTCTGGCGGGTTTTCTGATTCCTTAGAACACGTTATTGCATTTTTGGCTACAGTTTCCGTACATTTACTTACTTT
The DNA here is from genome assembly GCA_031216915.1 of Pictodentalium vernedei. Lineage (NCBI taxonomy): Eukaryota > Metazoa > Mollusca > Scaphopoda > Dentaliida > Dentaliidae > Pictodentalium > Pictodentalium vernedei. The sequence continues at coordinate 233,465,279 of CM062296.1, forward strand.
AATCTTCGTAGAAGGATGGAATCATGTTTAGGGCGTTTTTAACAGCTTAGAACAGTTTATTGCATTAAATGTCTTTTCTACCACATTTATGGTCGTTTAAAACATTTCTTACCACACTTTCCTTACATTTTCACCATGCATTGAAACAAATTTCTGGCGGGTTTTCTGATTCCTTAGAACACTTTATTGCATTTTTGGCTACAGTTTCCTTACATTTACTTACTTTAATCTTCGTAGAAGGATGGAATCATGTTTAGTGTGTCTTTAACAGCTTAGAACAGTTTATTGCATTAAATGTCTTTTCTATCACATTTGTGGTCGTTTAAAACATTTCTTACCACACCTTCCTTACATTTTCACCAGGTGAAGTTAAGTCTGCGAAAATGCACTGAAGCGGGTTTTCTGATTTCCTAGAATAGTTTATTGCATTTTTGACCACAGTTTCGTTACATTTACTCAGTTTAATCTAGGGAGAAGGATGGAATCATGTTTGGGGCGTTTTTAACAGCTTAGAACAGTTTATTGCATTAAATGTCGTTGTTAACACATATTGTACTTTTTCTACCTGATTTATTGTCTTTTAATAGATTTATTACCGCATTTTCCTTACATTTACACCAGGTGAAGTTATGTTTCCGAAAATGCATTGAAACATGTTTAGGGCGGGATTTCTGATTCCTTAGAACAGTTTATTGGATTTTTTTACCACATTTCCTAACATTTAATTAGGTTTATCTTCGAAGAGGATAGAATCATTGTTTAGGGCGTTTCTTACAGCTCAGAACAGTGTATTGCATTAAATGTCGTTGTTTACACATATGGTATCTTTTCTATCACATCTTTGGTCGTTTCATACATTTATTACGATATTTTCTTGTTTTTTTTTCAATACAGGTAAAGTTTCGTTTACGAAGATATACGTAAGCAAGTTTAGGAAGCGTTCTTTGATACCTGATGTAATTGCATTTTTTAAGGTCGTAGTTTACATTTATGTTCAAATTTCAATACTTTTATGTCAGTTTAAGACATTTTTGAGCACATTTTACTTACAATTACTTAGTTTCATCTACGGAGAAGGATGGAATCATGTTTAGGGCGTTTCTTTCAGCTTAGAACAGTGTATTGCATTAAGGTGAAATTAAGTCTCCGAAAAATGCATTGAAGCGGGTTTTCTTTTTCCTTAGAATAGTTTATTGCATTTTTGACCACAGTTTCGTTACATTTACTCAGTTTAATCTACGGAGAAGAATGGAATCATGTTTAGAGCGTTTTTAACAGCTTAGAACAGTTCATTGCATTAAATGTCGTTGTTTACACATATTGTACTTTTTCTACCTCATTTATTGTCTTTTAATAGATTTATTACCACACTTTCCTAACATTTTCACCAGGTGAAGCTAAGTCTCCAAAAAAATACATTAAAACAAGTTTAGGGCGGGTGTTTTGATTCCTTAGAACAGTTTATTGCATTCATTACAACATCTTCCTTACATTTACTTAGTTTAATCTATTGGGAAGGATGGAATCATGTTTAGGACATTTTTTAACAGCTTAGAACAGGTTATTGCATTTTTGGCCACATTTTCCTTACGTTTAATTAGTTTAACCTATGGAGACGGATGGAATCATGTTTAGAGAGTTTTTTAACAGCTTAGAACAGTTTATTGCATTAAACGTCGTTGTTTACACATATTGTACCCTTTCTATCATATTTATGGTCGTTTAGTACATTTATTAAAACAATTTTCCTTACATTTGCTCTAGTTGAAGTGAAGTCTCCGAAAATAAATTTACATAGTACGGAGATGAATGGAATGATGTTAAGGGCGTTTTTTAACAGCTTAGAACAGGTTATTGCATGGGATGTCGTTTTTACACTTATGGTACCTTTTCTATCACATTTATGTTCGTTTAGTACCTTTATTACCACATTTTCCTTGAATTGAATTAAAAAAGAAGTCTTCACGCAAAATGACTCGGGTGAGGGAATGGAATAGAGCTGTCCACCTTGATGTACTCGTAATAAAACCCTAACCTATCAGTCATAACAACAACACTACTATCAGTTAAAAACTGATTTTAAAAAAAAATATTGATGTGTTATCAATTACATTAGACGAGAAAAAAGAACCTCTATATTTTTAAGGCCCGCGCGCATGGTTATTTTTGCTGCGCATGCAACCTTTTTATGTCATCAAAAAATCTTTAAAAAAACCCATGAGATATTGTGCTCATTTCGGTAAATCGATGACGTTTAGAATACGGCGACAATCGTAGTTAGAAAATGAGTCGTTTTCGTTCGATATATTTGATCAATTGTTTTGAACGACCCTCCAGTCAACTTTCGACCAACAACTGTGTCTGATCAAGAAAAAAGGGAGTCGTTACCGAGATGTATTTCACACGTTTAGGGTTAAAAGAGAATTGTTTTGGACAAGTGGTATGTCGACGTAAAAATGTCTTGGCTGCTGTTGGATGACATCAAATATCGCGACAACTGATGTAATGCTTCGCTATCAAGTGGTTAGAAAAAAGTGCTTTTTCTCATTTTCAGTCAGTCATACGCTGACACACCGTAAACACTGCTTTTTGTTGTTGCTGTATTTATATAACGCCACCTATCTTAAAATATTTTAACTCCTGTTGTAAAAAACAAAACAAAACAATTTTTCCACACGTGCGTTTAGACTGTTTACAAATCTTTTCTAACACGTGACAAATGGTATTATTTGAATTCAGTCAAGATTATACTGGTTCAGTTTGTAATGTCTTCTCGACGTGGGCATTGTTTCCTAAAAAAATAGTTAGGATTGACACTTTTTTCGGAAATGGTGAAATAGGCTATCCTCAATATGTAGAAACGTTAGAAGATAAACTTATAATTTTTGTATTGACAAATCTATGGTTCAGTAAACAGAGTTATTATTGAAGGAAACATCTTAAGGCGTGACTTGTTAATAAGCGAGTGCATCTCTAATTTGCATAACAATCATATATATATTTTTTTTGAAAACATTCTTCACGTTTTTAAACACAGATATCAAAAATGAATGATGCATCAGATTCAACTTCTTTTTCAATTTAATATGTTCCATAACTACCTTTTCTTAATACTTTCGATTTCAAGATGGTCCCAACTCCACCGTTATAAGAAGGGAAAGATTATGATTTTCATAATATCCTTGTCGATAACTTTAATTTGATAGGTCACACGACTATCTTCTCGAAACGTTTGATTTTCTGATCGGTGTTATCCCCATCCCCACGGCGATGGTGGAAAATGTCATTTTTGTAATGTATTCATCAAGCCCTTCATATCAGTACCTCACATGCTTGGATTTGTAAAAGGGAAGACGTTTTTCGTCTCTGGTCGTGACCCCACCCCCACATAAAATGAAAAATGTCATTTTCGTAATGTATTCATCGAGCCTTCATATCAGTACCTCACATGCCTGGCTTTGTATAAAGAACGACGTTTTTCGGCTCTGGTCGTGACCCCACCCCACGACGAGGGTTAAAATTACGATCTTCTTAATCCACTCGTCGAGACCTTCAATTTGATAGGTCACGTGGCCACCTTCTCGAAACTTTCGATTTTTATGATGGGCGTGACCCCCACCCCCACATAAAATGAAAAAACGTCATATTTGTAATGTATTCATCGAGCCCTTCATATTAATACCTCACATACCTGGATTTGTCCCACCCCCACATAAAATGAAAAACGTCATTTTCGTAATGTATTCATTGAGCCCTTCATATTAATACCTCACATACCTGGATTTGTAAAAAGGAAGTCGTTTTTCGGCTCAGGTCGTGACCCCCACCCCACGACGAGGGTTAAAATTACGACCTTCTTAATCCACTCGTCGAGACCTTCAATTTGATAGGTCACGTGACCACCTTCTCGAAACTTCGATTTTTCTGATGGGCGTAACCCCCACCCCCACATAAAATGAAAAACGTCATTTTCGTAATGTATTCATCGAGCCCTTCATATTAATACCTCACATACCTGGATTTGTAAAAAGGAAGTCGTTTTTCGGCTCTGGTCGTGACCCAACCCCACGACGAGGGTTAAAATTACGATCTTCTTAATCCACTCGTCGAGACCTTCGATTTGATAGGTCACGTGACCACCTCCTCGAAACTTCGATTTTTCTGATGGGCGTGACCCCCACCCCCCACATAAAATGGAAAACGTCATTTTCGTAATGTATTCATCGAGCCCTTCCTATTAATACCTCACATACCTGGATTTATAAAAAGGGAGTCGTTTTTCGGCTCTGGTCGTGACCCCACCCCACGACGAGGGTTAAAATTACGATCTTCTTAATCCACTCGTAGAGACCTTCAATTTGATAGGTCACGTGACCACCTTCTCGAAACTTTCGATTTTTATGATGGGAGTGACCCCCAACCCCACGACGAGGGGAGATAATTTTGTATGATTAAGTTTAGGAGAATCAAGCAATCTGATTGGTCAATTAGTGTTAGGAACGTGAAGTGATTGGGTGATTACTTATTTCAAGCTCTTCGAGCTTTTGGTTTTTGGTATACATTGCTCTAGCCATTATATCCACGTTATTAAACGCGATTCACCTTTTTATGACGGGCGTGACCCCCACCCCACGACGAGGGGAGATAACTTTGTATGATTAAGTTTATGAGAATCAAGCAATCTGATTGGTTAATTGGCGTTAGGAACGTGAAATGATTGGGTGATTACTTATTTCAAGCTCTTCGAGCTTTTGGTTTTTGGTATACATTGCTCTAGCCATTATATCCACGTTATTAAACGCGATTCACCTTTTTATGACGGGCGTGATCCCCACCCCACAACGAGGGGAGATAACTTTGTATGATTAAGTTTATGAGAATCAAGCAATCTGATTGGTTAATTGGCGTTAGGAACGTGAAATGATTGGGTGATTACTTATTTCAAGCTCTTCGAGCTTTTGGTTTTTGGTATACATTGCTCTAGCCATTATATCCACGTTATTAAACGATCAGGTGGCAACGAATGTCACGATACCCTCACTATTTTTCATTTGTTTTTTTTTGTTCCCATCCCAGAAATCCGCACTAGTTTAACTACACTTCACACCCATTTCGCGCCGCAGGTTATGAGAATCAAGCAATCTGATTGGTTAACACTTTTTTTATTTCCTCGGGAAACGTGGCAGTGGGTTTGCGGGTTCAAAATCACCTATTTTCCGTGTACCGTACACGAGTCGATTTCTGATGTATAATCCCCAAATGGATTTCCGTGTACGCCTCCATAGGGATTCAGTGTTAAAATCGTGTACAGACACGGATGATTTAGAATCTACGGCAGCGTTCTGACGCCAGTTGATGTATTTTTTTTACCTGTGCTAAGTTGTTATAACAAGTTAACTAACTTGTTATAACAACTTAGTAACTTGTTATAACAACTTAGCTAACTTGTTATAACAACATAGCTTAACTTGTTATAACAACTTAGCTTAACTTGTTATAACAACTTAGCTAACTTGTTATAACAACTTAGCTATCTTGTTATAACAACTTAGTAACTTGTTATAACAACTTAGCTAACTTGTTATAACAACTTAGCTAAGTTGTTATAACAACATAGCTAACTTGTTATAACAACTTAGCTTAACTTGTTATAACAACTTAGCTAACTTGTTATAACAACTTAGCTAACTTGTTATAACAACTTAGTAACTTGTTATAACAACTTAGCTAACTTGTTATAACAACTTAGCTATCTTGTTATAACAACTTAGCTATCTTTTTAATCATTGACCCCTAGGTCAGTTTGTCCCTTCCTTGGGGCTGAGAGTAATTGGTCAAAATGCGTTTAACCCTTTACATAAAGTAACGGCCAAAAACGGCCAGCACTGTACATAAAAATCGCTATTCCGTCTTTTTTATATTTACATTTTATGCTTCCAAAACATAGGTTATGACCCCCTCATTCGAACGATCGCGTTGCGCTCATTCCAATGAGGGGTTACACCCTGTGTTTTGGACGCAAAAAATGAAAATTTTTAGTTACACGAGAATTTTTTTGACGAGTATCGTCTGCTACTAGCGTTAGATAATGGGTTAATGGGGGTGGGGGGGGGGGGGCTCAGTTGGTAGAGGTGTAGGCTGCAAGCCGAGAGGTCCTCGGTTCGAATCCCAACTGCGGCAACCGCGTTGTGTCCTTGGGCAGGACACTTCACCCCCATTGCTCGCGTGGGGGCACGGTGACGTGTACTAAGGCGGAGTGCACGTCGATGGTGCACCTGTCTTCAACCAATGCTAACCCTGCTTGTGTGGAGTTGGTATGTTGGGGAGTTGACAGTTGCTCGCCGTTGCTTGGTGGTTCTCTCCGAATACTCCGGCTTCCTCCACCCGTAAAACTGTCACGGTCATGGTTAGCCATTGTGCAGAAATATGTGACCTTAAACACCAATAAATAAATTACCGGATATTTTGGTGTTGATGGGTGGCCTCAACCGCCCCAATCGGACCACATTTACGGGCCCTACTAAGGCCCCAAAAAGGGCCAGTTACAAAATATCACCAAAGCAGGTTAAAATCACGGGATATTTTGGTGTTGATGGGTGGCCCCGAGGAATAAAGAAGATTGACACCTCAACTGCCCCAATCGGACCACATTTAGGGGCCCTACTAAGGCCCCAAAAAGGGCCAGTTACAAAATATCACCAAAGCAAGTTAAAATCACGGGATATTTTGGGGTTGATGGGTGGCCCCCGAGGAATAAAGAAGACTGACACCTCAACCACCCCAATCGGACCACATTTTGGGGGCCCTACTAAGGCCTCAAAAAGACCAGTACAAAATATCACCAAAGCAGGTTAAAATCACGGGATATTGTGGTGTTGATGGGTGGCGCCCGAGGAATAAAGAAGATTGACACCTCAACCGCCCCAATCGCACAACATTTAGGGGCCCTACTAAGGCCCTAAAAAGGGCCAGTTTAAAAATATCACCAAAGCAGGTTAAAATCACGGGATATTTTGGTGTTGCTGGGTGGTCCCCGAGGAACAAAGAAGATTGACACCTCAACCGCCCCAATCGGACCACATTTAGAGGCCCTACTAAGGTCCCAAAAAGTGCCAGTTACAAAATATCACCAAAGCAGGTTAAAATCACGGGATATTTTGATGCTGATGGGTGGCCCCAGAGGAATAAAGAAGATTGACACCTCAACCGCCCCAATCGGACCACATTTAGGGGCCCTACAAAGGCCCCAAAAAGGGCCAGTTACAAAATATCACCAAAGCAGGTTAAAATCACGGGATATTTTGGTGTTGATGGGTGGCCCCGAGGAATAAAGAAGATTGACACCTCATCCGCACCAATCGGACCATATTTAGGGGCCCTACTAAGGCCCCAAAATGGGCCAGTTACAAAATATCACCAAAGCAAGTTAAAATCACGGGATATTTTGGTGTTGATGGGTGGCCCCCGAGGAATAAACAAGACTGACACCTCAACCACCCCAATCGGACCACATTTTGGGGCCCTACTAAGGCCTCAAAAAAGGCCAGTTACAAAATATCACCAAAGCAGGTTAAAATCACGGGATATTTTGGTGTTGATGGGTGGCCCCCAAGGAATAAAGAATATTGACACCTCAACCGCCCCAATCGGACAACATTTAGGGGCCCTACTAAGGCCTCAAAAGGGCCAGTTACAAAATATCACCAAAGCAGGTTAAAATCACGGGATTTTTGGTGTTTCTGGGTGGCCCCGAGAAATAAAGAAGATTGACACCTGAACCGCCCTAATCGGACCACATTTAGGAGCCTACTAAGGCCTCAAAAAGGGCCAGTTACAAAATATCACCAAAGCAGGTTAAAATCACGGGATATTTTGGTGTTGGTGGGTGGCCCCCCGAGGAATAAAGAAGATTGACACCTCAACCGCCCCAATCGGACCACATTTAGGGGCCCTACTAAGGCCCCAAAACGGGCCAGTTACAAAATATCACCAAAGCAAGTTAAAATCACGGGATATATTGGTGTTGGTGGGTGGCCCCCAAGGAATAAAGAAGACTGACACCTCAACCACCCCAATCCGACCACATTTAGGCGCCCTACTGAGGCCTCAAAAAAGGCCAGTTACAAAATATCACCAAAGCAGGTTAAAATCACGGGATATTCTGGTGTTGATGGGTGACCCCCGAGGAATAAAGAAGATTGACACCTCAACCGCCCCAATCGGACCACATTTAGGGGCCTAATAGGGCCCCAGAAAGGGCAAGTTACAAAATATAACCAAAGCAGGTTAAAATCATGGGATATTTTGGTGTTGCTGGGTGGTCCCTGAGAAATAAAGAAGATTGACACCTGAACCGCCCCAATCGGACCACATTTAGGGGCCCTACTAAGGCCCCAAAAAGGGCCAGTTACAAAATGTTACCACAGCAGGTTAAAATCACGGGATATTTTGGTGTTAGTGGGTGGCCCCCGAGGAATAAAGAAGATTGACACCTCAACCGCCCCAATGGAACCACATTTAGGGGCCCTACTAAGGCCCCAAAAAGGGCCAGTTACAAAATATTACCAACCCAAGTTAAAATCACGGGATATTTTGGTGTTGATGGGTGGTCCCCGAGGAATAAAGAAGATTGACACCTCAAACGCCCCAATCGGACAAAATTTAGGGGCCCTACTAAGGCCCCAAAAAAGACTAGTTACAAAATATCACCAAAGCAAGTTAAAATCACGGGATATTTTGGTGTTGATGGGTGGCCCCCGAGGAACAAAGAAGACTGACACCTCAACCGCCCCAATCGGACCACATTTAGGGGCCCTACTAAGGCCCCAAAAGGGCCAGTTACAAAATATCACCAAAGCAGGTTAAAATCACGGGATATTTTGGTGTTGCTGGGTGGCCCCGAGAAATAAAGAAGATTGACACCTCAACCGCCCCAATCGGACCACATTTAGGGGCCTATTAAGGCCCCAAAAGGGCCAGTTACAAAATATCACCAAAGCAGGTTAAAATCACGGGATATTTTGGTGTGATGAGGTGAATTTTATCATACTTGCTAAACAGAGATGTGACTAATCAGTGTATGTAACATATGGATATGTTTGTTCACTATGAAGGGATTTAACAGAATTTGTTTGGAAAGAAACCATTTGTAATTTAAAGGAGTAAAGCTGTGTAAAGCTATTTTTTAAATTTATTTTCAGTTAGCGTTTCGCCATACACACGCCGAGGTGATTATAAATATTGAAAGCAACACTCAAAGTAATGTTGAAATATAGTAGCTAGACGTTAAAAAATTATCAAATTACCCACATTATTTCCGGAAAAGAGTTCTATCCATGCCATTGGATACTAGTACCAGTTCTAGATTCATGTATGCTCTACGCTATGATTCTCACCCAAAGCTGTAGGAGCCATTAAGAATGGGACCTTGTGAGCTCACGCCATCAATCCCTATTTATGAGCTCCCAGTGAAGGCTTGGGGGGGGGGAGCTAACGGCCCCTAAATCAAAAATCCAAACTGTCACTTATTGCTTTTATTTTAACCCTCACCTTCCCTCAGGCACATGAATCGATACCCGAGGAGCTTCAGAATTTAAAAAAAAATATCCGTGGAAGGGTCTCTAGACTAAGAACAGTAGGACCGAAGATGCCAATCCCATGTTCGAAATCTGTCAGCGGCATATCGATCGTGCCCTCTTCCACATCCCCAATTTCGAAAATAGGAAAATGGATTATATATCTAGACCTCAGAATGGGGAAATTACCGGAAATATTATCGAGAAAAGAGTTTTGTCCTTTCTTCAAACGCATGCCGAAATACATCCAAATAATAAAAAGTGACGGTTGCGTTTGTTTTGCTCAATAGCAATCCGACTTATTTTATTTCTTTTCTATTATCTAACACGCACATAATTTCAGGGACTCCGAAATGAGCTATCTCTGAACTGATAAATAGAGGTGGACCATTTCTGAACAGGACATTCACTATTTGGAATTCCAATAACCCAACAGGATTGAGTAGGCAGGTGAGGGACTTAATAGCGAGCCGTTCAATGGAAGGGTTCAGTGGGCAAGTGCGGGTGTTACGAAAAAATATTTAAAAGACATCGCGCGCCAGGACGGGCCGGGGTTATCAATTCCGGGAAAAGAGAGCGTAAAAAAATCACAATAATTGTAACCAGGCTTGTCAACCGATACAAGTAACGACACCGGTACCACAGAAACGGGACCGTTTTTGCGGTACCGGTTCTGAAGCCAAATACCGGCGATACTCGGTACTCGAGTCAGTCACACCTCGGACTGTATATAAAATTTCAGAGCAACACTCAAACATGGTCCCTCCTGGACCCCATGTTTTGTAGCACATCGAGAGACCATGTTCAATGTTCTCTACGTACTGGATAGCTGTCTTTTTCAAGTTTCCAATGCGCGTGTGTCTAATTATAAAATCTGATATTTAGAACGTCGAAGGCATCTACCTAAGATCGTCACTGAAGGTGCCGAGTCGACGCAGAGAGCAGGTTTAAAGTTCGAAGTTCCGTCCTCCCATAAGTTTATACTGGAAGTGACGCGATTTCCCACGAATATTCGAATCTTAAGAACTCGGTTCACATAACCGATTTATTTGTTAGGAATATATTCCATAGCATACATTGTTTCATTGTCATTTAATGGCCTTTTTATGTGTTGTTAAAGGTACCGACACCGGTAACGGTACCGCGGTACGGCCCAGTACCGTCTGGGTTCCGATAAACCAAGTACCGGCGGAACTTTGACAAGCCTGATTGTAACCGAAACTGTGGTAAATGATTCTGGTTTTTGTGTGGCATACAGGATAAAGAGAAACCAAAATTTGAGGAGTACCTGGATGGCACCTCTTTGAGGGGAAGGGGGAGGGGTCGAAGTTTTAAATCCTAAACAATTCATTAGTTATTCATTCCAATCGTCCATTATACACATTATTGTGTGTCATATACAATATGTTAAGTGGGCGACTGGAATTAACAACTAGTAGAGCTTTCTTCCCACGGCTGTGAGTCAGGAGACCCTTTCCTGGATTTTTTGTTTTAAATTCAAAAGCTCTGGGATCCATTTTGGTGCATCCGGAGCGAAGATAAGGGTTAAACACTCTAAATAACAGTTTGGATTTTTTTTGGGGTGGGGGTGGGGGGCAGGCCCGGTCCACCACAGGGAGCCCACACATAGAGATTGATGAAGTGGGCGCCCGGGGCCCCAGTCTTAATTGTTCCGAGGCTTTGGGTGGGTATCAAGGGGTAGGGCATGCAGAAATCTGGTACTAGTACTGGTATCCACTAATATAAATGGTACTCTTTTCCAATAATATTGCCGATGATTTTCCCATTCTCGCACCTTAATACTATATAATGATTAATAAATCGAATGATGGTTTTAATATTTATTATCACCTCGGCATGTGTTTGACGAAACGGTAACTGAAAATAAATTATGAACCCCCTTTTTTAAAAAGGGCTTTTACACAACTTTATTTTTATTTCTTCAAATTATAAATGTTTTCTTTCCTCAAAACGTTCTGCTAAATCCCTTCATTGTTAACAAACAGATCCATATTTCACGCACACGAATTAGCTACACCTCCATTTGACAAGTATGGCAAAATTCACCCGCCGTGCACCTCGGCTAAATCGTTTTTGTGACATAAATAGTGTGTTGATTGCCACACCGTAGTATGTTTCCAGGGATCCCTAATCTGTTTTTACAGATTACTAATCTGTTTTTACAGATTAACTAATCTGTATTTATAGATTAGTAATCTCTTTAAACAGATTGAATAATCTGTTTAAACAGATTAAATAATCTGTATTTACAGATTACTAATCTATTTAAACAGAATAATAATCTGTATTTACAGATTACTAATTTGTTTAAACAGATTACTAATCTGTAAAAACAGATGAACTAATCTGTATTTACAGATTAGTAATATGTTTAAACAGATTAATTAATCTGTGTTTACAGATTAGTAATCTGTTTAAACAGATTAACTAATCTGTATTTACAGATTACTTAGTTAATCTGTAAAACAGATTGGTAATCTGTTTAAACAGATTAGTAATCTGTTTTACAGACTAGTTATTCTGTAAAAACAGATTAGTATTCTGTAAATACAGATTAGTTAATCTGTTTAAACAGATTACTAATCTGTAAATACAGATTAGTTAATCTGTAAAAAAAAGATTAATAATATGTTTAAACAGATTAGTAATCTGTAAAAACAGATTAGTTAATCTGTAAAAATGGATTAGTAGTCTGTTTAAACAGATTAGTAATCTGTAAAAACAGATTAGTAATTTATTTAAACAGATTAGTAATCTTTAAAAACAGATTAGGAATCCATGGAAATATACTACGGTGTGACGGCTCTACGCTGCCGTAAATTTCGCTTGAAGATAGCCTTCAATAAAATAAACATTGCTTCACCTTCATTTATACACATTTCAGTGCGTAAGTTTTATTAAATTGCCACTTTTCACACGTTCGGGGCTACTTTTAGTACTTTAAAACGCAGTTTTATGCACTCACCGGAAACATTACCGGATACCGGACTTTTTACCGGCAAAAAATATATCCGAGTTGGGATAAAATTTATTCTTCAGTTGCACCTGGATGTGATTCATACGCCAAACTGAAAACAAAAGCGTGTGCTCTTATTACCTGCATGTTTTTACTGAATTACCCGGTCGCGGCTATTTGTTTCGGCCACTTTAGAGAATTAGATGATGGGTTGCACATCGATACAGGGGCAATGGCATTTACACGTGAATATTGCATGAACACTGGTCGCTATGCCTAATATTTTGAACTATTCCATTCAGCTTTGGAAGCACAAATACACACGGTTATCCAAGAGCTGTAATTGCTCTTAGATAATTGATCATACATGCACTGTATTTTAATGTATTCTTCTGCTTCAAATTGTTTTACTTTGGATTCTCTGCTTCCATTTGCACATAATTTTTACAGTACTCATTTATCCAATATTTGTTCTTTGTTTATGTGCTTATAAACTAAATATGCAAACTTTTTGATTGTTAGTTTATCATTCATTGTTTTCATGTTTTACTGGGCTTTTATGAACTTTAATGGACCAAGCCATGTCATATCGGGTAGTATTACGGTGGATTATGCGCCACGGAAGCTGGAGAGAACACCGAGCAGCGGCGAACCAATACCAAACACTCCAGCCTACTAACGCGACAGAAACAGGGTTAGCTACGGTTGAATGCAGGTGCAAAAACAGACCTGTAGTACACTTTAGCACGCAAAACCACCATGCCTGTACATGGGCATTTGGAATTAATTGTCTTACCCAAGAAATCTCGAGTATAATTAATCGATAAAATTAAAAATAAAAATAATTGACAATGGTCCGGAGAGCATATGTACGGAGCCGGTGAGGTGACATATGTTTTTTTTAAATCCATACGCACGAATTAATAATCTGTGCACACGAAATATTAATCAGAGAGAACAAATGAATAATCCAAGCACGCAAACTAATAATTCATGCGCGCAGTTTAATAATCCGTGCATGAAGTAATAATCAAGGCAAACGAATTAATAATCCGTGCGTTTGAATTAATAATCCGTGTGCGTAAATTAATAATCCACGCACACGAAATGATAATCCATGCCAACAAAATAATAATCAAAGCGAACGAATTAATAAAATCATTCACGTGAATTGTAATCTGTGCACACGAAATAATATTCCGTGCACACAAATTAATAAGCTGTGCAAATGGATTATTGGTCAGTAGTATGTCACGTACCTTTCGAGCAAGATCTGGTGGACCGCGCGGTGTACCCCGGAAGTGACGTTTTGGTTACCCGCGTGAGCGGCTATGTTGTGATTTCATTCTCATGGTGACGCGTGGTGTCACTGCACATGTGCAGCGCGTGTTGTTATGGTAATACGCGTTTCCGTCGTCCATTTTGTATATAGGGAACCGCCATCTTGTTTCTATGGTAGCACGTGGTCGCTAGGTGTCCCAAAGGCATCTAATAAGATGAGGGTATGTTTGGAGGGTACGTTCGATTCAATGGGAGTACAACGAATTACTCAAATGAACCCGAGACCGACTGCTGTTCACCCGAAATAACCGAAACGGACCCGAATTCTCTTAGAATATTGACCCTAATAGTACCACGTAGTGGTATAAGATCTATAAGAGATATGCTCCTTATCTAGCTCGAATTCCATCAGAATCCTCGTTTACAACTACATATTTTATAACATATCTGTTCTACTTGACGTCTATCTACTCTAGTATACTAATTATCCCTGATTGCCCTTGTAGATTCTTATGCCTTTTCTACCCATGATATGATATGGCATTGTCCGTGCATTCCTGGCTCTCCCTTACCTTAGTAGATTATTTGGCTTGTTCTACCCGTGCTATGACTATTATCTGCACTAGTCTACCATTATCTGGCTTACCAGTAGACCTAGACATAGCTGCAATTGATACTTTCCCGACGGGCCATCTGCGCCCCGTTTTCTTCGTGTAAGGCCATGAGGGCTATGAGGACTCCAAAGGCTAGTCCTATTCCATAATGGGGTACCAGTAATGGATTGCCCATGGGGTGGGGGTCCCCAAATACCGAGATGAGGCCATAGGGCCATGATGGCTATGACGTCTTCATAGCCCTCATGACCTCCTACGATGAAAAAGGGTACCCAAATACCGCGATGAGGATGAGAGTAATGGCATTTCCTTATTGCACTCATAACCCTCATGGCCTCATACGATGAAAGGGGATTCTGATTCTGAAAGCCATCCAGATGCAAGAAAGGGATTCCAAAGTTGGAATTCTGTGGACCGTTCCAACCAAATACCGAGACGAGGATGAGAGCAATGGCATTTCCTTGTGGCACTCATAGCCCTTATGGCCTCATTCGGTGAAAAGGGGATTTTGAAGGCCATCCAGATACTAGAAAGGGATTCCAAAATTGGGATTCTGTGGACTGTGGGGACAAATGTGGAGATGAGGATGAGAGTAATGGCATTTCCTTATGGCCCTCATAGTCCTCATACGGTGAAAAGGGGATTCTGAAGGCCATCCAGATACTAGAAAGGGATTCCAAAATTGGGATTCTGTGGACCGTGGTGACAAAATACCGAGATGAGGATGAGAGTAATGACATTTCCTTATGGCCCTCATAGCCCCCATGACCTCATACGATGAAAACGGGGCACCGATGGCCCGTCGGGTAAGTGTCACCTGTAGCTATGTCTGGGTCTACTGGTAAGCCCAACAAATAGTGTAGATAATAGTCATATCACGGGTAGAACAAGCCAAATAATCTACTAAGGTAAGAGAGAGCCAGGAGTACATGGACAATGCCATCATATCATGGGTAGAACAAGCATAAGAATCGACAGGGACAGTCAGGATAATCAGTATACTAGAGTAGATAGAAGTCAGGTAGAACAGATAAGGTATAAAATATGTACTACTGAACGAGGATTCTTATGGAATTCGAGCTAGATAAGGAACACACCTTTTATGGATCTTATAACACTACATGGTGCTATTAGGGTCAATATTCTAAAATAATTCTGGCCCATTTTGGTGATTTCCGGTGAAAATAAGTCGTTCACGGGATCATCTGGGTAACTCGTTGTACTTCCATCGCATCGAACATACCCTCCAAACATACTCCCGTCTTATTAGATGCCTTTGGGTTACCTAGCAGCCGCGTGCTACTATACAAACCAAGATGGCGGCGTCCTGTATACAAAATGGAAGACGGAAACGCGTATTACCATAACAACACGGGCTGCGCATGCGCAGTGATACAACGTTTCACCATGAGGATGACATCACAATATGGCCGACCAAGCGCGTTACCATGACAACACAAAATGGCGGCACCCAGTCACGTGACTATGACGTCATTTCCGGGGTCCACCGCGGAGTTCACCAGATCTTGCTCGAAAGAAACGAGCACCACTCCTTTGATCCATGCACATGAACAATAATCCGTGCGCATGAAATGAAAGATATAAAAACTATGGTATAGGTTATTAAGTCAAAATGGCATCCATCCTGTGACCTTGGTATACTGGCATCCCACCATCTTAACGCTGAAATAGCAATTCTTAGGTCTACTTGTTCTTGTTTGAACCTAAGTTATCTAGGACCCTTCGGCCCTCGGTCGCTACCGCCTCCTCATATCTTCAAAAAAGGAAGGTCAGGAGGGGTAACCTAATGACCCGAGGTCCGTCCTTGTTAGGCATGCTTCCCCTTTTTTAACGTGCGATAGGCGAGTTAGGACGAACTGAAGTCTGCGTAAGACCTCACATCGCTGCACTCTGGGCCTGTGGCAGTAAGTAGGTGTATGCATGCGTGGTGGGAGAGGGGGGGATCTCTTGTTGAGACGTGGGGGCGCAAAAATATGTCAGCAAAGATATAAAATTCAGATGTCTAAAAGGGCCTATAAAGCAGCCATCGAAAAGTACTTCGCAATGCCGGGGGAATTTGGGATGGGACGTCACCTAAGGTTGACTGGGATGGCAACATATGCCTATGCCTGTCCGCTACATGTCTAATCTTGGCGATATTATATATATTTTTGGCAGGCCATGGGAAGGTTGGGATCAGTGGCGGGGGCATGCGAAAATGCACATAGCTCGCCCCCAAATAGAGTTACATTGCACCCCCCCCCCCCCTTCATAATAAATACAAACTGCCACATATGATTTCGACCCCCCCCCCCCCCCCCCACTTTCCATTTGGAGACTTCAAAACTGTTGATATAGCTTCGAAATTTGAGACTATTTCAGAGAGTCTCAGGCCCTTACCGTCAAGTTACCGATGATCTCGCCATCCTCCATTAGGCTCCAGAATCGCTCTCAAAGCTTCACAGTTAAAACTGAAAAATTTACCGAGGAAGGATAACCGGCCCCCACCAATGGCCTTACCTCCTCTAAGGAGGCTTCAGAGTCGCTTATAGAGCTCCAAAAAAATTATAATTCGGGGAGAGGTCCCGAATCCGGTGGCGGTGCTGCAGGAGGCCATGAAGGGGCATTTGCCCCCGACCACAGTCTTTGCAGCCACCCCCTCCCCCTCTCTCTCTCATTTGCCCCTCTCCAAAACTGTCACATCCAGCCACCCTCTATTACGCACACAGTGACTCTCTTTTCTTTATTTACATACAAACTCAGCTGATAAACATAAATCCACTGGAATTTGGCAAGTTCGGATGCAGTTACTTATGAGCCATGTACGTTTATAAACCTTGTCTCTAAAATTTGGGTCATCCAAAAATGTGGCGATCTACCCTAAAAGCCACCAGAAAACTTGATTCAAATGCACAGTGATTTTGTTTTGTCTGGGGGGCGACTCCCCGCCCTCCACTCCCGGGGACGGCATGTCGGCTTCTCCACTCAGGATACCCCTCCATACGGAACATGTCCACTACTTGCAGTCTCCACCACCCCCCCCCCCCCCCGCAAATACCACCGCCAGGTCACACAAATGGGAGAGGGTGATTCACCTGACTACACCCTTCCCTTCCTGTCTGCGGTCTTTGAAATATACACGCGTCATATCGCTCCCCCTCCATTGGAATTCTCCCCCTATAAAGGATTCTTGTTCCGCCACTGAACAGGATTCCCATGCATGTAAGTATATATAGCAGGTCCGTCTTTTGGGACAGCGGGGGTGGGGGTCCTGCTACCTTATGTTTTAATCCGTGCGCACAAAATAATAATCAGAGCACACGAGTTAATAATCCGCGGAGGCGAATTGATAATCGGTGCATACAAAATAATAATCCGGGCACAAGGATTATTATTTCGTTTGCACGGATTATTATTTCGTGTGCGCGTATTATCATTTCGCCGCACGTTATATTTATTCTAAGTAGTATGAAATGTGCCAAATGAGCCCCATCTGGGGGACTTCGGGGGGGGGGGGGTAGCATACCGCAGAAGTGACAGCATACCGCAGGGTATTGTGGGTGTCACGTGGGTTGTCATAGAAGCGGAGGAGAGCGGGCATGTTGTGACCTCATCCCGATAGTGATACGTGGTTTTAGTGAGCATGCACATTGGAGACTACCATCTTGGTTTCTATGTTAGCCTGTTGTTGCCATTTGACCTAATGGCCTCTAAACAGACGGGGCCTGTTCTAAGGGTGTGTTCGATTCAACGGGAGTCTTGCGAATTACCAAAATAAGCTCGACAGTTACCCCAAATCACCGACATCGACTTCATGTTACCGAAACAGAGTCGCGCGAAGTGTTATATGACCCATAAGGGGTATTTTCGATTGATGAGGTATGTACTCCGGTAGAACAAAAGAGCCCCATACTTGGAGTAAGATCGGTGTTTTGTTACTATAATTAAATTTTGTGGCGTGTTCTGACTACTCTCTGACCCAGGTATTCAAATGCAGGAGTTAGTACGCATGGCATAGCTGACGTGCATCAGTCAGGTCCTTAGGCAAGTTATGGCTACATGAAGAATAAGCAAGTAGAAGGGAATGGGTGGTGGTACAGTGCATAGTAAGTAGACAACAGAAAGGGGAAGTGGGAGGGAATGGGTAGTGTTAGCACGAATGGCGTAGCAATCAGACATCAGGTAGGCCCTCGGGCATGTCAGGGCTTAGGAAGAATAGGGAAGTTGGGGGGGGGGGGGATGGGTAGTGCTGGCATGCAAGACGTAGCAAGCAGATACCAATAGGCCCGTTGGTATGTCAGATTTTAGAAAGAATAGGAAAGTGGGAGGGAAATGGATGGTATTGCTATGCTTGGAGAAGGCAGCAAACATCAGACAGGGCCTTGGGCATGCCAAGACTTAGAGATAGGAAGGAAAGGAAGTAAGGATAAGGTGAGTAAATTGTGAAGTGGAAGTTGGACCCCGGTTTGGGATATTTACGGCCATGTTACATAGAGATACACTTGTGGAATCTCTTTCTGTTACTTGACTGGCCTTCAGGATGCCCTTTTCATGATATGAAAAGCCGACTGCAATGAGGGACAACTTGCCATTCTACATATCCTCTGGGTCATAAGGACCACGAGAAAATTCTTAGTGAGCCACAATTCGTCATTCCTCATATTCTCATATTTAGGGATGACGTTCCATGGAATCTTCTTTATTCTTCTCGTGTCGCACACCAACATCAAAATATCTGGCGATGTTTGTCACCTTAGGTAATATTTTGTAACTGGCCCTTTTGGGAGCCTAAGGAGGGCCCTAAATGTGGTCCGATTGGGACGGTTGAGGTGTCAATCTTCTTTATTCCTCGGGGCCACCCATCAACACCAAAATATCCTGTGATTTTAACCTGCTTTGGAGATATTTTGTAACTGGCCCTTTTTGGGGCCTTAGTAAGGCCCCTAAATGTATTTCGATTGGGGTGGTTGAGGTGTCAATCTTCTTTATTCCTCGGCGGCCACCCACCAACACCAAAATATCCCGTGATTTTTACTTGCTTTGGTGATTTTTTGTAACTGGCCCTTTTGGGGGCCTTAGTAGGGCCCCTAAATGTGGTCCGATTGGGGCGGCTGAGGTGTCAATCTTCTTTATTCCTCGGGGGCCACCCATCAACACCAAAATATCCCGTGATTTTAACCTGCTTTGGTGATATTTTGTAACTGACCCTTTTTGGGGCCTTAGTAGAGCCCCTAAATTTTGACCGATTGGGGTGGTTGAGGTGTCAATCTTCTTTATTCCTCGGGGGTCACCCATCAACACCAAAATATCACATGATTGTAACCTGCTTTGGTGATATTTTGTAACTGGCCCTTTTGAGGCCTTAGTAGGTCCCCTAATTATGGTCCGATTGGGGAGGTTGAGGTGTCAATCTTCTTTATTGCTCGGGGGCCACCCATCAACACCAAAATATCCCGTTATTTTAACTTGCTTTGGTGATATTTTGTAACTGGCCCTTTTTGGGGCCTTAGTAGGGCCCCTAAATGTGGTCCGTTTGGGGCGGTTGATGTGTCAATCTTCTTTATTCCTCGGGGGCCACCCATCAACATCAAAATATCCCGTAATTTTAACCTGCTTTGGTGATATTTTGTAACTGGCCCTTTTGGGACCTTAGTAGGGCCCCTAAATGTGGTCCGATTGGGGCGTTTGAGCTGTCAATCTTCTTTATTCCTCGGGGGCCACCCAGCAACACCAAAATATCCCGTGATTTTAACCTGCTTTGGTGATATTTTGTAACTGGCCCTTTTTGGGGCCTTAGTAGGGCCCCTAAATGTGGTCCGATTGGGGCGGTTGAGGTGTCAATCTTCTTTATTCTTCAGGGGCCACCCAGCAACACCAAAATATCCCGTGATTTTAACCTGCTTTGGTGATATTTTGTAACTAGCCCTTTTTGGGGCCTTACTAGGGCCCTAAATGTGGTCCGATTGGGGCGGTTGAGGTGTCAATCTTCTTTATTCCTCGGGGTCCACCCATCAACACCAAAACATCCCGCGATTTTAACCTGCTTTAGTGATATTTTGTAACTTGCCCTTTTTGGGGCCTTAGTAGGGCCCCTAAATGTGGTCCGACTGGGCGGTTGAGGCCACCCATCAACACCAAAATATCCGGTAATTTATTTATTGGTGCTTAAGGTCACATATTTCTTCACAATGGCTAACCATGACCGTGACAGTTTTAAGGGTGGAGGAAGCCAGAGTATTCGGAGAGAACCACCGAGCAACGGCGAGCAACTGTCAACTCCCCAACATACCAACTCCACACAAGCAGGGTTAGCATTGGCTGAAGACAGGTGCACCATCGACGTGCACTACGCCTTAGTACACGCCACCGTGCCCCCACGCGAGCAATGGGGGTGAAGTGTCTTGCCCAAGGACACAACGCGCTTGCCACAGGTGGGATTCGAACCGAGGACCTCTCGGCTTGCAGCCTGCACCTCTACCAACTGAGCCCCCACCCCCCCACCCCCATTAACCCATTATCTAACGCTAGTAGCAGACGATACTCGTCAAAAAAATTCTCGTGTAACTAAAAATTTTCATTTTTTGCATCCAAAACACAGGGTGTTACCCCTCATTGAAATGAGCGCAACGCGCTCGTTCGAATGAGGGGGTCATAACCTATGTTTTGGAAGCATAAAATGTAAATATAAAAAATACGGAATAGCGATTTTTTGTGTACGGTGCTGGCCGTTTTTGGCCGTTATTTTAGGTAAAAGTTTAAACGCATTTTGACCAATTACTCTCAGCCCCAAGGAAGGGACAAACTGACCTGGGGGCAATGATTAAAAAGATAGCTAAGTTGTTATAACAAGATAGCTAAGTTGTTATAACAAGTTAGCTAAGTTGTTATAACAAGTTACTAAGTTGTTATAACAAGTTAGCTAAGTTGTTATAACAAGTTAGCTAAGTTGTTATAACAAGTTAAGCTAAGTTGTTATAACAAGTTAGCTATGTTGTTTTAACAACTTAGCTAAGTTGTTATAACAAGTTAGCTAAGTTGTTATAACAAGTTACTAAGTTGTTATAACAAGATAGCTAAGTTGTTATAACAAGTTAGCTAAGTTGTTATAACAAGTTAAGCTAAGTTGTTATAACAAGTTAAGCTATGTTGTTATAACAAGTTAGCTAAGTTGTTATAACAAGTTACTAAGTTGTTATAACAAGTTAGTTAACTTGTTATAACAACTTAGCACAGGTAAAAAAAATACATCAACTGGCGTCAGAACGCTGCCGTAAGAATCCGCAAACCACTTTTTGATAATTATTTAGAAACGGCAACACGTTTTTTGCTCGCAATTTTAACACTGAGTCCTATGGGGGAAACCCATCTGCGGATTCTAAATCAGACGATACACCTCTTTTTCCTTACAATTTCATGTACGTTTTTTCACTCTTGAGCGATGTATATAGAATCCAGTGATTTTTGAATCCGGAAGCGGATTCTAAATCACCCTAAAAAACGACAAAATCGTGTACAGGTACACGATTTTAACACTGAATCCCTATGGAGGCGTACATCGATGTACGTGTACATGTACGAAATCGTATACATTTGATGCTTGAATCCGCAATTATTCTACTACTTACCCCACTCTTGTCAGCTGGGGTTCGGAGGATCTCGAAGGAAAATGTTGGAACATGGAAGGTCAACGTGGTCCTCCGCATGACCTCCGCGTGGAAATCCCGGGAAGTGAAGCAGTGCTTGTTTACTGTGGTAAACAAGCTCAGCTTTACTGAAAAATAGGACCAGTCACCAGTGCTTGGGGTGGAAGTCCTCTAAAATGGGCAACATGTGTATAAACAACTGATTAAATTTGATTTTATCTCCACGTTATTGTCATGATTAGCCATTGTGCAGAAACAGGAGTCCTTGAACACCAATAAATGAATAAATTGCACGTGACTGCAGTGTTTTGAAACAAAACAATTTTGAAGAAAAGAAGTAATTTTATATCGGCTCACATGAGACCGGCGTAGAAGCGCCTATAGCTGTATGTGTGTCTATGGGTTATCGTCGATAATATTGTATCCCGTGGGATCTGTGCTTATCAAAAATTAATTACAGAAATAGGAGGGGCTCGCCCCAAATGCACCCCGCCCGTGAGTCCGAAAATGTGAGGTGGCCGCAGGTCAGAAGGACATGTATAAAATATATTTTATACACGAATCAAAATCAGATTCAGGTCCTATGGATAGGAATAATCAGTTCAACTCTCTGCCAACTAATGCTGAAATATCACACCCTCAAGCAGCAAAACCAGGAATCCAACCACATCAGTTCCTTCTGATGGAGCTCAGCTCTGTCAAACAAGGCAAATCCGGCCAAATTACCAGCTACATTATTGGAGAAATTAGCGGTTATGAAACCTCGGCATCCAAACACTGATATGAAGAGAGTTAGTTGCAGTGTTGATAACACTCAACATCTAAAAAGTCATGTTGTTACGACGCTGGAGGCGCAACAGGGCAAAAATTGCATTTCAGATGGCGGAATAATGAGTACGCGGAAATGAATAAATGGAGAAATGAATGATAAATATATAGAATATATCCATAGCAGCTTCGTGTACCAAATTTTCACCACGAGTGGTGAACATTTGGTACACCAAGCTACTTTGGGTATATTTTATTTGTACCATGATCGTCAGACTAATAAGAATTTAAATGTTAAATAAATCAATATTCACACATGCGAATTTATTTTTGGTTTACATGAGCACCGGTGGCGGTACTTCCGCATGCAATTTTATCGCCGAAACGAAATAGAAAACGAAACGCGCAAATTACGGGGCCCTTTTCATTTTAATAACATAATAACATACTATTTCGAGTTTACGGATGCTTTATTAACATGAGACAATGTGTGTTTGTTAATTTTTGGTATCTTATGAGGTAAACTTATTTAAAAACATAACAAATAATTGCCGGTTTCATTTCACTCATCATGAGACGACGAGTGGTCAGTTTTCACAAGATTGCATTCAAGGCGAGGTCACCAAAGTCCAACTTGCATGTAGTTCCACTGTAGTTGTAAATTTTAACTATTGACACCCCATTGCTGGCCTGTTCACCACGGTTGGTGTGTAAAACGAAAATTTATGTCATAGACTTTTTATATATAGTAGAATAGGTAATCACGGTATAAAAAATAAATAGATAAATACGTGGCTGGCATACTTATAAACCTTTCATTAGAACTCCATCCATACTCACTAAACTATCAGTTACAAGTAGTTGAGGGGGTGACTTAGGCCCTACGAAGTGCACTCCTGTTTCTCCGGCCCTGTCTCATTGGTTGAGTCTGTGGCAAATCCCAGAAAAGGAGAATATCCAGTGATGGAAATGGTTATGTTTGTGTATTCAGGCATATGTACAACGGAAATATGCACAAAGAATTTTGCCATTCCACGAAAAACGGCCATCCACTAATTTGGACCGACCCATGCCTCCCATACTGCTAATGTTGTATATCGTATATTACTTGTAATTAAACCTCCCCGAGATACGATATAGGCTTGTGGCGTAACTTTCTCCTATATTTGAGTTTTAATCAGCACCACTAAAGATATTGCAGATCGTTCCGCGCCGAGTTTGATCTGTGACCGCAAGATGGTAATGGCGGAGGTCAAACATCCTTGAACTTGTTTGACCCGGGGTGGTGGATGTACACTATCCGCCCACACCTGGGGCCAGCCTTCCTCTGGGTGCCTTATAAAAGCGAAAATGCCCGAATATAATTGTTGAAATACACATATTATATGCTGTTACAGCAAAGAAAAATACTCATAAAGTTTATAAAATTATCCTACCTTTGGCTTATTTTTCTTTACTTTTGTTGGCATGAGATTATACGGTAAATGGGTTTTGATTAATCGTGGCGAAGGTGTATTTTCGATTGTCTTCAACCCAGGGTATAAGTATTCCAAATATGGAAACCGCACTTCAATGGTGTCATTCTTAGCTTTCGCAGTGTCAGCACCGTTACCCACCAAGTAAACGATCTCTTGTGCCCATGTTGTACCTAGCGAAAATGAAATGCAATACACATATTTACCAATCGTTAAAAGAAATACAAAACATACATTTTATTGAGCACAGAATTCGATCAGCAAGGGTGCTAGCTATTACGGTAAAATTAAAATCGAAGGATCTACACTAGTGGCAGCGGAACTAAACTTAAGATTGGTAGACACGGATCTAAAAAGCTTAACATACAGAAACTGTGTAAAGCTCTCATCTAAAATGAAACAGTTTGACCTATGTTCAATTAGACTAAAAGCCTTGCCCCGTGATTGATTGATTGATTATTTATTTCACAGTATACAAAAATACCGAATATATACATACATAGCTAAACAGTGATAGTACAACGAAGTACGGTAAATGGATAGCTTTCCATTCTCTTCACGCGGAGCTGTTACTCTACTCTACCTGATGCAGGACAACAGGTCCGACTAGGAAATGCCGTATAACCTATTTTAAGCTCCAAAAGAGAACAAAACTTGACGAGTTTAGTTGGTACATGATTTGATCGAGTACAAAGTTTAATTGAGTTTAAGACTTGAGGGCTGTCGTGTGTAAAAGTCTGTCTCCCTTCCAACTTCAGGCTGATGTATGTTGTAAAACATTTATTAAATTGTTACACATCAGACAATTTCAAGCTTAATAGAGTGAATGAATCAGGCTGATGTCTGTCATCATAGTAATATATTTAGTACACTATTTACCAAATTGTCACACATCAGCCAATTTCAGTCCTAATAGAGTGAAAGAATATCGTTGTTTGCTGTGCACAATAAATTACATCAAAACGGGAACCATGTCATGGAATAAGAGCCATCCGGGATGCAATTTCAGCAGAATTCTGTGCCATTCGGACAGAAATCAGAAGGGAGAGGTGCAAGGACAAGCCTAGAGAGCCGAGTGGAAATGTTACTGACAGCAGTCCATGCAATAAGTATTGTTATAATGAACATTAGTCTGGTAAGCTGCGATGAATATGTCTGTCTACTAGCTTCTTCTTAAAGAGAGATCTTTTGGTAATTATGCGCACATTTTTATCCAGATCGTTCCACAGTTTTGGGTATGCAAACACTGGGAATAGGTCCAAAGACTTCGTTCTAGTGCGCACGATTTCTAAGGAGTCTGTTTCTCTTGTAATTCGCGGTCTGTTCGTAGAGGTAAAAAATTAATCAAGGAGATGAGTAGTTTATTGTTATGCCAGTCGAATACAAATAACAACGACTGCAGCTTATGTAAGTCCTCTACTTTTAAAATACGATTTTTGTGATAAAGTGGGTCAGTTTGAGCATTAAAACGTTTATTATTAAAAATGCGTATAGAACGCTTCTGTAGGAGAGATACTTTTCTAACTGATTTAGAGTTGCCCCAAATGTGTATAACCCTATATTACGCCCTTATTCATAGCCATACTGCCACAGGCATAATATAGGGTTATCACCGATTCACGCGGAAGTAATGTCTACACTCTACTTAGGGCATAGTTAGCGCGAACTTTCGAATTCATTCTGACCCACCCTATTTCAATGTCCTGGCTCACAGAAGTAATCTTTTGCGTTGAATTTATTAAAAAGTATTTCGTTTTCTTTGCATTTAGCATTAGGTCGTTAGCAGAACACAATTCAAAATTTTTATTTAGTTCTCGGTTTGCATAATTGATCAGAATATTAATGTCTTTATCGGAGTTAAATAAGGTAGTGTCATCGGCGAAGGACAGGAGATTTAGCAGAGTAGTGCGGTGTAGATCATTAACATATAGAAGGAACAAAATGGGTCCTAAATCGAGCCCCGTGGCACTCTGCAGGCTAGTTGGGCTTTTTCGGAGTTATTTTATTTAAAGCTCACATACTGAGTCCTATTGGAGAGATAGCTCTTGAACCCATCATTACTAAATCCCCTGATGCCGTATTTTCCCAGTTTATTCAGTAGTATATCATGATTAATTATATCAGATACTTTGGAACTGTCAAGGAAGAGGGCAAGGCTGACTTCTCTTTGCTCTTTTCTTTTTATTATTCTCTAAGGCTACATGTTTTAGGAAATGCATAACAGGGTGTATGGTGGAATGTTGTTTTCGAAAGCCAAACTGATAAGGCTTTAGGATTTCAGGCCAGGCAATCTAGAAAATCAAGGAGTGCAAAACAATTGCCCTCCTCATATTTCTTGGGAGTGCAATTGCACCTGAAGTTTTCAATGCAAAGAACTTGTATGCTATTTTGGTTATATTCACTTCAAGGTATTAATATTGTGACTGAAAAATTGTACCATATTCAGCTACATGGTGGCAAAATTGAAACACATATCTTCTCATTATTAAATATGTTGCTTTCAATTCTAATGTGACTTCGAAATGCGACACAGAATGGGTCATGAATTATTGCGAATCAATACAACACTGACAAATCGTCCCCTGAGTTCCAATGTGTTCTCTGTGCCAGTCAGGGGACGAAATGATAATAGATTTTAAAGGCAGTCCCAAACACGTCTGGCATTCCAGAAAATCTAGGGGTGCAAAATATTGCCCTCCTCAATTTTTTCTAGGCGTGCAGTAGGCGTGCAGTAGGCGTGCAGCACTCCTGCACTCCTAAAGAATGCCAACCCAGGGATTTTCTTTCTATCCAGGAAACTAAGAAGTCTTTTATACACATTTTTTCCAAAATTTTCAAGAAGACTGGAAGTATACTCCCTGGTCGATAATTACCGAAATCATGGTCATCATTGGATTTAAATACTTGAATTACTTAAGCTATTTTCATCTGTACAGATACTATTCCGTCCCGCAATGAATTATTTGTAACGTGTGTTAGCGGCTCAGCTTGTGGGTCAATTGACGTTTTAAAGAGGCTGATTGTTATATCATTAAAATCCTTACTAAACTTATTTTCCATGGAATTCACCGTCATTATCACTTCAGCCTCGGATGTGGGTGTAATAAAGAAACTATTAAATTGTCTTCGTCCATATAATCTAAAAATGACTACTCGATTGTACAATTGACTCTCTGGTGTGATTACCTGTACCTGAGAAATAGGAATTTAATTTTTGGGCAATTTTGCCTAGATCATTAATTGTGGTACCCTCGTGGTTAAAATTGGCTGGTAATTTTGCTGTCCGCTTAGTCTTGTTTAATGCCTCATTAAGAATTCGCCATGTTGATCGCATATTATTTTTGTTAGCTTGTAACATATTTTTAAAATACATTGCTTTACTTTGATTCTTGATTTTATTGAATAACTTACAATATTTTTGTAATTTTGAATATTACTTTCATTCCGGATTTTTAATTTTTTGGCAAAAAATTTATCTTTTGTGATTGAGGATCTAATGATGCCCTTGGTCATCCACGGTTGGCGTTTGATAAATTTGTTATTAGGACGAACTTGTCTCAAAGGAAATGCTTCATTAAAAGTGTTAATATATATATTTAAAAAATGTTCGTAAGCCTGGTTTGGACAGTCAAGTTTCATTACGTCAATAAAATCAGTTTCTAAAGAATAGTTCTGAAATTAGCCACACTCTCTTCATTAATCATACGTTTCATTTGGGGCTCAATTTCTTCTGGTTTCTGAATTTTTCTTTCGTGGTACAAAATGGTCAGATACGTCTTTCATGATTATGCCTGAGGTGAATGGGGATGTAATTTGGTTGAGTATGTGGTTGAATGCACAGTAACTCTAGTTGGTTTGATAATATACGATAGAAAACCCTGACTAAAGACTAGGGTGGTTTTTGTATGTAATTCCCATTTTAAGAGATCAATATTAAAATCACTTACAATATATGCTAGTTTATTTTCTTGTTTCACTTTACCTGTTATTTCATTAAGTTTCTGTAGAAAAAGATCAATATCAGGCTTGGGTAAAGTATTGGGTCTATATATAACGCCCACTATTTTTGAGCATCTGTCTATTGTTAGCACAACAATGAGGGATTCGATGATATGGGGAATAAAAACAGTAAGAGCATCCCGAACCTTGTAGACGACAACCCCTTTCCGAATAAATAAGCCCACCGTTGTCATCGTCGGGGCGTGATCTCTTTATTAATTCGTGATAGCTTTCTATAGTAGGGCCTTTGTTATCCTGAATGTTGATTATTTCCGTTCGTCCAATGACATCAAACGAGGTATCGGGTTCTTGTAACTGGGACAGTAGTTCTTTGAGTGAGTCCTAGTGAACACGAATGCTTTGGCAATTGATACCAAATAGTGAAAAAGACTTGCTGACACTTTTAAATGCGCAATTAAAACTTGTCGGTTCATAATAATTACAAACACAAATTTGTTTTCTGAATGGAGATTCTGTCTTCTCATAATCGACACAGAGTCTCTCATTATAATAATAATAACTCTTTGGCCAGCCGCTGATTTGTCGCGGTCCTCATAAGAGAAGGCCATTTTTCCCCCTGCACCCCACCCCTCTTCCCCTCCTCTCCTCCTAGCATTCAGATATAAACTGCTTAATAGTGTCCCTCACTTCCTCTTTTTCAATTTCTTCAATAAGCATTCCTACCCTCTCCCTCGTGCCCCCCTTCAGCCATCTATCCTTTGTTTCTTCACCCCACTTCTGCATTATTCTTCCAGTAAATTTTATTCTATGAGGTATATACTGTGGGCATTCCAAGAGAAAATGTTCCAGGGTCTCCACTACTCCAGAGTGGCACATGTGGCATCCCTTTTCCCCATCTCTCCCAATTTTTCCTCGAAGCTCCAGTGATCTTGATCTCAGCAGTGACCCTCCAAAGGTGCCATCTAGGTACTTCTCAAAAGCTGGCTTTTCTTTATATTGTAACCCCTGCAGTGATCTTTTCACGCTAACCCCTGCTCGCCAGTTTCGATTGCAATCTTCCATGACTCTCTCTTTGACAAACCTTTTGCCTTCTTTCATTCCTACTTCTATGTTTGTGACATCTATAGAGTAATTGTCCATTAGTTCCCTCACATGTTTTGACCACCCCGTTTCTATATTAGAATTCCAAATGGTATCGAGCATCAATTTGCACCACCGGTTGTCAGGCAGGTTTCTCAAGTAGTTAAAGTAACACAGTTTTCCCAAATCTACCCTGTCCTTGATTTTCATCCACCCAAGCTCCCCCCTTACTGCTTCCAAAGCTGCAGCATTACTCGACCCTGTTATCCATCTGCCGGCATCATTCTGAGTACTTTCCAACTTCTTAATAACGGTTTGGTTTAATGGAATCACGTCCGTGCCATACGTTATACTTGGTAAACCCACCCTCTCCCACAGTGTTTTCCCCACAAAGACCTTGTTGAAACTATTTTTCCCTAAAAGTTTTAGTTGGTTCAGAATTCTTTTCCCCTTCAGAATCAGTTTGGCTGAGTAATTTCTGTACACCCCTCTTCCCGTTATATTTATGCTTACCCCTAGATACTCATACTCTCCCGTTTCTCCTACAGTGATTTGTTTGCTTTCCCCTTCGGGGATTGAGAACTCCCCCACTCTCCATCTCTTCGTCATATCTACCTTGCGTCCAACGGGTATTACCTTGCTTTTATTTTCATTTAGTTCGAGCCTACCAACAATTTCCAGCAATTTCTCTAGCCCCTGTTCAGTTCTAGACATTAACACCATGTCGTCCGCAAAGAATAAGCCTGGTATCTTTATGTCTCCAACATTTACCCCCTCCGCACTCAATTAGTTCGTCCCCTAAATCTTTAACATACAATGCAAACAAAATCGGTGAAAAGATACACCCCTGCTTGAGGCCTATATCCATAGGGACTCGTTTTGTAGTGATACTCCCTAGACTGAGTTGGCTTTGCACATCTGTATACAGTGCTTTCATGATTCCCACAAAGTCATCCCCCAGTCCGATGCCCTCGAGCTTTCGCCACATACCTTCCCTCCACACTCGGTCGTACGCTTTTTTCACATCTAGAAATGCCAGAAACATCTTTTTCTTTTCAGCCTTTGTTGATTCTATCAGTTGGGTGGGTGTAAATAGGTGATCAGTGACTCTTCGTCCTTTCCTGAAACCATTTTGAATTTCTCCTAAAAAACCTTTCTCTTCAATAACTTCCTCTAGTCTACCGTATATGACCTTACAGAATACTTTTCCGATGTTACTACTAACTGATATCCCCCTATAGTTATCTAGAACTTCCTTATCCCCCTTTTTGTGTATGAACGACACCTTACTTTCCCTCCACTCTCTGGGGACCTCTTGCTTTCGCAGAGCCAGGTTGAAAAGGTTTGTCAGGACTTCAATAAGTGCCTCCCCTCCATTTTTGAGGAATTCGTTCGGAATTTCATCAGTCCCTCCCGCTTTACCATTTTTTAATTTCGAGACCACGTTCCGCACTTCTTCTGTCGTTATTTCGCTACATACACGATTGGATAGGTTCTCCTCCACCAGTGTATTTCTTTTTGGTGGGGACCCACTGCCCCATCGCCTACCGTTTATCTTTTCCCAGTGCTTGACTAACTCTGAAGCGATACGGCCTTTATCTTCTGTACTTTCCCCATCCACTTTGATACTCTGCACACTACTTTTCTCCCGTTTATTTACCCAGTTCCAAAATACGTTTGAGCTCGAACCCCCCCCCCCCCCCCCCCACCCCCCCCCCCCCGTTTTCTTTATTGTTCTCTCAAGACTGCAATTGCGCTCCTTCCTATTATTATTCTTTATCTCATTCACCTTTTTCCGTGCCAGTTCATATTCTCCTTTCATTAGTCTCGTGTCATTGTTATCCACCCCTTTAAGCTTCCTACTTCTTCTGTAAGCAGCGCAGTTTACCTTCCTTTCTTTTATAGCCTTTTCCAGTCCCTCGTTAACCCTGTATCCAAGCTCTCTCGTTGGGACCCTCACCCTTCCTATACAATCCTTCCCTGCCTCTGTTAGGCTATTTACTATGCCATCTGAAATACTCTGGACATTTGCATCCCTAGGTATACATTCAAGATTTGGTTTTAGTTTTTCCCGAAACTGCTTCCAGTCGGCTCCTTGTTTTAGTCCCCAAACTTCCTTGAAGGTATTTCTGTCTCTATTCGTCTTTTTGCCCATAATCTTAACTGTTATCAGGTTGTGATCACTACCCAAGTCATGTTTTCCCTCGTCATCTATTTCTACATCTATAACCTCCCTCCTTACGCTAATGTCAGTGAGTATATAATCAATTATTGTTTTCTTATCGTTCCTCTCCCAGGTCCATTTACCCTTACATTTCGCATCCCTGTTCAGGATCTTTAAACCAAGCTCTTTTGATAGGTCCAACATCTTCCTCCCATTCGTGTTAATTTTCCTATCACCTCCCTGTATGCCCTCCTCCTTATCCCCGATGTGCCCATTGAAGTCCCCCAGTAGGACAATACTGAACCCTCTGCTTTCAAGCTATGTGATATTCGATCTAAGAGTTGTATATATTGAATCATTCCACTCGGGCTTACTTCCCTCCACTGCTAAGTATACAACACCAACGGCAACACTCCTGCTTCCTAACTTGATTTTTGCCCAGACTATTTCGTTGGATACTGGAATCTGAGTCCTTGCTTCTGTGAGATCTGTAATCAATGAGGGCTGTAATTCCTCTTTAGCGTAGATGCCAACCCCCCCCACCCCGTTTCTGACCCTCAGTTCGCCCAGCTCCTATCCACACGCAACCCTTCATCTGATCAACCCGCTCATCCCGTCGTATCCACGTCTCACTTAGACCCATTATATCGATGCTTAAAGTCAAACTCCACATGGGTTCCATGCTCGGCCAGATCTATATTACCTATTATTAAATACATGACAGCCATCAAGTGGATCGAATAACTTGAATCTCTTCAGTAATGTACATGAAATTAAACGTACTCTACTTTCAGCTACTCTTAATTCTTTTTATGTGGTTTCGGGGTGATCTATTTGGTGAATGGTTGGGAAATAAGAGTAAAAGCCCAGTGCAGTGTGAGCAGATAAATGAGTTCAGCACGGATCGTAACACAAAAACAAAGTGCTATATACAAGTTGGGGAAGTATTCTTTCCATGGCACCTGCTGAGTTTCTGGCTCTGAAATATATTTAGCTTTGGAGAAGTACGAAAATACTCTCAAGTTGTGGATCAAATAATACTTTCAGTTGTGGATCAAGTAACTTGGGTTGTTTCAATAAAAGAGTTTCATTGCGTGAGCCAATGGTCGAAACATAAAGGTGTGCAATAAAAGCAATATTTCCGAGTAAAAACCCTTCTTCAGGTGTTGATGCTTATCTTTCCCATTGACAGAGGCGAGTTGTGAACGACTGATCGATAAACAATCAGTGAGGTGGAAATGAGGTCACTTTGAGTAATACTATATTTCTCTTTATGAGATAATTTTGGAGTGATATGATGTTTCTCTTTAGAGGAAGAACTGTGAATATTCTCAGATGGAGAGATCGACCTTCACGATACAAGCTCCAAGAGCTTGCATCGCCGAAGCAAATGTCTATATGAGCTGAATTTCCTACTGTTATGTTGGTATGAGGAAGGTTGTTCTCTCTATGGTTGTTGATTTTCCTGATATTAACATTGGGGTTCTCTTTTTAACATATAATTTGGATCTTCAAATAGAAGATACAAGATACAATTTGGAGGTCAAATGTCAGTTACAAGCTTCATGAACTTGTTTTATCTAGAGTATCCATGGGTAATTAGTCTTTTTTATTGTAATATTAATATCCATTTTCTACTTTTAGGTTAAGGTAAAAAAAAACCTTGATCACGAGACCTCGCGTAGTTTCTTCTTTGTTTACTGCTCAAGCAGAATATGATTCCGTCTGACGTCACCACGCGAAATGTTTGAAATGACGTTGTACGTTTCATAATTATCTCATACAGGAGGTGATTTGCAAACCTCTTCATATTTCGAGATTTTTCACCGGCGCAGAAGGCGATGTCCCGAATGAAGTGTTGTTTAAATTAAAAATAAGTTTACGATTAGAACTAAGATGGAGTGACCTCGACGGCTCGACCTTTATCTGAATAATTGATTATTTGTCAAGTGAAGTTGTGGGGTACACGAGAGGTTTATTTTCTAAACTTGTTTTCGTTAAAATGTGCTAAGTTCATTTTCTCACAATAACTTACAATATTAATTTCAATTTTTCAACAATATTAAATTACGAAACAATACATTATGGAAATAATAATCAACATTGAGACATTTTATACTACAATGTAACTATAAAAAACCCCCACATTCCAATCATGACTCATGATGCGAAACATCCCTCGACGACCATAGCGGCGATTTGGGGACAAACGTGAGATGGCGTACCCCACTCTTGTCAGCTGGGGTTCGGAGGATCTCGAAGGAAAATGTTTGGACATGGAGGGACAGTGTGGCCCTCCGCTGGCTTCTTTACACATGATTTCCCCATGAAAATCCCGGGAAGTGAAGCAGTGCTTGTTTACTGTGGTAAACAAGCTCAGCTGTACTGAAAAATAGGACCAGTCACCAATGCCTGGGGTGGAAGTCCTCTAAAATGGGCAACATGGGTATAAACAACTGATTAAGCTTGATTTTATCTCCACGTTATTGTCATGATTAGCCATTGTGCAGAAATATGTGACCTTAAACACCAATAAATAAATAAATTGCACATGACCGCAGTGTTTTCCAACCAAAACAAATTTGAAGAAAAGAAGTCATTTTATATCGGCTCTCATGAGACACGCGTAGAAGCGCCTATAGCTGTATGTATGTATGTCTATGGGTTATCGTCGATAATATTGTATCCTTTGGTATCTGTGCTTATAAAAATGAATTACAGAAATATGTGGCCTTAAACACCAATTTTTATTTCCGTAATGTATTCTTTCTTCAGAAAGAATACATTACGGAAATAAAAATCAACATTGCGACTTTTAATACTACAATGTAACTATAAAAAAACCCCAGTTGTCACTTCTTTACCCAATCATCAAAACTATCCAGCCCAATTAACCCTTTACCCAACATAACAGCAAAAACCGGCCAGCGTTATTCACAGAAATCGCCAATTAATATTCATTAGTTTTTTTATTTTTTGTCTCAAAAACACAGGTTATGACCTCTCTTTGGAACGAGGCCACTGAGCTCGTTCCAATGAGGGGTCATAACCTATGTTTGTGAGACAAAAAAAATAAAAAAATAGTTATTCAAGAATTTTGTTTGCAAGTGTCGTCTGCTTTTCATGTTAGGTAAAGGGTTAACAGAAATCGTCATCCACTTTTTTTCAATTTTGGCCTCAAAAAATACACTCTAAAATCGATTGGGTTAAAAATCAACCCAAGTCAACTGAGTGAAAATGAACAATTGGGTTCATATTCACTCAACCCAGTTTATTTGGGCTGAATGTTAATCCAACTGATTTTAGAATGTAGCTAATGACGTTTCACTGGAACAAGCTCCCGACACTGAGGTGCCAGAAGCTATGGTTTTGAGGCTAAAAAGAGAAATTTGTAGTCTTTAATTATTGAAGACATTTTTGAAAGTGTCGTCTGGTGTTCGTGTGTATTGGATAATTTTATTATATTTTCCCCAAAACAAAGATGGGGATATGATTTAAAAGACTAGGGAGGTAGTATGGTTTACTTCCCCACCCCACACTGATCTACACTTCCACCTCAGTAGAGTATAAATGACAATTCTAGCCCACTAAGCAATGCATTTCTGGCCCACTAAAAAATTGGAATTTAGTTTGAAAATTTTCTAAAAGAAAATTAAGGTGGGTCGGTATTCGAGGAAAGATAGGCTAAGGTTAATCCAATGGGGCTAAGTTTAGAAAATAAAAAAAATAAAGTGTGCTTGAACAGACGTTCTTGGAGACCTTTTTTCCATACAAATTTCCCATTGGAAATAGTAAAGGTACGAAGATCGCCTCCCTCAAATATCTGCGAAAATGAATTTTTCTCCCATCATCGCCTTTTTGCTCAGATTTATTCCCATGGGAAATGTTTTGAGAATTGTAGAAATGGGGGTTTTCCTCCTTTCATGTTACTCCTTTTGGCCCTCGACATCCCCCTAAGTTCCAGTTTTCATCATTTTACTCAGTACTCAGTGTTAATCCAATAGGGAAGTTTTGAAGAATTGTAAGAAACGGGGAGTGGGCTGGAACAGACGTTCTAGAAGATCTTCTTTTCTGTACAAATTTCCCATTGGAATTTCTAAAGTGCTGGGACCTCGGCATCCGTCAAGTTTGTAATTTTCCAATTATCGCCGATTTGCTCTGTGTTATTCCAATGGGTAAGTTTTGAAAAATTGGAAGAAATGGTGGTTTTTTGTTTTTCTCCTCCTTTGTGACATCGAGAAATCTCAGAGACTGAGAGGAATAATAACGTCGCCATCGCCACATATACTGCGACTGCGACCTTGTGAAAGAAAAAAATATCTGTTTTTCTTATAGGATGGCATGTGACTAATTTCTCGCGATTTCGAGCTTATGTTCTCGAGAAATTGAGCATGTCCAATACGAGCACATTTTAGATTTCTCGCAAAGTGTGCTCGAAAACCAGGAGATGACACGTTACTTTTTTCGAGTCCAAAATTGGATCGGAAATCGATGTCTTGTCGATCATATATCGGAGATCAAGCAAAAATAAAAATCTTCGAAAATCCCGGGATCGTTCGATTTGAACAGTCCGAGAATTCCTTGTGTTTTTTTTCACAGGATGATGATGGATATACGGGAAAAGCTTCGAATATATGAATACAGATCTTCTGCATGAGAAGTTTCTCAGAGATGTCTTCTGCAGAGCGTGTGCCCATCTTGCTGATTTCAAATTCCTAGAGTGATGAGCGAGAGATGTACGGATTACATGTCGGAGGGATTAATCGAGACACACATCTGTTACACTGCGGAACACAAAGACACCATAATCCCATGTTTTGCATCAAGGTTGGAAAAGCTCAACGAGGTGTTGTATTAGTGGAAGAAAATGATCGACTGTCGAGAGCAACCAAGACCTTTGGACTTCGAAACTGGGCGATTTCGGAAATTCTGAGAGAACTCATGAACTAAGAATAAGGAAGTATTTTGCATTTCTTACTGGATAGTTTGGAGCCCGAGTGATGACATGGTTACTAGTTCGTGCCAGTGAATTACTAATCTATGAGAATGTATTACTAATCTGTGCAAATGGTTTAATAATCTGTGTGGACAGATTACTAATCCATTCAAATTGATTACTAATCCGTGTGAATGGATGACAAAGCGGTGTGAACAATTACTAATCCGAGCGAACGGATTAATATACAATGATTTTTCACCCTTGGCACCTCACTGTCAACACTCATTACATGAGTCCAATAAGGGAAATGTTAATTTATTTTATGGTTTCACCGCTGCAGACGTTTCACTCAATATCTGAGAGAACACTATGTTCCAAAAATGATGAGTTTTGAAGTGGATCCCAATTCTCACAAGATTTTGAACCTAGGAGAACCAGCGCCTCCCATAGATGCTGCCACCAAACAATACGTTGATGTTGTTGAACAAAAGATCGTTGATGCTTTGAACGTTGAAAAAAGTGAATTGAAGACTGATCTGAAAGCTGGATTCATTAAGATCATCAATCTGACACAAATCAGTGATGACGATTCCGAATCGATCAGTCAATAAAGGCATTGTGGATTCTGCTCTCACGAAATCTCAGACTTGTCTAGCATGTGGACAATCTCTATCTCAACAAATGATTGGGAGGAATGATGGAGTGTGGCGCCAACATGAATGGTAACAAATTATTCGGACTTGAGGCTGATCCAAAATACAAATCGAGTGCAGTCAGCGGAAAATAATTGGATGGCACTGAAGTCGAGAAAACCGGCGATGTGATGGAAGGCGATCTGGACATGGGAGGTAATCGAATCCCGAATATATGCGATCGTGAGTTGATGATGAACGCCTGTACTATGAATTGGGTCCGTAAAACAGTTAATCATTGTGTGGCACGAAGTGAGTGATGCATTAGGTTCTGGCAAATTAGAATGCTCCTTCAGAAATGGAGGGAATGGACCACTACACGGTCAGGTAGGGTATCCCATGTCGACAGGAGGATGCATTGTTCAATTTAGTCTGACTTCTAACGACTTGAAGAATAGAACTGATGTGAATGTTATAGGAAATGGCATAGAAAACGATAGATATAAAGTCGCGAAGATGGAGAATCAATATTGCAATACGAGCAAATTCAGAACACTTTTGAGAGTCGAAGAGGGATATTAATTAATTGAATTAATTTCAAGACGAAGATGACTAATCTCGAAGCTACCTCTTCTATAGTGTCTGTATTGATCAAATGCGATCCTTTGGATCTTTAAAAAATTGGATAAGCTTTTTATCAAATTGAACACATGAAGTACTTGTATAAAAAAATAAGGAAGTTTTGAGAAACATTAAAATTGTTTAATAGTAATGTTTCTCAAATCTCCTCTTTTTATCTTTTTTATGTTTAAGTTTTTATAAGCTTTTTTTAAAGTTGTTTTTGAATTTTTTTGCGCTTTTGATGTCTGTAAATTCTTTTTGAGTTTTGATATGTATTTTTTCAAGCTGTTTTCAGTTACTGAATGACAGACATTTTCCTTCCATCTAACTGAAACGTCAACACTCAGATATAACAATTGCAAAAAACTGCGGTTTGCCTTTGTACTGTCGAGTTGGCTGTCAAACAGCATCTTGATCATAATGTCCAGAATGGTGCTCTTGAGTTTCTCACTCTGTTTGTTGATGTCGAACATGAATAGGGGATAGAGCACCTTGCATTTAGTGGGCATCGTGTTTGGATGGCTTATCAATTCGAATATTCACGAGATAATATTTCAATTTGAAGTCTGTAGAGTCGCCTTATATCCTAGAAAAGTCATTCTTCTCAAACGGGGCGTTGTAATCTAATCTATGTCCGAATGTCTTGTGGAATTGAGAAAGACCTGCATGTTGCTCAAGTTGCAATGAGCGAATAGAGATGGATTCTATTCTTGAGATCCGATCTTGTCCATCTGAAATCCCACTATGATGAAACACGGTCTTATTGAAGAAGACGTCACTGACAATCTCTATCGCACGTTTCCTGCTAAATCTCACCAGTAATCTGGATTTTTATTCGATGATCTTGAAGATTTTCATTATTTCCTCATCGTTCGGTAGTACATGTGACATGAACTACGACAAATTGCTCAAATGCACCTTTCCAGCATCCATTGTGGCATCATTATATTTTTTCAGAATTGGTGTGAGTTTGTGTTTTAATCCCTAGACGATTTTTATCATATATACTGTTGAAAAGATGAACGATGCGTGAGATAAAGTGATGACGTCATCATTAGCATAGTCGCTACCATCCTTTTTCGACAGACATCCTTCTGTTTGGAGATAAATTTCACTAGGATGGAGAAAGAAATCTTGTATTTCGATACTGAGTCAAATCTCCCTCATTATTGAGACTAATTCCTGCCAAAGATAAATATTTGTGCACTTCATACTTTTGAATACTTTAATCTTTCATTATACCTTGCGTTATATCTAATGTGTTCATCATTTTTTTTATTTCACTGTAATTTTAAATATTTGCTTTATTTTCATTTTTCTTA
This sequence comes from Pictodentalium vernedei, assembly GCA_031216915.1. Lineage (NCBI taxonomy): Eukaryota > Metazoa > Mollusca > Scaphopoda > Dentaliida > Dentaliidae > Pictodentalium > Pictodentalium vernedei. Next base: position 233,504,330 of record CM062296.1, read on the forward strand.
TTATATAGATGTGAAAAAAATTTGTTCTCATCTTTTTTAAATGTGGTCTTTTACAATCATAAAACTTTTCCATGATTTCTTCACCATCTAATGCTTCTATCTCCTAAGTGATGAGATCGGTATAGAAAACTCGAACTACCACAAAGATTTCTTCTGTCCATCTAGGTGTGTTTTCTTTTTCAAAATGTTTTTCCACTTGTAAATTATCACTCAATCATCCCAAACACATTAAGGTCGTTTTGTCATTGCAGTCGCCATCTTCAACTAATATAGATTCGCATAGACTTTCTTTTCATTTTGCAGATCATTAGCTTCCTTGGGTGTCATCTTAATGGAAATGTGACACGTTTTGCTATAGTAATTGACCAAATCATCTTAGATATTCAGGTATTTCTTAGTCGAGTTGGCTGTGAAATATCTGTGCATTTTTCCTTCATTGTTCTATTCCATCATTCGGCCATGCTCACCTTCTCTTCGTTTTCAGTGGAATAGATGTCGATGAGTCGATGGACCTGAATATTGTAAAATGTTCGACCTTTTGTCTAGCCATAATTTCTTAGGCTTTCGCAAAGAAAGCTGAAGATATTTTATACCTCTTACCAACACAGAGAATTTATCCTTTTTGCCGAGAATATAGCAATACTCCCGATCAGAAGTCCTTCAGAAAAGTCGACATCATGTCGCTTATGGAATTGGTTTTTGTATTGGCCAACACTTTGATCTCTTCTTGTTTCTCGAACTTTAATGGTAATTTTTTACTCACGAATATTCCGACCGGGCAACGCCTGCCCACTATCGCCAACGTGGCAGGAATGATGGCCACAGCCGATGGGAGACCCATTCCATCAACTCCCAAACCAATGGATAAGGTGATTAGAGTCAGATCCAGTCCGTCAACCAGTTTAGTCATTTGCACATACTTCTTGAGCAAAAGACGTCCATCCCCATGTGGACTATCAGGGTTAAGTGCCTTGCCCAAGGACACAACGCGGGAGTCCGAATGGATCGTTCAGACAGTCATCCACCCGAGGACTAACACGTTGCTTAACTTCGGTAATCTAACGAGAACCGGTTACCGCAATGCCACAACGCCCCCGAAGTATTATCTGCAGAGTGTTGACGTTGGCAGTTATGTTGATGGAGGTTCCGCAGTAACCGTCGATCTTTATTCTAATCTGGATGAGTTCGTTCAGATCGACTATGTCATAACTGCCTTTGGGAATGTGACTCATGAACCAATGCATTCCATTGGAATACCAGATGTATTATTTTTCTCCATGATGTTTGGAAACAAGTAGTACATCTCCAGATTTACCAGTGCCATCTAGTATCTCTTATCCCTCTTCAATTCAATTGGCAGATTGAATTTCGTCATGAATTGAGTCTTGTCATCGCTCACCTCAACCAAAAAAGATTCTTTGGCAGTCATATTATTATCGGTTGTTCTTTTTGTGTTCTCGGCTATCATTTCCATTAATTGAGTTTCGGATTCTCGTGACATTTTTTTTCTTTAAATGTTATTAATTATTTATTTTTATTTTTATCACTTCTTCTATTCAATATTATTATTTTTTTCTATTCATTATTAATTGCAATTTCCCAGAAAAAAATTAACGAATCCATACCTAAATTTTCCATGGTATTTGCGACGCGTTAAATTGATGACTTTGAAATTAGAAATAGACAGAACGCGAAGTGTGTTTGAATCGGTGGGTGTTTTACATAACGGGTTGGAATGGCGTAGTCATATTTCGCGAGAGCCGTGGGCTCGAGCGAAATATGATTACGCCATTCCAGCGAGTTATGCAAAACACCCACTGATTCAAACACACATCGCGTTTTGTGTTTATTACACAACCCATGCATTAAAATTCATTTAAATAAACAAATTTCAATTCCGATGTTTAACCCGGTGAAGAGTTTGTTTTAACTGAAGCTGCACTGATCAAATGGATCGATATAAAATCAAAACAACCTTTTCGGAACCAGTGTTTGTTGAAATTCGTATCGCTGTTTACTAACAGTTATGGCCACCAAATGGTTAGGCGTCAATGGTCTGGTGCCCATTCACGCCTAACCATTTGGTGGCCATTACTGTTAGTAAAAATATAAGTACAAATATGTGCAGAATTGCAAAACAGCTGGGAGAAACGTTTTTAAGAGAAGTTCGAAGCATGTCAAGATGTATGAAGATTTACCGAAATAAAGTTGACCAATTTAGATATAATGGGATCCACAAAACGAGACGGCCACGGGACTGGATTAATATTCTGGTTGGAAATGATTGGGTTTTTTAAAAATATTATCTCATTTTTGGCTAATTGTTTGTGAACCGACTTTATTTTGCTTTGGACGTTTTCATTTTCACACTATACAACAGACGGTCGATGATTGTATAACGAAATTGGAAACTTTTCGAAGCGTAACTAAACGGTGCATTAAAAAAAAGTCCCGGCTTGTATATCACCCGTTGAATACAGAATCATTTATATCATAGCGGCGATTCCGTTGAATACAAGGGTTTAAAGTTTAATGGATATTGTGCCGTTGTTCACTAAAGAACTTGCTGCCTTAGGAAAATGGGGGGTTAATGTTTTGCGCTGTTTTGTTGGCGAGTTCAAATAAAAGCCGACTGCCTTAAAAACTATGCCTTGCTGGCTTGAAGGGTTCTGCACGATTTCCGAAACTCGTAATGAACTTGATTTGAGTTGAGCGTCAGTTTTTGCACGAGAAAATCACTCAGGTTGGAGAGTTAATCTGGGAAGGTTTTGATCAACAAACAAGTCAGTTCAGGATTGGATCTTCTCGAGGTAGGACCTATTTAGATTGGAAAAATTATTGCGGATGAGTGGGCTGGCCAAGTTGAATTAAGTTAATGATTCTGTTGTGGAAAAATGACGTAAAGTTTCCTGATTCGCATCATTCGACGAATGTGGAGGGGGTTTAACAGGAATTCTTTTCACGATGTCGAGTGATTGGAATCAGAGGTGAGTCGCAGTACAATTTCTGTTCATGACCGAATCCATGGATACATATGGATATATATATTTTTTTTGTTCATTCAGTGAGCTGATAGCTATAGCACGATTGTTTGATTTTTCGTGGTTTCTCTACGGAAAGTTGAAGTGGCCATAATATAATATTTGAGGGAATTCTCAGTTGGCGAACTTTGGTCCGTCAACTGCGAATTCTTTCCACATTTATGAAGGATTCTTGTTGAATTATTGGCCTGGTGTTGGAAATGTGGCCTGGCGAGTTACACAGGTAAATATTCGGTGGAATGCTGAGTTGGCGAATTCGATTCAACAGCTGCTAATTCTTCCATTATCAGTAGATAGTATTTGCTATTTTCGCCTTGCCTTGGCATTTGGTATGTTCCTGGGAATATTATCATTTATTTGATTTTTCGTGGTCCCTCTTCGGAAAGTTGATGTGGCCATAACATAACATTTAAGTTGAATTCTCAGTTGGCGAACTCTGGTCCGTCAATTACGAATTCTTTCCACATTTATGAAGGATTCCTGTTTAATTATTGGCCTGGTGTTGGAAATGCGGCCTGGCGAGTTACATGAGTAAATATTTGCTGGAATTCTCAGTTTCCGAATTTCGATTCGACAGCTGCGAATTCTTCCATTATCAGTAGATAGTATTTGCTATTTTCGCCTTGTCTTAGCATTTGGTATGTTCCTGGGTATGTTATCATTTATTTGATTTTTCGTGGTTTCTCTACGGAAAGTTGAAGTGGCCATAATATAATATTTGAGGGAATTCTCAGTTGGCGAACTTTGGTCCGTCAACTGCGAATTCGTTCCATAGTTGCAGGGATTCTTGTTGAGATATTGGCCTGGTATTGGAAATGTGGCCCGGCAAAATTCACTAACAGAATTACGTAAACATTGTGGCTTACGAATTGCGATTGGCCACCTGCGCGTAGTACATTTATGGATTATCTGATACAAATTATAAAGGAATTTCTTGGCAGTAAGCTTATGTTTGTTGCCTGGAAATTCTTATCTTGTTGGCTTAAATTCCTTCTGAGGTTCATTCAGTGGATACTTGACTGATGCCCTGGCATCGTTGTTTATAAATAAAATATATATTTACAGCTTATTTAAGGGTTACTTGTATGTATGTTATCCAAACTCTACAGAAATTTTGCTTGCCATTATCGGGTTGTCCGTCTGTGCCTCTCACAGGCATCATCTTGAACTTCGTGGGGTTCCGACCGGCCCACCAAAACTGCGACCCACCATTCTTGTGTACTAAGCCCGGTCGGAAATATTTTGTTGTGTATATTTTTGTCGGATATATCTCAACCACCCGGTGTGATGTGATTTCTTAAATCGCACCACAGCGGATGATTGAGCTATTCTGCTCAATACAATAATCTTTTTTCAAAACAATGTTGGGCTGAGGTGGGGATTCGTCACAATGTGTAATAAGGTCCACTATCCCACACCGACTTTCAAAATCTCCTGAATTCATATTTGCTCATGTCGTTGACCACATGGTTTTTGTAAATATGATTGAGATTCCTGATATCTTGTTGAAACAGACTCATTTTTGTGACATCCTCGAACGCAGTAAAATTCACATCATTTCCTTTTTCTCCAACATCAGATCATGGAAGATCGTGAGATTTCTGTCCTCTGTATTAAAGTCACGAGAATCGGGGACATCGTTCGCGTTTTCGTAAAATTTACATTACACGTTCGATGTGATGTTATTTTCGAGTTATTTCAATATATCGTGCAAGATCGTTACGACTGATATTTTGAATACGTCCTAGTGATCGAAATTCTCATTATCACGTCCTTCGGTAATTTTGTGCTCAGAGCTTTTTGCAAAAATTCATAGCCGGGTTGAAAAGGACTCTTGCCAATCATAAACAATCTATCATAATCCAACCACTACGGTCACAATAATAGATTCATCAACAGATTCGTCTTTCCGCAATTCAATTTCCCACTATCAAACCTCTTATGCTTTGGGGAAAGAGTTTGTGATTTGAACTCTTATTGGTTTCTATTCCTGTTGTTCATTTTTTAAAGTTTTTTTAAAATAAGTTTCTTTAATGTTTTTTTAAAACTATTTTTGAAAGTTTATTTTGTATATATATAAATGTTTTTTTTCAATTTTTCTTAAATTAAACCATTTTCAATCCTGATCCACAGCTGTTCAACGTCTTAGCAACATCTTGTATTGAAACAACACCAGAACACTTAAACTTTCCAAGTTTCATGTTTGCTAAAATCTCTTCAGATATTGACGATTGTTTTGGTAATTTAGCCGCAGATGTTATCAACTTTAGAATTAAATCGGCACTCCTATTGCCAGCTTCTAAGTGGTTGTTGTGCAGCTTTCTTTCATCGCGGTCTTCTTTTCGATTTTCACGGTGGTTGAAATGCTCTGTTTTGCCACATCACTGGTGTAGACGCACGATACTGATGATAGAACTCCTGTCATCGAATCGCCTGATGTGCTGTAGACATAAGGTCGCGTAAATCCTCTGTTCTTTATCACTAACATATTGTTTCTTTCTTCTTACATTTTTAATAATAATTTTTTCATTTTTCATTTTTTTTTATTTTCTGTTTTTATCTACTACTATTTTTTTTTCTTCAGTCAACGCGTTGATGATCGAATTATTCGTTTCTCTATCCAAAACCTTCTGTTGCAACAATTCGTTGCGTATACTTACCAACTCATTTCTCACCACCGTATTACCGGCTTCTTGACTCACCATCTAGAGAAACATTCTTTCCTCCAGCAGCATGTTAGGATCGCAAGGAAGGATCATGGTGGTTGTCATTTCCTGTCGATGACCACTTTGATGAATGCTTTATTCGCATCCCATATGGGTTTCACAACGTTTTGGCACCTCGAACTTCTGCTCGTTTTGGTGTCATCCCTATGGAATCGTTTTTTTTTCTCATGACACTCACCCGAACCAGGAGATTGCCGTAAGTTTTGTAATCCTCTTCATCGTAAGCGTTAGGTTTAGCCAGCCAGTCCCTTAGTGCCTTCATATTCTTCATCTCCAATAATTGGATTATAGTCGTTGCTTATTTCCACTCATTTGTCGTCTCTCGTACACAAGCCAAAGACAGAATCCACACCTGACGGGTTCATCTTTTGTAAATTTGCATAATCTTTGGGTTTGGGTCACATATTGCCAGCATCTACCAATTGTGTCACCGATCGTGCTCGTAGAACCATCAATATTTCGCTCTATGAAAAGGTCTCAATTCTGTCTATCTCGGAAGGGCTCGGCGGAAAGTGCTGATATTGGAGAAGAGGAGGACGTCCAGTCAAGAGTGTGTGCAGGGGACGATGATGTATAACGAGGTTGACAGAAGGTCTGTCACCATAAATCGGACCATAAGGTTTGTAAATAGAATGTCTGTAACGAGATATCCTGCTTATTCTTAAGGGTTTCATTCTTTGATGATCTCTTTTTATCTGTCCCTGAGTTCCTGTGACTGGTTTGAACAATTTGGTTCCCTCTCGATTCATCTCTATGCTGCCCTTTTGTTTCGCCATATTGCTCTCTCAAATATTCCTCTTCATTTCTAGAAATGAACAAACTGTCTCGATTTGCAACTTAAAGTATATAATCTTTAAAAATGACATGCATATTAATATTTTAAAAAATATTTATTTTTTTCCATATTTTTAATAATAATAATAATAATAATAATAATAATAATAATAATAATAATAATAATAAATGTAGTTTAAAGTCGAAAATCCGCATACAAAAGAATGAATTCTGCATTTCAACATCACTGACTGTACCAAACTGATGAATCACTGATCAGCGGCCTTCATTGGAACATTGTATACCCGCTGGAACAATTGTGTTTTCAGAGGCGATCTGAAAAATAGAAAACTCTGGGACGATTCAGCCCACCCGGAAGCTGGTTGCAAAGATATGAAGCAGCCACCAAAAGGGCTCGATCACGAGCTGTTGTTGGGTTGCCGTGTACACGAACAAGATTGCTTGACACTCCCGAACACAGTTGTCTCCCAAGTTCGTAATGTGAATCCAAAGTGGTATGATACGATCGGCCCGTACAATTTAAGGATTTCCAAGATAATGTAAACGTTTTGAATTCATTTCGTTCCCTGGGATGCCGCCTTGGAGATTTTTAAGAACAGGTGTAATGTGGGAGGGTCGTTCGCTCAGTGATTACACTAACTAAAAATATATATATATATAATTTTTTTATTTGATAAAACCTCCAAATCCGAGAGAGCTGCGTCGAATCGATCGCATCCATCGAAGAGACTCACAAAACACCGATGGAAAAAATAGACGTTTTCGCATTTTCTGTCAATGTGAAATTCTTCTCACACGAGAGATCACCGCCGAATCAACCGGCGAAATCCGTCGATGAGGCACTTGAAAAGAAACTACTAAAAATTACACGTTTTCACATTTCGACGAAAGTGACGTTCTAATCACCCTCTTAAGATTTCTCGCCCTAAGTGGACTGATATGTCGTTAGTTGACACGCGACATTTCAGCCCAAATGTCGATTTTTACAAACAGCTGTCACCTACATCTCAGCTTCTAAAGCTTTTCTCGTATATCCATCATCATTCCGTGAAAAAGATGCAATGAATTCGCCGGCTGTTTTCGAAATGAACGATCCCTGGGATTTTTTATGGTATTCTATGTTTTTCTAAGATTTTTATTGTCGCTCGATCTCCAAAATTCGATCGACAAAAGGGGACAAATCCTCATAGTCTCTCTATCGGCGATTCGATTTCTCATCCACTTTCTGGCTTGAAAAAAAGTTGCGTGTCGTCTCCTGGTATGCGAGCACGCTTAGCGAGAAGTCTGGAGTGTGCTTGTATCTGGTATAATCGATTTCTCGATAAAATAAGGTAAAACATGGCGAGAAATTTCCCAAGAAATCTTTAAGTTAAAAAACTCAGTGTTGGTGTGCTCGAACACCAAGTTTACCTGTAGTATTCCATTGTTTTGTGTTGAGGAAAGAGCACTGATGTCATCTTGTTTTATTAGTAAATTAATAAAACACCATTATATATACACACCTCCGCTGGAAAAAAAGTACAGAACTACTAACTGTTTGCTGTGGAGATTGAACACTTTGAGTCTGCAGTTTTGTTTTTTCACAGTTGATAGATATATTGGTGTTTAAGGTCACTTCAAACATCTAATGACCACATATTCCATATGGCTGTAAAAAAGGAGAAAGAAAAAAAAATATGTGAGGTGTTGATGTGGAGCAAGAGTGTGTCGGCACGTCATTCCACCGAGTGTGTTAAGAGTGACATCCCAAAACCAAGCACTTTTGTGAAAAAAATATCAAGTCCATAAACTGGACAATTAACTTTGAGAAGAATACGGCAAACAACACCAACATCAAAAATTAGGGAAGGCGATCAGACATCGATGAGATGCAGTGACATACCGATGATGATATGTCCTTCTGCTGCGTATTTATTTAAAGTTATTAGGCTTTCTCCAAAACACTCCAGTTTGGGAATAATTCGCTTTTTTGTCAACAGATTCGCGTCTGGCGTTTCTATCTGAGCGTAACGCCAGACAACACGCATATGTGAGGCTATAAAATAGTGTCATTGGTCTGTGGGAAGCGTCGAGCTATCAAAGTTGTTGTTGTGTGTCTCCTCCATTTTGCTTGAAGACAAACCAAGATACATCCATCCCTCAATCCACTATAACTACCTCTCCACGTGTTCGCAGCGCGCGTACCATCACTTCTGAGTTTATATTTTTAATGAAATTTAAATATTTGATTATTTCGTTAGAAATTATTGTCATTATTTTTCGATAATAAAATTAGTTAAACATTATTTCCTTATTTCTAAAATAATTAAGCTCATTAAGCACGTTATAAATTATTTTATAATTTCTAAAATAATAAAATAAGTTAAAAATCATATCTAAAATAGATACCTTCGTTAAAATAACAAAAAAATAAATGAAATAAATGGGGTGTGCTCCGCGTGTCCCGAAAATAGTAAGAAGTTAATAATTTGAATGCTCTCAAAAATTTCTCACCTCTCTGGATTCCTCCAGCAGGGAATAAGGGGTCCTCAATCCAAGGATGGGGGTTTGTTGGTGGTGGGTGGAGCTCCTCCGCCGGTCTGGTACACTCATTTTTCTCAGATATCTGAGAATGTTAGTAAGTTATCAATGAGTTACCAAGTGCTATAAGACGAGTTAAAATAGGCATTCAACTCCAAGACCTGATCCGAGTTTCAAATGAATTGCAGACCTCATCCAGGCTAAAAGTCCCTTTACCTAACATAAAAAGCAGACGACACTTGCAAAAAAAATTCTTGAATAACTATTTTTTTTTCATTTTTTGTCTCAAAAACATAGGTTATGACCCCTCATTGGAACGAGCTCGACGAGCTCGTTCCAATGAGGGGTCATAACCTATGTTTTTGAGACAAAAAATGAAAAAATGATGAAAATTAATTGGCGATTTTTGAGAATAGCGCTGGCCGGTTTCGACCGTTACGTTGGGTAAAGGGTTAAAAATAATTTTTTGTTGATGTTTTATTCTCGAGTTTTTTTTCAAGATTTTTAATTTTTTGTTGATGTTTTCTCACTTGTTTTCTTAAGTTTTTAAAAAGATTTTAAAGTTTTTTTCTCGAATGCTTTTTGGAAAGTTTTTAATTTTTTTTATGTTTTTCTCAAGTATTTTTTTGAGGTTTTAAAGTTTTTTACGTTTGTTACCTTTTGTTTTTGTGATGACTGTACCCTCACCCCCTAGGTGGTGAGGGTTACAGTCATTTTTCTTAGATATCTGAGAATTTCAGCAAGTTATCAACGAGCTATTAAGTATTACAAGGCGAGTTAAAAGTAAAATCCTCAGATTTTAGAATGACAGTACCCCGACCATCGGGGAACTCCACCCACTTCCGAGGAGCCCGTCGGGTTGAGCCCCCCTCGCCTTGGGCCAGTAGAGGAAAGCGACGCACTATGAAAGTTGTCGGTCTCCTCCAGCTTGCTCCAAGACAAACCAAGATACTTCCTTTCCTCGTTCCAATGTGTTTCTTTTTGGACAGTAACTCTTAATGTACTCAATGAAATGACGACACTCTCTTGATCCACCCCACACCTCACATATTGTTTTCTTTCTTCCTTTTTAGATCTTTTGGAATAAGTAGGCATTAGAAGCTTGAAAGTGATCTTAAACACCAATATATCTATCGACTGGGGAAAAACAGACCTGAAGTCTCGAAGTGTACAGTATCCACAACCAGTTAGTAATCCTGTACCACCCACTCTCTACTGGAGATGTGTTTATATAGAGGTCTTTAATTTACAAATAAAACATGAAGAAATCAGTGCTCTATCCTTCCCACAAAACAATGGAATGCGTTTTTCGTTAACAGAGAGAAAGAAAACACAACCTCACATAACATCATATATTCTCGTGTAATGTTCTTTATTATTAACAGATGCTGCATGACGGGATGCGTGTTTAACAATGCATTAAAATGAAAGTATTAATTCACAAACTTCTCTCACTATCAGTGGGTAATAATTCGATTAATGACTCGTGACGGAAACACATAAAAACCTACCTTATAGCAAGGTAGATGAAAGACTATACATCAGATGTACCAGCATGCAGAATAACTCAAATTAGTTTAATGAGCCATGATTAAATCACATAAAAACGGAAGAAATACAGTACAAAGTCAGCTGAAAAGGAAAGAACCCAAAACGCTTTCCTTTTCACGAAAGAAGAAATTATTATTTTCTTACACCCACACACACACCCACCCGCCCTCCATCACCTCATTTACGAACTCTACATGTCGAGATCTTTCATTTGATACATAACATGACAACCTTACCTTTTGACGTCCTTGCCCCACCCCCACACACCCGGGAAGGGTGGTTCACTTCAATTTGGAACGCTATGCGTCGAGACCTTTTGAAAACATACGACGTTTTGACACCCTTGCCCCACCCCAGGGGAGAGTAGATTACTTCATTTTCAAACTCTATGCATCGAGACCTTTCACTTCATGTATTACATGCCTACCTTTCGAAGTCTTACGATTTGTCGCCCTTGCACCCCCACACCATCAGGGGGGGGGGGGGGGGGAGTCAATAACTTCATTTTCGCACTCTACGCGTCGAGACTTTTCCTTTGGTGTATTACATCCCTACCTCTCGAAATCCAACGTTTTGACGCCCTTGCCCACCCCACTCCACGGGGAGGGTCGATTACTTGATTTTCGAACTTTACGCATCGAGACATTCATTTGGTGTATTACATGCCTAGCTTTCGAAAACTTATGTTTTGACTTCCTTACCCGACCCCACCTCTCCGGGAGGGTCGATCACATCATTTTCGAACTTTATGCGTCGAGACAGTTTGTTTGAAGTATTACATGCCTAGATTTCGAAAGCTTACGTTTTGACAGCCTTACGGACATCCCACCCCCGCCCCACGGAGAGAATCGGTCACTTCATTTTCGAAATCTACGCATCGATGCATTTCATTTGATGTACTACATTCCTACGTATGATAAGAATGAGGTGATATTTTGTTTGTTTCACAAGGCTGCAGTCGCAGCATGTATTTGGCGTTGGCGACGGTATTATTCCACTCAGTCTCGCCCACATCACGAAGGATATGGGAAGAAAAACACCACTGTTTCTTACAAATTTTCTAAATTTACCCACTGGAGTAACACAAAGCAAAACGGCGATAATTGGAAAATTACAAACCTTGCGGATGTCGAGGTCGTGGCACTTTCCAATGGGAAATTTGCATGGGAAAAAGGTCCTTGAGAACACCTGTTCTAGTCCACTCATCGACTTCTTACAGTTCTTCAAATTTTTCCCGCTTGATTAGAACTGAGAAAAATAACGAAAGGTGGAAATCTTAGGTATGTCGAAGGCCATAAAGAAGAAAAATGAATGAAAATCCACATTTCTAAAATTCTTAAAAAAATTTCATTAGAATTACCCTGAGCAAAAAGATGATGATGGGAGAAGAAATCATTTTCGCAAATATTTGAGGGAGGCGATCTCCGCACTTTTCAAATTCCATTGGGAAATTTGTATGGGAGAAAAGATCTCAGACACAGAATATCTGTTCAATTCCACTTCGAGTTTAATTTTTTTTATCTTCTAAAATAATACCATTGATTGGAAGGATTGACCTTAGCCGATCTCTCCTCGAATACCACCCCACCTTAGTTTTTACGGTGATATATACGTAAGGGCAATTTGTTTTCTTTGAAATTCTTACCACTGTTATTTCATAAATTCAAACGAACCGTACACAAATTATACATCAAAATAAAGGATGAAATGTACAGAACACGACAAATATATGCACTCAACTCACAACTCACAGAGTTGACAGCAGACACTAATGGTTAATCAAAGTCTTCTATCGTATTCATACCAGAACTGATATTAAACTAATATTTCCTAGGAACAACTCGTGGTCAAATGTGCTTCAGATATCCAAGAACAAATCTAGGCATTCAAAACACCTTACAATGCAGCGATATGACTACATTTGGGAAAAGGACAACATTGTCTGCATTTTTTTTATTTTATTGAAGATAGTGTCCATGACCGACGGACATGCGCGTATCGCGCGATACCACGAATTTTCATCCAAAAACAATCGCGTAATTATAAGAAATTCCAACAGATGTCAGGATACCTTGCAAGTAATATGGCAACTGCACAGTCTCTATATAATAATAGTATGTAGTATTAAAGCGATCTTTCTCATTATTTGCTTTTAGACGTCATTTTCTTTCGATGCTTTTTCAGTCCAATGACTTTGATCGAAAATCTAAATAAACAGACAAAGTGAACGAAGTCAAAAGTTTTGGAATTTACCCCCACGTAGCTCTGTCGCTGCGCTTTGAAAAAAATGATGTCATGACTCTGTTCTTGGATATCTGAAGCACATTCGGCTCCGAGCTGTTCTTCGAAATATTCTTTTATTATGAGTTCTGGTACGAATACGATTGCAGACAGACTACCAGGAACCATTGCAGCCTGCTTGCAACTCTGTGAGTTGATTGCATATATTTTCCGAATTCTATACATCACAACCCTCATTTTGATGTATAATCTGTGTATATCTAATCTAAATTCATGGAATATCAGTGGTAATTTCAAAGTAAACAAATTACTGTTGCTCATATAGCACCTTAAGCAGGGCTAGAAAATTTTCAAGCTAAATTCCCATTGTTTTCAAGCTTATTTGTAGTGGGCTAGAAATGAATTTCTTAATGGGCTAGAATTGTCATTTATACTCACCTGCAATCGCTTTAACAAAAACACAAGTCCATTGAAAGGGCATAAGGTGCAAACACATACTCTCAGCGAAAGAATCTCGGACGTACAGACGGAGAGAGGGGTGCACAAAACGAGAGCTTTTGGGTAAACAGCTGAACATCTAAAACTTTTTACCTGATCTCGGAAAAGTAACTACCCACACATCGTCTTTTCGGACATGAAAACTCTCAATTTCCAACAAATTATTGCTCACAAACATTGGCAGAACGAATCCTTTATACGGGTTCCTCAACGTGTAATACCGCCGCTTCCAGTATGAAGTGTTTCTAAGAAGTCGCCTTCCTATTTTGTCATATTCATGTTCATTGGCGGACAACATACACAATGTTGAAGATGAGAAAGAACGTTGGTGGTTTTGAATAGTGACAGAAGTTATCCCTTCCTGCCATGTCGATTTATAAGGCACTCTGTCAGCCTTTTTCAGAAATAAATCGATCGATCTGAATATAGGACGTGATCCCCAGTTAACCATTACACACCCAACACTAAAATGCATGTTTTTTTGATGAAGAAGTGAAAGTGGTGATCATGTAAAAGTGAACTGGTCACATTTAAAACCCGAAGGCCATTGTTCATAAAGAGACCTACAATTGAGACTAACGATCTGATTATCCAGAAAAACACAGGTGAGAATCGTGTTTGTGACTACATTTGATACTTTTATAAGTCGTCCTATGTACACGCGCTCGCGAGAAATCACTTCGTTTTGCTTGTCGACAGTTAAATAGCTGTGCATGCAGTCAGGTCACGATTTGCTTTGCCATATATATTTTATTACTCTCGATGAACAGTGTCATTAGATTTCAGAAACTGCAGAATTTAAATGTTTTCTCACAGGGCGTCGCCAATGAGGGTTCCGAGGTCTGACCCGCAATATTGCTTCCAATCGGGACACTTTCATTAGTATTGGAGCCTTAAGATATCAATTCTCTTTTGCAAGTAATCATATACTTTCTAAAAACACTACATTTGATACTTGGATTTGGGGACGTGACAACCATTACTTATTTCCCGTTTTTTTATTCGACGTTCACTGTCAACCGATTGTTTGTTGATCATGAATGTCGAATAAGGAACCGGGAATAAGTAACCGTTGTCACGCCATCTCTGGACTTGTGTCACACACACACACACACACACACACACACACACACACACACACACACACACACACACACACACACACACACACCACACACACACACACAGTCACACACACACACACACACACACACACACACACACACACACACACACACACACACACACACACACACACACACACACACACACACACACACACACACACACACACACACACACACACACACACAGCGATCTCGGAATTAATTGATTATCATCTGAAACCTATAGCAAATAGACATCCGAGCTATCTAAAAAATACACAGGATTTCCTGTCAAAAATTTCGAAATTGAAAATATCGAAAAATGCAATTCTGGCTACTTTGGATATCGACAGTATGTATACCAACATTGATATTGATAAAGGTGTTAAATCAGTTAAAAATGCATTTGAAAAATATCCGGATGCGAAACGCCCGGATGAACAAATTTTGGATCTTTTAGAGCTGAGCTTAAAAGGTAATGACTTTCAATTCAATGGAGAATATTTTCTACAAATAATGGGTTGTCCTATGGGCAAAAGATTCAGTCCTAATTTTGCAAGCATTTATGTAGCGGAATGGGAGGAAAATGCCTTAAGCAAATGTGCAAAGCATCCTCTCGTATATCTCAGGTACTTAGATGACATTTTTATTATTTGGGAACATTCAAAAGAAGATTTTGATGAATTTTTAGAAATTTTGAACAATCACGATCCAAATATTAAATTGAAAGCTACTATCAGTGAAAATTCTGTTGATTTTCTCGATGTAACCGTGTGTAAAGGCAAGCAATTTCAGGCGTCCGGTCATTTAGATTATAAAGTGTATTTTAAACCAACTGATTCACATCAATTGTTGCACACAAAATCATTTCATCCTCAACATACATTTAAAGGTATCATCAAATCACAACTCATTGGTTTCCACCGCAATTCAAGTGATAAGGTAAATTTCAATGAGGCTTGTTCTACTCTATTTGGCGCCCTCAGATCGAGAGGGTACTCGCTGCGCCTCTTGCGTAGCCTGAAATCCCAAACCCTGAAAAAGCTCGAAAGTCCAGCTGAAACTACCGATTTCGAACCACTGAAGATTGAACACAACAGACCGTTGCAGAATGGTAGTGGCGCGGTATTTAACTGCAAAAAGCCTCGTTGTAGACTGCATACTTTTATGCCTGATCAGAAAGAGGAATTTTCCTCCGAACAAACGAAAAATCATTATCAGATCCGTAACCCCCTCCATTGTGATTCACCAAACATTATTTACCTTATCACTTGTAAGCGATGTCGGAAACAGTATGTTGGTCAAAGTCAAAATCCTTTTCGAGAGCGTGCTACTAGACACAAACAGGATATAAAACATAATGCTGATGCCCCAGTAGCACAACATTTTAACCTTCCTGGCCATTCTTTGGACGATTTCGAAATCCATCCTATTGAACAACCACCAATTAAAGACACATTAGAAGAAACGGATGAATTTAGAAAAAAACGTGAAGCTTTTTGGATCAATACGCTTCAAACCCTCTGGCCATTTGGTATGAACATATCAGAGGGCGAATGCGAAAGGAGGTCCATCATTCCTTTCACTTTAACGTACAACAGAATGAATATCGAAATAGCAAAAATGTTAAAAGATGAATTCAATTTTACCAATGCTAAATTAAATGAACCTTTGAATCTTCGACCTGTCATCGCCTATAAGAAAAACAAAAGCTTGCGTAACATCCTTGTAAGGACTAAATTAGAGCCCATCAATGAATAACATCAATTATTGCCAGTCAGTTTAACCAGTTCCTAAGCTCATCACTTAGTTTAAATCAATTTTGTGTCATGTTTGAAACCCATCAGGGTTCAGTAAATGAAAACAATTTTTCGGCGGCATATTAAAAAGAAAAAAACGTTTCAGTATGAAATGTCTGTGCCAGTGCGATTTTTTAACCTCAAACACACACACACACACACACACACACACACACACACACACACACACACACACACACACACACACACACACACACACACACACACACACACACACACACACACAACACAACACACACACACACACACACACACACACACACACACACACACACACACACACACACACACACACACACACACACACACACACACACACACACACACACACACACAGGGTCTTGTCTACCCTACATACCGAGGTACCCCATTGTTTGTCCTTTGTGTGGACTAACGGTTTCAACCTCGTTTTGCCGGTACAGTTCTGGGAAAACAACCGAGGTAAAGGGTTTCTTTTGTCTTTTGTACCTCGGTAAGGCGAAACACGCAAACTCTTTTGTCTAGTTACCTCGTCAAGTTGGTAAGACAAACGCACACACACACACACACACACACACACACACACACACACACACACACACACACACACACACACACACACACACACACACACACACACACACACACACACACACACACACACATGAATGAAATTAGCCGACCGCTTTAGAAACTCCAGCGGTCGGAAACTTCCTTTTACAGAATCATCTGGTTGGTCACCTCCAGATAGTGAAGTAGATCCCGAAATTATTGAGGCTAGCAAACGAATCATCAAAAAGGTGTTCGGCATGAACATACTCTCCGATAAAGACAATTTAACAGCTGGTGAACGGAGAGCCCTCACGAAACTTCGAAAAAATAAGAAATTAGTAATTAAACCAGCCGACAAAGGTGGGTCGGTAGTTGTTCTATCTCGGGATAATTATATAAAGGAAGCCATGAGACAACTCAGCAATACAAAACATTATAAGAAAATAGATTCACTTATTTGGCCTAGTAATATCGAAAAATTCAATAAGATCTTAAAATTTCTCCTCGACGAAGGTCACATTACCAAAAAACAATTGAAATATTTAACAGCTAAGCTCAGTGCTCAAACAAGACAATTTTATATCCTACCAAAGATCCACAAGGACCGTTCTTCATGGACGGATGACTTAACTCCACCCGGGAGGCCAATTGTATCAGATTGTAATTCGGAATCTTATGCGATCTCGGAATTAATTGATTATCATCTGAAACCTATAGCAAATAGACATCCGAGCTATCTAAAAAACACACAGGATTTCCTGTCAAAAATTTCGAAATTGAAAATATCGAAAAATGCAATTCTGGCTACTTTGGATATCGACAGTATGTATACGAACATTGATATTGATAAAGGTGTTAAATCAGTTAAAAATGCATTTGAAAAATATCCGGATGCGAAACGCCCGGATGAACAAATTTTGGATCTTTTAGAGCTGAGCTTAAAAGGTAATGACTTTCAATTCAATGGAGAATATTTTCTACAAATAATGGGTTGTCCTATGGGCAAAAGATTCAGTCCTAATTTTGCAAGCATTTATGTAGCGGAATGGGAGGAAAATGCCTTAAGCAAATGTGCAAAGCATCCTCTCGTATATCTCAGGTATTTAGATGACATTTTTATTATTTGGGAACATTCAAAAGAAGATTTTGATGAATTTTTAGAAATTTTGAACAATCACGATCCAAATATTAAATTGAAAGCTACTATCAGTGAAAATTCTGTTGATTTTCTCGATGTGACCGTGTATAAAGGCAAGCAATTTCAGGCGTCCGGTCATTTAGATTATAAAGTGTATTTTAAACCAACTGATTCACATCAATTGTTGCACACAAAATCATTTCATCCTCAACATACATTTAAAGGTATCATCAAATCACAACTCATTCGTTTCCACCGCAATTCAAGTGATAAGGTAAATTTCAATGAGGCTTGTTCTACTCTATTTGGCGCCCTCAGATCGAGAGGGTACTCGCTGCGCCTTCTGCGTAGCCTGAAATCCCAAACCCTGAAAAAGCTCGAAAGTCCAGCTGAAACTACCGATTTCGAACCACTGAAGATTGAACACAACAGACCGTTGCAGAATGGTAGTGGCGCGGTATTTAATTGCAAAAAGCCTCGTTGTAGACTGCATACTTTTATGCCTGACCAGAAAGAGGAATTTTCCTCC
Organism: Pictodentalium vernedei; assembly: GCA_031216915.1. Lineage (NCBI taxonomy): Eukaryota > Metazoa > Mollusca > Scaphopoda > Dentaliida > Dentaliidae > Pictodentalium > Pictodentalium vernedei. The sequence goes on from CM062296.1 coordinate 233,522,826, forward strand.
GAACAAACGAAAAATCATTATCAGATCCGTAACCCCCTCCATTGTGATTCACCAAACATTATTTACCTTATCACTTGTAAGCGATGTCGGAAACAGTATGTTGGTCAAAGTCAAAATCCTTTTCGAGAACGTGCTACTAGACACAAACAGGATATAAAACATAATGCTGATGCCCCAGTAGCACAACATTTTAATCTTTCTGGCCATTCTTTGGACGATTTCGAAATCCATCCTATTGAACAACCACCAATTAAAGACACATTAGAAGAAACGGATGAATTTAGAAAAAAACGTGAAGCTTTTTGGATCAATACGCTTCAAACCCTCTGGCCATTTGGTATGAACATATCAGAGGGCGAATGCGAAAGGAGGTCCATCATTCCTTTCACTTTAACGTACAACAGAATGAATATCGAAATAGCAAAAATGTTAAAAGATGAATTCAATTTTACCAATGCTAAATTAAATGAACCTTTGAATCTTCGACCTGTCATCGCCTATAAGAAAAACAAAAGCTTGCGTAACATCCTTGTAAGAACTAAATTAGAGCCCATCAGTGAATAACATCAATTTTTGCCAGTCAGTTTAACCAGTTCCTAAACACATCACTTAGTTTAAATCAATTTTATGTAATTTTTTGTCATGTTTGAAACCCATCAGGGTTCAGTAAATGAAAACAATTTTTCGGCGGCATATTAAAAGAAAAAAACGTTTCAGTAGGAAATGTCTGTGCCAGTGCGATTTTTTAACCTCAAACACACACACACACACACACACACACACACACACACACACACACACACACACACACACACACACACACACACACACACACACACACACACACACACACACACACACACACACACTGTCAGTTATACAGAGAGAGAGAGAGAGAGAGAGAGAGAGAGAGAGAGAGAGAGAGAGGCCTTTGGTATCTGATTCGGGCTACTGAAGGCCCCACACCCAGAGTACCAATTCAGTGCACAAATACGACTGTCCTTCCATCTGTTGCCTTTTGGACCGAGAAAGTTGCTGTTTCTAAGTATGAGAAAAATGAGACAGTTTTAGTGGTGACGAGGCCATCCATATGAAGGTCCTATGATAGTGCAGCGATCTGAATGTAGGTTCTACTCCAGTAGAGTCAGATTCCGTCCATTCAAATTGTAAGCAATTTTCCCGTTCAGAATCGTCGGGAACTTTGGGCACGAAAATGAGAAATATTTATTCATCGCGTGCCTCTCTTGCCTACTACTGACATTATTATTTGTTCATATTACGGCAGTGTCATTTAGACTGAATCAGATTTTATTTATTGTGTTTCGTGGAGTGAAAAGTGTGACTGTTGTCTTGTGTTCCAAAATCCCCATTATTGTTTACGATTGGAATCTTGTGATGACGAAATGCGGTGGAATGTGAATACAAATATACCTGTGCCATTCGTTTTTAGTGCAACACAAAAGCGTGTGTGAAATCGATATGCATGGTCCGGGGCGTCATTAAAAACGTGTTTGAAAACATGAACAAGTATGGCGTCTTCACGAAGTTCAGAACAGTTACTCTGTCAAATGCACGATGTGCCTTGAAATGATCTCAGGTCAGACTAACCTAAGCTGCACACAAATTAATTTATCTACTTTAGAAGACAATCGGTAATACGGGCATACAATTGATATATATTTCCAGTTTTCGCTACCAAACGTTCTATACGTAAATCTGTCGAAAATTGCTTGATAACGTCAATGGACGAAATCTGAATGTAGTGGGAAATCCGCTACCTTCAGGCCACTGAACTAGCTTCTGTGGGGGTGAAATTATGATTTTCGGGACAGAAAATACGCGAAATCCCCGCGTCGAAGGCATCTACTGATACCCCGAACAGAATGCTATAATGAGAAAATTTCATTGGGGTTTCCCAGAGGGTCATAGTGGGAAATTCCCCAGTGGTATATATACTACTCAAAGTTTGCTAAGCACCAAATATTTGACACATCATTGTGAAATTTGCTTGTGACATATTTGCGTTTTGTTTGGTGGATATGATTGAGGAATGTATTGAGATGGTCTCCTGTGTTTACATTAGCTCTCTTGACAGGCAGACGTTTCGTGACAGTCATGGAAAGCATGTACCCCTTGATTTTCATAATGTTTTCGTGTACTGTCTACATGTACGTGAGATGTGTAGGGTATTCAGTCTTCATTTCAGCACAAACTCTTGTGATTTAATGATTGAATATGGCAAATGCAAATGTAAGAAGACATTTGTCTTAAGTAGAAATGTGGCGGGCTTTAGGGATGGTGGAGCAAGGGGCTACGCATCGTTAGGTTGGTGAAGCTCTTGGTGTGCACCATACGGTGATCACCAGAGACTGGGCAAGGTTTCAGCAGTATGACACACCAGTAAGACGGCATGGTGGTGGCAGACACAGGGCAACATCTGCAGCTGAAGACCGTTTTTGATCATTCAGGCCCGCAGGAACCGCTTTGCCACAGCAACCCAGCTTCGCAGTGTCCTTCAGAATGCATCCAGGGGTAAATGTTTCGACGCAGACTATCCGGGCAAGGTTGCACGAAGTTGGGTCTCCGATCGAGAAGACCATGTATTCGCATTCCGCTGTCCCAGATCCACCGTCAGGCACGATATGAATGGGCCATGGACCACGTTCGATGGACCATAGAAGATTGGAGACCTGTCCTTTTTACAGATGAGTCAAGGTACTGCCTAGACCACACAGATAGGCGTTCTAGGGTACGGAGAAGACCAGGGGAGCGATTCCATGCAGCTAACATTGCTGAGCATGACCGCTATGGTGGAGAGTCAATCGTGCTCTGGGCGGCATCATTTGGGATAGACGTACAAAGCTCTATGTCCTTGAACGTGGTACATTGACTACACAACGTTATATTGATGAGATCCTGGATGTCCACGTCAGATTGTATGCAGGTGCAGTGGGTGATAGATTCATTCTGATGGACGATAATGCCCGTCCTCATGTTGCCCAAGCTGTCGGGGAGTACCGACAGAGGGAGGGGATTGAGCGTATGGACTGGTCAGTAAGATCCCCTGACCTCAATCCAATCGAACATGTTTGGAATGAGTTGTAGCTTGCAATTTCAGCCCGTCCAGTCCAGCCAAGAAGTGTCCAAGAGCTGGGTGCCATGCTGGTCCAAGAATGGAACAACATCCCACAAAGGACCACCAGAAACCTGACTGGGAGCATGAGAAGGCATTGTCAAGCTCTAATTAACAGTAATGGATCTCATACTCGATGTTGAAGTCGTACCCGTTTGCTCCGTCAACATTTTGGCATATTGAAAAATTTCCTCTTTTACCAATAATATCGATTTTGCATGGCTATCGTATTCAAAAGCTAAAAAATAATGTCAAACACAAATAAAATCTTAATTTCTGTACTTAAATCATTAAATATATAATTAAATAAAAAAATATACACTTTTCATTACAGTATTTCAACTAAAACGTAAAACAGGTAGTTGGAAGAACTTGGTGCTTAGCAAACTTTGTGTAGTATATGTTCAGTCCACCTCGAGTAATACAACCTACCCACCCAACTTACATATGATTTTAACTTTTGATTACTTAACTTAGATTGTCAGTGGATTAAATAAAGTGATCATAGTTCATCTCGTTAGAGGAATTTTCTTTTCAGAATTTGTTATAACGAAGGGAAATATCTCCTTGCATCTGAGTATAAAATGTTATATTTTTTGTTTGCATGCAATGGTCTCACTCAAGGTGTATGTCATTCAATGTACGTAAGTATGACTGTTTGGAAAACGAGAGATGCGGCCATGGTTCGCCTCGTCTTTGGGAGATTTTTGAGAGTTTGTCTCATCAAAAATACGATAACCTAACTAGATTATTTTAAAATTACGAAGTTTCATAGCTGTAGATACAGTAATGAAGGAGTTATTCGTGTCGCTAAAAAAGTGCTAAGAGGTCAACTGACGTGAAAAGGTCGAATATGGGGATAAATCGAAAACTTAAAAAGCCCAGATATCACAAATCGAAAACTTAAAAAGCCCAGATATCTCCTAAGTTTCTGTGCTCTGTAACAGACTAAAAGTTCATAAAAAATCCGACGTTTTAATTTTTTATGACGTTGACTTCAGTAATGTCACCCTTCAATTCGATCATAGCCGTTGTGAATTTCTGGATCGGTACAAAAGTTTTGGATATGGTTTTTGCTGGACACGATAGAGCCAGAATTTAAAAGAGGGGGTGGGGGGGGGGGGGGGGGCTTGATAAAGTGTTGATATTAAAAGATGGACATAACAACCTTTAAAATCGACGTTGTTTGGATAAAAGTTGGACTGTGAAAGTCAGAAATGGAATGTCTCCATTATCTCTTAATATGAACAAGTGTGCCAAATTTGCACGAAAACTTGACTTGCGAAGAAAAAGAAGAAAAAAGAAAAAAAAAACAAAGAAAAGGCTGACGATCGCTAAAAGCCATTTCAACTGTGTTGAATGACTAAATGAATGAAGTTGGCCTACGATTGACATAAGAAGACACCCGTGAGCACGGACAATTTGTGAGCAGACAAAAGCACATATTATTTCTTTCATAAATGTCATGGAGTTTTTCGAGGCAAAAACAGGTTGTGTTCACAATTAAAACTCTGACTTCGCTTTGAAAGAAAGACTGGTGGATACTTCAGAAATAGGGATACTGAAAGGAGTTGTATATTTATCAGTGCGATAGTGGGTTATACAAAAACTATGGAATGATATGCCATATTCTTTGGACACTACATGTATTTGAAGACCATTGGGAGAACCCGGAAAAGAACAGAAACAAACGAAAATGTTGTAGTCATAAACTCCCTGTATTTAGGGAATCCCAATTCACTAAAAATATCCATGTGTGAATTAAACACCGGAAGTGAAATTAGAACTAATGAGAAAGGGAACTTTAAAAGGGGACATAAATGGTGTTGATAAAACAGTGGGATTTTTTGATCGAAGTTTCTTCGCCACAAAAGTTTTTGTGGAAGGCTCATTCTCATTGGACGGGAGGATTTTCATAGGAATGAACAAATTGTTGATATGCACATAGTACTTTTTTCACGTGCCTGTCATGGGGACAGACAACAACAATTTTGTTTATATGTTAACCTCTAACCTAACGATTCGGCCGCATCAGATTCAGATTCAGATTTTTTTCAGATTCAGATGTGGGGTTTTTTTGCGGTATAAATATACATGTATAATGGATTATTACATTAGACATTTGCGGCATATGAAGACAGAAGTTTGAGTTTTCATTTGAATTCATTACGGTTAATTAGGTTATGAAATTCGTCGCCCAGATCATTCCATAACCTTGGGTACGCGAGCATGGGTAACGTATCCAACGATCTTGTCCGTGTTTTGTTTACCAGCATTTGCCCCGTTTGCCTGGTGTTCATATATGGTAGATTGTGTAGGATGCTAAAGTCATTATTCAGGGATTGGGTAAGTATATCTTGTTTCTAGTCAAACATGAAAAGGTAGGCAAGTAATATAAACACGTCATTCACTTTAAGAATCTTTTCTTTTAAGAACAGAGGATCTGTGTGCGAATTATAATTTTTGTTATTTATGATTCGGAGTGAATGTTTCTGTATTGTAAGAAGTTTTCTTAATGGTACTGAAATGCCCCATATATGGATACCATTTACCAGATGACAGTAAACTAATGTATAATATAACTGGTTTAGGGCTTCGTGTGGTAATATCTTTTTTACTTTGTTTAGTGCGCCATTTGCCCATCTTATTTTAGAGCTGATTTTAGATATATGGGCTTGGTAAGATAAGTTTTCGTCAATGTTTATTCCGAGAAATTTCAAAGTTTCGAACGGAGAAGTATCAGCAAATGAAAGAAGATTTAATGATGGTGCGGTACTGATATCGTTAATATATAACAGGAATAGCTTTGGACCAAATATAGATCCTTGTGGAACCCACACGTTATTCCTCTGAATCAGATTTTTTGTTCCCATATTGGACGTATTGGAACCTATTGGATAAGTGGCTTCTAAACCATTTGCTACTTATTCCTCTAAATCCATATTTTTTCAGTTTACACAACAGAATGTTGTGGTTTATAGTGTCGAATGCCTTAGAGAGATCTAGAAATACTGCCAAGGTATTACTTTTGGTATCTTTGTTGTTTTCTGATCCTACATGCTTAAGAAGTTACATCACGGGATGCATGGTTGAGTAAAACTTTTTGAATCCGTATTGATGATGGTAAAGAATGTTGAATGAATCTAAGAATTTTGTTATTCTATTATTGGACATTAATTTTTCTAGTACTTCAGAGAAGGCTGGTAAAATACTGATGGTTCTGTAATTATGGAATTTATGTTCATCGCCTGCTTTGAAAATGGAGATTACTTTACCTATCTTCATTTTGTTCGGAACTATGAGTAAAGGAGTTAATTATGTGGGTAAGAGATTCTACGATCTTATCAATTGTATGTTTAAGAAGGTAATTGGTCGTACCTTCACAATCCTCACCTTTTTAGATTTAAGTGAATTAGTAGGATTTATTATTTCAAGAGGTGCTATGGTATTTATGAAAAAAAAATATATGGATAATTATTTTCCATATAACCTAAAAAAATGTTTTTTTTTTTTGGGGGGGGGGGGGGTTGGTTATTTTCTCACTCGTAATTTTCCCTATATTTGAAAAGTACTTGTTCAATTCTTGAGCAGTTTCATTGGGATTGTTTATTTCCCTATTTTCTCCTTTTGCAAAAAAGGATGGCAAAGAAGACACGCATTTAGTCCTGTTTATAGCTTAAAATTGGCCACATCTTATGTAAATTGTTTTTGTTTTCCATGAGTATCTCTTTGTTGTTCATTGCGTTTCCTTGTTTTTTTTTATCTTGTTGAATATCCTACAGTAGTTTTTGTAGTTATTAATATTCTGTCCTGTTGATGCTTTTAGTTTTTTATTGTAAAATTTTAATTTATCACGTGATGAGGTAAGGAGCCCTTTGGACATCCATGGATTTTGTTTTATGAGTCATTTACTTAATGGCGTGCGTCTTATACATTAAAAGGCTGAAAATGTTTTTCAAACAATTTCAACAAAATCATATCGTGTGACCTCTCATTGGAACGAACCCGTTGAGTTCGTTCCAATGAGGGAATCATATGATATGGTTTTGTTGGAATGTTTTTAACAATTTGAAAAAACAATAATTAAAATAATAAATTTTGAAATCATGTGCGTTATTTTTTTTTAATTGATCAATTAATTTATTTATTTATTTATTTATTTATTTATTTATTTATTTATTTATTTATTTATTTATTTATTTATTTATTAGGTTTAACGACACCTTTGACAGCCAGAGTCACCTCGTGTCAGACAGTGTTTTACGGGTTAAAGAAGCCGTAGTTCCCGGAGAGAAACATCGAGCTCCCCAACGTACTAACTCCACACAAGCAGGGTTAGCATTGGATGAAGACAAGTGCACCATCAACGTGCAATACGCCTTAGTACACAGCGCCACCGCCCCCACCCCACGGGATTAAGTGTTTTGCCCAATGGCACAAAGCAGATACCCATGGTAGTGGTCGAACCGTCGACCTTTCGGTTAGAAGTACAATACTGTAACCACTGAGTCACCGAGCTCCCGGTTTCATGTGCGTTAGATAAAGGGTTGATTGTGTAGATGTATGAAGCATCACCACTCTATTGGGCTTTGTTTGATTTACTGCAGTTCTAGAATATTGTTTTCCAAAGTCTGCATATCCCGTTTAGTGTGCAAGAGTAATTTATGTCTACCAAGCAAAGAGAGATTGTCAGTATTTCCCCCCACTATATTCTGAGATTAACTATTTGTTTTCTTTCCATACATTATTTGCAGAGGCAGCGGAACCGGGGTGGATAGGGGCGAGGGAGAGTGGGGGGGGGGGGGGGGTTGGGGGGGCTACACTCTTTCTTCCACAGACATGTTGCGTGGTTACACCACGAGTTGAAATGGGCGCATGCAAGCGTGCTAATATACAGACATTCCTGTACTATATTATTAGCAATTCCAAACAGCGTTTGGCCAAATGAATCTCACCTTCGGCCCGTTTCTTCTACTTCAACCATCTTCCATCCCGAAGGCTAGCCTTCGGATTGGAAGATGATTGAAGTAGATGAAACGGACAGAACAGTGAACACACCGCGGCATGTTCATCTAAGCGAGACACTATAGTGTGTCACGGCACATTTACCGATAGACGATAGTAGTATAGCATATACTCGGAGGGCCCTCATTGGCAGGATCTCTTGCAGGATCTCATGTAACGGCATAGTCACGTGACCCAGTGGAGCCATGTTGTGTTGTCATGGTAACCCGTGTGAGCGGCCATCTTGTGATGTCATCTCCATAATGATGCGTGGTGTTAGTGCGCATGCGCAGCGCGTGTTGTTAGGGTGATAGTATTTCCGTCGTCCATTTTGTATACTGGAGACCGCCATCTTGGTTTCTATGGTAGCACGTGGTTGCTGTGTGACCCAAGGCTTGTAATAGGACAGGGGTATTTTCGGAGGGTATGGTCGATTGAACCCGAGTAATTTCCCGATTCGCAGAATTACCGAAATAAACCCGACAATCCCTCCAAATCACCGAAATTGACTTTATTTACTACGGATTCCCCATTTTATCGGCTTAGCACGTAGTGCTATAGTACCAAGAGGCACTGGGATGGGTTCGATTGAATAGGAGTAATTTTCAGGCTGACAATTTTCCCAGAATCCTCCTTTAATTCGTAGAATTACCACAAACAACCCCCGACAAGTTGTACTATTTCAGAACCCTTTTGAGGACTGCCATACTTTTCTCTTATAATAGTAGTGCTATAGTGCCGAGAGGGCCCCGTGAGTACGTTCCTTCGGACTAGAGTAATGTTCCTGTCTTCCTAGAATCCTTTCATTTGGATCCCATAATGTTTTTTTCTCCAATAAATTGTATAAGAGTAGCACGTATTTCTATAGGATAAATTCCTTTGGCCATTACCCAGAATCCTCTATTTTTTAATATAAATTCCTATTATTAGTAACATCCTTAAATGACCCACCCCCATCACTATTTTAATAAGTTCATTAACTTTATTTTTTTAATGTGAAGATCAAGATTCCTTTTGGATCTCGAAATTGACCAATGAAATAACAGAATTATCGACCAATCAGATTAATGTATTCCTATTGTGTTTCTTGATAGGCCACTCCTGATAGAAAATGCTGTAGATTTGGGAAATTTCCTTGAAGACCTTGAACAGGAAGACATTTTGGAATGGGCTAGGCAGCAAAGATCCAACTCTAAATGGATTGTTCATCAATCGACCAATGTAACTTTTTATGTAAACAAGATTAAAAATCATCCAATTGGTGGGGCCCCTGAAAATCTTACCAAGTATATTTCGGAAAATCAATCGATTGTTGCCCTTGTCAGTGATGAGAACCACCATTTTGTTTATAATGACAATCTCTGTTTATTCCGGTGTTTAGCCCTCTGGAGCGGAAGTGAGCGCCATTCTTTGAATACTACAATTCAGATCTAGTATAGTAAATACACAAATGAACCAAAAGATAACTTTCTTGGTGTGAAATTAGATGAACTCTCCAAAGTAGAAAAAGTATTTGAAGTGAATATTGAAGTATTTGAACTCTTATTGAAAGATGATGAAGTTTGGGCTAAATTGTACACAGGTCTAATAGAAATTTTGAGAAAACCATGTATGTCAATTTGTATGAGAACCATTTTAGTTACATCACTGACATTAATCAATATTGTAAATCCTTTGCTTGTCGTATATGTGGTAAATTTTGGAAATCGGTGAAAGCAATCCATTGCCATGAGGTCTGTTGTACTGATGATGTGTCTTATAAGAATGTTGGTGGTATGTACCACACCCCCAAGACCATTTTTGAAAAATTACATGAAGAAGGTATTGTTATTCCAGAACACTTACGGTCATAACCCTACAGGGCTACATTTGATTTCGTCCCCCACTTCAACTGATACTCTTGTCTGGGAAGCTGAACACAAACCCCTCAGTGTTAGTGTATGTAGTAATGTTCCCGGTTTTGATAGTCCCAAATGTTTGATCACTGATGGTGACACACAGATATTGTTGAAAATGTGATGAATTATTTAATGGAAATTTCTCAGAAAAGTTACTCTCTCATACAAGAGATTCACATGACCACCATATTATCCCTCAGGCAAATGATTCAAGATGCCTTCGCACAGGAAGGTACAGATGATTCTAAATCCCACCCATTTGAAAAGTTGGCTGCAGAATTTGGTCATTACATGAAGGAAATGCCCATCTTAGGTTTTACTTCTGGAAAATATGATGTGAACGTGATTAAACCATGGTGGATTATCTGAAAAAGTATGACCCACTGTCTTTTGTTGTTAAAAAGAGTAACAACTTCATGGTTTTGAAAACAGATCATTTGAAATTTTTAGATATTTGCAATTACTTAGCACCTGGATTTAGTTATGATAAATTTCTCAAGGCTTTTGGATGTTCAATTACTAAAGGATTTTTTCCCTTTGAATAGACTGACTGTATTGATAAATTGGACACTACCGAATTACCTCCCAATGTTTCCTTTTATAGCTCTTTAAAAATGGAAAACATTTCTGAAGAAGAATATGCTTACTGTCAGCAAGTTTGGGGTGGGGGGTGGGATGAGGACATTTGGGGACTTCCTGATTTGGTACAATAAAAGAGATGTCCAGCCATTCCTAGAAGCTATTGAGAAACAATCACAGTTTTACTTGGAAAGGGGGATCGATATGTTTAAGAATGGTATTAGCGTTCCAGGACTGACGCTAACATATTTAATTAGTACCGTCGACGAAGGTATATCCTTCGAGGACATCAACGAGAAGAACAAGGATCTTCATCATCTCATCAAGGACAACATTGTAGGGGGGTGGGGGTGGCTTCTATCATATTCAATCGTTATCACGAGAAGAATATTACCAGTATAAGAGAATTTAAGTATGGGACAGCAGCAAAGGGATGTGGGGGTGTTGTAGGTTATGATGCCACGCCTTGTACCCATGGTCATTAATACAGGAAAAGCCAACAGGTTTCTATATTAGATGCAAGGAAGAGACGGACGCCCAGAGTTAAACCAGAGTATTCCCATCAGTACGGTTGGATAGCCCATCAGTGGCTGGAATATATGCCTATCAGGGACGGTGTCCACATCCGACACGAATACAATAATACAGAAAAGAAGATTGGCAGACGTCAAGTGCCTGTAGATGGTTGGTGTAAAGACACCAAAACTGTTTATCAGTTTCACGGATGTTTCTGGCACGGTCTTGAATGTTATCTGAATATGAAGGACGGTACATGGGCCACTCACAATGCAGTACGGGGAAGTCCATGTCTGAGCTCAGGGAAACAACCAAGGGAACCACCCAGTACCTACAGAGCCTTGGGTATGACGTAATAGAAATCTGGGAATGTGAGTGGCATCAGCAGAAGAAGACTGGTGCAATATCTTTGGCCTAGTCGAATGCAACATTTCTGTACCCGACCAATTGACGCCCTATCTTGACGAAATGACACCGATCTTCAAAAATACAAATATTTCTCGGGAAGATATCGGTCCACTCATGAAGGCTTACGCTGAAGCCAACAATATTATGCGCCAACCTCGCCGTAGTCTTATTGCTTGCTACTTTGGTGAAAACATCTTGCTGTCTACACCATTATTGCAATGGTATTTGGAGCACGGACTGGTAGTCAGTCGAATGTATCAAGTCATCCAGCACCAACCCAAGGCGTGCTTCCAAACATTTGGTGATCAAGTATCACAGGCCCGACGGGAAGGGGACTCTGACCCAAGTAAAGCCATCGTAGATGACACGATGAAATTATTAGGTAATTCGGGCTATGGGAAGACAGCCACTGATAAGGCAAAACATAGGAATGTAGTGTATTGTGATGATGATAATGTGTCCAACCTCATCAATAATCTGGCCTTTCGGAAACTGAACACCCTCACTGTAGAACTTTATGAACTAGAAATGAATAAAAGCAGAATCAAACTTGACTTGCCCCACCACATAGGTTTTTCGTGTATCACTATAACAAGTTACGTATACTCCAGTTCTACTATGGTTTTTTGGATGTTTTTGTTGATCGTAGGGATTTTGAACTTTGTGAATCAGACACGGACAGCTTATACATAGCCCTTTCTGGATCTTCCCTTGAAGAAGTAGTCAGCCTAGAGAAAAAAGAATCATTCTATCGCCAAGCACATAAATGGTTACCCCTAGAAGCATGTGATGCCCATATGGACGATTTTGTAGAAATTAAATTAAGGGGAGATAACTGGAAGCCATCTCAATGCTGCAGGGACAGGAAAGCGTTTGATAAAAGAACACCGGGTCTTTTTAAAATTGAATGGGAGTGAGAGGGGGTTATTAGATTGTGTATCAAAACTTACTATTGTTTCGGCCCATCAAACAAACTGAGTTCTAAAGGAAGAAATAAAAGACATAATGATTTAAAAAAGGAAACTTATTTAAAAGTAAACAAAAACAGACAGGAGCAGGAAAAAATAAAGACTTTAGACTAAATAGAAATGACATGTTCACTCACGTACAGACGAAAGACGGCTTATCTTACTTTTATCCAAAACGACTAGTGCAAGATGACGGTGTATCGACTTTACCATTGACAATTTAATTTCTTTCTCAACAACCAGTGAATATTCTTCCACAATCTTTACAGAAATCCAGAGGAAAGCATAATTCTTATATTCAAATTATCCCAATGAATATTATTTTTATACTTACAGAGATGGTTATCCAAGATGAAAATTTTCTTTCTTTTTTTTCTCATGGGGGTGGGTGAAAGTAATTATTTGTACATATTTGTAAATAGTTTATGGAAGGAAATTTGTTCTTCAACAAATACCATTCGTGTTGTACTCTCCTAGTGTAGGCTAAGTATAACCAATGCTCAAAAAATTATGTTTTGTTTACAATGTTGATTCCGGGTATCCCTTAGGTTACCCCTAATGGAACCGGGTGATATCCAATTATATTTATTTTCACAATACTCAAATATTTATGTTTAGTTTATAATGTTGATTTCTGGCATCCCTTAGGTTACCCCTATTGGAACCGGATGATACCCAATTATATTTAGTTAACAAACAATGTTTAGGTTATCCCTACCAATGGAGTAATTCATGTTGTCAATTCATCATTATCATCATTCTCTGTTGAACAAAGAATAAATTTCCTTCTACTTTTATTTATAGAAAATTTTAAAAAAAAGAAAAGAAAAATCCTGTTGTGGGGTGGTAATGTTCTCAAGTTATTTGATGTTTATCTTCTTGACAAATATCAGACAAACTTGACCTGTCCCAAGTTCAGTACAAAATGCAGAGGGACACTTCTTACAGGATATCAGATTGAAATAGAAAAGAGTACGAACTGTCGGGGGTGGGAATGCACTCGAGCTATTTGACCTATCTCCATTGGACAGAGGTTTGTAGCTTGACCTGTCCCAAGTCAGTATAAAATGTAGAGGTCATATCCTACAATTTAAGGAGCAAGATTGCAGTTTGATCGCCAAACTGACCAATCAGATCGAAGTTAATCAACCAATCAGATTAATGTATTCCTGTTGTGTTTCTTTCCCATTACTTTCTATACTAATTTTCTAATTTTTCGAACTTTAACCTACAATCCTATAGGAAACAAACCCCAACCAAGAATCAAAAAGTCGATCAAAATTTTCTGAACTGTGGTGGTGTTTTCAAACACGTCCATCAAAGATATATAAGATTAGACGAAGAATGGATTTGGCATCATTCACGTTCTTACAATTTACCAGAGAAGATGTTCCGACTTGGCAGCAAGCAGACTTACACTAATGTCACCCAGTACCAGGGTGAACTGAAGATACATGTTCGAAGATACTTTGAGAGTAAAGACCAGAAACCTTATCCAACGAAGACTGGAAGTGCACTATCTTTAGAAGAATGGAATGCTCTGAAATCCCAAATAGAAGAAATAGATGCAGCCATCAACACCCAACAAACAGCTTTAACTGAAGATACTGAACTTGACGAAAACGCACCAGGGGTCTATCCTATAACCTTCCCTACAAGTGTAAATCCGAGTCTGCATATGTAAAATGCAAGCCGAGCGGTGAGCGAATCCTATAAACGACTTACAACGTGCTTGGCTGAACACTTGTAGTCCGGCAGCTGTAAATGGCCTACACGTGTAATAGAGGTAACGTTTCCAATCCTGTAAACGTAGATTAACAGTTGTAAATTCTACAGGTGCAGACATCATTCATTGAAGCCAATTGTCGGCGAATGGTCTACGGCGGCCAATCCTATAAAAATAATTGCGTGGGGTACGCGTGTATTTCGACTTGCATTTACGACTGCAGACTTGAGGGTGAATTTGTCTCGTAAAATAATTACGACTGAATATTACAAGTGGATTGTTGCTGCAACAATCTTATTTCTGGGTAAATAGGATAAAAATGGCGTATTCATCCGACGAAGAGCTAGATTTGGCCTTTTCAGATAATATTCCTCGTCGTCAGAGGATTTTCGTAGAACGACGTTTTGACGCACCTCCACCTCGTGAGTTCAGAGACCGTTATCGCGTCCCAGAAAGTGTGGTTGACTTTCTCGAGGAGAAATTTCGAGATATTTTGACACCAAACTCAGACAGAAACAACCTGCTCTCCCCAAGGCAAAAGTTGTTGGTATTTTTACATTTTATTGGTACCAATGGATTCTACCACGTAGTGCAGAATTGCCACGGAATTGGAAAGGATACGGTTTATCGCACTGTGCATGAAATTATCCCTCTGATTATTTCACTGAGAGATGAGGTCGTTTGTTGGCCTAGAGAAAATCAACTTGATATGGCTACTAGATTCCGTGAAATATGCCGACTGCCTTGTGTAGCAGGTGCTGTAGATGGAAGCCATGTGCGCGTGTCGCCGCCAGCTGACGACGAAGAGAGTTCCGTAAACCGCCATCACACCCACAGCTTGAATGTTTTATTAGTATGTGGGCCTGATACTCGAGGCTATTTCTGTTCGTCGAATGCTCCTGGAAAAGGGCATGACTCAAGAGTGCTTCGCCAAAGCCAACTGTGGACTGCGTTTGAGGAAAGAGGTGAGCGTCCATTTCCACGCGCTGTGCTGTTGGGGGACAGTGCATAGCCATCCAATAATTGGTTAATTACGCCGTATCCCGGTGAACCGATTGGAACCAGAATGACGTTTAACATAGCCAACCGTAAAGGACGAAATGTGACAGAGAGGTGTTTTGGAATCATCAAGCAACGATTCCGTTCTTTAATGGGCGGTTTGGGGTTGCGCAGTATGCTGGAAGCCGCCGAAGCCGTCCAATGTGTTGTTATTCTACACAATTTATGTCTGAGTTCTGGGGATGAAGGTACACATTTTGATGTCCGAGAGTCTGCTGCCAACGAGTTTGAAAACGAACCGATTGACCCTACTGTGAACACCCGTGCTGGAGAATCTAGGCGCGATGAACTGATGCGATTATTGGAATAATAAATAGTTAATCATCCTTATTGTGTCGTCTTTTGCAGTTTTTTTCAGCAATACTTGTGTGTTATATGCGCGATCTCCCAAATTACGTAAGTTGATTTTTAATTTCCACCCAAACTCGAGCCCATGACAGGTTGAACTTGATTTCTCGAATGGGTGTGTGTGGGTTCGCAGCTATGGGTTGGAAAAATATTTCATGAACGCATGAGGGGGTAGGTGGGTGTTGATGTCCGATTTTAGTGGACTAGTAAACTGATGTAAATGAGATAATCATAGTGGTAAGGTAAATTTATTAAATATTTATTCGTGTTTAACAACACTTTCAACAGCCAGGGCCATATCTAGTCGGTGAAAGGTATACGGGCGGAGGTAGCCGGAGTACCCGGAGAGAACCACCGCGCATCGACGAACACCTGTCAGCTCGCCAATGCCATAATCCTACACTGTGTCGTCTCATCTGATGAAAGCATGTGGTTTTTGCAACATACAAACAAATGGTCCGTTTAATGGTTCATTCTTATAATTTCATAAAACATCATCTGTTTGATTTTTTCTATTAGAATTAAAATGCGCTCAAGGCTCGGTTATTTTCCAATTGCCTAAAAATTTGCAATTCCTGGAATTGAGTCAGGAAATAAGATGTGACGACACATTAACTGTTTATGTAGGAACCTCGGGAGGAGGACAGAGCTTGTTTACTGTGGTAAATATGTGCTGCTCTGCTGGTAGAATAGAACCCGCTGGGCAACGCTTGGGGTACAAGCCCCCTTAAGTGGGCAACACAAGAATAAACGGATGGCTGAACCGGAGTTTGTACTTGTGTTGTTTTCACGATATAGCCTTTGATGCTGAAACTGAGCTTTAACACCAAGAATTAAAAAAAATAAATGAGTGTCACGTCTTGGAAATCTATGTTAAATATTTTTGGAATTTTTTTTATGCATTTTGGTATTACTTTCTTGTTTTTCTAACCTAGATCGGTCGGGAATTGAACCCAGAACGCTGCGGTACGCCAACCGTCGATCGATCGAGGTTGAAAAACAAGAAAGTTTCAAGTCTAGTTTCGAAGTTTAAAATAACACTGACAGACATTCACTATTTTGGTATATGTAATTGACAACAATTCGAAGAAAAATACGTTTAATACTCGCGATTTATTAATTCTATTTTATTTGAATATATCGTTGACATGATTCACATGAAGGAAAGTCGTATGAAGCATCAACTTGAGGTTTTGAAAATCAACTTTTATCAATCTTGTCCTGCAAGCTGTCTTCGTCGCTGCTTTATCCGGAGTTTCCTCTCAAGAATGTCTAATATGAGAACACGAATTTCCAGATCGATCTTTCTGTTGTTTTTGTCCACAAAATCGTCAACTAAAAGTTTATCAGTGCCTTTAAATGGGCGCTTCTTTGCCTTCTTGTTCCTCTGCGTCCACTTTTCTTGGGATGCTTCAACGGCTAAATCCTCAGCATCTGGTTCAGTGGGAGTTCCCACATCCTCGGCATCTGCAGATGGTTCTTGGATTGACTGTGCGGCTCCGATGGCCTCGAAATCACTCGCAAAGGACACGGCTGAATCAGGAACATCCACCTTCGTTACAGTGGCGAATTCTCAGTCTATTTTGTCTCGCCTTGTTCACTCAGTTTTGTCCCTGCGGCTCCGGTCTTCTTCGATTGGTCAACTCGCTTTAAAACTCCATTTTCAAATTAGACCACTCCATATCCCTCAGCTTTTGAAAATCCAAGACCCAAGCACCAACCACTTGCAGCTTCTCTAATATTTCTTTCCATGTCGCTTCTTTCGCTTTCTTTGTTACAGCACTCAAGAAAAAAACAGTTTTGTTTGGAGAGATTCAGCTCTCCCAAACAAAACTGTTTTTTTCTTCGCGACTTCAGCAATCAAAATATCCTTCTGACTTTTCGTAAGCATGTTTCTCGAGTCAAACAGACAGCGTGAGGAAAAGTAGGCTTATCAGCTTCGAATACTTACATAAAGAATTGCACCACTCTACACAATAGACGCTTAAAGTACGATTTGTTCTAACGGAGGTCTTAATGTTGATAAAAGGTAAAATTCGACAATGAAAAGGTCCAAATATACGTGTGTTGGGCCCCAAATAGGCTGATCTATCACGAACACCCTTTCATGAAACAATGAAATGCTCTTATTGTTTCATTTGACAACAGACACTTCACGTCTCGAAAAATCCTTACCAAACAATAGATCTTCGAAATGACTTGGCAGACACGATGACACCGTGAGGTAAGGCGTGCTGCAGGTTGCTGGTGCACGGGTCTTCAACCAGTCTAACTTTGCCGTGCACAGTTACGATGTTGGAGAGCTGGCAGTTGGTTGTTGTTGCACGGTAGTTCTCCCCGGGTCTTTCGGATTCCTCCACCAGTGAAACTGTCACAGACGCGATAGGACCCTAGCTGTTAAAGTATCGTTAAAACCCAAATAAATAAATAAATAAATAAATATTTTAAGTGTAGAGAAAAAAACAAAGTTCGTTTTCCTCCAAAATATTATTCCCAAGAAGATAAGCTGCGGCTTCCTCAATTCAAATAATGGTAGTGGTCGCGACAAGCTACAAATGTCGTACACTGTATTCAATGTTTACGAATTACTTTTTCGGCCAATCCTATAAAACACTTGTAGAATTGATTTACGCTTGTATTTGTGACAGGGAGTCGACAACTCAAGGAAATAATACGTGCCGAAAATAAACAATCCTATAAAACAGGGAAGGAGACGTAATAGTTTTCGTACAAGACGCGGATAAGGCGAATCCTATAACACTTTCTTCACTTGTCAGATACACGTGTACGCACAAGTGTAATTATACTGGTAAAATCTTACGCATGTAGAAGTTTTATAGGATAGGCCCCAGGACCTTCTAATCACGATGACTTCAAAAAACCAAGGGAACAACCTTTGAAGAAGATGACAGTGAGAAGAATCAACCCACTACATTTGATCGTTGATGAAATTGATAGTGAACTAAGGCAAGTTCGCTTGCAACATGAATTTTGTTTGGAATATGCTCATTATGTGGAAGAGAATATCGACGATGTTGTGTAAGAAAAATGCTATGGATGTACAGTCGATCATCCAAGTCAGATTCAGCATAATATATGCCTCATGACGTCTGAAGAAGAGAAGATTATAACATGTTTTAATGAAGTACTTGAAATAGTTAACAAGAATGACGTCCATCTACTGTGGCACCATAATACTTCTGGAATGAATCCACCACCGGTACAGAAAGAGTATGAAGATGTGTTCGAGAAACCTCTCACAAATGAACAGAGACGTTGTATTATGGATTTAGTGATTGAATTCATGACCTTCAAGAAAGCACTCAGTCTGAAGATGTAAATAGATTGTTTTTTATATAAAAAAGTATAAAAAGAAGAAAAAAGAAAAAAAGCTGGTAATGATGCTTAAGTTATTTGATGTTTATCTTCTTGACAAATATCAAACAAACTTGACCTGTCCCCAGCTAGTAATTCCTAGGGCCACCAATGCAGTGTATATTTTTAGAGGGTGGTCCAAAAGACTACCTTCCCAAAATGTATAAAAGGGGGAGCAGCACCCACGTTCAGTGGCCACTCCTTCCAAAAGGTATAAAAGGGGGAGCAGCACCCACGTTCAGTGGCCACTCCTCCCTGAAAGGTACAAGATGGGGAGCAGCACCCACGTTCAGTGGCAACTTCTTCCCAAAAGGTATAAGAGGGGAGTAGTACCAACATAGAACAACAAAGATGGATCCTCGTTGGAAGCATCCATTTACTTGTTTATTGTTTGGTCCCACGGGTAGTGCTAAGTCACCCTTTGTAAATCAAGTTATTCAAAACATTCAAGATATTATTTCACCTGTTCCGAGTCACATCATTTGGTGTTATACTGAATGGCAACCATTATACAATACTTTATCCCAAGCAGAATTTGTAGAGGGTCTCCCTCAAGAATTAAAATCTGATAGTTTAGTCATATGGGATGATCTGATGCTCGATGCAGATGTTCGAGTGTCTAGATTATTTACTAAAGGTAGTCATCACCGTAAGATTAGTGTGATGTACATTGTTTAAAATTTATTCGACAAATATAAAGTCCATAGGACTGTAGCTCTCAATAGTCATTACATGATCTTGTTTAAAAATCCTAGGGATCGTTCTCAGATCACACATTTGGCAGCACAGATTATCCTGGTCATTCCAAGTTTCTGAGAGAAGTTTTTGAAGATGCTACTTCGACCCCATATGGTTACCTTTTAATCGATCTCAAACAAGATACTCCTGAACATATGAGATTAAGAAGTCAAATTTTTCCAGGGGAAACCCAGTACGTGTACCTCCAAAAATTATAAAAGGGGAGCAACAAGTCTGCCTCAAGTCAGAAGTATGTCTGATCGTCTCAAGCGCAACATCGCTCTTCTCAAGCTTCTTATTAAATCGAAACCCACACTTGTTAAATCAATCCTAAAACATGCAGACAAAGAATTGATTACTTGTTTGTGTGACTGTGACTCGAATATCTTGAAAGGGGCAGTACCTCTGACCAAAGCTCAGAGAACCAAACTCGTTCGTCAGAAACAACTTGTGAGGGCCGTGGCAAATAAAGGTACCTATGACAAAAAGAAGAGACAAACCTTGCAGAAAGGGGGATTCTTGGGTGCATTACCACCTCTTGTACTATTGGGTGCCGTTAAAGGTATTTTTGGATGATGATGGTGGAATATGCATAGAAGATGGCTCTGGTAGAACCAAGGTTATTGGAACGTCCACAGGAGACTGCAAGACAACCGAATGAACTGGCTGTTTCATCGTTGGATCGAAAAATGAGAGATATTCTCGATGCCTCTTTTATTTCAGCTGATGAAAAGATGACACATTATAATCAAGTCTTACAGGATACTTGACATTTCAACAAAAGTTAGTGGCTCCCCGTCCTATTAAAGTCGAACTTGAGAATGATAATAAAGACCAAGACATTTTCGATTCTGTACCTATGATTATGAAGAGAAAGGCGAAGTTGTTGTTGAATCGTATTAGAAATGACCCAAATATATCTTGGAATGAGAAAGGTGAACTAGTCCACAAAAATCAAACAGTGATAGGGTCGAATGTAACAGATCTTCTAAACGAGTTACTTAGAAGACGAAAATCTTTCCATCATTAGGGATGGGAAATGATGGCCGAAGCCTTGAGAGATAGTAACATACCCTTAGAATTGATTGGTCATAAAGAACGTTGAGATTTTATAAAACAGGTCCCGACAAAGTCGAAAGGAAAACAATGAAAGAAAATTAAAACGCCAATGTGGTGTGAAGAAGGGTACAAATAGAGTTGACACATGAAAAAGGCAGTCACGGAAGCATTATACTATGATTAGGAAGCGCCTGGAAGATTTGATGGTATAGACGCTCTTCGTAGAGCATCCAAGAAAAAGACCAAACAAGTTGTGAAATGGTTAGAGACTCAAGACACATACACTCTTCACAAACCTGTTCGTCGTACATTTCCTAGAAGAAAAGTTATAGTTAGTAGTATCGATGCACAATGGCAAGCTGACTTGGTAGATTTAGCAAACATAAGTAAATTCAACAAAAAACACAAACTTTTTGTTCACATGTATTGATGTGTTTAGTAAATATGCTTGGAGCATACCCCTCAAAAACAAACTTTGTCATTTCATCGTTAAAGCTTTTACTAAAATTTTTAAAACCAGAAAAATTACAAACTGATCAAGGCAAAGAATTTCTAAAAAGAAAATTTCAGAATTTTCTCAAACACGGAGTAGAATTTTTCACTACACAAAATGTGGAAACAAAATGTTCCATAGTAGAAAGATTGAATAGAACTTTGAAAACCAAAATGTGGAAATATTTTGCCAAGAGCGATACACTAATTTTTCCACTTCAAAACTTGGTGAAATTTTATAATCATTCTCATCATCATTCTCATCATCATAGTATATGGCCCCAATTTCCGTGAACTTTGAAAAGCAAGAAGAGGTTTAGCAAAAACATTGTGGCAAACCCATAAAACACAAGACCCCAAAATTCAAAGTGGGAGACAGAGTGAGAATCAGTAAAGTTAAGAAAACTTTTGAGAAAGGTTATTTGCCCAACTGGGCTGAAGAGTTATTCACGGTCGCATCTGTCAAAAAATGTCATCCAGTCGCATATGTCTTACAAGATGATAAAGGGGAAATATTGAAAGGGTCGTTCTACACTGCAGAGCTTCAGCTAGTTACACACGAAACTATTTACAAAATCGAACACGTACTGAAGAGACGTGGTTGTGGTAAAAACAAGAACTGTTCGTAAAGTGGTTAGTATGCCCTACTTGGTTCAACTCGTGGATCAAGCAGAGTCAGCTCACCTATAAAAGGAAGCGAACCTCTGAGGTTTCTCCAAAATGGAAGAATGATCGAACGGATCTTGGCCTCTGTTTGGAAAAAGAATTCCATGGAGCGAGATCACTTATTTTTCACAAATAATTATTTTGTACATCATCATCATTACCAGTGTTGTTTATCTCACTCTCGAGAACACAGACAACAAGTTGTGGACTGCTCTCTTGAGTAGTAGCATAGGATATTTGTTGCCTAATCCAACCATTAAGAAAAAATAATGTTTTAATTGAATCTGCAAAGTAATAGTTCTATGAACGTGTTTCCTGAAAACACGTCGACTACGTACACCACTCAGTTATCACAACCAGTGAATCTCACGGGAGAATGGGAAGTAGGTCTGGCAGAGATTCAGTATCCAAATACTTGGTTCAATATTCGTGGGAAAGAAGCTTTTGTTACAGTGTTCTGTTCTTCGAAAAAGAATTATCGACTTACTCTCAAGGAAGGTCGTTATTCGGATCCCACTGATGTGATACGGGCTATCAATGGTGTTAAAGAATTACTCTTGCCTCGTCACGATAAGTTAGATTTTGAATTGGATTAAGTGACTGGTAAAGTTCGTATCATGGTACGTGATGGAATCGTGGTCACATTGAGCCCTACTCTTCAAAATATTTTGGGATTTAATGAGTGTGTTTTTTAAATCAGGAACTCACTATTCTACCAGAGTTGCTGATGTCAACCAAGAATTTTATTCACTCTATGTGTACTGTGACTTGGTTCGTGACCAAGTCGTGGGAGATACAAGAATAACCCTTCTTCATATCGTACCTGTGCGTGGAAAATATGTTTATATCATCTCTAAAACTTTTGAGAATGTCTATTATGTACCAGTGGAACGAAAAAATTTCAGTACCGCCCGGGTGTATATAAGGGACGACACAGGAGCCATTGTACAATTTGAGTTCGGGAAAGTGACAGTGACACTTCATTTCAGAAATCGTAGATCTCCTCATTTCACATAAACATGAATAACTGTTGTAAGTCCAAATTATACGAAGAATATTACAAGAAACAAGCTGGAAACGGTCTACCAGCTTTTTCTGGAGCTCAAATACACAGAGGTTATGGTTTGGGAAGTATATTAGGAGGATTGAAGAATATGGTGTTGCTTTTATTGAAAACTACAGCCAGGACCGTGGGACAACAGATCGTGAGAAACGGAGCGGCCTTTGCCGAAGATATCATTGAAGAGAAAAATGTAAAAAAGGCAGCAATCAGAAGAGTCAAAGAGGCTGGTGCGGGAGCTTGGAATGAAGTAGTTGGTGGTTCAAGACCACCCGGCAGGAAAGGTATAAAAAAGCCTGCACCACGCAAAACTGGCAAATCGACAAAAAGGAGAAGTGTACAGACCCAAGACTTTCTGCGTGATGTCTCTCATCAATGAAAAATCTTGTGAGTGTGTCAACAGCGACCTCGACTTATTTTCCATACCATCAACGCAGACTAGTGTGGAACATGGGAAATGGGTAGAACACAGTCCTTTGGCGACCACAGGAAACAACAGTGGTCCAATAGAATTCCACATTGCAGGCTTAGCAGATGATAATTTGAATTTGGCACACACATACTTATGTTAAAGCAAAGGTTGTAGATTCCAATGGGGGCATCAATTGCACCCGGTGCCAATGTGAGTCCAGTCAATTTATGGATGCATTCTTTATTTAATCAAACCGATATCAGCTTGAATGAAAAACTGGTATCTCCTTCCAACAACACTTATCACAAGAGAGCTTTCATAGACACATTGTTGATTTATGGACCAGCTGCCAAGAAGTCACAACTAACTAATGCATTATGGTACAAGGATACGGCCGGACTCATGGAGGATTTAATAGATGATAACAAGGGATTTCTTCTTCGAAAGAAATTCATAAAGAAAAATAAAATTGGGGACATGACTGGAAGATTACATTTGGACATGTTTTTCCAAACTCGTTACTTGCTGAATGGCGTTAATGTTCATGGTAAAATGAACAGAGCCAAAGATTCTTTCGCACTGATGGCAGATGCCGATACATACAAGATCAAAATTCTAGATGTATCCATGTTTGTACGCAAAGAAAGACTCCAGTCATTCCTGAGAATGGCTCACGAGAAAGCACTAACAAAGGGCAACGGCAAAATATCCTATCGATCGTGTGGAAACCAAGGTGTTTTCAGTGCCAAATGGAAATCTGAGCATTACACAAGAAAATTTATTTTGAGGCCAACTAACTAAACGCATCGTGGTGGGATGTGTAGACAACGATGCTTTCAGTGGAAACTTTTCAAAGAATCCATATAATTTCAAGAACTACAACATCAATTACTTGGCTTTGTATGTGCATGACTAGCAGATTCCAGCCAAACCATTACAACCTCGATTTGAACAACAAGAAGTGGTCAGATGTTATGCGACCCTGTTCCAAGGAACTGTACAAGTGCACGAGAATGAAGGAAACCACATCAGCCGAGAAGAGTACATAAATGGATACACCCTATTCGCCTTCGACCTGACTCCAGACCTATCACATAGACAACTCGTCGATCTGGTGAAGAGAGAAACTTTGAGACTTGAAGTCCATTTCGAAAAACCACTATCAACGTACTGGTGTATGCAGAATACCAGAACATCATAGAATTGGATAAGAATAGACAAGTAATCTTTGATTACTCAACATGAACACGTTGCAGTTAGAGAATGCTCGTCGATCAGATAGTTGTTTGAAGAGAATATGTTTGGGCGTATTTGCAAAGAGAAGATTACCAGATCACAGACCAATGGCTTTGATAGCCAACACGGATCCATACCACAGAATAGGAGAACATTGGGTGGCTCTCTTTGTGAGTCACCACAATGCAGAGTATTTTGATTCCTATGGATTACCACCACAACACAGACCATTCGAGAATTTCCTGAAAAATTCAAGATATTGGAAGTATAATATAAAACACCTTCAAGGACCATTACCAGTGTGTGGACAATACTGCCTATTTTACTTGAAACATCGCTGTCGCGGTGTACCGATGGAAACAATATCCAACATGTTTACAAGTGATCTGATGGATAATGATGGGCTTGTTAATGACGTCATAGAGGAAACCAGCCACTAGATGTCGCTGTATTGATGAAAAAACTATAAAAAGGGTGCACTTGGTGTTCAGCTCATTTGTGTTTCGACAGCCAAAGAAGAAGGATGTCTACAAATGTGACAGTCTTCAAACTCAACAATTTACAGATTCAGCTGTTCAAGAACGACGTTGGGTTCCAGTTTACCACGAGAGATTGGGAACAAGTGACCAAAGCAGTGGATATTGCAAAGACGAGAAGCCTTGAAATAGGAGAACCCAAACCAAAGAGAGAAAGAAAACCAAAGAAGAATGAAGATAAAAGGGCTTGAAGAATGTTCACTATACTGTCTTTGATACAGATGGCGCTGGATGAATATCAATTACGAAACCAAGAAACAAGAAAACCCAAGAGATTTTGTAGAGAGAGTGAGTATTTCATTCGAAACGCATTTTCGTGATATTCCACCACCATTACTGGAACAATTATTACGCGGAGAAGAGAAAATAAGAAAGACACCAGAACAGAGACCACCAAAACACATCAAGTATGCATTGGAGGAAAATCGTCTCAAGACATTTCAATTCATGTTACGAAGTGAAAGTGTGAAAACCCCAAATGAACTGGCAAAAGCTGAATTCTTTTATTTGGTGACAGGAGACAGAATTCAATGGTTTCATTGTGGTATTATTGTTAGTTTCTGGGAAACAGAAGATGATTTTATAGAAGAACACATAATATATTCTCCAGACTGTTATTACATTTATAATTTACAATCTGAATTCATGGACAACGACAAAGTTCAACAAGAAGAAATGGTCACCAGAGAAGAAATGGACACATCAGTTCAAGAAGAAGATTCGATGAGGACGAAATGTAGTGTGTGTTTATTAGCTGAAGCCAATGTCGCTCCGCGAACATGTAACCATTTGTGCCTGTGCAAAGACTGTTGTAAACCACCGAGAAGATGTCCAATCTGCAGAAAGACTGTTTATGAATATTTGACAATCTACATACCATAGAAGATTCCATAAAAAGTTGTATTTTTTTTGTTGAATAAAAGAAATTAAAATGTAACAATTGTGTTGTTATCAATGAGTAGTACAATACCAAAGGTATCCTCAAATTGTATCTTATAAAAGGTATCCTCAAATGCTGAAATGAGGGTAAGAGGGATGGTACATTAGACCTTATACGACAAAAAAGGTATTCTCTTAGCTTAATATATGGGTGGATCCTCACATGAGTATATGGTGGAACTTGAAGTTAGCTTCGTCGCTTTCATGTACACATATGATCCCTACTTGTAATTTGAATAATGGTTAAAAACTTCTCTTATAAACCCAAAAGGTAGAAGCAGAGGATTCTGGGTAATGACCAAAGGAGTTTGTCCTATAGAACTACGTGCTACTCTTATACAATTTATTGGAGAAAAAACGTTATGGAATAGGGATCCAAATAAAAAGATTCAAGGAGATCAATAACATTACTCTAGTCCAAAGGAACGTACCCACGGGGCCCTCTCGCTACTATAGCACTACTATTATAAGCCAACCGTATGGCAGTCCTCAAAAGGGTTCTGAAATAGTACAGCTTGTCGGGGGTTGTTTGTGGTAATTCTACGAATTAAACGTGGATTCTGGGAAAATCCCAAGCCAGAAACTTAATCCTATTCAATAGAATTACCCCCATCTGCCCCTTGGTACTATAGCACTACGTGCTAAGCCGATAAATTGGGGAATAAAATAAAGTCAATATCGGTGATTGGAGGGATTGTCGGGTTTATTTGGGTAATTCTACGAATCGGAAAATTACTTATATTCAATCGAAAATACCCTCCGAACATACTCCTGTCTTATTGTAAGCAATTGGGCAACATAGCAACCA
The DNA here is from genome assembly GCA_031216915.1 of Pictodentalium vernedei. Taxonomy (NCBI): domain Eukaryota; kingdom Metazoa; phylum Mollusca; class Scaphopoda; order Dentaliida; family Dentaliidae; genus Pictodentalium; species Pictodentalium vernedei. The sequence continues at coordinate 233,549,786 of CM062296.1, forward strand.
CGTGCTACCATAGAAACCAAGATGGCGCCCTCCAGTATACAAAATGGACAACGGAAACACGTATCACCCTAACAACACGCGCTCCGCACTAACACCACGCATCGCTATGGAGATGGCGTCACAAGATGGCCGCTCACACGGGTAACCATGAAAACACAACATGGCGCCATTGGGTCACGTGACTATGACGTCACATGAGATCCTGCATGAATCCTGTCAATGGGGGCCCTCCAGGTACATGCTATACTAATGACGATTTTAACTCTTCCTCCCATTGGGCTGAACCATAGTAGTCTTGAAAATGTTTGCACCTCCACTTTTATCGAGCTTAAGCCGCCGCCTATAATTATTTGTATATATAGATTTAATTGAAATGCCGTCTTATTTCCATTTATTGGAAAACTCTCTTTTTGGAGAGTTTGTCAATAATGTGTTTTTTCATTAGGGTTTAACGACACGTTAACGGCCAAGGGTCATATCATGTCGGTGGCAGTTTTACGGGAGGAGGAAGCCGGAGTACCCGAAGAGAACCACCGAGCAACGACGAGCAACTGTCAACTCTCCAACATCGTAACTCTGCACCGCGGCACAGGCATGGTTAGATTGGTTAAAGACATGCCCACCTTCGACGTGCAGTACGCCTTAGTACACAGCGCCATTGTGCTCCCATGTAGGCAATCTTGGTTAAGTGCCTTGACCAAGGACACAACGCGGGAGCGCGAATCGGTCGCTGAAATGGTCACTCATCCAACTACTAACCGCGCTCGACGTTGCTTAACTTCGGTGATCTGACGAGAATCGGTTACCTCGACACCACCACGCCCCTTGCCAATAAATAATAAGTGCAGAAATTATTGGAGCCAAATACAATTGGGCATCCATTTCGATTACCCCTTTACCTAACACGAAAGACAGACGACACTTCCAAATAAAATTCTTGAATAATAAATGTTTTTCATTTTTTTGGCGTCAAAAACGTAGCTTATGACCCCTCATTGGAACGAGCTCATTCCTATGAGGGGCCATAAGCTATGTTTTTGAGTCAAAAAGTGAACTGAAAAATAAAGAAAATTGGATGGTGATTTTTATGAATGGCGCTGGCCGGCTTTGGTCGTTACTTTGGATAAAGGGTTAGGAAGAGTAAAAAAGTTTGAATACCAGCTTGAAAAAATACTTTTATATTTAGAGCTGGGGGGTTATGATTTTTCAGATTCGGTTTCAGTTCGGCTTCAGGAAAGAAACCTCGATTTCGGTTCAGTTTTTCTCTGTGTGAAGAACATAATGTAGAGTAAATAACGCTTCAGGCACCTCACTTGAAAAAAAACCCATACAACAGTTTATATGACACCACTCATCACAAGAAGCATTGTCTGAACGTCTCTCCATTTAGCGGGGGAGGAATTCGTCACATACAGGTGAATTGTGCACTTGGTGATACCTTCTTGAAATTTGGCACACTGTTAGTGTAGGCTATGAGGTTCTCAAAAACGATCGGCTACAAGTTGACACCGACCGGTGGCGACCAGTAGCGGCACAATCCAAAATGGCCGCCAGCGGCTGAAGGGAACCTCCTTTTCGACGGTCTACCGACTATACATCCGATTGTAAGGGCGCGAAAGTGAACTCTGATCCACGCACGTGTTGGAAACAGACGTGGGAGATGATGTAGAATAAAACGAGATTCTCTATACGGACGCATCAATTTCTTGGAAGTTGAAAAGAGCGTTGTTTCTCCGGGATCAGCGTCATTCAGGCAAACCTGAATGACGCTGATCCCGGAGAAACAACGCTCTTTATGAAGCAGTCTCTTTGCCATACAATCTCTTGTTTGGCGTAATTCCGCAAGCAATTCTGATTTGTCTGTCGAAATTAATTCGAGAACGCGATTGTTCACAAAAATCATTCACAGAATGAGTGAGAATCCTCTTCGTGTACGGACTAGTACTGACTGGGAACGTTGTTGCTTTTGCCAGCAAGACAGTTCCAAGAAATTGATGCGTCCGTATAGAGAATCTCGTTTTCATGACGCCTATAAAGCTATTGAGGAAGACATAACGCGCTTCCTAGATAATGGCGTTGAGCTTCCATATAATTTGACCATTGATTGTTTGATGAGAGAGAGTGATGAGTGTATGTCGATGTCACTGTTGACGAATAAGGCAATATATCATAAGACATGCCGTGACAGTATTCGGACTCACATCGTACAGCGCGTGCTACACAAGCGAGAGCGAAATGAGGCAGTGGCATCCTGCTCCACGCTGAGTCCTAAAAGAACACGGACAAGTTTTGAATCTGGCTGTGACAGGAAACTGCCCCAGTGTGTTTATTGTCACAAACGCGAAGGTGACAGCAGTGAGCCTATTTGCAGATCAATGTCTGATAACAATAAACTCAAAATTATGGCAAAGGAAGCCGAGAACTGGGTTGTTTTTTCTCGGGTCAATGCAGCATTTGATTCCGCTGCTAGTGATCTTTACTATCACAAAACCTGTTATTGTAAGCTTGCCAATGAAGCACGAGCGGCTAAATCTAAAAAGTCGAAGAACGCCGAACATTCCGCGTCAGGCCTGCCCTATGACCCTCTCGTTATGGCAGAGCTCATAACATTTGTTGAACACAACGATTCCGCGATGAAGCTTGTCGATCTCAAGAATCTGTACAGTCGGAGGTTGAAGCAAGTCGGTTCTGATTGGCTTAGTGAAGAAATACATTCCACTCGATTCAAAGAACATTTGTTGCAGAAATTGGGCGATGGCTGGGACGCCTTCACACAGGGTAGAGATGTGTTTATTTCAAGTAGGTTTCGAGTTGGCTCCTTGTTGTCCGAATCTTTAACTCGTATAGTGTCTGAGGAAGAGGCAAAAAAGATAGTTGATGTGGGTCTTCTTCTGCGTAAACACATACTCATATCTCAAGCTCCTTTCACGGGATCATTTTCATCTTATTGCTTGAGCGAGCCTGTACCCAACTCACTCCTGACTCTTCTTAGAGTTCTACTTGAGGGCACATGTAGTATACAGAACTTAGGCGATGATGAGACTGTTAATGCCAAGACTCGAGTGGCTTGTACTATTTCACAGATGTTGATCAGCAATTCAGCGAAACGCTCCGAACATGCACAAAATGTTCACCAGAGACGTGACAGAGAAACTCCAATGCCTCTTTATGTGGGTTTGAAGTTGCATGCCCATGATCGTATGAAAAATCTTATCAGAGATTTTCATCAAATGGGACTCTCTGTCTCTTATGATCGCGTAATGGATGTTCGCAGGAGTTTCGCGAGAGCTGTTTCACTGCGGTTCAAGAACGAAGGTGTTGTAGTCCCAGCTAACTGCAAACGTAATGTTTTCTCGATAGGAACCACTGATAACATTGATGTATCTGGTAGATCTGATATGCATGGTACGTCCATCACACTCATTGGTCAACTGAGCAGGGACAATGTGGGTACTGATCCCCCACCACTGAGTTTAGATGTTCCAGAAGACACACAAATTGAACTCCCAGACGACTATGCATTTGTTCCTTTCGTTGAAGACTTTGGTGGGGACATCAGGCTTGAATCTCCAGATGAATGTAATGTACGGCCCAATGAATATGCAGATTTGAACGTGGGAGAGAATGACTGGTTGTCTCATGTGTCACAGATCAGCAATAAAGGGAAGGTTGATGGCAGCTGGCAGCTTGATGAAGTCCCTGTGACCTTTTCAGGCTTCTTTTCAAAACATGAAGATCAAGACAATGTCAAACCTCGTGCAGTTATTGGGGTATTCCCTGTTTTCAGTGAGCAGAAAGCGGACTCACTCAGTATGCAGAAGCATGCTATGTATGTGGTCAGGGAAGCTACTGCTTTCGTAAACCCCGGCCAGATACCTGTCATTGAAGGTGACTGTCCGTTGTATGCCAGGCAGAAAAAATGTCAATGGCTGTTCCCAGAGGAGATAGGTGAGGATCGAATGGTGTGTATGATTGGATTCCTGCATCTTGAAATGTGCACCCAAGAAGCTGGTGGTAAGCTTATGGGTGGTTCTGGTTGGGAGCGAATGTTTCACCTCGCAAAGATATTCACACCCGGTGTAGCATCATCCCTACTTGGTGGGAAACATGTCAAGAGGACGCGACAGGCATATCTTCTCACTCTAGCTTGGCTTGAGATCCTCAGAAAGAATGCTTATGAGATTTACTGTCAGCAGACTGGGCCCCATGAGTCATTTGAAATGTGGGAACAGAGGATTCTTTCACAATCTCCAACTGCGCGCTATTGGGGTGAAATCGTTCGGAACTTTCTCTTGACAAGCTGTCAATTCGTTCGGAACCAACGAATCGGTAACTGGCCTGGTACACTGTGTTCTATCGATGAGTTGTGCAGTTACTTTTTTGCCCTAGGACATACAAATTATTGTCGGTGGGTCCCCGTATTTCTGAGAGACATGTCTCAGCTACCCAGGCGGCATCCTTCAATCCACAACAAATTCATGGAAGGCCATTTTGTGGTCCAGCGTAGTGAGAGGAAGTTCAGTATGATGGGTTTAGATCAGAGCCAAGAACATAGTATCCAACTACTCAAAGAAGACAGTGGTCCAAAAGGTCTCTATGGCCAGGCTGAAGAGAAAGTCGTTATTGAGCTTTCAAGGTCAGAAGTTCTGCGTGTTATAGATGAGTATGAATATGCAAGTTTCCACACAACATCATCAGATAACACGGAACACCCGGAAAGTTCGGTATCAGAGCAGAAAAAATTTCTGAATCAATTGAAATCTCTCCTCGATCTGGTGAATCAGGGACTCATTATCAACCCTTATGATGAAACTAGTGGTCAGCTGGTGACATTAGATACTGGTGAATATATGGACCCCGAAGTTAGTAAGAGTTTACGGTCATTACCCGAAAGGGGCAAGCATTTATATTCCACTTTCTTGAAGGAAAGGCTTGTGGAATGCACCGTACCCCTGAATGATGTTATTCCCAAGGCAAATATATATACCTTCCTTAACCCACCCCCAGCCAACCTGGACAAAGGCCGAGACAAACTCATGTCAAGTAAAGCAACTGCCGCAATAGTTACCCAGATGTTCGTTTCACTGCAAGCCCGGCCTGATTCAAACATGGATGAGTTTTTCATGCACGAGAATGCACGTGATCCGCCAGCATTATCCGATAGAGGTAAGCTACGGAGTGGGACAAAATCTCAAATTCTCAATTGTTTACCAGCTATTCCTGCACAAGGGAAGAATTCAGCAGCTAGACAAGCTTCAGTTGTCATCTTGGATATGCCTGCTGTAGTCCATGTAATCAAACCACAGAAAGCGGATCTGTTTGGAGAATATGCTCGATTGCAATTATTGCCATACATCGAATCTCTGATTAACACGAACACCACAAGGGTTGATGCGATCTATGACTGTTACCCCGAAGGCAGTTTGAAGAATCAGACGCGAGCAAAACGCCTCGGTGAGACAGCAGTTAGGTTGATACGGGTGTCCGAGAACGTCCCTTTACCTAAAGGGAAGAATTGGCAGGCATTCTTGAAAGTTAGTGAGAATAAAGACGAATTTTTCAAGTTCCTGTCTGCTGAACTGCTGAAATTAACATCAACATCCGAGTACCAGTTGTTAACGACATCAGGAGAATATGTACTATGCAATAAGGATGTTAGCTTATGTGACATATCTCCATCGAACCACGAGGAAGCAGACACGCGCATGATGCTTCATCTCAACCATGCAGTCTCACAAGGTCACAAAATAGCTTTTCTTCGCACGGTTGATTCTGATGTCGTCATTCTGTCTTTGCACCATTTCGCAACATTCCGTGACCTTGGACTCAGTGAGCTGTGGATTGGGTTTGGAATTGGAAAGGCATATAAAGATATGCCAATTCATGAGATAGCTTCACAACTTGGACCTGATTACTGTAAGGCCCTGACTTTCTTCCACGCCTTCACAGGTTGTGATGTAACATCCAGCATGCTCGGCATTGGGAAGAAGACAGGATGGAATGCATGGATGAATTTTCCCGCATCAACTGAAATGATGATAGAATTGACTGAGAATCCGCAAGTCTTTTCAGAGGATTCCCCTCATATGCAGCATATCGAAAAACTCACCATACAGATGTACAGTAACAGTTGTGTCAGTACACGTGTCAATGATGCGAGACGGCATATGTTCACACATGGCCTTAAGTCTATGGAAAACATCCCGCCCACCAAAGCAGCTCTGTATCAACATGTAAAAAGGGTAATTCTTGTGTCATCTTTCATTTGGCATCGTGCTCTGCAGAAACACTTATGTGTGCCAGACCCATCACAGTACGGATGGGAGTGGAATCCACGTCTCAATATTCTGGTCCCATTTTGGACTCACCTAGGAGACGCAAGTGCTGCATGTGCACTGATGCTCCACTGTAGTTGTGCCAAGGCCTGCAAGGGCAATTGCAAATGCTTGAAAGCTGGATTAAGGTGCACACCTTTGTGTAAGTGTGAAGGTGGCTGTTGTAACAATATTGAGTAGTATACTGTCATGTTAGGACCAGTCATCTCCTATTCTGGTATTTTTTTTTCCATTTTCGGCCAGTTAACACATGTCATGTTTCTAGTTGAGTTGATTTTGCTAACAAATGTTCATCCCATGTGGCTTGCTACATTGTCCGGGGTATAGGAATACAGTTTTAGATTTCGGAAAATAGTCTGTTATTTACTGCACAAGACGGTGTTAATTCATGCATAGCATGATACAATATCCCCAACTATTTTGCCTCTGTACAACAGTTGATACCTTCGTTCACCCGTGTGTTCATCTATGGTATCCTTGTCTTTCTCTGGCCATAGGCCACATGTGACTAGTCAGTTCCTACTCCATAGCAAATCAACTTGGAAATCCTTCATCTTGTAGCGCACTCATGTCTCAATGAATCCATACCTGAGTTGATCTAATAAATCTAACGTAAGGTATCAAATTGCCATACCGGATCATATTTCGATAAGTTATTCGCTAAAACATTTCGACCACTCATCGACATCAAAGGTCATGTTTAGGCTCCCAGTGGTGGCTATATCTCTATATCCCTGGTAAAGTAGCATACCATGAGGGATGGGCATTAAGTGTCGGCAACATTAATCCTGACTTGGAACACACCACATCTTAACTGGCCGAAAATGAAGAATACTACTTGTAGTCAAAAAATATTCCTGTACCTCGAATGACTGCAAACATACACTCACCCCTTCTAGTCCCATTTTGCCAATGTTCTATACTGGCAAGATAACATTGTATAATTAACAACGGGAACTAATGCATCCCGAGTTCATTCCAGCACTGCCCTTGCTGGCAGACGTGTCGCTATGGTGTTGAGATTGAACCAGAACTCCTCTAGAAATTTGATAGTTTTATTTTCTTAGAAAATAAATCTATCGAAAATGCCGGAAGTTGAGAATAGACTGTCACTTTAATTGGATTATCAAATGTCCAAGTATCCCCACTGCTGCATACTATCGAGTACCCTTGTTCATGTGTTGACAGGAATCTCTCATACCATGTTCATTTGACCATTGCATTCCCGAGAAACATTCAACACTAATTTATCTACGGACGGACGATCATACTGACAGTCAGACACACAGACGCACACATCGACGGAAATTCTGATCCCATTATCCATTAATCTTCCCCCCAACTTGTTCCAAGGGCTTCACTCCATCATTCACATCAATTACAGCACATGTATGGTGTTAGGTTTGGAGCTTCAGTTGTGCGATCGGCGAAAATAGCTTTTTTTCGATCCGCTTGGCGGCCATTTTGGATTTCGCTGCTAGTGGTGGCTAGAGGATGGTGCCAACTTGTAGCCGATCGATTTTGAAATCTCTGATGCCTACCCTTACATCATGCCAAATTTCAGGAAGGTATCACCAAGTGCACAATTCTAGCGAATTCCTCCCCCGCTAATTGGGTTTAGCTTAACTTCCTTCTCATCATTCTACGATGTTCCAGTGGATCAGCTAATAAGCCTACAGAATCAGGAAAAACTAGTGAATAAGGCTTCATCAAGTAAATTTTCTGTTTCTCGGGCCATTTTTTTTTTTATAAAATTGCATGCGGGAGGGTGTTTTTTTATTTTATTTTTTATTTTTTTTGTAATTGTAATTATTTCTTTGCCATCAAAAGTTCATGTTCCTAGTTGTTTTATGTCTTAGGCCTCATAATCTATGGCCCAGAACAGCATGGGTGGTGGTGTATTTCGCCCCTTGAGTGCGAGAAGGCTTTGCAATGCTAAAGCACTGTAAAGCCTTCTTGCACTCAAGGGACAAATTTATCAATTTTATTAACTTGGGTAAAATATCAGACATAAACCGATTAATTTTTATTTTTTGAACTTTGCAATGGTAAAAAAAAAGAGAGCATGTGGTAGCCCCCCCCCCCCCCCCCCCCCCCCAAAAAAAAAAAACAATACTGGAGGGCCTGGGAAACAGATTTTAAACTTTTAGGCCAAAGTGATAAAATACGAAAATGAGAACAGGACGTATTCGCCCCCTGGCGGATAAACTAAGTAACGAGCGCTTTTAGCGGTCATTTGTCCCGTCCCGCGCTGTAAGATAGTTTTATCAGTCCATGCACACTGAAACAGTTTGGTCGCTGTTTGCTGGGTTCTGCGATTCGATTTTGCGGTTTGCCGCAAAAGGCGGAACCGAACCGGAAACCAAAAACCAAGCAATAATTATATTTTTCTATTTTTTTTCTATTTTATCACAGGAATTAGGACCCAGCATTGTGGTGTACAATTACTAAGTCAGGAATGTTATGTATTTTTGTCCAGGTATTTGAACTAGCATTATATTAGGGAAGGTGCGCCTGATAGAAGGTGGGTTTTGATTCATAAATTCCTTCAAGCTTAGAATATTTCGAGGTTGAAGAATAGTTTATGTTTGAATAATTCAGTTTTTTTTTATCTCCCTGAATTCGAGTGGCGAGTTTGGTGACAAGTTAAGTTTATATATGTTACTTGTACATTCAGATCTGACAAACATCTTGTCTTGTTGGTGAGGCTGGGGAGGTCTCGGAAATTTTTTTCATGGCACGTATTAAAGGTGAGTGAGTGGGTGGTCGTTGCGTCCAAAAGCAATTTTTTCCAAAGCTGAAGATATTTTTTTTTACACATTTTGGGAATTTGTTTTTAGTATGTTTAGGTTTGGTCAGAAAATAAATGGAAAGAATGTAATTCTGACATTCAATCTACCTTCAGATGATCACTAGCTGTCTCTATGTTTAAGCAGCTGTCATTTCTTGTCGCTCCAAAGATAAAAACACTGATAAATTGCATTAACCCTTTACCTACCACGAAAAGCAGACGACACTTGCAAAAAAAAAAAAAAAAAAATCTTGAATAACTAATCTTTTTCATTTTTTGTCTCAAAAACATAGGTTCTGACTCCTCATTGGAACGAGCCCGACGAGCTCGTTCCAATGAGGTGTCATAACCTATGTTTTTGAGACAAAAATGAAAAAAATAATGAAAATTAATTGGCGATTTTTGAGAATAGCGCTGATCAGATTTTGCCGTTACGTTGCGTAACGGGTTAACTGATCTGCAGTCGTTGTTTCGTGTCAAATTGAACTACTCAGTGACGTAGCTAGGAGGTTTTCAATATTGGGGGAGAGGGTGGGTGGGTAGATCTATGAAATGCCAGCTAGGGATGGATACTTAAAGCCCCCCCCCCCCCCCCCCTCCACACACACACAACACTACAAAACCGAAATTTTTCAAAATGTTGACTTTGAGTGACTGTACCGGTAGATTTTATGACATTTTGCGAATATTTCCAAGCAGTTTGAATGACTGGAGTTATATATCTATACACATAATTTGAGGTTTTAGGACAGCACAAAATAACAGTTTCTTGTGGTTTTGTAGTCTGTAAGTAAGCGCTATCTGCCTTCATTAGGCATTGTATCAATTACGGGAATGTACCTGTATGGATAATGCTAAAAGATCAGTATTCAACCAATAATTTATCATTTAATCATCTCAAATATGAGTTGATGCTGAGCAGTGAGCACACAAATCTTGAAATGAACTCAATGACTAACAACCATTCATTATGCATACAAAGTATGAGTAATGAGTTCGCTAACTGAGCCTATGTGCCACAATTTGTGCGAGCTATTAAATCAACAATACCAAATACAAATCAAATTTTTCAGTCTGGCTATATCTGTCTTTCATGAGAGTATCAATACAAACTGCAGTCCGTGAATGCATTGAATATGAGTCTCATGTCTGATATAATTCAAGAAACGATTTACTAAAAGCTTGTTTCAACATGAAAAATGTATTATCCAATAACCCAAATAAAAATTTCTATTATATATATGTTGTCAGGGGCGGTGGAACAGGGGTGGGGGACTTGAGGAGGGGGGGGGGGGGGGGTTCAGCCCCTCCACTTTTTTGCCGGGCCATGTTTTTTTGTATGCACATATTTTAACACAACCAATGACTGGTGAAACAAGGGGTGGATCCAGAACCTCCCCCATAATTACGCCAGCTATGTTTTTGTCCTGCTGGTTCAGTTTCGATGGATTTCGGATCATTTTTTGCAGTAAGTGGCAACAAACACTAAAATGTATACAGTCTGTTAAAAAGTCGGTTAACTGAAATAGATCGTAATCTTACAGACATACAAGTACCAAATCCACCCCAGACAAGATAATCCACAGACAGTATAATTGCTGTTAACGTTTGGTAAAGCATACAGGTGAGGTCTGTTTATCAGCTTTAGTCATTACGACCAAAGCTGATAAATAGACCTCACCTGTATGCTTTACCGACGTTTTGAACGGCTCTGAAAGTGTGAAATCTTTGAATATATCTCCAGAAAAATCTAAAAATATCCGCTCAGATGCATGGAAATTGGGGTTTTGAGACCTTGGAATTTAAAATTTTTGTACGACAACCATCCATCGTCTGATCCAGCCCCCCCCCCCCCCCCCCACACACACACTTTGAAAATCGTTCCGCCGCCACTGGTTGGTATGAATATCTGTATACTGTAACGGCCTAACAGGCTATAACTAAGACGTAGAGGAGAACAAAACGCGTAACACGACCTCAGTTCTGGAATTAACTTAAGAGTCGCGGAGTAGTCGGAAAATCTTGCCTTGTGGAATCAGAATTCTGTCTGTGGGAGTAAGGGTCGGAATTTTCATGGAAATAGAATACCACACTCGGAAAAAAACGCCCCGTTTCAACAATGCTTCGAATTTCCAACTGTTGGAATTTCTGCCTGAAAATTTTCTAACTATCTTGATGTTTGGACAAATATTGGGGGAGGGACACCCCACTCCGCTATAACTACGTCCCTGTAACCACCTGCAACAGAAGGTTGATGGACAAGAGGGCACTTCTTTCCTCTGTTAAGTCAACACAGGGGGTAAAGGTCGTTAGTTCATTTTCAAAACGGGAAGAGAAATCAAAATAGGAAAAAAATACAAAATAAAAAAATAAATGAAAAAAAGTAAATTGTATTCAAACTATGTTACTTTTATCCATCATAATACTATCACAAGGTATTCCACACAATTTTCTTTAATTGCAAATGATAACCAAAGGTACACGCTAAAAGCAGTTGGATTAAAACTCGTCTCAAATCGCAGGGCCACATGTATGACACTTAGTTGCTTTTGATCACTTTTGGGACTAACCCATCCCTTTGTCCGATTTTACTTTTTTCCTTTTTTAGCAAGTATTCTTTCGACTATTTTTTTTACATACACTCCTTTCTGGCACTGAGTCAATAAATTATGAAGTAAACCCCTGTGCCAATAACTTTCCATCCATCAAAGGTGGATTGTTTCAAGTGTATTCTTCCTTGATTACTCTGGCGGGATGCATTCATCTTGACAGTGATTTTACATCTTTTTTGGCTACCTGTACAGGGAGCCAATAATAGTGTAAAACACTGCTTAGTTAGAAACTGTATACATGTATATATGGTAGTTATTATGCCTCCGACATTTGAAGGAGGATTCGGCGGTATCTAGTGAATACCTCCGCCCGCCTGTACGAACAAACGTTTTGTATTGTAATTTCAAGTCATCGTCTGATTTGGATTTCCTTTGGTATGGCCCCTTTTTACTCTTTCCACTTAGAAGATTTTTTCTGTCCCACAATGCTTTTAAGGTTAATTCAAACATATCTACGGGTTGGGGGCAGTGGCCCATGCCTTGCGTAGCCTTTGTTAGCGTGAAATTAATCTAAAGACTTAAGGGTTGAAGAAAATGGAAAATATGAAGGGCAATTACTCTCTGAATTTTTGATAAATCAATGCGATTTTCAACTTAATCTAAGACAATGTTGATATAAAGCAGCATATCAAAATCTGTAGAAATCTGATGTTTACTTTTCAAGTAATCACATAAATATGAAAAATTCAAGTAATTCAAGTAAAAGAGAACCAGTGAAACCCTTGTGTCAATACATTTCCATCCGTCGAATATTGATAAAATAAATGCCCTGAACCTTTTTTGTCTTCAGTGGGTTTTGTCATCAGCAAAAAGACAAAAAAAGGTGAAAGTTGATCTCGGACGATACTGCTCTGCTACTTATAGTGTGTATTATTTGTTTTAGGACTTTTTGCCACCCTCTTGGTGGCATAACAGAAATGTCACTATAGCTTTTCTGGTATAAAGTAAAATTGGAGAAACGATCATCACGACCGTGATATCAGTTGCTGAAGTTGGGGGAGGGGGTGGGGGTTGAGATCAAATTTAGAGTTATCCATCTTGTCTCACTTGACAACTATGGACACGTAACACCTAGCAATAAGATAACATTTGATACCTCCTATCAAATGTCAACTTGTTTGAATCAAGCAGTATAGACTTTGAAACGCGAAGGCAAGGAAATATTTCTGAGCCCCCCCCCCCCCCCCAGTCCGTTGCCCCGCGCCCTTGGTTTGATTATATGAATATCAGCATGAAGATGCCCGAGAAGTTGCAAGTCACCCACATGGGCTCATTACAAATAATGATTCGGAAATAAAATAATATTATAAATTAAATCATAACTGGATAACCCCTCATATACTAGTGCATAACATGATAACACTCGCAGGGACTCGTTGCAAACAATGATTTAGGAATAAAATAATATTATAAATTAAAAAATAATTGGATCTCCCATATACTTTAACACGTGTGATCAAAAGCAACAAAGAATCATACATAGGGCTCTGCGAATCACATATTTTCGATTCGAATAGAATCATGTCTATTATCAAAATCGAATCGAACTTCGAATACAGGCGTCTTGAAGTCCCGACTGATAAAATATTCCAGCTACATCATCAAGGCATGCCTTCATCGAAGGCATGCATTGATGATGTAGTTGGAGTATTACCAAGTAAGGGTTTCTGTTCAAAAACAGAAACGGGTGCGAGAATTCTGTACTGGGCACTGCGCTGGGCTGGCCGCCAGCAACCGTGTGCTCATCGTCGATATTGCTTGGGAACTTTACATTTGCTCCAGCAGTAGTATGACTAGTGAAACTGGAATTCGCATGGATGGTGGGATGGATGCAGATGCTTTTTTGTCAATATAGCAGAAATTACACTGCCCTTATTTTCAAGTTTTTTTTTATTTGTGTACATTTTCTATCTCAGTTATACGTTTTGTGAGACGACCAAGATGACTTATAGCAATCGAAATTCCAGTGAAAAGATTCGAAGGAAACGAATCGGAGAGCCGATTTCGAATCGAACCGAACACCAACTTAAGATTCGAAATCGAATCGAATCGCGAAAGCCTCGCAGGACTCCAATAATGCATGCCTGATTTTTTTTCTTCTGTCCCCTGCGGTCTTCTTATCATTTATTGGAAAGCTGTCTGGAAGTGATTTTTTCGATAAATGGAAATAAATAAGACAACAATTCAATCAAATCCACACACACACACACGCCTAATATATGGATTGAAATCAATTAACTGAAAATCTTGCCAGTGAAAGTAAGTTGTAGGATAACTACAAACACATTTTGATCAAATTTTTGCTTTGTTAATAATTTGAGCCCTTGTTTTCATTTCTTGGGAAATTTTAGTTTCTCCAGACCCCGGGATATTATTTCAGGCCTGCAAAAATCAATCGAAAAGTTGTTTGTTTGCCTGTCAATTACCTACAAGTAAGATTTCCATTTGTCTAGATATTGGACCTCAGACTCGGACACATACCAAGAAAGTTTAACCATTTGAACCCTCGTTTCCTGGAATGGTATCGGATTTGCGTACATTTACATTGAGATGAGTCAGTCCAATATAAATATACAGGGAGGATAAAATAACTGCCCATTGGGATTCCTTCCAAAAAATGCTATATAACCTGCAAACAGGAGTAGCTAATACTGGCGGGTCCTGGACCAGCATGATTTTCTGGATCTGGTCCAGAAATCGTCCAGAAAATTTTCCAAATTATTTTTTTTTTAAAAACTTAAATTTTTCCGTCAAAACGATGGATTTTGTCGATTTTTCCGCAAATAATTCAACTTTTCCCCCAAAAATGTTTAAAATTTGAACATTTTCTGGACCACTCGAGGCAATTTGACAAACTCGCCAACCCTGTTTCCTTCACGATACTAACGTCGATATTTCCACCTTTCGACAACGGTGACACTGATCTTTTTGCGCGTTTCGTCAACCCGGAATATCCGAACCGATAGCGATCGAGATTTAACGCTGAGATTGTCCGTTGCAAAATATTTCGAAGGCACGATGGTCGTCTGTGGGAACTCGCGCTATGAATCTCGAGTTTCGTAAAAAACGTGTTTCCTCTTCACGATTGTAACGTTGATATTTCCATCTTTTGACCACGATGACACCGATCTTTTTCACGGATGAAGTTTTTAGTCGACCTAGAATACTCGTATCTCCTTCACGATTTCAACGCCGATATTTCCATCTTTTGACAGTGGTGACACAGGCCTCTTTTCTGGGTGAATTTTTTGGTCGACTTAGAACACCTGAACCATGATGTTCTGTAAAATTTAGAGATACGCTTACCTGTTTAACAACAAGTTGCCCTGTGAATAAATCCTACCTGAACCAATTGTCACTTCGGGGAACAGAAAATGGAATATGTATATATATATATAAAACAACATTAAAAAAATAAATAAGAATATAAAAAAAATAACTATTTTTTTATTAAAAAAAAGAAAGAAAAAAATAATAATAAATAAAAACAATGTTTCTACACATCGGAGATTCGAAGCAAAGGGACGGGCAGGTTCGCGAATTAATACGAAGTAAGGAGAATATTCAAGCACAGGATAGGGCCAGACGATTGGGAGAGATAGGATTGAGACGAGAAGCGACCATGTTGTTTAGACCCGTCACCGATGTTCAGGAACGAGCTAGGAAAGAGATCGTCGAGGAATTGAGACCCATAAAAGAAGGTTCTCTGAGGATGACCGTTTTGCACCCCGTTACTTTAGCACCAAGAACTTTCTCCGATTTCGTTCCGACCGATCCGAATAGCGTCGGTAGTGTTACGTCGAAAAGTTTGTTTGACACTCCGGAGAGGATCGAGACCGATGCGAGTAGTGTCAGATCTGACGACGGTAGAGAAAAAGATCCGATTTACGGATTTCGTCAGGAAGGTGATGACGATTTCGTTGGCAACACGCAAATATGGTTTGAAGGTGACTATTTGATCGTCGGTCCGAACAGGTACGAAATGACCGACGGATTGCACACTCTGCTCTCTCACAAGAGACCCGGCGATTACACCCAAGAGGATTTGAATAATTATGGAGACATTCTGGTTCAGACTCACGCCACGAAGAAGAACAACGATTCCAGAGAGACGTGTCCGAAGGATAGGAGAGGTTACAAGTAGAAACACGTGGTTGAACCCATATGGAAGGCGAACGAGTATTTCGTGAAGTCGACAACTGGAAAGGAAATGAAGACCGACGCGATATTTCTTCCGTGCACTCCTGATGCCTTGTTTGAGAGATTGAGATTGTTGATGGCAAACAGAGAGGCTGGTAACAGCGAAGTGGATAACGAGATAGTGAGCGTGTGCGACGAATTGTTGAGGCAGAAGAGCTTGACTAAGAAGGATTATCAAAAGTTGATGAATCGTTTGAAATAATAAATAGGGAAAAGAAAAAAAATAATAAAAATATTAAGTAAAAAAAATATATATATTTTAAAAAAAATAATAATAATAATTAAAAAAAAATGTTAGTGATAAATAACAGGGGATATGCTAGATCTGACGTCTGCGGTGGATCGGGCACCGTGGATTCGATGATGCGATTTTTAACTCGTAAATTTAACGGCGATGCCGTGAATCAGATCGCGTCAAGCGGTCTCAAAATCTGAAAGAAAACGTCGATCGATGCGGGTAAAAAAGCTGCGACCGAAGCGAGCGGTAGAATAGCTTCAGAAGCTGGTAAGAGAGGTGCCGATGCTTTGATTAATAAATTGATAACTCCACAACCTGCCAAACGATCAAGAATCGAACCGAAAAGTTGGAGAGATTTCTATGAAGATGTCGTACCGATACAAGTCTTGGCTAAAATGATGAAAGGATCGGGATTAAAAGTGATTTATAAATAATAAAATTTTTTTTATATATATATAAAAAATAGAAATTAAAATATAAAAAAAATAGAAAAAAAAGAATTCAAAGCATAGTAAAAAAACAAACTAGAAAAAAAAATGAATATCAAAGACATGTCTTGGAATGACGTGATGACCAAGAGGTCGAACAACGAGTTCATTCCCAAGAGCATAAAAGGTCTGATAGTGGGAAAATCGAATTGCGGAAAGACCAATCCTTTATTGTTGCGACCTGGTTGGTTGGATTATGACAGATTATTCGTTTTTGGCAAGAGTCTTTTTCAACTGGAATACAGATTGCTTCGAGAGTGCATGATGCATAAATTACCCAAGGATGTTATGTTGAGAATCTTTGACAATCGAGACGAATTTGATGGATACGAAACTTCGAATGTATTGGAACGAATGGCGAGAGAATTGACCAAGAGAAACTTGGAGTGTTTGAATGTGGAATGTCAGTTTTATGAGAATGCCGACGACGTTCCCGATCCTAGACAGTTGAAATCGGAGAATAAGAATCTCATGATCTTTGACGAGATACTGTTGGAGATCTCAGAATCGATGCGAATCTTATTACGTTCGAGGAGGTTACAGCAACGTGTATTGTTTCTATTTGTCTCAGAATTAATTATTTTCGACTACCCAGACAGACGATAAGGGAGAATGCTAATTTTCTGTGTCTCTTTCGTCAGGATCTCAAGAATCTCAGTCACATCTATACGTGGCCAATGACACGAGTAGGAAAGAATTCAGGAGATTTTGCAAGAAGGTGTGGGACAAAGGACTTCACAATTTCATTGTGATCGATTTGACTAGCGAATTTAGCAATTGAAAATATCGAAGTGGATTCGACGATTTTTTTTTATATTCCTGATAATAGAGAAGAAAATAAAAAAAACAATATTGATAAAATATCAAAAAAATATAAATAATAATAATAAAAATGTCAGAATATCATCTATTAGAACAGTTAGTCGAGAATACGGCTGCGAAACAATCCTTTCAAATCATAGTGAATCATGACACGACTCGATTCACGACTAAATTCGAACCTTCTATCGAATTGAAGAAGGAAAAGAGATACGAGATGGCATTGGTTAATCTCAAGACTTACTATTTGTTTCCCAACATCACCGAAAGAATAACACAAGTATTCCAAAGGAGTCGATTGGTTCGAGATACGAATTCCCAAAGGAAGTTACAACATAGACGATCTGAACCATCACATCCAGACGAGACTGAAGACCGATGGTCACGGAAGCAAGATGATAAGAATTGCTCTGAATACGAGTACTCTACAGACGATATTAGACATGAGAGATAATTTTCGAGTGGATTTTAGTGTGGAAGATTCGATCGGCAAGATGTTGGGATTCGATTGAAAGATGTATCGAGGTCAACCAGCATCTGAAAATATGGTTGACATTCTCGCGGTCAATAGCATTTTAGTAAATGTTAATGTGATCTTGGGAAGTTATGTCGATGGTAGCGCTCAGCCTATGATCTACTTGTTTTTTCCGGACGTTTTGCCAGGTTACAAGATCGTGGCAACCAAGAAATCTCATCTATCTACCCATGATCCTGGACACGTTGTATAGCATCGAAACCACGTTGACGAATCAGAATGGAGATCTGTTAGATCTTCATGGAGAGAAAGTGACTATACGATTTCACATCAGAGAGATATGAAAAAAAGTAAATAAAAGAAAATAAATAAATATAATTTGAAAAATAATTTTTTTTTTCATTTAACAAAAAAGAAATAAAAAATAAAAAAACAAAAAAACTTATAATATTTATAATAATTAAAAAAAAAAATCACCAACTTTTAATATTTCTAATTAAACAAAAATATAATCCAGTGAAAAAAAAACAGCAACAAATATGAGTAGTAGTCGATACATCATTAAAAACGTGAACATATCCGAAGGACAGAAAGGTAAACTTTGCAGAGCATTGAGCCATTGAGGTGAGGCCATTAGATTTAAATTCAGTTACGAAGATCTGGCGAGTGGTGGTAGCGATCGGATTGCCTGGACTAAAACTCCAATCAAAAGGATGGAGAAAGCGATTCGTAATCAAATGGGAATGACAGTGAGATTGAGTCCTGCTCAATTGAGATACAATCTGAGAATGAAAGGTGGTTTCTTAGTGCTATTGGCGGGACTCACTTCCAAAGCATTACCCATTCTCACGAAGCTGGTGTTACCAGCTCTGGGCGTGGGAACTCTCTCGGGACTCGCTATTTCGGCAGTGTCCAAATTAATGGGTAGAAGATTGTTGTTGAAGAAGAGTGGAAACAGACTATTTTTGAAGAAGGGAGGAACCGTGTGTCGAGTAGACGTCGAAGGTAAAGGATTGTGTCTAGGACTGATGAGAAAAGGTGGCAATGCTTTCCACAGAGATGGTCTCTATCTAAAGACCGGGGAGAATGTGGAACCGATTGGTAAAGGTTTATTGTTCAATCAGAATTCGCCATTTAAGAATACACCCACTTTGGGTATGTCATTATAAAAAAAACCCCCAAAAAACCAAAAAAAAATGTAACAAAAGGAGAGAAAACGATATTTCCCGTATCATTCTAATGACGACGATAAAAAAAAATGGTTTTATCGAAATACGAGAGGCATAAACTCCCGCTTTCGAAAAAAAATGTCATCTCTTTCCAATAATAATACATGTGATCGTAATGGACAAGAAGTATTTGTTCATTCGTTTGATGATGAGATGAATAGATAAGTTATTAAAAAAAAAATGAAATATGTATAAAAGAGAAAAAAAATTAAAAAAATGATACTAAAAACAAAATAGAAAAAATAAATAATAGAAATTTTTTTTTTTATATAAAAATTATGACGAACGACTCCATGGAATTGAGAGCTTGGTTTCTTCGAAGAGTGCTGTGCAGAGCTTACGCAATCTGCATGAGCAAACAACTTCCTCGTGTCTTGAATGAAAGATGCATCGGTTGGCGAGAGGAGAAAGAATTTAATCAGATTGATCATTCGTGTCTTCTGATGGAATGGGAAGACACCATCACCATGTATTTCATGCCTGCATTGGAATACGTCCGACGTGATGATGTGATCAAATGTTGGAGACAATTCGTGTCTTGCATTGGAGAAACCGAGCCTACAAAATCAGAAGAATTGAAGTTAGCACATTGAAGTCTCACCACCAAAGACAGGGGATGCATTTTGGAATATTTGTTGGAAAAGGGAAGACCACTAAAAAAAATTTCCATTAAATAATAATTGTTTTTTTTTTTCATTTAACAAAAAATTTTTTTTTTTATATATTTATATAAGAAATAAAAAAACTAAAAAAAACAACCATTTAATATTCATAATAATAAAAAAAACTTATAATGTAATAAGAATAGAAATTTTTTTTTGTATAATAATAATAATAAAAATTATGGAATCCATGAAATCAAGAGCTTGATTTCTTCGAAGAGGGCTGTGCAGAGCTTATGCGATCTGCATGAACAAACAACTTCCTCGCATCTTGTATGAAAGATGCCTTGGTTGTTGAGGAGAAAGATTTTAATCACATTGATCATTCGTGTCTTACTATGGAATAGAAAGATGGTGTCATCACGTATTTCACACTTGCATTGGAATGCACCCAACACAATGATGTGAACGAATGTTGGAAGCAATCTGTGATTGACTTCAGAGAACCCAAGCCCACTAAATCGGAAGAGTTTAAGTTAGCACATCAAGATCTCACCATCGAAGACAGAGGATGCATTTTGAAATATTTGTTGAAAAACCGGAGACCACCACCATGATCACGTTTTTATGAATTTCTTGTTTAAGGGAAGAAAACATTAAAAAAATGTTTTTTCATTAAATAATGAGGTGAAAATAATAAAAGCTAATACATAAAATATAATAGATAAAAATAGAATGAAAATGGAACTTAGATGTAAAAACATCCATCGTTAGAGAAAGTGGAGCCCATGGCACCTCTTCTACACCAGAAAGTAGTGATAACGAGGTGCAGAGGTATTGAATGGAAAAAATGAATAGAATTCAATCGTATCTGATGCGAGAGAGAGATTCTCATTGTTCACTCAATAAGAAATATTCGAGATTAGAGAAATTTGTGAGTGGCGTGGATTTGACTCTCATCACGATCTCTATGGGTTTGAACGTTGCCGGAATCAGTCTATTGTCGACCTCCCTCACTGCTCTTCCAGTTGTGTTGGCCATAGAAGGATTGGCTTTGACTGTGAGATTCGTCAGTGCGATTGAAAAATTTCTCACTAAGAAATTATCTGTGAAGGCCAAGAAACACAAAAACATCAGCATTTTAGCCGATGCAAAGATCGATTCTGTGTCGGAAAAGATCTCTATGGCATTGAAAGATGGTAGGATTTCAGACGGCGAATTCGTCGACATATTGAACGAAAAACAAAAATACGAAGTCATGAAAGCGAAGATAAGAGTCAAGAGTCATCAGATTCTCAAGGAAGACTTGAAGGATTCTCTCATGGAAAAAGGTAGGGAAGATGCGATACAATCGTTTCGTAAATTATTGGATCACAAAAAGATTCCAGAAGCAATCGATTGAAAAAAAATGTATATATAAAAGAAGAAAAATTATATATAAATTAAGAAAAAAAAAATAATTAAAATATATATATATATATACGAAAAAATAAAAAAAAACAAAATGTGTTGTGTCAATTGCAAGAGAGTTACCGATACAGTTAATGTTGATAAAGTACTGACAAAAAATAAAAGTCCTATGCTTCACAGGATGTGTAAACTGTGAGGTTCGACAAAATCGCAATTCGTAAAATGCTGTGCCGGTCTGACAAATAAATTGATTAATCATCTTCCTGTCAAAATGCATCTGCCAGGATATCATTTCACAGGACCTGGCACAAAATTAAATAAGAGATTGAATCGAGATCTGACACCTAAATCTTTGAGCAAACCCATCAACAGGGTGGATTTGGCCTCTTACACTAACAATCTGTGCTATGCTAAACATCCCGAAGTCGAGAATCATAATCGAATCTGCGATAAAAACATGTTGACAATGTTGAAAAATATACCAAATCCCACTAGGAGAGAGAGACTCGAACGTTCATTGGTCGGTAAAGTACCAAACTTCGATTCGGATGGGGTCATAAAAAAAATGTCCAGAAAACATTATTAATTAATGCATTTGCGAACAAACTACACAAGCCCGTCACACGTAAATTTCAAAGGAGAAGGGTATTCGTAAAGGGTCTGGATCAGATTTGGTCGGCTGATCTGGTCGACATGAAATTGCATTCGAAACAGAACAAGGGCATTAAATACATACTGACGGTCATTGACGTGTTTTCAAAATACGGATGGATGAGACCTCTGATGAATAAATCGGGACCTTGCATGGCCGAGGCTCTGAAGAGCATATTTGCATCGTTTTCTCGAAAACTGGATACATTGTGGGTGGAGAAAGGGAAGGAATTTCACAACAGTCATGTTCATCCATTGGTTGACCTCTATTCCGTCGAAAACAAAGAGAAAGCTAATGTGATCGAATGTTGGAATAGAACCATGAAGGAAAAAATGTATAAGTATTTCACGGCTAATAAGACCAAGAAATATATCGATGTTCTAGATGAACTGGTTGAAGATTACAACAACACATGACATAGATCGATCAAGATGACTCCCACAGAAGCTAGCATTCCTCAAAATGAAAAATGCTTCTTCGCTAAATCTCTATCCCAAAAGGATCAAGATCAAGAAGGAGTCCAAATCACCGAAATTTGCAGTCAGCGATCGAGTGAGAATCACTTCTTATAAGTCACTCTTCGCAAAAGGTTACTCTCCTCGATGGACTGAAGAAATCTTTAAGATCATTAAAATATTTTACCTGGATCCAGTGACTTACAAAATAGAAGCGAGGATGATGAAGATGACAGCAGAGAAATCATTGGAATATTTTACGAACAAGAATTGCAGAAGATGATACCCTTCACTTTTATTTTTTTGCATATATATAGCCAAAAGGAGAAAAAAAAAATTAAATTAATAATTAAAAGAAAAACAACTAATGATAAAAAAAGTGAATTAACACACATAGACAATAAAAAAACAAAACATGACAAATATATTAGATATAACCGAAGGTAAATTGAGAGATGAAAGCATTCAAGAATATGAAGTTTACGAGTATGAACCAGTGACTGAAACCAGTCTAAAAAATGCCAGATAAATAAGAATCAATATCGAAACTCAAGATCTGTTCGTTCATCCCAGTGAAAGTTACATAGTGATACAGGGGCGTCTCACCAAGAAAGATGGAAGCGATTATGTCGATGATGATGTGGTCACTCTAGCCAATAATGGTGTGATGCATCTGTTCAGTAATATAAAATACATGCTCTCGGGACAAGAGATAAAATCCGTGTTTCATCCCAGACAAGCCACGATGATGTATGGACTCTTGACATATCTGGACGATTTTTCGAAATCTGAAGGACTCAATCAATTGTGGGTGAAAGAAACTGTTGCTGACATGAGTGCAGCCAATACCGGGGCCACCCTGAGATTCGACTATGTCTTCAAGACATCGAGACCCAAAGGAACATTTTCGTTCAGGATACCTCTGAAACACATATTCGGATTCTCTATGGATTCAAACACAATCTGACGTTGATTCGAAAAGAAAACAAAGCCATCATGAGACCTGCAGCAACCGATGCGGGTAACATACATCTGAACAAGATATCTTGGTTCATTCCACACATATTTATTTATTTATTTATTGATGTTTAAGGTCACATATTTATGCACAATGGCTAATCATGACCGTGACAGTTTTACGGGTGGAGGAAGCCGGAGTACCCGGAGAGAACCACCGAGCAACGACGAGCAGCTGCCAGCTCCCCAACATCGTAACTCCGCACTGCAGCACAGGCAGGGTTAGATTGGTTGAAGACATGCGTACCATCGACGTGCAGTACGCCTTAGTACACGGCGTCATCGTGCCCCCACACGGGCAATGGAGATGAAGTGTCTTGCCCAAGGACACAACGCGGTTGCCGCAGGTGGGATTCGAACCGAGGACCTCTCGGCTTGCAGCCTGCACCTCTACCAACTGAGCCACTGCGCTCCCATTCCACAAATATTGCCTTCAGCCACGGAGTACGTCTCTACAAGATCATAGAATCAAAAAGTAAATTACCAGTGGGATTTAGAATGAGACAGTGTGACATGGCTAGTATTCCACCATCTAGCAATCACTTCCATTGGAGACTGACCATGAAATCTGCTTCGGAAAGACAGCAATTCATCGTAGTGGCATTTCAAACTGATAGGGATGGGTCTCGAGAAAAATCCTTCCCTATTCGATCATTGTAACTTGAGAAACATGCAGGTATTTCTAAATGCCATGAGAGATTCGGCCATCAATTACAATGCCTCTTTCGATAACAATTTCTGCCGACTATACAGCGACGCCACAGGTTTTGGAAAGAAATATCAACGACTGGATGAATTGATGGGTAATCCTAACATCACTCTCACCGAATAGAAATCGATGTATCCCCTGTTCGTATTTGATGTTAGTAAACAGAGTGAATGACTCAAGAGTAGCATCTTAGACATTCAGATCAAGATGCAATTCGATAAGAATGTACCAAGGAGAACCGAAGCTTTTGCTCTAGTCCTATCTGATAGATAGTTAGAATTCGAATCGGACAGACAAAAAGACAAAAAAAGTCTATCATTCGATGATATAATATATATAAAAATAGAAATTAAAATACCCCTCCAAAAAATATCGACAATATATAAAAAAAATAAACAATAATAAAAAAAACCCTAAAAAATGAATAACCAAGATAGAGAATGTTTGAGACGAAATCGAAAGCATTTGGTAGATAACATAGATGAGAGCAATTTATTAAATATATTAGATCAGTTGGAAATGACAACACCCGTAATATTGACTTCGGAAATGGTAGAACGAATTAAAAAACAGGGAACAACCGCGAAAGATTGCGTGAGACATTTACTAGATACGTTAACAAGAGAAATGGCTTTTGAAGAATTTATTATTGCTATGTTGGATCTTGGTTTAGACATGGATGAGTGTTTTAAGAATGTTAAACCAAAACAACTAACAATATATGTAAGTTTGGAATGTCAAACCAAAACAAAATAAAAAAGTAATAAATAAAAAAAAAATATAATTGGATTTTGAGTTATTCTCTCTCTCAAAATGCAATTATTTTTTTTTTTGAGTTGTCTCCTTTACACGATTTTGAAATGGTTTATAACTTTACAAAATATTTTTTTTCTCTTGCTGTTTGCATAATTTTTTAAGCAAAAAAATGTCTGTAAGAGTTTGTTGAACCTAGAAACGTCATTTACGTTTTCTCCTTGATAAGACACAAAACACGATATCAAAAGCAATTTATCTTTCTTGCTTCTCAAGTTTTCGAGAGTTAAGAATCATTTGCGTTTGACCAATCTGTATTGAAAATGTGTTTGGAAAACAGATCGAACTTCGTATTCTCCTCTTTTGCTCATGAAAACCCATCGATCTTTTTCCTCTTCACATTTGGTTTCTGCAATCTTCTGCTTCGAACATTTGACAGAAGATTGTGGAGTGCTCTTCATGAACATTAAATTTCCTTCACCTGCACACATGGTTTCCAGATATTTCATTTTATAAAATGCGTTTTCACGCGATTTTTTGAATGTGTAATTCTTTACAAAAGTATTGTCAACCACATAGGCTTCTTCTTTGAAATATCGTATTAATTTTTTATCGTTCATTTTTTTTTTTTTTTTTAATTATTTTTTTATATGTAATAAAATTGATTTAATCATATATTTTTTAATTTTTTTTTATCGAGTTGTCTCCCCTAGTACCCTTATATCACAAAAAAGTGATTATTTTTATTTATTTTTTTGTACTAACTGTTTGTTCAGAGGATCCAGTTCGATCAACAGAGAGGTGTACTGAAGACGCTATTGTTCGAATATTGCTCCTTCCTCTTTTCTACTCTGTAGCTCTTCTCACATTCCACACTGTTCACCATGAGATTGATGATTACTTTTTCACTCATGTATGTAGAAGTCAGACTCATTCAAGTGATATCACCTCCCACAGGAATGGGATATCCCATCAGACCATGCAACGGTCTGTTACCTCTATTTCCAAAGGACCATTTGGCTTTTTCCACATCTAATGCACCACTCTCCTCGGCCCAGATGGTGATCAGTTGTCTGGCGTATTTTATCTTTTCCATGATGGAGATCAGATTGCAGGCATCCGTCATGTGAGTGGGATCTGGTAGATTCGTTAGTGCATACCTACCATGTCCAGTTTACCTTCCATGATATCACCTTTTCTCCAGACCGTATTTTCATCCAAGTACTTTCTGCTGACTGTGCTGGAATCATATTCTGGGTCGTCATCGAGACCGAATAGTTCATAACTGTTCATGTTGATGCCGGCCTCCATTTTCCTCTGGATTGTTTGTTCAGATACAATTCATCGATTTGAGATTCCAGATAGGATTGAGAATCCAGTAGGGCAGAATCCACATAGCCTTTGTTGACCACTGTTGAGTCTTTGTCCGCATCAGTGATCTGGGATAGATTCAATATCTTGTTGAATCCCGCATCCAGATCCGATTTCATTTCTTTCTCAGTTCCAAGTCTATGTATTATTTAGTTGCCACATCATTGGGATCCGTGGGAACAGACACATTGATTATCTTATTAGAATTCACATTCAATTCAGATTGCATCACTTTAGGAACGTAGCGATCTCTCAGATGTTTACTGAATCTTGCGTGAGAGTCGTCCGCATATCTTTTAGTGGCAACATCGGTCGAATCTCTAGAATACACAATGTTCACCACACATTTAGATTTCAAGTCGAGATCATCCATCATGACTTTATTCATGCAATTATCTCTCATCATCTGCCGAAAATTTTCGTCTCCTCTATCAACACATTTTTTAGTCATGGCATCCGACTGATCGATCGGTTTGGGAAGATTGTAGATTTTCTTATTGTTTAAATTTAAAGGTTCTTGTCAAGGTTCATATCTTTGAATGTATTGTGTGTCCAAGTTGACAATGTTACCAACAATTTCGACTGTGGTTCTTTTCTTTCTAGAGGAACCTTCATTATTGTCAGCGCGACCAAATTTATCAACTGTCATGTTTTTTTTTATTATTTAAAATTATATATTTTTTTATCATTTTAATTAATGCAACCAAAATGTTTTTATTTATATATCTCTCTCTATATATATATCTAAAAAAAAAGTTTCTTTAATGTAAATCGTTGAGAATAACTTGAAAGTGATCCCCTTCTGACCATCTCTTGAGAATGTAGGGGCATAAGTGACCACAAAACACTCGATCCGGCGCTTGCACTCGTTCGGTATTGTAAATAACTGATGTTAAATAGTTCCTTATTTCTATTGGTGGTGAGATTCTGTAGCTATTGAAATAATCATTTTTATTCTGAATCGAAAACTACGTGACCCAATGCATGTCCTCACCTCCGATATCGTCCAGATTCCAAATCATAGTCTTTTTTTCTTGGCAAGGATTCTCTAGAAAAAACACCTCGAAAGTGTTGGATTTTTAAATCTTTTGCCACTTTCGATAGATCAATGTTGGATAGGGGTTCATTGGGTAAGACGACACCTTCTACGGATATGTGTTTTATTTTCTTATTATTCATAATATGTTTTGTTTTTATTTCGTTTTTTATTTATTATTTTTCTATTCTTTTTTTTAATTGATAAACTCGCGAGTTTTTTTCCAATTTATGACATTTCGATGTCTTCAGTCATACTCCATTCATCGTTCTTTTCATTTTGTTGAAATACTGCAGAATAATGTCCGAGTGCGAAAGTGTGTATTTTATCCTTACATATAATTCTCTTATTGTCCTCGGCCATCAACGCAATCTTATTGATTTCTTTGGTGAATATCTCATGCATTTCACTTTGAACTGCAGCCATCTTTTTATACACCATCGAATTTTCGAAAAGACATTCTGTATACTCTTCGAAAGTGATGCTTTTATTCGTCACACACGCTTGAATGCCTTTACATCTCTTCACCATCGAGGTGATAAGCATACAATTTAGGTCTCAAACCCACGAATTCTGTCATCTGCTTCCACCGCTCTCGTCTTTGAATTTACCCAACACCTTGTTATTGACGCCCTTTGGAATCTTAGAAGGGTGATCATCGGAATAATTACTTGTGTCGAACCATTCATTCATGTATGATGCTATATCCTCGTAGATGTCCCTAGTCTCTATTTCGTATACCAGACTGTCCTGTCGGTGAACAATAGTTTGGCTTTCGAACCGAATTTTGCTTTGACGTAATCGTAGTGAAACTCGTACATCAACTGCTTGCTAATGTCTAAGATGATGGCTCTGAGATAACAGGGTTTATCAAAAGTCATATGCATCTTTTGCATGTGCACAGCCACTAGATTTTGGTCGAATATGATTCTATGTTGATAATTGGGTTTCGCGATTAATTTTCTTAACCTCTCTTCAGAGGTGACGAGTTGAACGTTGGTTCTATTCCTAATGTTTTCCATTGATTTACCGTACACGCAATTGTTCATGAGTTTGAAGAAATCTATTTTGAAGTCGCTCTCAGCCTGCATTCTTAAATTTGTGTTGAGATCGAAGTATTTTTTCATCCAAAGTTCCTCTTCAAATCGAATGAATCAATGCACGTAGATCAATCTCATCCCATGATCGATGTAATGTTTCAGATTTTCGCAGTAGACCACATACCTGCATTTGTGATTTAAATTAGGAATGAGTTTTTCAATGTCTTCACTTTCATTCGTTCAGTAGCCAGTGGATAATCGTTGTGTGAATCGTGTAACATTCCCGGATAGTCCAAATCGACCTCTAGAATACAAGGCTAGTGTCTCCAATTTTGTTTCTCCTTCAACGTTTCGACCCATTTGAAATTTCTGATTGGTAAAGGACGACTCATGGCCTAACCATACAAATTATTAGCATCCCAATACTGTATGTATTTTACTCGTTTTTTCGAATTGAAATCTTTTCCCATGTGAGAATTATTAGTATATCTGGTAGAAATCATAGAGACGCCACCCCTCACAGCCTTTTCAAACATGAGCAACATTTCTTTGTCCATTAGTTATTCCAATTGAACCTCAGTCGTTGTCAAGAGAGCATCCCAAGTGAGTCACGGTGCAGTGAAATACCAAGCCGGATCTAGTTCGTAATGTCGACGACACACTGATCGAAAATTTTCGAACACTTTGGCCAAGAGAAGCACGTCAATTTTCAAATAGAGGTCGTGATATTCTCTCATAGATTTCATGTCGATTAATCTCCACACTTCTTGGGTGTATTCGTAATCGTCATCAGAAATGGAGACTGGTATAATTTCGAATAAAAATATTCTTTATGAGGTAGAGCGACTTTCTCGAATTTCTCGAGATCACACATGTAATCGTAAGGGTAGACACCTTTCCTCAACATGACATCCACAATTCTTGTTGATCGTCAAAATGTTTACTCGTGATTTTAAATTTCTCCTTATTCAAACTGTTGACTAATTTTTCCAGACTGGTCGACATGAATTTATAAATGTCGATGAAACGTATTGCTCTATGGATGGGAATCATTTTCTCACTCGATCCTTCAACCTGTATCTTTTTATCAACAACCTTCTATTTAGTGAATGAAATGTATTTTTCATCATTTTGTGCGATGCAGCTCAACTCCCCCTTGGCGACACCCACATTTTTCACAAATAGTTGATTATCATAACCCGCGAGATTGTGAAACATCACTGGATAGAATTCAGCATCTCGAAATCTCAAATTACATTTGTTGTGAGCAGCGCCACGAAACAGACCCATGTAGTGATCGTGATCTCTAACTTTATTATTTTCACAATTATTATCAAATGGTTGTCTACAGATGTGACATTCTCTGGTTTCCTTGTATTTTTCCCATTGCTTTGACGTGATGATCAGGTCTTTGGATTCTTTAAATTTATCGTATAATTCTTGAATTTTCGAATCTAACCCTTCCACGAATTTTTTAGCCACGTCGTCGTCATCCGAACGTTTCCTGTAGACGAATAAACCTGATGATTCTCCATCATCAAAAGAACATTTCACGTAATAACAATAGCCCGAAAGTACATGCTTCTGATGTTTTTTGGTGTAACTGCCACGCTCGTTGGGCTGGCAAGAATTTATTTTCGTGGTGAAACATTCGAAATCAGCATAGACGATGAATCATGGCTCCAATCTTTTGTAGTTGCAAAAATTCATGTAAGTATTAGCTTTAGGCATTTCCATGGCAACGCTCGACTTTCCATTGCAATATTCCTGATGCCGCATCAACGATTCTTGATGATGGAATGAATTCATGCAGTTGAGGCAGAAAAATCTCTCACCCTTATGTTTAGAAGTCTCCTTGGACAACAATTTACTGATATTTTTAATCCAGCAATAATGTTGATTGTCACCCTCGGAAATTAATAACAAATTAACAATCTTGTCTCTCTCTTTGTGAGAAGTTAGTCTGAGAGGATAGACTACTCCTTTTTTATTGTCTCCATCATATCCCAAGACGTTCATGGCCACGGCGAGATTTAGCCTTTCGAAACACTCGATGTCTTTCAACCGCATCGGGAAAGGCACTCCCGTCCAATCGAGATTTTTACAAGTCTCCACGTACTTGGAAACTCTATCACTATGCTTTTCTACCAGATATAAGGCCGATGTGATCGCCCATTTGAAACATTTGCTATCATCTCTATTTCTCACGTTAACCAAAGCTTTTTTATTATATAGGAAATGAGGCAATTTTAACAAGGAAGACATTCTCAAAGGGTCATGTCTGTCCACGAAAATCTCGAGACACAATATCTTCTCGAACGTCCAATTACTTCCCTTGTTTTGATAAGCAGCCATAGATTCCAACATCTTGTCTTTCATCACTCCGTAAACATCGGATAATTCGTCGTCTCTGAACACAGTCTCCATTTTAGATTGGAAATAAGCATTTCGTAATAAGATCTCACCCTCTATTGTGTCAGTCTTTTTCATCACACAATGTAAGATCATTTTTATTTTTAAACCCCTTTTTAGATATTTTTGAAATACGTCCAACAATCCACCCTTCACCCGTTCCATGAACGATTCGGGATTGGGATTTGGAAAGTGATGAGGAATCAGCTCGAAAGTTTTAAAATATCCTTTAATAGCAACGTCTTATTCCACAGAGTAAATGATCAATGCATTCTTCTTTTTTCATGTGTTTGACACCTTTCAAATTCGATGACTGACACTTTTGCTTGTAAATCAACAAGTGGTTGGTCATAAGTCTCAGCATGCACAAGGTTAATCCATTCTTTTTTGGACCTATAACGGGTGTAATTATTAATTTCTATATTTCTACAGTACTGTTTCAACTGAGGTACAGTAGAGAAATATAACTTTTCCTCATTATACGTTTTTGACTTTCTTCGGGTTAAAACTTCTTATTTAATAAAAATTATTTAGAGTTTTTTTTTGTTTTGTAAAAAAAAATTGATTGTGAATTTTTTTATTTTAATATATATATACACTTTTTTTGTCATTAAAGAAAAAAAAACAACCCGAAAACCGAAAAAAAACCAGAAAAAAATGAATACTACCTCATGATAAGTACTTTAATGAGCTTTTCGAGTCGA
The DNA here is from genome assembly GCA_031216915.1 of Pictodentalium vernedei. Taxonomy (NCBI): domain Eukaryota; kingdom Metazoa; phylum Mollusca; class Scaphopoda; order Dentaliida; family Dentaliidae; genus Pictodentalium; species Pictodentalium vernedei. The sequence goes on from CM062296.1 coordinate 233,581,134, forward strand.
GATTTAAATCTATCTATAATGAACTAACTCTTTTTTATCGTATTTTCCCCTCCATGACGGGCATGTTAACTTTACTTTTCGTCTCCCTCCTGATAAATCCATCGGAAAACCAGATTTACTCTCTCAAATGTCCGTTTTTCCTCGATGGTCAGATTCAATTTGTCGACTACTTCTTTCGAGACGAGCGGATATATATTACTCCCATAGATGAACAACAGATCGTGTGGATCAAAATTTTCTCTCTTCTCCTTGAGAATGGCTAACATTTGTACATTAAATCCAAGGTGGTCTCGTTCAATTTCAAAGGCAATGTATATTTGTCATATTTCTCTCTCAATCCACTCGTCTCCACGTCCTTCAATTCGATGGCGTACTAGCGTACTTCGAATATCTCTCAATTCTCTTTAATTGTAATGCAGATTGTTTAGGTACTGTCGATTTCATGACTGATTACTTTTTTCATCGTCGTTTTATTGAAATTATTTTTTTTATAAAATATTAAATTTTGTGTGTGTGTTTTTTTAAATGATAATAATTATCAATTGTAAAAAATATTTTATTTTTTTTTTTACTTCTTATTATATATCTAAAAAATAACCTTTTTTCAGTTTTTTTTCTTTAGTGACAAAAACAGTTATTAAGTTTTTGTGTGTGTGTGGTTTTTTTTGGCAATAATTATTAATTGTAAAAAAAAAAAATTTGTTTTTTTTTTCACTTATTATTTATAAGTAAAAAATAAAATACCAACCTTTTTTTTACATTTTTTGTTTCATAACAAAAACAGTTATTATGACTGATTATTTGGTCATCGTCATTTTGTTGTAAATTGTTTATAAAATATTAAACTTCTAGTGGTTTTATAAAAAAGGAAGACGTTTTCGACTCTAGTCGTGACCCCACCCCACGACGAGGGTTAAACGCATCATTTCAGTAATCTACTCCTCAATACCTTTAATTTGATAGGTCACACGACTACCTTCTCGAAACTTTCGATATTCAGATTGGCGTGACCCCCACACCCAAGTAAAATGAGAAAAATGGCATTTTCACACCCTACTCAATGAGCCCTTCAAGTTGATACCTCACATGTCTGGTTTTATAAAAAGGAAGACAATTTTGCCTCTGGTCGTACCCCCACCCCCATGACGAGGGTTTAACATATAATTTCTGTCATTTAATCGTCGATACCTTTTGCAGAGTTAAATCTTAAAAATGCTTTCTAACAATGCCTTGAGTGTTATTCACAACTTATGAAAACATTATTACGCTTCAATAACTCAGTTATGTGATGTCTTTCATTTGAATAGTTTATGTGGATACCTTTCTTTTTGGAAAATAGTGAAAATACTTGATTCTTAAAATGTAGAAACGTGTCGGATTATAAGGTCACCTTATAAGTTATTGACAAAATCTATGCAAAAGAGAACACATGAACGTTTGAAAGGATTCACAGTGTAACTTGTTAAACAGGTAAGCATGTCTCTAAATTTTACACAAACATCATGGTTCAGTATTCCAAGTGGACCAAAAAATTCACCCAGAAAAAAGGCCTGTGTCACCACTGTCAAAAGATGGAAATATCCACGTTGAAATCATGAAGGAGACACGAGTATTCTATGTCGACTAAAAAATTCACCCGCAAAAAAGATCGGCGTCATTGTGGTTGAAAGATGGAAATATCTATGTTACAATCGTGAATGAAATATGTTTTTTACGAAACTGAGAATCTTAGCGCGATTTCCCACAGACGACGACCGTGCCTTCAAAATATTTCTCAATGGAAAATCTTCGATCACTATCGGTTCGTATATGCTGTGTCGACGAAAAATTCACCCGCGAAAAACATCAGTGTCACCGTTGTCGAAAGGTGGAAATATCGACGTTAGTATCATGAAGGAAACAGGGTTCGCGAGTTTGTCTAATTCCCTCGAGTGGTCCAGAAAATGTTCAAATTTTAAACATTTTTCCGGGAAAAGTTGAATTATTTCTGGAAAAATCGACAAAATCCATCGTTTTGACGGAAACATTTAAGTTTTAAAAAAAAAAATTAATTTGGAAAATTTTTTGGACCACGATTTCTGGACCAAGTCTGGAAAATCGTGCTGGTCCAGAAATGACGGATCCAGGACCCGCCAGTATTAGCTACTAACAGGAAAGAACTTCTTCGACTTAATAGGACTTACTGAAATATTCCAAATTCCTCCAGATTTGTCATTCAGTCTGGATAGCTATGCCCCGATTATTAAACGTATGAGACCCGAGAATGATGATGGTCGAGGAGGGGTTGGTCTATATATTAAAGAAGGAATACCCTATAGAGTTCGGAATGATATTTCGTTCTTTATTCCCCATGGTTTCGAATCTCTGTTTATTGAAATTAAAGATAAATACCAACCCAGAATTATTGGCGTCATCTGTAGACCCAACACTCCTCCTAAAGCCGACACCAAACCTGTTCTTATCAAAATTAAATGAAATAACGAATGTTCTAAATGCCGAAAATAAAAAAAATTCATATTGTGGGGGATCTTAACCAAGACCTTCTGAAAGCAACCACACACTCAAAAACGGAAGAATTTGTTAATCTCATGTTCAGCCAAGGCTTTCTGCCTTATATCACCAAGCCAACGAGAGTAACCTGTCGTTCTGCTAGTCTGATAAACCATATCTTCTCTAATCACGTGTCACGAGCAGCATTACCTAGAATAGTCATATCTGACGTGTCAGATCATTTTGGTGTTTTTTTATATTGAAGAAAGACCCAAACCAAAAGATACACCACACTTTACACTAAAAAGAATAATAAATGCAGAAAGAATTGTTGAATTCAAAACACTTACCTCGCAAAGTGATTTTAATCCTGTAATGCAGTCGAATTGTCCCAATGAGTCATATGAAACCTTTCTAAATATCTATATGAAAGCCTGTGGACCATGGACAGGATAGACATTATGAAACTATTTAGTTAATCTCCCCGACGGCCGGTGGTGTACAATGACCTTTCAGAATATTTGGGATTCTAACACCAATATGGGTTGAGGTGGGAGAGTTCCTGGAAAACTATTCAATAGAGATCTGAACTCTGGAATGGGGGCAGCTCAATGTAAAAAACGTGTCATGGAGAGAGTCAGTCTAGGGTGATTATCGACGTCGCTGGAGCTTAGAAAAGAAATTGGGAAGAACGGTGACAGGGAGTGCCGAATGTGTAATTTGGGACAGGGCTGGAGCGAGTACTAGACTTCAGTACTCGAGTACGAGTACTCTGAAATTGTGCGAGTAAAGTACGAGTAAAAGTACTGGGGAAAATGTATGAGTACGAGTACACACCCTTACATGTAAAGTGTATAACACTTGATATACCATATATCTTTTATTGCTGCATGAGTAGTAGGGGATGTGGAGATCGGCCCCTACTGGCCGGAGGGAGAGCCAGAGGGGGAAGTGACGTCATAGTCACGTGACCCAGTAACGTCATGTTTGGTTGTCATGGTAGCCTGCATGAGCAGCCATTTTGTGACGTCATCCAAATAGTGATAAGTGATGTAAGTGCGCATGCGCAGCAAGTGTTGTTAGAGTGATACGTGTTTCCGTCGTCCATTTTGTATACTGGAGGCCGCCATCTTGATTTCTATGGTAGCACGTGGTCGCTATGTCACCTAAAACCTTATAGGACAGGGGTATGTTCGGAGGGTATGTTCGATTGAATAAGAGTAATTTCCCGATGAGCAGAATTACCCAAATAGACCCGACAATCCCTCCAAGTCACCAAAAACGACTTTATTTACTACGGATTCCCCATTTTATCGGCTTAACGCGTAATGCTGTGGTACCGAGGGGAACAGGAGGAGGGGGATGGTGGTAGGGGGGATGTAACATCGATTAAATAGGAGTGTTTTTTTGGCTTGGATACTTCGTAGAAATACCGAAATAGACCTGACAACCCCTACAAACCACCAAAATTTATCCCTAACCACAAAACAGACTGGCGAACCCTTATTTTTGGGCATATAAAAATAACACGTAATGCTATTGGACCGAGATATCTCCTGGGGGTATGTTCTATTTAATAGGGCTGCTAGACCTGATTTCACCAGAACCCCATTTGTATGCCTATTGCAGATGCTACTTTAACACTAACAGTCTATCCAGTCCAAACTATCTCTGATTTTCTCGTTCAAGTTTTATAATCACCAGTGCTTCATTTTCCATAACCTGTATGCAGGGTTATCTCCTTTGTGTACAACAAAGGCCTATATCATTCCTAAAGCCAAGAATCTATCCAGTAGTTACTGCTAAGTCATTGCCCAAACGACTCGAATCCCATCAAGCAAATGAGCTTTAGAACAATTGCTCGGTCGAGTGACTCCCGCATACTGCTCGAACGACTCAAAGCCCATCGAGCAAATGAGCCATAGAGCAATTGCCCGTTCGAGTGACTCGCAGATTCTGCTCTTCGATTCATTTCGGTATTTGAGAATACCTATGGCCTGGTATTGTATTATTATTTGAGGATACCTTTTATAGGATACCTACGTAAGGATACTATTACTTGCTTGGCCCAGCCTCCTAGGCCACCCCAAGACATACCTATCCCACCCCATAAGCCATCGAGCAGTTACTGGAAAGTCATTGCTCGAACGAGTCGAAGTCCATCAAGCAAATAGAGCAACTGCTCGTTCGCATATACGACTCTTAGCCTCATTTCGGAAAAAGGGATTCTACTAACCCCCGACGTTTCCCAAAAGGGATTATGTAAGTAGGATACCTAGAAACAGGGTTGATGATTTTCCCCAACAAGCTAAAGAGCGAAGACAGTAATTGCTTCATGAGCAATTGCTCGAACGACTCGAAATCCATCGAGCAAATGAGCCTTAGAGCGATTGCTCGATCGAGTGACTCCACGTACTGTTTGAACGACTCGAAGTCCATCGAGCAAATGAGATAACGAGTAATTACTCGTTCGAGTGACTCGCAAATACGACTCTTCGACTCATTTCAGAAAAAACAGAGTGCTTAAGACCAGTCATTTCCAAAAAAGGGATTCCATAAGTAGGATTTTTCCCAAATAAGCTAAAGAGCCAAGACAATATTTGCTCCATGAGCAATTGCTCGAATGACTCTAAGCCCATCGAGTAAATAAACTATAGAGCAATTGCTTGATCGAGTGACTCCACCTACTACTCTATGACTGTCTGGGGATGTTAGAATATAAACCTATGGCCTGGTATTGTATTATTTGAGGATACTTTTTATAGGATACTTATCTAAGGATACTATTACTTATCTGGCCCAGCCTTCTAGGCCACCCAGGACATTCCTATCCCAAATTCCCCTTATAAGCTATCGAGCAGTAACTGAAAAGTCACTGCTCGAACGACTCAAAACCCATTGAGCAAAATGAGCTTTAGAGCAATTGATCGATCGAGTGACTCGACATATTGCTCGAATGACTCGAATCCCATTGAACAAATGAGCTATAGAGCAATAGCTCGTTCGAGTGACTCGCACATACGACTCTTAGCCTCATTTCAGTATTTGAGGATACCTATGGCCCGGTGTTGTATTATTTGAGAATACTTTTTATAGGATACTTATCTAAAGGTACTATTACTTGTTTGGCCCAGCCTTCTATGCCACCCAGAGCATACCTATCCCAAATTCCCCTTATAAGCTATCGAGCAGTTACTGAAAAGTCACTGCTAGAACGACTCGAAGCCCATCGAGCAAAATGAGCTTTAGAGCAATTGCTCGATCGAGTGACTCGACATGTTGCTCGAACGACTCGAATCCGATCGTGCAAATGAGCTATAGAGTAATTGCTCGTTCGAGTGACTCGCACATACGACTCTTAGCTTCATTTCAGTATTTGAGGGTACCTATGGCATAGTGTTGTGTTATTTGAGGATACCTTTCTGGGATAGTTTCTGGAGAATCCATTTTTTGTCATATGAGGCCCCAAGGGCTATGAGAAAATCCCTCAATGAGGCCTAATTTACTATCCCTCTTAACCTCATTTCTTTTGAGGCCATGAGGGCCATGAAAAAATCCCTCAATGAGGCCTAATTTACTATCCCTCTTAGCCAAATTTCGGTATTTCAGGATACCTATGGCCTGGTATTGCATTATTTGATACCTTTTGGAGAATCCCTTTTTTGTCGTATGATGCCATGAGGGCTATGTGAAAGGTATGGCGGTCCTAAAAAGGATTCATATAACAAATATAGTCGTTTTTTGGTGATTATTTATTTATTTATTTATTTATTGGTGTTTACGGTCACATATTTCTGCACAATGGCTAATCATGACCACGACAGTTTTACGGGTGGAGCAAGCCGGAGTACCCGGAGAGAACCACCGAGCAACGGCGAGCAACTGTCAGCTCCTCAACATACTAACTCCACACAAGCAGGGTTAGCATTGGTTGAAGACAAGTGCACCATCGACGTGCAGTACGCCTTAGTACACAGCGTCACAGTGCCCCCATGTGGGCAATGGGGGTGAAGTGTCTTGCCCAAGGATACAACGCGGTTGCCGCAGGTGGGATTCGACCGAGGACCTCTCGGCTTGCAGCCTGCACCTTTACCTACTGAGCCACCGCGCCCCCTTTTTGGTGATTTGAGGACTGGTGGGAATTAATGGGGTCTGATGGGGACTGTTTGGGACTGGTGGGGACTAGCAGGCTAATTGCCGTAAAAACCCATGGTTTCTACAACCGGATATCCACATCTCCTATCCTAATAATAATAATAATAATAATAATATATCACTTATATAGCGCCTATCCTAATAAAAGATTTAAGCGCTTTACAGAAGAAATCACGAATACGATAGATAAAAATCAATAAAGTCACCCGGTTTGTGTGTCAGCGAAGGGATAGCCTGGGAAGTTCCTCTGGTATAAGTAGTTTTCCCCCTCCGGCTCTCCCTCCGACCAATAGGGGCCGATGGCCACATCTCTTACTACTTGCATGTATGAAATACTTAAATAAGACCAGTACATTATATGTCACTATTTACATGGGCATAAAAAGTTTTTTTTACTCTTTAAATAATAAACTAAGGTACAGTAATTAAATAATGTACATCACCAGTGAAAAAATGTTGTAGGATAACCACAAGGAAATTTTTATACAATTTTCCCTCTGCTGATGATTCCAACACTGGACATGCTTCTTGGGAAGCTCTAATGGGAAAGTGGGGGAAAATTGTTTTAGTAATTATCCCACAACATATTTCAGTGGTGCCCTGAAAGAATAATGTAAACCCCGGAGCACTTTCTTTCAAATTGTCCAAAATATCATTCTGACAGAATTCGATTCTCTGGGAGTATAATGAGGATATGAGATGGGAAAATGGAGGACTGATGGTTATTGGGCGATACAGTGGAGAGGTTTCATATGTTGATCAGTGAAATTGGGAAGATCTGTGGAACAGCATTAAATAACTGGTGGCTGGCTGTTTTCGGGAAGAGAATGAGCGGGGAACAGCTTTAGGCTCACATGGGTAATCAAAGTCTTCTCTTGTGAGTACCGCGACAAATCAGCGACTGACCAAATTATTATTATTACTACTGCTATTTATTATTATTATTATTATGATCATTATAATCATTATTATGATCATTATAATCATTATTATGATCATTATAATTATTATTATCATCATTATAATTATTATCATTATTATTATCATTATTATCATTATTATTATCATTATTATTATTATCATTATTATTATTATCATTATTATTATTATTATTATTGTCATTATCATTATCATTATCATTATCATTATTATTAATATTATTATTATTATTATTATTATTATTATTATTATTAATCTATTCAGTAGCTTGTTGTTTACAATGAGGATATGTAAATATAAACACCAGCGTTTTACAGCTGAAGATATTTCAACAACCGATAATGTTAATGCTATAAAAATTGATAATGTTATTATCAGAAGTCTATAATCGAAACACCTGATGTTCTTTAGTCTCCACAAAATCAAACAATCATGCACATATTCAGTTTAAATCGCTCTTGTGTTTGAAATAAGTCGCTTGGTTGTTGTACGTACAGTCATCACACAGCCAGTTTGTATTGAAAGCAGTCGATACCTCCCGTCGGAGATCGGCCTACCTTATTGTAGGATTGCGGGAACTACTCTATATCCCGGCCCACCCCCATCGGGGACTCATATCCCCCCCCCCCCCCCCCCACACACACACCTGATACCTGTTGGGAAAATTTTGATCTAGAACCTAGATGTCGGCTTCTTACGATAGCCTGTTGAAGGCTTTTAGAGAAGCGCGACAACTGAGGCTCGAACCGTAGACCTCCAGCACACAAAGCGACCGTTTTAGGACGAGACTAAGGGATCCGTACCAACCAGGTAAATGGCGCTTGTACCTCACTCGCTAGGATCCTTTGCAATTCAACTTCCGGTGATTCCACTCAGAGACGTCGAAACAAGCACAGGCTTCACAACAACATCCACAATGCAACCAACTGCTGTATGTTGGTCATGACACCAATGTAACAGCTGGACAGAGAAGTGCGGGGGCCGAAGCTCAAACGGTCGACCTCTTACAAACAAAACGACCGATTTACCACGGAATTAAGAGATCTGGACCAACCATGCTGGTTAGCAAATGACGCTTATTCCTCGGCCGCTACATTACTATCATCTGGGGGAAACCTTCAATCGACCGTCCACGCCATTCCCAATCATGTGTGAAGTCAAAATTATTCTTTTATCGCAACTTGACAACTACGAAGGCGAATCAATTTTACCTACCTATCACAAAACCAAGCTAGATTCTTTTTGGTGTTGGAAACAAACATGAAATACCTGGTAGAACCGCTGGTCCACTGAGTATAGTGGAATCCGTGCCGTTTGCTGATTGAACAAAAGACAGGATATACGTCAGCTACTAATCTGGCAGTCGGCATTCATGAATTTGAACAAAAAGGCACCATGATGTAACACACCACTCACCGCACGTTGCATGTTATTCAAATTCGCTGTGACCCGCACTAGCAATTCTCTAGCAGAGCCTAAACCAGCTTTCACACCTTGGTTTTTCTTCCAGAGACTTGGTTCTTTGAACCGGAATTTTAAAAAAATGTTTTGTAATTGAATCGTTATTGACAAGGGCGGCGGAAGCACCCGAGGGTAAGAGGACAGGGGTACCAAAAAGGGGCACTTGACTCTGTGAGTTAAGACCATGGCTTCACAACGTACAATAAGACCTCAATACTTTTGACATTATATATGTGTATCACCCCTTGAGAGCATCAATGCGCGATCTGCAAATGCTTTTGCATTGCAGATTACACCTTATTCCACTCAAGGGACGATATAAAGCATTAGATCTTTTCCCGACCATGCTACAGTTTCTTTGTTTGATGATCACTGACCAGTCTCTGTCATTATACTTGACCCCCCCCCCCTCCCCTCCCATTTCTACTGACACACGTAAAATACGTTAGAAACGAACACTCGAGAGCTTCTCAATTACAGTTCTCGGATAGCAAAGTCTTTTCCATTTGTGAACTTGCGGCGAAAAAGGACACACGCTGCACTTTCCCCTAGCACCAAGGCAAAGGGGCAGATGCCCCATGTCCACTCTCGCTTCAGGCGACCTTTTGTTGTTGAGTTAGGTTCGAAGTCATAAAGCTAATTTCTCATCGAGAATCCACTCTTATCGTGCATGTTAAAGCCAACTGTGGCAGAGCCCGGTGTGATATGATGTCTCCCCTAGGTATCTACCTTAGGGCAGATGCCCTTGGATATCTTCCCAAGGGAAAGATACCCTGAGTATCTCCCCTCATCCTGCGTATGTCCCCCACCTATGATGAATGAAAGTGTCGATGGCACTGCAGTTTAACTTAACTGTGTGTAGTGTTTGATGAAAACGATAATGTTCAATGTTTATGAAAGGGTCATGAAATAAGACAAGAATTGTAATAATTGAAAATATGTTAAGTTCTGTACCCTACATGCTATGTTTTCAACAAGAATAAATTGAGGTGTAGACTGTATTAAAGAACTGAGGCCAGGGTTGATGTGGCCCTCACAGTTAATGTATGTCAACTAAGGTTCCGAAGTTACAATAAAATCATTCCAAAACGAGTCATCCTACCAAGTTACAATGAAATCCCTTCATAAATATGACTCGTAGACTTTGTGATAAGAATCTAGGTTAAGTGCCCGACCGGCGGTCACGGTTGACCGATCACAACCAAAATAGGGCAGTCGCATCTAAATATCATACCGAGTCATCCTTGCAGGTCACAATGCAATCCCTACATAACAACGGCCTGTAGACAGCACTAAAGGAAGCTGGGTCACGTGCCCAAGCGGCGGTAGCGGCTGACCGACCGTGGCCAAAATAAGACAACCTCATCCAGACGCCACACTGAGTTATACTACCAAGTTACAAGGAAATCGCTTCATAAATATGAACCGTAGACTGTTCTAACACAATCTTGGTCATGTGCCCGTGCGACCGTCACGGTTGACCGAACACGACCAAAATAGGACGTCCTCATCTAAACGTTACACCGAGTCATCCTACCAATTTACAATGGGGTCCCTTCATAAATACAACCTGTAGACTGTCCTAAAGGAATTTAGGTAACCTGCCCTAGCGGCCGCCATGGTTGACCGAACCAGACCAAAATAAGATGTTATCGTCTAGACCTTATACGGAGTCATCCTTCAAAGTTACAATGGAATCTCTTCATAAATACGACCTGAAGACGGTGCTAAAGGTTTTCGGGTTTCGAACCTGCGCAGCCGTCACCGTTGGTCGATCGCGACCCAAATGAGATATGCTCATGTAGACATAACCTCGAACCTGCAAATGAAATTTAGTGGTGATCAGACAAGAACTACGGGTGTAGCTTGTGCTAAAAGAAATGCGAGAAGACTCACAGACTTCCGCACGCTTGATTGGAAATAGCTTATCTTGACTTTGTCAAGTTAAGCTTTGAAAATTATTTTCAAAATAATTTCCATTTTTCACTCGCAGGATGTAATTAAATTGAATTTCAGTTGACATTTCATGTATAAAGTCTTTTTGAGTGGGCGTAAGACTCGCGTTTCCTGGGTATCTTCCCTTCCCACCATTTTTTTCTTCAAATTCCTGGATTTTGAAGCTCCATAATGAGTCGATGTTTTCTTTCAGATATGTGAATACTGAGGGCATCAAGAATGATCGAACATGGGGGAGGGGATTCCCAGGCCAAGGTACCCTGGGTATGTTTCCCACCAATGACTGAATTGTTTTCAATTTCCTGTTTTTTTCAGATCCACAATGGGGAGTAGATTGTTTGTTTGTTTGTTGGTGGTTAACGTCACATATTTATGCACCATGGCTAATCGTGACACAACATGGAGATGAAGTCAAGTGTAGTCAATCGTTGATCAACATGTTGCCCATTTTAGAGGACTTTCACCCCAAGCATTGGTGACTGGGTCCTATTTTACTAGTAAAGCGGAACTGGTTTACCACAGTAAACAAGTGCTGCTTACTTCCCGGGGTTCCCACGGGGAAATGGGGAGTAGATATATTTTCTTTGAGATGTGTGTATATTGTGGGCATCAAGTATGGCCGGCCGTGGGGGGAGACCCAGGCCAAGGCACCATGGGTTTTACCCCTCTCCCCCAACCTATGACTAAAACTAATTTTCAAAATAATTTTCATATTTCACTCTCAGGATGAAATTAATTTCGATTAAAAAAATCATGCTCGGGTACCCTGGGTATCTTCCCCCTTCCCATCTACGACTGAATTTATTTTTAACTTATGGAGGTCAATGCCTGTTTGTATCACGAGTTGTATAACGCGTATCACGGGGGAAAAGTTACAGATGAAGATTGCAGTATCTGTCTATTCGTGACAAGTGAGTTTTGTCTTACTCCCAACCGAGCGTTGATACCACTAATCGACACACGTCTGTCAGGACGAATAGTCCAATACTGGAGTTGTAATAATAACAGATTATTCCTTGGTTAGTTTCATAGCGGCCGAGATATCGGCTCTCGTTAACTTCAAATCAGCCTGAGACCGAAGGTCGAAGACTGATGTTAAATTACTAAGGGCTGATATCTCGGCCGATATGAAACTAACCAAGTAATAACCACCATATGTATCAAACCAAAATAATTATACAATGTTCTCCGGTCTGTTACAGTTTTCTATCAGTGTTATTGTATCTCATTCTTTTAACCCTTTGATACTTCTGTACGTATTATGACGTACACAATCTTTTGTTTAATTTAACCCTTTGATCCTTTTGTGTTATTACGTACAAAATCAAACAGCATGTTGATAGTTTGACGTCGTTTGTTTTGTTATTATTTTTCGATTTTTTAAAGTTTTAACCTCAAATTCCTATCTTCTCCGGAATAGTACTAAGTGATAACCGCTGAGACAAATGTCATCGCAGCTTACAATACAAACATAATCCTGCTGCCATGACTTCTTAACTGTTGAATGGTAGAAGCCACGATCAGGGCATTCATAAAATGAGGATACCAGAACGATAGCCAACACGTTCCTTGCTTATATTTCATATTCAATCAAACACAAATTATATTTTGTTTATATAAATTTGTTTTATGACAAATTATTGGAGAGTGCCTGTGGGCACTCTCCAATAATTTGTAATAAAACAAGTTTTGAATAACAAATTCAGACCACCTAAAATAATCTTGCCTTCAACCAGCTAATCACTAATGTGAAAAATATCTTGTTTTATTTAATGCTCAGGCATCAATTCACGCTGAAAAATTAAGTCATATTCCCCTGTCGGTCGGCAAAACGAAATATCAAAATGATATTTAGAAATCGATATTTCATCGTAGGTTCGGATGACGAATCACATGTACTTTAAACGAGTCAGCACATCAGTAATGAATTCCAGAGTTCCAAATACAAACGAATTCGAATAATTGATAGTGACAGTGACTAAATCAATTCATTAAATCAGCGGTTTCAAAGTTTGACTTTCTCATTCACCTTCCAGCGAAAAGCCGAAATCACTTTCAAATTTCTTCAGTTCAACTTCACACGTCTTCAGTGCATTGAGTTCAAAAAAAAATAAAATGACGTGTCTTGTTATTGAAAATAAGAAAGTGGTGTTTTTTGTTATTGTTCTATTTTTTCGAAACACATTACGATTATTTCAATTCGCCAGCCTTGGTAAATCGTAAAGTTAGGGGAGAAATAAGACGGGACTACTTTTTGTGCGGATATTCACACATTCCAATGGTTGGAGTTTGGTTGTTGTAATTTTTGTATGGACGCCGGTTCGGCACATAAATTTTGCGCCTTAATGGCAAATAAAGGCCACAAATTGGAGAGTTTGTAGTCGTAGAGCATTAAATAAAAAGAAAATTCACGAAAATTTGTTCGTGGCTACAAGAAATATGAGGATCTTCACTCGCGACTGCGTCGCTCGTGAAGATCCTCATATTTCTTTGTAGCCACTCACGAGATATTTTCGGTATTCATCAAATTTTCGTGAATATCCTCTATATTTGTACTTTCGACGTTTGACGTCGCATTTTGATAAACGTTGAAGCAACTGAATTCCCAGTGACGTTTGAACGTCAGGATAATTAAAGTCTCAAAGGGTTAACAAAGTCCGAGTTTCCTTTTCTCCTACTTTTAGTTTATTTATCCGAACATCTCGTCTTCACCAGTCCGTGACGTTCGGATAGCTAAACTACCCCTTCTCCCACTTCGACAAATCTTCGCTTGAGACTCTGAATTTGAGTTTGAGATTTTTTTTCATAACGCTCTTTTGTCTTCTCTTCATCCACCTAATTCTTACGTATTTGCATCATCATCCCCGCATCATACAAACATTACTTCCGTATTGCCATAGAACACAATTTTACGAAGCGATCACTTTCGACGAATAATGGTGAACGATTGCACGGTAAACAAAATATCTGCACTAAGTAATGCTTCGACAACACTATGGGCCGAAATCAGCGTCATATCAGCGGAGTTTGAAGGCATCAGCCGAGCTCAATAATGGGCAATTCTGGGAAAGAAAATCATATCTAATAAAAAAATTCGGCTGTGACGAATCCCCACCTCAGCCCAACATTATGTTTTGAAAAAGATTATTATATTGAGCAGAATAGCTCAATCATCCGCTGTGGTGCGATTTAAGGAATCACATCACACCGGGTGATTGAGATATTTCCCATAAAAATATACACAACAAAATATTTCCGTCCGGGCTTAATACACAAGAATGGTGGATCGCAGTTTTGGTGGGCTGGTCGGAACCCACGAAGTTCAAGATGATGCCTGTGAGAGGCACAGACGGACAACCCGATAATCGCAGGCAAAATGGCTGTAGGGTTTGGATAACATACACACAAGTAACCCTTAAATAAGCTGCAAATATATATTTTATTTATAAACAACGATGCCAGGGCATCAGTCAAATATCCACTGAATGCACGTCTGAAGGAATTTTTGCCAACAAGATAAGAATTTCCAGGCAACAAACATAAGCTTGCTGCCAAGAAATTCCTTTATAATTTGTATCAGACAACTAGGGTCTTCCTTCAATGTGACAGCATCATACAATCTCAAAAGATATGAGATTTTAAAGTACACAATAATCCATAAATGTACTACGCGCAGGTGGCCAATCGCAATTCGTAAGCCACAATGTTTATGTAATTCTGTTAGTGAATTTTGCCAGGCCACATTTCCAATACCAGGCCAATATCTCAACAAAAATCCCTGCAACTATGGAACGAATTCGCAGTTGACGGACCAAAGTTCGCCAACTGAGAATTCTATTAAATATTATATTATGGCCACTTCAACTTTCCGTACAGAAGCCACGAAAAATCAAATAAATGATAACACACCCAGGAATATACCAAATGCTAAGCTACTGCGTAAATAGCAAATACTATCTACTGATAATGGAAGAATTCGCAGCTGTCGAATCGAAATTCGGAAACTGAGAATTCCACCAAATATTTACTTATGTAACTCGCCAGGCCGCATTTCCAACACCAGGCCAATAATTCAACAAGAATCCTTCATAAATGTGGAAAGATCTCGCAGTTGACGGACCAAAGTTCGCCAATTGAGAATTCCCTCAAATATTATATTATGGCCACTTCAACTTTCCGTAGAGAAATCACGAAAAATCAAACAATCATACTAGCTTTCAGCTCACTGAATGAATAAAAATATATATATATATCGGTATCCATGGATTCGGTCATGAAGAGAAATTGTACCGCGACTTACCTCTGATTCCAATCACTCGACATCATGAAAAGAATTCCTGTTAAACCCCTTCCACATTCGTCGAATGATGCGAATCAGGTAACTTCACGTCATATTTCCACAACAGAACCACAAACTTAATTCAACTTGGCCAGCCCACTCATCCGCAATAATTTTTCCAATCTAAATGTGTCCTACCTCGAGAAGATCCAATCCTGAACTGACTTGTTTGTTGATCAATACCTTCCCACGTCAACTCTCCATGCTGAGTGATTTTCTCGTGCAAAAACTGACGCTCGACTCAAATCAAGTTCACTACGAGTTTCGGAAAGCATGCAAAAACCTTCAAGCCAGCAAGGCACATTGTTTTAAGGTAGTCGGTCAATTTTATTTGAACTCGCCAACAAAACAGCGCAAAACATTAACCCCCCAATTTCCTAAGGCAGCAAGTTCTTTAGTGAACAACGGCACGCTGCCAAATTCGCCGAAATGGTTATAAATCGCACAATCAAACTTCTGATAATATACTGAGTCAAAAAAGAAAGTACAAAAGAAACAAATGTGAAAAAATAGCACAAAGGATGAAATATAATAGTTCTAATGTTGCATGTTTGTGGACATGAAGTCGCGCAAAGAGTTTAATGACATGTTGTTGTTGTCCACCCAACCGTATACAATTTTGCTAAGGATCGCAAAATAGCACGTGCTACCCGAGAATGTCAAATTGAATGGGTGACCGACGAGTTTCTTTGTGTTATGTTGTGTTAGAGAGCCTGGGTTATTAAGAAAACACGCTTGTTTTTGTCTTCCGACATTTTAAAAAATGCCAAGGTAAACCGAAAATCAGAGGTTGCGTGCCATTGGAATACCCCCAGATGAGCACGCTGCTGAGTTCGGAGTCACTGTGGCCACTATTTACCGTCTCATTGGAAGGTATAGAACCACTGGATCCACTTCCGACCGACCGCTTCAGGTCGGCCAAGAGTTACGACACCTGCACAAGACCGACACATCAGGACGTCTCACTTGCGGGATCGCTTCCTTCCGGCGACGAGGACAGCAGCAATTACTCCTGGTAGAACTATCACTAGAATCAGTGCACAAGCTGTCCGCAACAGACTCGCTGAACACGGCATCCGAAGTGGGCGTCCATACCACGGACCAATCCTTACCCAACGTCATCGTCCCGTCAGAATGGAATGGGTACGTCAGCGTTTTCGCTGGACTCAGCAGCGTTGGAGCACAGTTCTTTTTAGTGATGAATAACGATTTTGTGTCTACGGCGAGCTGATGGTACGGCAAGAGTGTACCGTCGACGAGGAGAACGGTTTTCGGATGCTTGCGTGCGGGAATGCGACCGTTTCGTCGGGGGTAGCGTAATGGTTTGGGCAGGAATTTCCTTGCATCAACGATCGCAGCTGATCTTCATCGATGGTAATCTGAATGGACAGCGATATAGGGACGAAATTTTTAATACTGTTGTTGTGCCGTTGTTCAACGCTAACGTCGGATTGCAGTTATTCCAGCAAGACAATGCCAGATGTCACGTGGCGCGTATCTGTCGTGACTTTCTTGGGAAGCAGAGCATCGAACTTCTTCCCTGGCCCCCATATTCGTCAGATTTGTCGCCAATCGAGCATCTTTGGGATCAACTGGGCCGTCGGGTACGACTTCATGATCTTCAGACGTTGGGCGATTTACATAATGTTCTAAGGCAGGAGTGGAACGCAATACCACGCGTTAATACCCAGAGACTTACCAGGTCCATGCGCCGTCGATGTCTTGCCCTCCAAGAGGCAAACGGTGGACAATCACGCTATTGACTGCATGTGTAAACTTTTCATTTCACCCAATGTCTGAATTGCGACATACTGACGTGACGCTGGCAACAGTAAGAACATGAAATTACGCATATTCATATAGCTAGACTCGAAATATAAATTTACAATAATGTGTTTGGGATTAAAGTCGATAATACTGAAACATTGCTCCTCAAAGTTTATTATACTTTCTTTTTTGACTCAGTACATTTTTAAAATAAGTAGTTGGTTAGATACATCCGCTGATCTTTCTTCCCCGGTATACCTCTGATACGAGACAATTTTGGGGATATTTTTGAGAGGCTTTACCCAATAAAAATAATTATCACAGTTCACTAACCAGTCAGTATTTTTGGCCTTTATTTTAACATGGACAATACAAGAACCATGCGACATATACCACGTTATATAGAGTGATTAAGGCTGCAGACGGGTAATGGAATATGTACCGGCATGAAGGTTGTTACAGAAATAGAGGATCTCCAGTCTTCATTATAGTTTTGCCTTATCAACATAGCTTATGATCTCTCACTGGAACGAGCTCGTCTAGCTCATTCCAATGAGGGAATCATAAGCTATTTTTGCGAGACACAAATGATATCATTTAGATATTCAGAAGTTTTCTGTCGTCCACTATTTGTATTAGGTAAACAGATAATGAAAAATAAAAGATTAATTCAGTTCCACTTCGTAAACCAAGTCGCTCACAACGTTACCATATCAACATTAACTTCCGACGTCATTCTCGTATTAGACATGTTCAGGAGTAGTTGTTGGCTCCATGGTAATTGTAGTTAATTCAGTAGTAGTTGCTGTTGGCTTTCTGCTGCTAGTAGCGGGTTCCCCGAAATTACGTGGCTTGTAAAGTAGTTATTGTTGACGCTGTAGTGTTAGTAGTTGGGTCAGAAGTGGTCGTTGTTGATTCTGTAGTGGTAGTAGCAGGTGGAGTAGTCGCAGTTGATGGCAGTAGGTAATAATTGCCGATCTACGACCACTTGTACATGTACGTGTACAACATACGCACACGATGCGTTCACCAACGTGGAATTCAGTGTTAAATCACACGCTTGTTCACAAAACTGTACAATGCTCTTGAATCCCCCCATGTACAGTTGTGACTCCTAGATCGCACTTTTAACGTTCAAATACTCGTGGTGAACGCGTGGTGAACGCGCGTTTTTAAAAAAGGGTGAAATTGTACATCTTCACTCGTATCTTGTACGTAATTTTTCGTCGACGTTCCCATCGCAGATCAGACCCATCGATCCATCGTTGGCGAACGCGAGCAAAAGCAAAAAATTCTGGGTCATCATCAAAAAACAGTTTTGGGGACTCTTGACCAGCGATCCAGAACCCGCAATTGTGTTGAGACAGATAGTCCAGAACCCGCAATTGTTTTGAGGCGGTGGTTTTTTTTCCCATTTATGACATTATTAGGGGAATTCCCCCACTATGAGAAATTCTCAAAAAAAAACTCGGCTGATCGAGCGATCGAATCGCTCGATTCTCGTAAAAAACTCGATCTGAACGAAGAGTGTTGTTGTCGTCGGTGTGTTGGAAATTCGCGAACCCGCTGTCACGTTTTTGATTGATATATATATAGGGGAGAAAAAAAAATATAAATAAATAGTTATTTAGAAAACTAAATATATCAAATCGAATAGATAATAAAAAAAATACGTAAATCATGAGCGATTCTCAGACTATTAGAGCGAGGTTTCTTTTAAACATGCTGATGAGAGCATACGCAATCTGCGTGAACGAACAACTACGTCACATCTTGTTAGAACGATGCGTCGGGTGTCGGGATCGTCTAGACTTCGATCACGAGAATCATTCGTGTCTGACGATGGAAAGGGAAGATATGGTCGTCATGTATTTCGAACCGGCGTTCGAACGCGTTAAATTCAACGATGTGATCACGTTTTGGAAGAGATTAGTCTTCTGTAAGAATCGAGACAGGCCCACAGATTCGGAAGAACTGAAATTGGCACGTAGAAGTTTGACTTTAGAAGACAAGGGATGCATCAAGAAATTATTGCTGAACGAAGCATACTTCTAAGTTTTTTTTCGTTGATATAAAAATAAGGGAGAGTAGAAAATAAAAAAAAAATAAATACACACATAAATTTTTTTTATCTAATATTAGAAAGAAAGAAAAAAAACACAAAATGAGAACCAGAAATAAATTGTATCCGACGTTAGTGGACGACGAGGACGAGAAGCTGAACGGCGTTTTGCCGACGGCGCCGTCGCTAGAAGAAAGAGAAAGAGGAGAGAGGTATCGCATCGATCAAATCAGTAGAATCCAATTGTATCTGACTCGAGAGAGAGATTCTCGTCGTTCCCTCAAGAAGAAGTATTCGTGTTTCGTGAAATTCGTCAACGCGATCGACACGACACTCATCATGATTTCCATGGGTTTACACGCGGACGGCATCGGATTGTTGTCGACCGCGGTCGGCATTCCGATCGTGTTGACCGTAGAAGGAGTGGCTCTCGCCGCCAGATTGTTTAGCACGCTTGGAAACTTTTTGAGTAGGAAATTATATCTGAAGGCGAGGAAACACGACAAGATTCGCATCTTGGCCGACTCCAAGATCGACACGATATCCAAAATGATCTCTATGGCGTTGAAAGACGGTAGGATATCGGACGGTGAATACTTCACGATATTGAGCGAGAAAACGAAATACGATGCCATGAAAGAAGCCGTGAGAATCAAGACTCATCAGATCATCAAGGAAGAGATGAAGGATTCTCTCGTGGAAAAGGGGAGGAAAGAGGCCAGGGAGGAATTCAGTAAGATGATAGAACTCAAGAGCAGCGATTGAAAAAAAAATATATATATATATATTATAAGAACAGAATTTAAAAAAAAAAAATATTAAATTTATATATAAAATAAAAAACTAAATTAATTTAAATAACTCTTAAAAAAATGTATTGCGTAAAGTGTAAGTGAGTTACTGAGACGAGTAATTCTAGAGAAGTGCGAACTAAAAACGACAGAGGGATGCTTCGCGGAATTTGCGACGTGTGTGGTTCTATCAAGACTCGATTCGTCAAACAAAAGAATGCGAGCAAAGGTAAAGGCATCATGAATAAAATGATCAACAATCTACCTTTCGAAATGCATCTGCTCGGTCACAGTTTCACGGGACCTGGAACGAAATTGAACAAGAGACTCAACGCCGATCTGACTCCCAAATCTTGGAGCAAACCCGTGAATAGGGTGGACGCGGCCGCGTATGATCATGATCTGTGCTACGCCGGACATCCCGACACCAAGACTCGCAACGACGTCTGAGACAAAAACATGTTGGGGAGATTGAGAGGCATATCGAATCCGACCAGGAGAGAGAAGATGGAACGTTCGCTGGTCGGCAATCTGATGGGTGCGAAACGTCGATTCGGATGGGGCGTTCAAAAAAAAAAGCGCATCTGAAAAGAAGAAGAAACGATTATTGACGAGCGAATTGGCCGAGGAGTTACACAAACCCATAGTGCGTAAATTTCGAAAGAGAAGGGTGTTCGTGAAGGGTCTGGATGACATTTGGTCTGCCGACTTGGTCGACATGAGATCGTTTTCGAGGTGGAACGAGGGCGTCAAATATCTATTGACGGTCATCGACGTGTTTTCCAAATATGGTTGGATCAGAGCTTTGAAGGATAAATCGGGACCTTGCGTCGCCGAGGCTCTGAAGAGCATGTTCGACTCGTCTTCTCGAAAACCGAGTAAATTGTGGGTGGATAAGGGAAAGGAATTCTACAACAAGGACGTTCATCGATTGATAGACCTCTACTCGATCGAAAACGAAGAGAAAGTCAGCGTGGTGGAACGTTGGAATCGAACGATGAAGGAGAAGATGTACAGATACTTCACGGCGAATTCGACCAAGAAATACATATACGCTCTGAACAGTCTGGTCAAAGATTACAACAACACCCGACACAGATCGATCAAGATGACTCCCGCGGAAGCTAGCGATCCTCGAAACGAAAAACGGGTCTACGCGAATCTATATCCCGAGAGATCTAAGATCAGGAAGAAGTCTAGAGCGCCGAAATTTGCGGTCGGCGATCGAGTGAGAATTTACGCTTATAAGAAGCACTTCGAAAAGGGTTATACTCCTCGATGGACCTCGGAAATTTTCGTGATCATCAAAATATTTCACACCGATCCGGTGACTTACGAAATCGAAGCTTTGGATGGAGAAGAGATCATCGGAAAGTTTTACGAACAACAATTACAGAAGACGAAGTTTTGATGAAGAACACAAAATTTTTTTTTTATTTACTCTCTTTAACATTTTCTTGTTTACACACATATATATATATAAGAGAGAAAAAAAATAATAATAAAAAATAATTAAAAACTATTTTTTAGATAAAGAAAGCAAGTTAATTAATAAACAAAAAAAAAAACTAAAAATCCTTTAAAATGACAAATATACTAGATATAACACAAAGCATAGTGAAAGATGAAAGTATTCAAGAATATGAGGTTCACGAATACGAACCGGTAACCGGAACGTGTTTGAACAATGCGGGAGAGATAAGAATCAACGTCGAAACTCAAGATCTATTCGTACATCCTAGCGAGAGTTACATAGTGGTGCAGGGACGTCTCACCAAGGAAGATGGGAGCGACTACGCCGACGACGACACGGTTACTCTTGCCAATAATGGCATCATGCATCTATTCAGTAACATAAAATACATGCTATCCGGACAAGAGATAGAATCTGTGTTTCATCCCGGTCAGGCCACCACGATGTTCGGACTCTTGACGTATCCTGATGATTTTTCGAAATCCAGAGGACTTAATCAGTTGTGGGTGAAAGACACTGTAGGCCCTGCTAGCGCAGGCGCCGCCGCAATATTCGACTACGTCGTCAAGACGTCCAGACCTAAAGGAACGTTTTCGTTCAGGATACCTTTGAAACACATCTTCGGATTCGCAGATGATTACAACAAGATCATGTACGGATTCAAACACAATCTGACGTTGATTCGAAAAGGAAACGACGATGCAATAGTGAAACTCACCACGACCGATGCGGGTAAGATAACTCTACACAAGATATCATGGTTCGTTCCGCACGTGGAGCCTTCGATCGTGGAGAAAGCGTGTCTCTACAAGATCATAGAATCCAAGAGTAAATTACCCGTGGGATTTGGAATGAGACAGTGGGACACGGCTAGCATTCCTCTCTCCACGAATCACTTCGATTGGAGATTGATGGTGAAATCCGCTTCTGAGAGACCGCGTTTCATCGTGGTTGCATTTCAGACTGATAGGGACGGGTCTCAGGAAAAGAATGCATCGCTGTTCGATCACTGCCATTTGAGAAACATGCGTTTCTGAACGCTACGAGATATCCAGCAATCAATTACAACACGTCGTTTGACAAGAATGATTTCTCCAGACTGTACGGCGACGCCGCTGATTTTAGAAAGAAGTATCATGGTCTAGACGAATTGATGAGCAATCCTAACATATCTCCCGGCGAATACAAGTCGATGTATCCCATGTTCGTATTCGACGTCAGTAAACAGAGTGAACGACTCAAGAGTAGCGTGTTAGACATTCAGATCAAGATGCAATTCGATAGGAACATGCCGAGAAAAAGCGAAGCCTTCGCCCTGGTCCTGTCAGACAGAGAATTACAATTCGAATCGGATGGAAATAAGATGTCGATCATTCGATGAGAGACGAGTGTGTGGAAAAAAAAAAAAAAAACAAAAAAAAATAAAAAGTAATGAGTCATTATTAACAACAAAAAAAACAAAAAAAATAAATAAAGTAATGTGATCTAGAGAGATTGAACATCTCTCTATATCTCATTACTTTTTTTTTTGTTTTTTTTTGTTTTTAATAATCACACATTATTTTTTTTTTAATTCATTATTTTCCACACATTCACTGTTTGTTCAAAGGATCTAGTTCGATCAGTAGACTCACCACGGAAGTGGCAGCTTCGGAATTATTGGTTTTCATGACGAAATTAATCCTGTCAACGGCATTCACTTTGAGAGGCGTGCCGAACGTGCTAACATTCGCGTGTTGATTCTCAGTCTTTTCGACGCTGTATCTCTTATCGCTCTCCACACCATTCACCATGAGATTGACGACCGCTCTGTTATTCAAATCCGAGGAAGCCAGACTCATTCGAAGGATTTCACCTCCCAGCGGCATGGGATATCCCACCTGACCATGTTTCGATCCGCTACCTCCATTTCCGAAAGACCACTCAGCTTTTCCTTCATCTAAGGCACCGGCCTCTTCGGCCCACACGGTGATCAATTGTCTAGCATATTTGACTTTCTCCACCGCCGAAATCAGGGTGCAGGCATCCGTCATGTTCACGGGATCCGGTAGATTCGTGAGCGCGTGTCCACCCATGTCTAGTTTACCTTCCGTGATGTCACCCTTTCTCCAGACCGAGTTGTCGTCCACGTACTTGCTGCTGACCGCGCTGGAATCGAATTCGGGATCGTGATCGAGACCGAATAAATTGTGACCGTTCATGTTGATGCCACCCTCCATGGTTCCGCCAGATTCTTTGTTCAGGTAGAGATCGTCCACTTGCGATTCTAGGTATTCTTGTGATTGTATCACGGCAGAATCTACGTAGCCCTTGTTGACTGCGGTTGAGTCCGCATCCGTGTCGTCGATCTTCGACAGATTCAATATCTTGTGGAATCCCGCATTCAGATCCGATTTCATTTCTCGTCTGTCAGACTTTCTCTGTTCCAGATCTACATAGTATTTGGTCGCCACGTCCTTTGGATTCGTGGGAGTGGCCACGTTCATTATCTTGTTAGAATTGGCGTTCAATTCCGAGTGCATCATTTTCAGAACGTATCTATTTCTCAGGTGTTCGCTGAATCTCGCGTGAGAGTCGTCCGCGTATTTCTTGGTCGCAGCATCGGTGGGATCTATGGGATTCGCGACATTCACCAAACGTTTGGATTTCAGATCGAGATCATCAGTCATGGTTTTATCCACGTAATTATCCAGCAGGATTCATTCGAAATCGGCATTCCCCCTGTCGACGTATTTTTTACAGGCAGCATCTGCGAGATCTATCGGCTCGGGAAGATTGTACAGCTTCTTATCGTTCATGTTCAAAGGTTCTTCTCGATGTTCGTATCTCCAAACGTAACGTTCGTCCAAGTTGGCAACGTCGTAACCATCGTCGACTTCGAACGTCTTCCTCTTCTTTCTCGGGTTGACTTTTTCGTCGTCACTTCTACCAAATTTATCGACTGGCATGTTGTTGTAAGGATTTTTTTGTTTTTAGAAAAAATATATTCAAAACGCAGTTTATTAAAAAATGAACTATGTTATTTTATTTTTCGTTTTTATTCGATTAAAATTTTTTTAAAATAATTTTTTATCTTTATATATACTATAAAAAAAAAAAAAATCTCTCTCTAATGTAAATCATTGAGAATGTCTTGAAATCGATCTCCTTCAGACCATCTCTTGAGAACGTAGAGACACAGGTGACCACAAAACACTTGATCTGGTGATTGCACTTGTTCCGTGTTGTAACGAACCATCGATTTGTTGAAATAGTTCTTTATTTCTTTTGGTGGCAAGATTCCGTACCTGTCGAAATAATAATTTTTCTTCTTCCCGTTCTTCATCCACGCCACCCAGTGAGTGCCTTCACCCGATGAATCGTCTAGATTTAAAATTCCGCATTCCGATTGTCGAGGTCTTCTCTTCAGCACGGCAAGGCATCTCTGGAAAACACTCCTAGAAAATCTTCGATTTTCAAATCTTTTGCCGCATTCAACAGATCGATGTTGGATAGGGGTTCATTGGGTAAGACGACACCTTCTACGGATATCTTTATTTTCTTATTCATAAATAAGTATATATTTTTTTTATTTATTTTATTATAATTTACTAAAAATGACATTATTTTTTTTTTCTATTTTTTTCTTTTTCTTTTTAAACTAACTTTCTCGATGTCACTATCGATTTCCATAATTTTGTGTTCATCTAATTCTTCTTGATTTTCTGGAATCCTATCATCCACAATCGTATCTGGAATCTTATCATCCACAATCGCATCTAGAATCCAATCATCTACATTCATATCGTCTAAAATTAGATCCAAAGTCCAATGTCCGAGTGCCAAAGTGCTTATTTTATCGTCTAACATGAAACTCTTGTCGTCGTCGGCTGTCAGCGAAATCTTGTTGACTATTTCGGTATACAAGTCGTGATTTTCGCTTCGAATCGATTTCATAGTCTTATACACCGGACCACTTCCTAACAGACAATCTTTATACTCTTGGAAAGAGATGTTTTTCTTCACCACACACGCTTTAACTCCTTTACACTTCTTGATCTCTTCATCATCTTCTAGACGATAAGCATAGAGTTTGGGTCTCAAGCCCACGAATTCGATGATCTGTTTACCGCCGCTCTCGTCCTTAAATTGACCCAACACCTTCTTGTTGTCATTCGATTGAATGTTGGACGGGTGATCGACGGGATAATTGCTCGTGTCAAACCAATCGGCCACGTCTGGAGATATATCTCGGTAGACATCTTTCGTCTCTATCTCGTAAACTAAACTGTCTGTGTCGGTGAACAGTAGTTTGGCTTTTTTGTCACCAAATTTTCGTTTGACGTAATCGTAGTGAAACTCATACATCAATCGCTTGCTGATATCTAAGATGATCGGTCCGAGATAATACGGTTTGTCGAACTTCAGATGCGTCTTTTGCATGTGAACGGCCACTAGATTTTCGTCGAATATGGTTTGGTGTTTGTAATTGGGTTTCGCCACTAATTTTTTAGCTTTTTTCTCAGACGTGACGAGTCGAACGTCGGTTCTCTTCCTGATGTTTTCCATCGATTTGCCGTACACGCAGTTGTTCATGAGTTTGAAGAAATCTTTTTCGAAATCCTTCTCGGCTTGAGTTCTGAGATTCGTATTGAGATCGATGTATTTTTTCATCCAAGGATCTTCATCGAATTGAATGATGCGATGTATGTTGACTAATTTCATCCCATAATCGACGTACTGTTTCAAATTCTCACTGTAGACGACGTAGTTACGTTTGTTAAATAAATTGGGAATGAGTTTTTCCTCGTCTCCTTCGTTCGGTTCCATTCATTCGGGAGCCAGCGGATAATCGTTGTGTGGATCATGTAATTGTTCCGGATAGTTCAAATCGACTTCTAAAATGCAAGGATAGTCTCTCCATTTTTGCATCTCTCCCGGTTCCTTCACCCATTCGAAATTTCCAATCGGTAAAGGATGACTCATAGCCCAACCGTACAGATTATTGGAGTCCCAATACTGTATGTATTTAGTCGACTGTTTCGAATCGAAACCTTCTTTCATGTAGGGATTGTTAGCTTCAGAATGTCTGTAGGAGATCATCGAGACGCCACCTCTCGCAGCCCTTTCGAACATGAGCAACATGTCCACGTCGGATAATAATTCCAATTGGACTTTGGTGGTCTTCAACAGAGCGTCCCACGCCAGACCGGGTGCGGTGAAATACCAAGCGGGATCCAGATCGTAATTTCGACGACAGACATCTCGAAAATTTTCGAACACGTCTGCCAAGAGCAGAACATCGGTCTTCAGATAGAGATCGTGATAATCTCTCATAGTTTTCATATCGAATGATTTCGACGCGTTTTTGGCGTGTTCGTAATTCTCGTTGGAAATGTCAGATTCATATAATTTCGAATAAAAATCTTCTTTCGAAGGTAGTGCGGTGTCTTCGAATCTCTTTAGATCGTTCATGTAATCATAAGGATAGAATCCTTTCCTCAACATGATGTCTACTCGTTCTCCGAAATGTTCGCTCGTGATTTTAAATTTATCCTTGCTCATGTTATCGACTAATTTTTCCAGAGTGGTCGACATGAATTTAAAACTGTCAATGAAACGTATGCCTCTACGAATGGATTTTGTTTTTTCTTTCAACGTATTTCCGTCGATTACTCTTTTCCTGTCCATGAGCTTCCATTTCGTGAAGGAAATGTATCTTTCTTTGCTGTTTGCGATGCAATTTAATTCTTCGTGTGAGGTGCCGAGATTTTTCACGAACAGATGACTGTCGTAACCCGAGAGACTGTGAAACATCACCGGATAGAAAGTGGCGTCTTGATATTTTAAATTACACTTGCTGTGAGCCAGACCGCGATACAGACCCGTGTAATGATCGTGGTCTCTGACCTTCTTATTTTCCTCCGAATTCTCGTCGAACGATTGTCTGCATATGTGACATTCGGTGGCTCTGTTATTTTCGTCCTGCTGCTCTCGCGTGATGATCATTTTCGCCGGAGTTTTGAATTTGTCGTATAACATTTGAAGTTTCGATTCTAACTCTTCCACGAACCTTTGAGCCACGTCGTCGTCTTCGCACTGTTTCATGTAGGTGAAGGGACCCATGTCGTGTTGCGAGTCGAAAGCACATTTCACGTAAATGCAATAGCCTGAAGATATGTGTTTTTGATATCTTTCGACGTAACTTTGAAGAGCGTTGGGTTGACAGGAACTCATTTTCACGGTGAAACATTCGAAATCGGCATACACGACGAATGGTACTTTTAACCTTCTATTGTGATTTTCAAACTTCACGATGGTGTTGGGTTTGGGCATTTCGACGGCGACACCTTGATTTTCGTTGCAATATTCCTGATGTTTCGCCAACGAGTCTTTGCTGTGAAACACGTTCATGCAGTTGCAACATAAACATATCTTATGTTTATGTTTATTATTTTGTCTCGACAGTAATCGGCTCGGATGTTTAACCCAACAATAATGATGATTGTCACCATTCGAAATCAATAATAAAATAATCGTCTTTTCTCTTCTGCGATACGAAGTCTGTCTGAGAGGATAGATCGTTCAATTTTCATCATCGTATCCTAGGATGTTCACCGCTACGGTGGGATTTTGAACCTCGATACATTCGATGTGTTTTAACTCTGTTGGAAAAGTCACTCCGGTCCAATCAAGATTTTTAGAAGTTTCCTCATAACGAGAAACTCTATCGGTGTGTATTTCGACAGGGTATAAAGCGGAGGTGACTGCCCATTTAAAACACTGATCATCTTTATTTCTCACGTTGACCACGGCGTGTTTCTTAGTCAAGAAATATGGTAATTCCAAGTAGGAAGATCCTTTCAACGGTTCGTTTTTATTCATGTGAATTTCGAGTTTCAACACCTCACCGAACGTCCAATTACTACCTTCATGTTGATAATTCGCGAGAGACGTCAACATCTTGTCTTTCATCTTTTTGAAAACGTCCGATAGATCTGAACCTCGAAATACGGGTTCGACGTTAGATCTGAAGTATGCATTTTTCACGATGCTCTCGCCGGACTTCACGTCGATTTTATTCATTATGCAATGGAGTATCATCTTAATTTTTAATCCCACGTTCATGTATTCGCGAAACAAATCCAATACTTCTTTCTTCACCCGTTCCATGAACAATTTTGGATCGACTTTCTTCAACGAGGGAATCACGTCGAAAGTTTTAAAAATGCCTTTGATTGCCCTCTCCCGTTCTACGGGTTTCAATTGGATTAGTTCCGCAATGAGTCGTGTTACATATTCTTCTCCTTTCTCTTCGTCGATTGCTCATTGAATTTCGCTCGATATATCTCGTTTGTCTTGAATCTGAATTGCATCACTCGTTTTCATTTTAGTTTTTCTTTTCTTTTCTTTGGAAACTTGATGTTCATCAATGACTTTTCGTTTAGTCGTCTTCTTATTTTTCACAACCGATGCATCTTTTGACGTTGTTGCTATCGACATTTCGTTTGCCTTTCTAGCGTTTCGCAAATATTCTTGTATGACATCAATTTTTTTTGATTTAGTTCTATGATTTCTGAAATCTGAAATTTGTAATAGTTTACAAATCTCGTTTAACTGAGGTATGGTTTTCTCATTTAAATTTACCATTGTTTTATCTGTTTGCTTCATTTCTAAGAATATTTTTATTTTTTTTTTTTTAATTTCGTATTAAATAATTTGTTAAAAAAGTTTTGCTTTTTTTACTCTTTTTATATATACATAATAGAAAAAAAAAAAAAAAAGTTAAATTTTAAATTCAATTTTTTTTTTCTTTAATGTGTTTTTATTCAAAAACAATTTAAGACCACTTTTATTTCTCGCTCGCAAACCGAACACATTTTCTCGTCTTCGGAATGACATTCTCTACAGTAAGGCAAGTGTGCACATGGTAGAAACAAGACGTTTGCGACACCTTCGCAGACCAAACACTTGGTGGACGTTTTGCTCGACTTGTTTGTTTTAACGAGTGATGATAACTCGTCCGCTTCCAACATGAATTTAAGGAGATGTTCTAAAGTTATGAATTGAGACAGGGTCTTGTTCGCTTTGTTTAACGCATCGTACAATTGTTCTCTGTTGTATCCGAGTTGTAACATATCCATCAATAATTTTTGGTTTTTATCTCTATCCCTCTCTTCGTCTTGGATTTCAATCAATCCCAACGTTAGGATCTTGTTCAAATAATCGCATTCATCTTTTTCAATATTACTTATGTGTTCTAGTAAAGGTACGTCGTGAGGTTCCCAATTCATCAAATGTATGTCACAACAAAAACATTTGACTTTGTCGCCTCTACCCATGTAAACGAAACCCACGGCGGCTAAGTCTTCAGGTTTTTGAGCGAGATGCGAAGGCCAATTTTTAAACATTTGAAGTCTTGCACGTTCTAGACTATAATTCGGATGTTTGGACTTGATCATTGTTTTTTACCTCAAAATTCAGTTTGTAAGAATTTTTTTTTTTTTAACTTTTATTTATATATAAAGAGAAATAAAGAGAAACTTTTTTTAACAAATTATTAGTTAAATACAAAATTTAAAATATACATTATTTGCAAGAATTCATAAAAACCAAATAATCGATCATGACAACAACAAAGGTATGAGAAATCCAGTTTTAATATCTATACATTACAACCACACGATCCCATCGAATTGAATGAGGTTGAGATGGTGGACTTAGAGTGCTACTACCACAAATATCGAATGTGTTTGAAAGTGGATGAAGCCGCGCTCGATTTGTTTTACGAGTACCAAAGCGAACTGCTGACTAATATCATCGTCACCGAAGACAGAGAATTCGACAGGGGTGATTTATTGTTGTCCTATGGAGATTACATATATCCAATAATCTCACCCGAACTCGTGAAGAAATCGGTTGGTGAGAGTGCATTTGCCTATGAAAAAAAACTCAAAAGAGTAAAGATAAACATTCACACCATTTTCGTATGTGGAAAAATGATGAATGTCAACTTGCTAATAACGGACTTGGAAATATAAACAATACAGAGATTGAAATTAAAATTTAACTTTTTATATATATAAAGAGAAAAAAAAACTTTTACTAAAAAAATTTTTACATTAAAGAAAATTAAAAATTAAAAAAACAACTTTTTTATATATATAAAGAGCAAAAAAACCAAAACTTTTTAAACAAATTATTATTTAAATACTAAATAATCGATCATGAAGACAACAACACCTAAAAGATGTGAATTGAAATTGAAACGAGTTGAAACGTATAAGAAATTCGGTCATAAAATCTATAGATTACAACGACACGATCCCATCGAATTGAACGAGGTCGAGATGAAGGGCTTAAAGCACAAATACGAGAAATATAAGATTCCTTTGAAATTGGACGACACCGCGCTCGATTTGATTTACGAGTACCAAAGCGATCTGCAGAACATCGTCATCGCCGAAGATAGAGAATTCGACAAGGACGATTTGTGGTTGCCCTATGGAAATTACATATTTCCAAACATCTCATTCGAACTCGTGAAGAAATTGGGTGGTGAGAGCGAGTTGACCGATGTAAAAAAAACTCGAAAGAGTAAAGATAAACATTCAACACGTTTTCGAAAAAGGAGAAGACACGCGTGTCAAGATGCTAATAATGGACTTGGAAATATAAACAATAGAGTGATTGATTTTTAGCGAAGAAAAATGAAAAAAAAAAAATAAGATCATCTTTAGATCTCATTACTTTTTTTTTTCTTTTTTTTTTTGTTTTCCTTCTTCTTCACTATCATCATAATATATTATAATAACGTTTCCTTTTCTCTCAGTTTTCAGTGTCGATTCTTCTTCTTTTTCTTTTTTTCTTTTTCTTTGTGATATGATACAATTATAATAACATTTTTGTTTATCCGAATCATAATTATGAACGAATGTTGTGCATCTCTTGGTAACACTCTCATCATTACCATTCTCTTCAGAAGGTAGTGGTGCCCGTGGAAAGCATCATCTCATTCTCAACCGTCTATCCCGTGCTTTATCTATCTCTTTCATTAGTTCTTTCCTTAGATATCCATCATTAGCGTCTAACCATTTTTTTATTTTTTTGCTCTCTGGCTTGCGATGTTCGTCATTATCGTCAAATTGTTTCTCCACCTTTTCATCCAGGTGATAAATTTGTTTCTCCACCTTTTCACCCATTTTAAATATATTATTTTATACTTTCTATGATTTTATATTTTATATAATTTTATATTATAATAACATATTCAAAATCGGTATGTTCTTAAATGGCGAATTCTCACCGAGCAACAAACCCTTGCCGAGTCGCTCAACGTTCCGTCCACTCTTCAGATAGAGACCATTTCCTCTCAGAGAGTTGCCACCTCTAACGGGTTCTAGATACAATCCTTTACCGCTGTCGTCTACGTGGACGCGACACACGGCTCCTCCCTTCTTCAAAAACAGTCCGCTGCCACCCATTAATTTCTCAACTGCCGAACTAGCGTGTCCCGTGAGAGCTCCCACGCCGAGAGTCTTTCCGAGAAAGAGTAGCGCCTTTGTAGCGAAGGGTAATGCTTTTGCGGCTATTCCTGCCAATAGCGGTAGGAAACCACCTTTCATTCTCAAATTGTATCTCAATTGAGCGGGACTCATTCTCACCATCAACACTCTTCCATCGCGAATCGCTTTCTCCATCCTTTTGATTCGACTTCTAGTCCAGGCGATCGAATCCTGACCGCCTCTCGTCAGATCTTCGTGAGTGAATTTGAATCTCACCGCCTCGCCTCGAGTTGTTAACGCTCTCTTAAGTTTCTTCCTCTGTCCTGCGGATATGTTCACGTTTTTAACCACGTATTCTGTCATAATTCTGTTTTTTTTTAAAAATATATTTACTTCAATTGTTTCTTGTTTAATAATTATATTAAAATAATTTTGTAAAATTAATATTGCGTTTATTTTATTTTTGTTATCTATATATATAATATTTTTTTTTTTTTTTTTGCTTTTATATTTCTCTTATGTGAAATAGTATCGTCACTCTCTCTCCGCGAAGATCTAACAGTTCACCATTTTGATCCGTCAACGTGGTTTTCAGACTATACAACGTGTCTAAAATCACTGGTAGATAAACTAAATTTCGAGGTCGCTCCATGATCTTATAACCCGGTGACACGTTTGGAAAGAAGGAATAGATCGTCGGTTGAGCGCTACCATTCACGTAGCTTCCAGCAATCACGTCCACGTTCACCAGAATGCTATTGACAGTGAGAATGTCGACCGTATTTTCAGATGCCGCGTGGCCTCGATACATCTTTCGATCGAATCCCAACATCTTGCCTATAGAATCGTCCGTGTTGAAATCCACTCGAAAATTATCTTCCAAATCCAACATCGTCTGTAAGGCATTAGGATTGGGAGCGAGTCTGATCTTGTTGCTTCCCTTTCCATCCATCTTCATTCGCTTCTGAATGTAATCGTTCAAATCGTCTATGTCGTAACTCCCTTTGGGAATTCGAATCTCCAACCAATCCACTCCGTCGGAATACTTGAACGAGTTATTCTTTTCGGTGACGTTGGGAAATGAATAATAAGTCTCCAGATTCACCAACGCCATCTCGTATCTTTTCTCTCTATTCAATTCGATGGAAGGTTCGAATTTCGTAGCGAATCGAGTCGAATCGCCACTCACCACGATTTGAATGGATTGTTTCGCAGCCGTATTCTCGGCTATCCGTCCTAACAATTCTCCATGTTCGAATATTCTATTTAATTTTATTTTTTTTTATTCAAAACTAATTATTTGAAGATTTATTATTTTTCTAATTTTTTTTATTTTCACGCTCTATCTTATTATTATCATCGGAAACATAAAACTTGCCGATTCCGCACCGATATTTTCCGCGATTAAATTCGCTTGTCAAATCGATCACGATGAAATTGTAAAGTCCACCATCCCAAACCCTCTTGCAAAATCTCCTGAATTCCGCAGCGCTCATGTCGTTTGCGACGTGATCGCCGTAGATGTGATTGAGATTCTTGAGATCTTGGCGAAGGAGACATAGAAAATTAGCGTTCTCCCTTATCGTCTGTCTGGGCAATCGAAAATAATTCTGCTACAGGTAGAAACAGTCCACGTTGCTGTGTCGACCCCTAACGTAATACGATTCGCATCGGTTCTGTCTCTCCAAAAGCAGATCGTCGAAAATCATGAGATTCTTATCTTCCGATTTCAGTTCTATAGGATCCGGAACGTCGCTAGCGTTCTCATAAAATCGACACTCGACGTTCGAAGATGCATTTCTCTTCATCAGCTCCGTCGCCGCGCCGTCCAAAATGGTCGAGAGTGGAGCTCCACTCTTGTCGAATTCCTCCCTACTGTCAAAGATTCTGGCTATGACGTCCTTGGGCAATCTGCGATCCATGCACTCTCGAAGCAATCTGTATTCGGGTTGAAACAAGCTCTTGCCAAACACGAACAATCTGTCGTAATCCAACCAATCGGGTCGGGACAACAGATTCATCAACAGATTGGTCTTTCCACAATTCGATTTTCCCACTATCAAGCCTCTTATGCTCTTGGGAAAGAACTCGTTATTCGACCTCTTGGTCGCGGCGTCGTTCCAAGACATATCTTTAATGTTCATCTTTGTTTTATTTTTGTTTGTTATTTTAGATTCTTTTCAAACACAAATTTTTTTTTATCTTTTTTCAAACTCTGTTTTTAATGTTATTATTATTTATTTATATCGCACCGTCGCGAGTTCTCTTCAATCCGGATCCACTCGTCATTTTGGCTAAATCTTGTATGGCCACCACAGCATCCTTAAAATCTGTCCAACTTTTCGGCGTTCGCTCTAACGCAGCTCGCTTCGCCGGCGGACTGATCAACTTGTCGATCAACGCGTCGGCTGCCCTCTTGCCAGCCACAGAAGCTATCCTACCACTGGCTTCGGAAGCGGCTTTCTTACCAGCATCCAAAGCCGTCTTCTTATCGACCTCAAACGCGGTCGATGCGAGTTTTCTACCCGCATTGCTCGTGAACGCTCGCATTATAGAATCGACGATGCCAGAACCGCCTTGAACGTAAGTTCTGACGTATCCCCTGTTCTTTATCACCAACATATTTTATTTTTATGATATATTTTTGTTTTTTTCACTGGTAAATCGTTTTGTTGTTTTTAAATTCTTTTATTATTCTAGTGTAAGAATTTACTGTTTTATTTTTTGTTTGTTTGTTTGTTTGTTTCTCTCTACTTATTATATACACATCAATCCTTCAATTCGTTCATCAGCCTTTTATACTGGTTTTTATTCAAAACCTTCTGTCTTAACAATTCGTCAGATATAGCAACTATCTGATTATCTAATCCTGTGTTACCAGCCCGTCTGCTCGCCATCAACAAACTCAATCTCTGAGACAGAGCGTCGGAATCGCTCGGAAGAAAAGTGGTTTTCACCCCTTTGCCAGTCACCGATTCGACGAACTTCTTGTTCATATCCCATATGGGTTTCACCACTTTCGTCCACTTGTAACCTCTGTTGGCTTTGGGTCTCGTCTCTCTGGCATCGTTATTTCTCTTCATGGCGTGGGTCTGGACCAGAATGTCTCCGTAATTGTCGAAATCCTGTTCCGTGTAATCGCCGGGCTTGTCGTAAAGGAGCAATCTCCGCAGACCATCACTTACTTTATATTTATTCGAACCCACGATCAATTCATCATCATCCATTTCCACTTCTGTGTTGCCTACAAAAGTTCTACCGTCAGAATCCTTATAAATTCCATATGACTGATCTCTCTTACCGCCATCATCATCGGACGATGCGACCCTACTAGTGGTGATAGTCGAAGCTGTATCGGTGTCGCTCTCGCTCATATCTGTTTGAATTCCCGTGGGAACGTAATCCGGTGTAGATTGAACGGAATACCAATTTCCAAAACTAGGAGGTAACGAACCCATTCTCAAAGAACTCTCCTTTATGGGTCTCAATTCTTCGACTATCTCTTTCCTGCTTCGCTCTTGACCCTCCGTCACGGGTTTAAATATTTTTGTGGCTTCGCGTCTGAGTTCCATCTCACCGAGACGTCTGCTTCTGTCAGCAGACTGAATGCTCTTCTTAGCACGTTCATACTCGCCTAAAATTAAATCTCGGCGCCTAGGATCCATCTGTAAAAACATCTTTCGTTTTAATTGTTTTTATTATTTTCAAAATTAAATGTTTAATTATATTTTTTTTTATGTTTTAAGTAATAAAAAAACTCTTTCCGTCTTAATATATAATAATCTGAAAATATTCACATCTCAACTGACTGTGTTAATTGAAGTTTAAAAATACGTTTAAACAGTACATGACAAACCGGTTTCTGATTTAACGCATTTTGACAGTAGTTTTTACATTTGTCAAAAGATTTTTCATTCACACATCAATTCACTGAGTGTCGAATTAAGAGAGAATCCTTTTGATGACTGCGATTGCTATCATGAATATATTAAAAATTTTACCACTCAAAACTTAATTGAGCGGAAAATGCGTTTTAAACATTCGG
Source organism: Pictodentalium vernedei (assembly GCA_031216915.1). Lineage (NCBI taxonomy): Eukaryota > Metazoa > Mollusca > Scaphopoda > Dentaliida > Dentaliidae > Pictodentalium > Pictodentalium vernedei. Next base: position 233,617,097 of record CM062296.1, read on the forward strand.
ATAAGTGTTTAACTTTTTTTTCGAACGAACGCTTAACAGTCAATCTCTCTCATCAAGACAAAATACGAATATCTATTACAGATCATCTCTTTCGAACAAAAAAACTCTCAAAACTCAATTTCTATCCATCCCATCAAGAGAAAACATGATTGTCTATAATACAGACCATGGATTCGCGAATTTCCAACACACCGACGACAACAACACTCTTCGTTCAGATCGAGTTTTTTACGAGAATCGAGCGATCCGATCGCTCGATCAGCTGAGTTTTTTTTTGAGAATTTCTCATAGTGGGGGAATTCCCCTAATAATGTCATAAATGGGAAAAAAACCCACCGCCTCAAAACAATTGTGGGTTCTGGACCATCTGTCTCAACACAATTGCAGGTTCTGGACCGCTGGTCTAGAGTCCCCAAAACTGTTTTTTGATGATGACCCAGAATTTTTTGCTTTTGCTCGCGTTCGCCAACGATGGATCGATGGGTCTGATCTGCGATGGGAACGTCGACGAAAAATTACGTACAAGATACGAGTGAAGATGTACAATTTCACCCTTTTTTTAAAAACGCGCGTTCACCACGCGTTCACCACGAGTATTTGAACGTTAAAAGTGCGATCTAGGAGTCACAACTGTACATGGGGGGGGGGGGGGGGGGGGATTCAAGAGAGAGCATTGTACAGTTTTGTGAACAAGCGTGTGATTTAACACTGAATTCCACGTTGGTGAACGCATCGTGTGCGTATGTACAAGTGGTCGTAGATCGGCAATTATTACCTACTGATGGCTCTGCTGTGTTCCGTAGTAATTGCTGTTGACTACCCAGTAGTGGGTTACATAGTTGTAATTTTCGGCGGCTCTGTAGCAATAGCTGTTGGATTTTTAAGTGGTGACAGTTGGTTCTCTAGTAGTTGTTCTTCACTCTGCAGTGGCAATAGTGTGTTCAACTGTTGTTTGCTCTATTCTAGTTGTAGTTGGTTCTGACGTAGTTTCTTTTAGCTCTGTAGTGAGTTCAGTGGATATAATTATTAGCTCTAGTAGTTGTAGAGGGCTTTGTAGTGGTAGCTGTCGCGTCCGTTTTTGTAATTGTCGGTTCTTTAATACTTATTATTCGATCTGTTGGTTTTGGCTGTTAAAAACAGCTCATTCCAATGAGGAGTCGTATGCTATGTTTTAACAATTTTTTTCAACTCTGGGCCACAATATTCGTGATTGCAGGAACATTTCGGATTATCGCGCAGAAATTGTCCATATATGTGACCATTCAAGTTGCTACATCTCAATCTTAATTTGCAGTGCAATATCTGGCCTATTCTCCCGCCAACATAATAGTACCCTTGAATGATATGGTTGTTCCTTCTAAGAATGTTTTTAATACCTGTACTGGTCCACAGCTTCCCATATTTATATCCATATCATTCCAAAGTCTCACAGCAAACGGCAAAAAAGAACCATAAAGAAGTTTAGTCCGACATTGTATTTTACGTAAGTTGTTTGATGAACGAAGTGGATAATTTGTATATTCCGACACTTGAAGCAGAATCATTGCCGTGAGATGATGAGGCGCATTACCATACGTAATGTTAAACATAGTAACTATTTTGTGTATTTTTCTGAGCTCTTGTAATGTAATAAAACCAGTTTGGCGATATATACGCTCATGTGTGCCCCTGGGAATTTTTACCGCGGGGAATAACTGTCGGTATCTGCTGTGAAACAATGGTGTTCAACTGATGACTCTAAGACAAATTAAAGATGATAACAATTTAATATTGAATCTGGTATTCCAAATGGCTAACAGCGATAAATATTTAACAACTGGACTTGTTGGATATCCGAACAATATTACAGTAATAGCTCGTGGGATTTCCCGGTAAAATGAAGCAGGGTAACGTTTGGAAATCCAAACTATAACTGAATTCTTACTTATGATCAAGGCTATATATACAATACAATAAATGCGTCATGTCATAACAAGTTTACCTGGTATAAAGAAAGATTAAAGTAAACTTTCACTGGGTCTTAATGAAATGCCTTATTAACTTAGTGAATATAGCTGAAATAAACAATGGAGGGAAACAAGGAATAGAGGCAACTTGTTAACTTCTATGAGAGAGGCTTGCTGTCACACGACGAATGCAGAAATATGCCAGGTTTGAAACAATTGAAATTAAATTGGACGCAATGTGAATAGTAGATGGTCAATGCAACATAACAGCTCTAAATTAGTCTTTTTGTGTGGAAAGTTTATCATGGTCTTCACACGCTCCGGTCATAGAATATCGCATATTGTTCGAAGGGCGTCAAGTTGTGAAGCTTCGAGTTCATCCAGTTTACCTTTTGGACAGTTATCCCAAATAATATAGGCGTAGTCAAAACGTGGGAGTATGAAATGAGTATAGAGAGTTTCCAAAGCTGACCTGGAACTCGAATGTACTCGGTGTAGACAGGATATTCTCAAATAACATGGGAAGCTATTGAAATAGTGCTGCAGTATAAAACTAAGGAAGGTTTTTGAGAATTACAAACTTTGTTATTAATACCTGTCAATCATAGTACCTATTGTTCTAAGCGAAACCTCAGATGTGTGCATTTCGATAGGTACAATACCGTCAAAATATTAGCTAAGCGTTCGACGAAGGAGAGGAAAAGCCCTCTATAACATTATTGTTCTGTCAAATCATACCTGATTTTCAGGAACTGGAACAGACGCGTGATGTTTGGTCAGCATCAAGCAGTTTTAACTCGATATGGCTAGACTGTCACGTACGCAACACATCTAAGAGAACATCACCCAGGCTGACGTCTAATGAAGCATGCCGATTCCTGTAAGAAGTTGAGGAACGGACTGGTGGAGATAGTTCCTTGACTTCTTTGGAAAAGGGTTCTGCATAGTCACCTGATCTGCGCGATGTCTCGTGATGCTTAATAAGTGCCTGTATCAGCAGGATTTCATAATTTAGATCAAGGTCAGTCACGTTCCACTGGATATAAAAGCGCGAGTAGAAGCCGAGATCAGACACGGCCGTTGTTGTTTTTCTCTCACGATGAAACGATAAGTTCAACTGCTGTCCAGGACAACGATCCAACTGCAACTTCCACCAACCGCCTGAGGCAGACTACACTTGCCAAGGATGGCGCTCCACCACATCCCGATTACTCTTCTAAGTGGCAGACTCTACTTGCCCGAAAATTACCACCACAGTGCCCCCCCCGGGGGGGGGGGGAGGTAGCACCTTTGTGAGAGGAACCCCCCCCCCCTCTCGGTCTGGTCCTCACCCGAGGGTTCAGTCAACGACAACTACAAAGACAAGCCAACACTCGCCATGATCATCTTACCTGTGACTTCTGCCGAGTACCCGATCCTTTTCCTCCTTCACCACGCCTAGGCATGTACCTAAAAGATCTTATACTGTTAAAGAGGGCCGAAAGGGGCTCCTACGCGCCTTCGGCGCGCGAAACCATTCTTTCACGCGAGATCAGACACTCTCGGGTCAACACTCACAGCAGAAGGACGTGCGCTTCCAGAATTTCGTTGGTAAGTTTGTAGCCGGGCAGATTTGTGACTGTCCACGGTAATAACCACCATTACTCCAGTTAAATGAACTTTGATAGTTTCTAGTAATAAATTTAATTGTTGAAGATTGGCGAAAAAGTCTATGGACTAACAGAATAAATATTATAACCGAAAGTGGGAGCGTTCCAATTATTTACTTGCTTGCTGGACCATCCTTAGCTGAACCATCCATTATTTGTCTGACGACCGAACCAACAGTAGTCTCATGGTAAACGGCGGCCAGCTCATACGAACCTATTCCGATTTCGAAGACGGCTGAAGGATTTGAAGTTCGAACCCAAATCCATTAGACGATCTAAACCCACTAGACGACCACCAGGGCAATACCCCAGCTATGCTACACATGTACTCCCACTCTGATATTTCTGTGGTGATTTTGCAATCGTTATTGATTCACTTTCTGGGTACTTAAGCCTTCCAAAATTACGAAGTGTGCTCCTTTTGACATGACAAGTTAAGTTTTTTCTTTGGGGAAGACCCTGGCTGGGTACTCCCCAATGCGATAAACACTCTTAACCCGCCACAAGGTGAAATTAAGTGGGTCAAAGCTTTATACCCCACGTCGTGAAGTTGCACAGCAATTCAGTTCTATTGTAAATATTTTTGTGCATTTACTACGTGACACTGCGCATAAGTCAATAAAATAGGATTTACACAAACTATTTGTATCCATATATACTTTGACGTTGCTCGTGTTTTGGTAAATATCACCAACATTTGACCAGCTTTCAAGAAAAGGCGATCGTTGGCAGTTGGAAAGTGTGTTTCCTCTTTTCTGCAATAAAATTTTGTACAGTCCGATAAAATTTCGACGAAAAGCGCCGGGATGAGACGATAAGCTCATGTAATACAGGTTTGCAGATAAGGTATGCAATTTTCAATAACATGAACAAACAATGTGACGAGACTTGTCGTGAAGATGTGTTTGCTACAGGATTCGGTACATCAGATATATGAATGTCAACATCGAAGCAAGAAATCAACTTAGGAATGTAATCGTCTCCTACAATTACGTAGTTTTGTGCAAATTGAGAAGAAAAATGTCAAGATTTGGTCTGCTTTCCAGAATTGGCAGACGGGCGCCCAGCTATATGATGAAAACGGAAGATTTATCTAAACGAGTGCTGGTAAAAAAATCTGATTGTACTGCGTGGCGACAAATTAACCTGAAGAGCATGTCTTCATCTTCGAGCACCAGTGAATCTGGTTGGCTATTAACCCTAAAATATATATCTTTGGGAGTTGGCGGATTTGTCTTGTTTGCAGTTGTTAAACGAGAGTATGACAAGTCACAGAAAGCACGTGAAGAAGCTAGCAGAGGAATCGAGAAAGTTTGCGATTCTTTGTATGGCAACCCAAATGTTCAGAATATTAGATATAAAGGATTCCTACTGCCAAGTTTTATGAGCGATAAGTTTCTTAAAATTGAAAAGTTCCAAGTCAGAGAAGATGACACATGGGTAGTCACTTACCCAAGATCAGGTATATTATCTTTTCAATGTTTTACGGCGTACTATACCGTCACAGAAAATGTTTTTATTTCTTCCCTTGGCCACCGAGCCACTGTTAACGGTTATTAGTGCCACTGTACCGTTCTCTAACACATAAAAGGGCTTTAGCAGGCGAGTAATACTCCCCAGTGCCCAACAGAACATGTCGGACCGTTAATGGATTAACGATTTCACGAACAGTCCGACTGGTCACATGACTTGGACAAACCGCGATCAATAAATTAGTATAGTTTCAACTTCAAATATCTCTCCTGGTCATTCTTCAACACTCCTGTCCATGCGTAGTAATAATGGTAATAACATCACTTTGTCGGACATTACAGCTCATTAACGACCAGCCAGACATAATTAACCCTTTACCTAACATGAAAAGCAGACGACACTTGCAAACAAAAGACCTTGAATAACTATTTATTTTCACTTTTTGTCTCAAAAACATAAGTTATGACCCCTCATTGGAACGAGCTCGACGAGCTCGTTCCTTGGAGAGGTCATAACCTATGTTTTTGAGACAAAACATGAAAAAATAATGAAAATTAATTGGCGATTTTTGTGAATAGCGCTGGCCGGTTTTGGCCGTTACGTTGGATAAAGGGTTAACAGCCCTTCACCTTATTAGCAGCCCTCGAATGCCTCTCGGGCCGCTTATTGGCGTCTGTTTGGGTTATTAATAAAGCAGAATGCCCTCCCAAATCATGTTATTGTTGAATTATTTCTCGAAGCCGATCGGGAACAAAGTGGTAAATTTTAGCAACTTGTACCATTCGATGCAGGAGATTCCATAGAACAGAATGGAAAAAGTTCATAAAAACCGGGCTTGCGGGAAATTTTTTATTCAATCACAACCGCCCTAGGCATGTATAAAAGGAGTGCATGCTTGCTTCATTTTCCCAGACTGCGACACAACACCGGCAGCATGTGGGCAAAGAAAAACAAATCCGTTGAAACATGTCGACAGCTCGAGTTCAGTACAATCCTTGGTATCAACGATTGAGAACGCTATAACAATAGTTGGAAAGGTTGGCATTGCCGGTGCACAACATTTCAGAATACTATGTGGTGGGAAGACATCAGATACACTGACAACCTTGAAACACACTAAACTCTTGGACATGACCTCGAGTAGTCGAAGTCCATTGAGCCTCCCAAATCTCCACCAACTGAACGTGTTGCTTTCAATGCTTAAAGGTGCAGGTGCATCTGCAAGTTGTCATATCGTCGCCTGAGTGCTAGAATGTCCTATGTCCCCCATGGGACATAGGACATTCTAGCACCCAGGCGTCGATATGGAGCACAATGAAACTTGATGTTCCACATCCCCAAAATGGGGCTGGAAATTAAATGAAATTGAACTCGTTCCAATTATGACGGACCTGGAAGCAGCTTTAAATTGCCTTCTCAGATTCGTGCGATGTCGATGTAAATTAACCAGTAGATCACCATGCAGCGCCAATATTTATTCTTGTTACATGAAAGGCCTGAAATGTGTGACGAGTTGTGGTGATTGCTGAGTGGAAGGATGCAACAATTGTGGGGAGGTCACGTTTAAGGATGACGCAGATAGTTCAGGTGTTTAGTAGACTGCTTGAATATCGAGCATAAAAAGTCAGATGGTCACTTTTGCTTTTCCGTTTCATTATAAAATCCTTTCTTTTCAGGAATAGTGGTAACATTAGTAACTCGATCGGCATGGGTTTCATTTCGAGTGCATTCGCCCCGAAAAAAAAGGAAAATTGGAATTTCATAATTTTCAGCTGCCATATTGGTAGACGTCTTGGACGTGGACCATCGATATCCTATACGAACATTTAGATAATACTCACGTGCCATTTCTTGTCGTTCTGCAAGATAATTTACGCTTCTACTGGCGGTGGGGTGTGAGGAGGGGGTGATCGACCGATAAATGGTACAAACAGGCATTCACCCACGTTCAGAGGCCATCTTGGACTCCATGTATTACAATACGGCTGCAGTGAACTGGTCACTTTCAACGGGAGGAGGGGGGGGGGGGGGGGCAGTATTTACAAAAAATAATACACCTAAGGTGCATTCTTATCGAGTAAAACTGTCAATTAAGTTGCTGAAAGGAAGTGATTGGAAAGTATTTGTTATTTTTCTTGATGCGAATGATGAATGTATCTTGTACATATGTAAAGGTTAAAACTTGGTTAGTTTCATATCGGTCGAGATGTCACCCCGAGGTAACATTATATTAAACTGAGACCGCAATGCACTTTCCCATTAATAATAAAAAGACAAAGACATGCGAACAGATTCTGGAAACCAAGAGAGCGATACCGGGAGCACTCCACTAGTTGAAGAAGAATATTGGGTTGGGTTTCAAGTTTGTACCTGCGATCAACGACCCGGCAGCACTGTTGGGAAATTTTAACTGTCGCCCCACCATGTTGGAAGACTTTGAGATCCTAGCTTCAGAATTGGTCTGATGTGTCCTGGAAATTATTAGTTATGGCCTACTGCTAATAAAAGTTAGGTGCGTCATTTGCACATAAGGTGCGCCTCTATTGTGCGAGCGCGATTGATTGATAACCTCAGAATGAACCACTGTAAATGTGTAGCGTTCACAAAAGCGTTTTGTCAAGGCTAGGAAATCTCGCTTCAAAGCACTATGATTATGTTAACTGAGTGTAAAGCAATGGAGTAATCAGTGGGTGACGGGGGGGGGGGGAGGCTGTGGAGCCTTGGCACCCTTAAAATCTCCGCCGGCCCTTCAAAAAATTAAATCTACGATCGGCACGGGACATCAGCTAATGCTTGACGTTCTTTAAAGTCTCAAAACAGCGCAATTAAGGGGCATGGTTTTCAAATTTGTTTTGATAAATATGCCCCCAACGCGAGAGGGCAACCACTTTTATATCTATCCCCAAATGAACACTTCGATTTCTGTGATATGCCAACGGCATAAAAATACTCGACTCTCACCCCTTAAAAAAGAGATCTTTGTATTCCCCTAATATGGATATCTGGCATAGTGCCTGGTTTAAAGTTCACATCAGCGTCTATGATGATATCGTGACCACAAACTAAGTATAGTAATATTTTCCTAACCGTTTTAAAGGACTTGTTACCAAGCATTAGTTACATGCTTCTATACTCGCCCAAAAAAGAAAGTATGCATTGCAGAAATTGATCAAACTCCAAAAAAAAATAATCTCGTAGGTGTAAAGAGTGTTAACCTGTTCATGAATAAGTTATATTGAACACAAAAACAGCTTTCCCCGTTAAAATTGCTTTAACGTTAAATGGCGTGCTGCACGTTTGTGAAAAGGCATGTTTTGCACGTGGAGAGTCTGAAAATTCATGCAGCAGTGTGAATCCTTGGGTATTTAAACACTAAAGTAAGGCCTTCCTATCGTTCACATTCAAACTTGCGCTGCTGTTAAAACAACTCCACATTAGCATGCCAGCATTGACAATGAATCAACGTCTCCTTGCCCTGGGTATGATTAGAGCTGGCAGAACACACAGAGAGGTTGCCCAGCATTTGAACTGCCACCGTAACACTGTAGGCAGGCTAGTCCATCGACATGCACAACATGATGACGTTCGAGACCGACCCCGCTGCGGGAGACCCCGAGTTACCACCCCTGCACAAGATCGGTATATCCGTGTCGTCCATCTCCGGAACCGGCAACAAACGGCAACGACGACAGCCAGGAACATTCCTAACGTGAGACGGATAAATCCTCAAACAGTAATCAACCGGCTGAGAGAATATGGCTTACGTCCTCTAAGACCTGCAATTCGTCCGATTTTGACGTTACGTCATCGTCGTGCTCGACTGCAGTGGTGTAGACAACATCTCAGGCATCCCTTACTCTGGTGGCGACGTGTTTTATTCACAGATGAATGTCGTTTCCATCTTTCATCATCAGATGGCCGCCAGAGAGTGTACAGACGTCGAAACGAACGCTACGCAGATCCATGTGTCGTGGAGCGAAACCGTTATGGGGGAGGGCCTCTCATGGTGTGGGGTGGCATCACTGCCCGTAATAGAACTGAGCTGGTCATTATTGATAGCAATCTCAATGCAGCCAGATATCGTGATGAAATGCTTACACCTGTTGTTGTCCCATTTCTGCAACGTCACGGCCCCGGCGTCATTCTACAGCAGGACAACGCCCCACGCAGCTTGTGTTGTTCAACAGTATGTTCTTCCCTGGCCCGCAAATTCGCCCGATATCTCACCCATTGAGCACGTATGGGGCGAAATGAAACGTCAGCTACGCCGGCTTCCCCATGCACCGTCAACGCTTGTGGAACTCCAAAGACAGCTTATCAGAATATGGAACAACATCCCACAACACTTCCATGCTAACTTGTTCGCTTCCATGAGGCGTAGATGCACAGCAGAAGTCGATGCAGACGGAGGTCATACCAGATACTGAGTGTGTGACTTTTGTGTTTGACCCTTAGTGTCTTTGACTCTCCATGGCACCAAGAGTATTCGTCGTAGTGTAATGAAATTTCTCGTGTTGATCACAAATTGATTCATCTGTGATTGAATAAAATTTCCATGAATGAAAATGATATATATCTTTTTTTAGTGTTATTTTTTAGTAGCATGCACACTTTCTTTTTTGGGAGAGTATATTATATCAGTACAACAGAACGTACTTACCACAGCAATAAAACACTGCTCAACTTCCCGTGGTTGCCATGGAGAGCAGAGCATGATGTGAGTGACATGCGTTTTATTTATCGCGCGTGTGTGCACCTGTATTCGCACAATTTGTGGCCTATTATTAAGATGCAAAATTTAACTCTCGATGTCGATTCCTGTAACTTGGGAAACAAAACGTAGAGACCATTCATATTGGATAGAGTGCGTGTTAATTAGTCTGTGAGAAACGCACAGACTATTGTTTTTGCACGGTTTCTTTTTCTTTTTTTTTCTTCTTTTTTTCTTTTTTTTCTTCTTCTTCTTCTTTTTCTTTGTCTTCTCATCACTTTTTTGTCCGCAAGATAACTCGAAAACGAATTGCCTATCTCTTTGATTTTTGGCATGCTGATAGACAGCCACATGTTCTCAGTCACTTACGTTTTTCAGATTCCTGGGGTATCAGGGGAGTCTGTAGGGGTGTTTTGAAAGTGGGTCACGCTCATATATCAGGCGTGGTTTGACCTACAGACCTGGGACCAACACCAAATGAGTCGACACTCGATGGAGGTTCAAAATATGGGTCAAGGTCACGGAGGTCATCTAGGGGCCATTGAGTACATTTTCAGAATTGCTGGAAATCATTTTTTGACCCCTTAAGTATTCCTGACGTACACACATGCATTTGACGTAAAAAAAGTGGGCGTGGCCAAAATTTTTGAAAGTGGGTCACGTCTATATCTCAGGGGATGTATGACGTATGGACCTGGGACCAATGCGAAATGAGTCGACACTTGACAGAGATTCAAAATATGGGTCAAGGTCACGGAGGTCACCTAGGGGTTATTGAGTGCATTTTTCAGAATTGCTGGAAATCACATTTTTTTGACCCCCTAAAGTATTCCTGACGTAAACACATGCATTTTGACGTAAAAAAGTGGGCATTGTCAAAATTTTTGAAAGTGGGTCACGCGTGGTATGACGTATGGACCTGGGACCAAAACCAAATGAGTCGACACTTGATGGAGATTCAAAATATGGGTCAAGGTCACGGAGGTCACCTAGGGGTCACTGAGTGCATTTTGACGTAAAAAAGTAGGCATGGCCAAAAATTTTAAAAGTGGATCACGCCAATATCTCAGGTGTGGTGTGGCGTATGGTCACTTAGGGGTCATTGAGTGCATTTTTCAGAATTGCTGGAAATCACATTTTTTGAGCCCCTAAAGTATTCCTGACGTACACACATGCATTTTGACGTAAAAAAAGTGGGCATGGCCAAAAGTTTTGAAATTGGGTCACGCGCATATCTCAGGCGTGTTATGAAGTATGGACCTGGGACCAACACCAAATGAGTCGACACTTGATGGAGATTCAAAATATGGGTCACGGTCACAGAGGTCACCTAGGGGTCATTGAGTGCATTTTTTTCAGAATTGCCAGAAACCACATTTTTTCACCCCATAAAGTATATCTCACATACACACATGCATTTTGACGTAAAAAGTGGGCATGGCCAAAAAATATTTGAAAGTGGGTCACGCCCATACCTCAGGCGTGGTATGACGTATGGACCTGGTACCAACACCAAATGAGTCGACACTTGATGGAGATTCAAAATATGGGTCAAGGTCACGGAGGTCATCTAGAGGTCATTGAGTGCATTTATCAGAATTGCTGGAAATCACATTTTTTGACCCCCTAAAGTATTCCTGATGTCCACACATGCATTTTGACGTAAAAAAAGTGGGTGGGGCCAAAATTTTTGAAACAGGGTCACGCCCATATCTCAGATGTGGTATGATGTATGGACCCGGGTCCAACACCAAATGAGTCGACACTTGATGGAGGTTCAAAATATGGGTCAAGGTCACAGAGGTCACCTAGGGGTCATTGAGTGCATTTTTCAGAATTGCTGGAAATCACATTTTTTGACCCCCTAAAGTATTCCTGACGAACACACAAGCATTTTTACGTAAAAAAAAGTGGGCATGGCCAAAATTTTTGAAAGTGGGTCACGCCCATATCTCAGGCGTGGTATGACCTACAGACCTGGGGCCAACACCAAATGAGTCGATACTCGATGGAGGTTCAAAATATGGATCAAGGTCACGGAGGTCAACTAGGGGTCATTGAGTGCATTTATCAGAATTGCTGGAAATCACATTTTTTGATCCCCTAAAGTATTCCTGACATACACACATGCATTTTGACGTAAAAAAGTGGGCGTGGCCAAATTTTTTGAAAGGGGGTCATGCCCATATCTCAAGCGTTGCATGACCTACAGACCTGGGACCAACACCAAATGAGTCGACACTCGACGGAGGTTCAAAATATGGGTCAAGGTCACGGAGGTCAACTAGGGTCATTGAGTGTATTTTTCAGAATTGCTGAAAATCACATTTTTTGACCCCTAAACTACTTCTGATGTACACACATGCATTTTGACGTTAAAAAAGAGTGGGCGTGGCCAACATTTTTGAAAGTGGGTCAAGCGCATATCTCAGGCGTGTTATGACGTATGGACCTGGGACCAACACCAAATGAGTCGACACTTGATGGAGGTTCAAAATATGGGTCAATGTCACAGAAATCACCTAGGGGTCATTGAGTGCATTTTTCAGAATTACTGGAAATCACATTTTTTGACCCCTAAAGTATTCCTGACGTACACACATGCATTTTTACGTAAAAAAAAGTGGGCATGGCCAAAATTTTTGGAAGTGGGTCACACCCATATCTCAGGCGTGGTATGACCTACAGACCTGGGACCAACACCAAATGAGTCGATACTCGATGGAGGTTCAAAATATGGGTCAAGGTCACGGAGGTCAACTAGGGTCATTGAGTGCATTTATCAGAATTGCTGGAAATCACATTTTTTGATCTTCTAAAGTATTCCTGACGTACACACATGCATTTTGACGTAAAAAAGTGGGCGTGGCCAAATGTTTTGAAAGTACATCACGCCCATATCTCAGGCTTGGTATGACGTATTGACCTGGGACCAACACCAAATGAGTAGACACTTGATGGAGACTCAAAATATGGGTCAAGGTCACGGAAGACACCTAGGGATCATTGAGTGTATTTTTTCAGAATTGCTGGAAATCACATTTTTTGATCCCCAAAAGTATTCATGACATACACACATGCATTTTGACATAAAGAAAAGTGGGCGTGGCCAAAATTTTTGAAAGTGAGTCACGCCCATATCTCTGGCGTGTTATGATGTATGGATCTGGGACCAACACCAAATGAGTCGACACTTGATGGAGATTCAAAATATGGGTCAAGGTCATAGAGGTCACCTAGGGGTCATTGAGTGCATTTTTCAGAATTGCTGGAAACCACATTTTTTGACCCCCTAAAGTATTCCTGCCGAACACACATGCATTTTTACATAAAAAAGAGGGCATGGCCAAAATTTTTGAAAGTGGGTCACGCCCATATCTCAGGCGTGGTATGACCTACAGACCTGGGACCAACACCAAATGAGTCGATACTCGATGGAGGTTCAAAATATGGGTTAAGGTCACGGAGGTCAACTAGGGGTCATTGAGTGCATTTATCAGAATTGCTGGAAATCACATTTTTTGATCCCCTAAAGTATTCCTGACGTAAACACATGAATATTGACGTAAAAAAGTGGGCGTGGCCAAATGTTTTGAAAGTACATCACGCCCATATCTCAGGCTTGGTATGACGTATTGACCTGGGACCAACACCAAATGAGTAGACACTTGATGGAGACTCAAAATATGGGTCAGGGTCACGGAAGACACCTAGGGGTCATTGAGTGCATTTTTTCAGAATTGCTGGAAATCACATTTTTTTGATCCCCTAAAGTATTCCTGACATACACACATGCATTTTGACATAAAAAGTGGGCGTGGCCAAACTTTTTGAAAGCGAGTCACGCCCATATCTCAGGTGTGGTATGATGTATGGATCTGGGACCAACCCCAAATGAGTCGACACTTGACGGAGATTCAAAATATGGGTCAAGGTCACAGAGGTTACCTAGGGGTCATTGAGTGCATTTTTCAGAATTGCTGGAAATCACATTTTTTGACCCCCTAAAGTATTCCTGACATACACACATGCATTTTGACATAAAAAAGTGGGCGTGGCCAAAAATTTTGAAAGTGGGTCACGCCCATATCTCAAGCGTGGTATGACCTACGGACCTGGGACCAACACCAAATGAGTCGACACTCGATGGAGGTTCAAAATATGGGTCAATGTCACGGAGGTCAACTAGGGGTCATTGAGTGCATTTTTCAGAAATGCTGGAAATCACATTTTTTGACTCCTAAAGTATTCGTGACGTACACATATGTGCTTTGTCGTAAAAAAGTGGGTGTGGCCAAAATATTTGAAAGTGGGTCACGCCCATATCTCAAGCGTTGTATGACCTACAGACCTGGGACCAACACCACATGAGTTGACACTCAGTGGAGGTTCAAAATATGGGTCAAGGTCACGGAGGTCACCTAGGGGTCATTGAGTGCATTTTTCATAATTGCTGGAAATCACATTTTTTGGCCCCCCAAAGCATTCCTGAGATTCATACATGCATTTTTACGTTAAAAAAGTGGGCGTGGCCAAAACATTTGAAAGTGGGTCACGCTCATATCTCAAGCATGGTATGATGAATTGACCTGGGACTAACACCAAATGAATTGACACTCGATGGAGGTTCAAGATATGGGTCAAGGTCACGGAGGTCACCTAGGGGTCATTGAGTGCATTTTTCATAATTGCTGGAAATCACATTTTTTAACCCCCTCCCAACCCCTCCCTCAAAGCATTCCTGAGGTCCATACATGTATTTTTATGTTAAAAAAGTGGGCGTAGCCAACATTTTTGAAAGTGGGTCATGCTCATATCTCAATTGTGGTATGATGAATGGACCTGGAACTAACACCAAATCAGTTGACACTTGATGGAAATTCAAAATATGGGTCAAGGTCACGGAGGTCACCTAGGGGTCCACCTGAAAGAGGTCACCAAAGTCATCAAGTGCGTATTATTCAGAAATACTGGGAAATGAATTTTATTACACCTTAATGCATTTCTCATATCTCAAGCATGGTATGATGAATTGACCTGGGACTAACACCAAATGAGTTGACACTCGATGGAGGTTCAAGATATGGGTCAAGGTCACGGAGGTCACCTAGGGGTCATTGAGTGCATTTTTCATAATTGCTGGAAATCACATTTTTTTCACCCCCCTCCCCCAAAGCATTCCTGAGGTCCATACATGTATTTTTATGTTAAAAAAGTGGGCGTAGCCAACATTTTTGAAAGTGGGTCATGCTCATATCTCAATCGTGGTATGATGAATGGACCTGGAACTAACACCAAATCAGTTGACACTTGATGGAAATTCAAAATATGGGTCAAGGTCACGGAGGTCACCTAGGGGTCCACCTGAAAGAGGTCACCAAAGTCATCAAGT
This sequence comes from Pictodentalium vernedei, assembly GCA_031216915.1. NCBI lineage: Eukaryota > Metazoa > Mollusca > Scaphopoda > Dentaliida > Dentaliidae > Pictodentalium > Pictodentalium vernedei. The sequence goes on from CM062296.1 coordinate 233,632,268, forward strand.
GCGTATTATTCAGAAATACTGGGAAATGAATTTTATTACACCTTAATGCATTTCTAAAGTTTATGAACGTATTTCATCACTCAAATTTGTGGGCAGAGCCAATTATGTCCATTTCTGAGTATCGAACCATTTGAATGCTGGTCACATATATGCCTTTTCTGGTTTCTTATATATAATTGTTCTGATTCCAGTATGAATATCTGTAAATACTGTTAACGAAAACCCATTTCTGATTTGTTTGAAAATATTTTACTCCTGAAAATAAGCCTCCATAAATTCTCTTTCTGTATAGTTTATTCCTGATACTTTAACCCTTTTCACACAGACATGAATTTACTGGGTGCAGTAAATTATGTTTCTCTAGTTCAATATTACTTTTGGCTGTTTCATTTTCCGTATCCTGTTATTTTATTTTCATTGTTTCTATATTGCGTACAGTACAGCCGCAGTGAACTGATCGTAATCGACTCATGCGCAGGGATATCCACGCATGCGTTTACCAGTTAATAAAATTCATAATCAGCAACTGTTTTATTAATGAGGCACCGAGTTGGACTTCGATGAATGGCTTAATTAACGAAGATTGTGACGAAAAGAACGGAAAAAATTATATCCAGTTGACTCACACAGTTCATGGCAAGGCTGCATGGTTCAGAATTCGTTATATTCGCTATCTTTTGCTATTTCATTGTTATAAAAACGAAAACTTCGTTCACCGCAGGAATAATTAAAGCAAAGCCAGCAAATTAACCTATATAACCCGAGACAGCTGCAAACTATCCCTTTTATATTGCATTGGAAGAGTAGTCCCCAGTATATTCTTCCCGAAGAACTCTACTGGTAGGCTGCTTTTATTTTGACAATATGTTTTGAATCATTGTCGGCTGCCTTAGCAGGGCAGCCAGCAATGACGTAGAAACAATGTTAAGTCATCTGCAGCTGTATAGATGATAAATGTAAAATTAATCTAAGGGTTTAAGAGTTAAACGATAAGAAATGAAATGAATACTCTATCGCCTTTCCTGAAGATGAATGTGGAATGAGTATGGTTGTATTATTATGGGATGGGTGTGTTAGCACCTCACACAACATAACACACCATACCACATTCGTCCCATCGCCAAAGGGACAGAGCTGTCAGTTCAAGTCTTATTTGTATTGCTGGCAATTTCTTGACGGAAAGTGTTTGGAAAATGTTCTGTTAAGGGACAAAAAACGCAAACTTATACTATTATACATTGCATTGATGAAAGCGATGTTCCAGTTCTATTTCGTACAGAGTGACTGGTACCCATTTATATGACTGATTGCAATGATACAACATTATAAGTTATTGTGATGAATTGACGATAACATGGTCTGAGGTATGCGACTCGGGGCTTATATTCAAGCGAGACGCGAAGCGTCGAGGTTGAACATACGCTCCGAGCCGCAAACCTCCGACCATGCTACCTTCAATTTATCACAATAACGTATATGTACCAATACCTACATCGTGAAACAGGAGAGACTTATTTACTGACCTGTGATCGTTAACAGTTGCCTTGTTCAACGCAACTGTGATCTATCACAAGTTTAGTAAATAAACTTCTGGTGTACCCCACGGCAGCAGTGAATAAATAATCAATAAATCAAATAAATTCATTCTATCTTAGTTCAAATCGTAAATTTGCTTGTAATTTAAACAACATTTCATTCGGAACACTGTCTGCTGCACGTGCGAAAAAACCCAGAAGCATGAAGCGGCTTGCTAGTCACTCCGTTGATGAAACAATTACGAAACGGGCGACGTCATTTCAAATATTTCGCGTTATGAAGTCAGGCGATAACATTTGCTACTGGAGCCGTAAACATAAAAGAAACTACGCCAGCTCTCATCCAATCAGAGAGCGAGAATTTTACTCTTATTGGAGCATAATAAAATAATGGCGCCTAATACACCTACCATGGAGGATGTTTCACAAACTGAAAACATGCGGATACTCCACCATAACTCGTGGTGGAGGAATGCGAATTGACAAAGAAGGCACACATGCAGTTCAACATGCCCCGCGACCAACTTGTAAAAATTAAATTTAATAATTTGGGGGTTTTGCAAATCACTATGAGATAATTACATCGCATACATGTCAACAGTTTGTAGTCCTCCCAAAAATGAATACTATTTGAAATAGGACGACGATGTGTAAAAAAGCACATTCATCTCTAAACATTTACTGAATTCTACAGACAGCGAACTGATACTCTACGCCCCATGTGTACCATTGACGCTTGATGTAAATGTATCTTCTGTTGGACACAGAGCAGTAAATTTTTACGCGACTGAAGGAGGAGAACGACTGATGGTATTAGGCCTCAATGTCGACCATACCAAGTGAACTCAACTTCCTCCAAATAGAGAGGGAAAGCTTGGCAATAATTTCCGGAGATATTATCAATATCTATTTCAAAAGGAGGTTTACTCTCATAACTGACAATAAACGCCTCGCCCTCGTATTAGAACCCACGAAAAGTATATTATCTCATCAGCAATAATTCAAAGAATGATGATCGGGCTTGCATCATACAAATTTGAAATCAAGGTGTTAATACTTAATTCCTCAGATTAATGTTTCGTTAATAACTGCATTTACATACCTGCAGATGACTTAACAGTGTCCCTACATTATTGTTGGCTGACTAATGATGTGAAACGCTTTCAAGGTAAATGCATTTTACCAGTAGAGTTCTCAGGAAGAATACACTTGGGGAAACCTTTTAGAGCAATATGAAAAGAGCTGTTTATGGTTTATGCGAGGCTGAGGGTTAACATAAAAAAGAACAGTAATGAGGAAGTACTTTCAAGGTTATCCTTGTCAGTCAGGAATAAACCAGGAGAAAAGTCAGTTGGACCAAAGGAGCTTCCTTAGTCTATATGGTACAAATCAACAATTTTCCAGTCACAGCCACAACCAAAAGCCATGAAAATAGATACGATGTTTTACTTTCTAAAGTGATCCATCTGCCAATATCTGGTTGGTTATAATCATTAGATAATCTCGATTCAACACCACAACCATTCTACAACCGTTGAAGTGAGCTGTCAAAACTAGAAGATTGTCTACTCCGGGGTAGTAGAACTGTAGTGCCAAAGAAGTATCATCAAGAAATAGATCAGAATTATACACCAGACATCCAGTAAACGTTCGATTGAAATCACTTGCACTCCTTGTTGTATGCTGGCCAGCGTTTGACAGAGATATTGTAAACCCTGTTCGACAGTGCCAGGATGACCCCAGACTTAGACAGCGTTTTGGAAATAGCCATCACAACCACTGATCAATTTTCATTTAGACAACGAGACCTTTTATGGGTGAAAAGTTGATTCTCATTTCAAAAGGGCAATATTCTGTCATATGCCGCCAACTACCGCAGAGCAGACTGTTGGCTAGATTTGCAGTATTTCGTCACTGTTATTGGCCTATACAACTAGGTCAGTGATGAACACCTCACACAAACTTTCAAAAGAAAAATGAACGCTAAGCAGGATTAAAAATATTCATGGGATCAAATATCAGAATTTCTACTCTCACATAGAACATCACATACAGCGACCAAACATACAACAGTAGAATTGGTGACGGGCAGAAACATGGAACTAGACTTGATGCTGTTCACCTAAACAAGGTCCAACAAATTAAGAAACAATTATTGCCTCAAAGAGACACTCGTCAAGACGAAATTTGCGAATTTCACTAGGAAGACACACTCAGATCAATTGAAATCTTCTGGTGGATCGGTGGAAACATGAAATAGGCAAGTTGAAGCAGAAGAGAGACCCTCAACTCACAAGAATTAGCTACCAACCATGACCAAAAATATAAGTCAGCACAAAGTCCTGCACAACAACTAACAACTCACGTGGCGTAGACATGAGTCTCAATGAGGGGGGGGGGGGGGGGGGACTCGTTGTCTAGTATTAATGCATTTTGTACTTATTACACTGAATGTTGTATCATATGAGTCCTGTTACCAACAGAAGTTGTTTCTTCACACTTTAAGACATTTTAATGAATGACTGATAGTGTGACATATCCTCCCTCTATCCTTTCTACAGTGACAGTTTGCTGTTTAACACACACCAGGCCATAATTAATCCAACGATAAATAATGTACATATCTTAAAATGACCTGTCAAGGTTGAAAATGCTCGGTGACAAGCTAAGTATATTAATTCCTGTATATATTCACGGTGTTATTTGTTTGTGGGATGGTTCTCGTCCAGAGTTGGTGTTTATTACGGGACTCTAATATGTGTATAGGATTCTGTTTTGATAGTCAATAATCTTTTACACAGTTTTCGAACATACCGACGAACTGATTTCTTCGCATTATTAACAACACGTCTGTAACTATGTCTAGACACTGGTATGTGTTATAATCGCATGCCATAAAATATATGCATACCCATTTCTCTCTCTGTCATGCTTCTGTGTGCACGCCGCTTGTCGATCATGCTTCGGTCTAATTTATCAACCTCGGGTAGGCAACGCGGTGGCTCAGTGGTTACAGCATTGAACTTCAAACGAAAATGTCCAGGGTTCGATTACCATCAGTGGTAACGGCCTTGTATCCTTGGACAATGCATTTAATCCCGATTGCCCACGCGGGAGCACGGTGGCGTGTACTCAGGTGTAATGTATGTCGATGGTGCACTTGTATTCAGTCAATGCTAACTCTGCTAGTGCGGAGTTAGCACGTTGGGGATCTGACAGTTGCTCGTCACTGCTCGGTAGTTCTCTCCAGTAACTCCGACTTCCTCCACCCGTAAAACTATCCGACAGAGGGTGGCCCTGGCTGTCATAAGTGTCGTTAAACCCCAGTTAAAACAATCTACTTCAGGTAGGGAGATGGTTGAAGTAGAAGAAATAAACCGACTCAGCTGAATGCGGGATTTATTTGTTCAGTGCAAATTAGTTTGTTTGCATTTGTAGATAGAATAATATGGTGCAAGAGTCCCTGTATATTGACACGTTTGCCTCTCTCAAACTGTAAAACTTATCATCTAATAATTATGAAGCATATTTATAGAAAAAGTAGGGACGCGTGCCCCCTGATGATAAGCTACATAGGGAAATATATAGAGCAGTCACGCCACTTTTGAGAACAAACTGAAAAACTAATACAAAAGTGATATCCAGATCAATGTACATATTAATGCTTCGTAAACTTCTCTAGATTTGAAAACTTAGTTCATATTAATGCAAATATTTCTTGATAATGTCACATGGAAATGTACACAATTTAATGGAATTTCCGTTTGTTCTCAAACTGTGGCATGACTGCTGCAAAGCAGCCACGGTACATTTTGAGTGCAAACTGAAAAACTATTTAAAATTGATATCCAGATCAATGTACATATTAATGCTTGGTGCACTTCTCCAATTTTTGAAAATTTAGATCAAAGTTCATATTCATGCCCTCCACTACGTGCATCCAAATCATCTTGCGTTCGTGTATTTATACAAATATTCCTTGGCACGGCCACATGGAAATATTTCTTGATAATGTCACATGGAAATGTACACAATTTAATGGAATTTTTTTTTATTCTCAAACAGTGGCGTGGCTGCAGCAGAGCAGCCTTGTTACGTTTTGAGAACAAAGTGAAAAATAATACAAAAGTGATATCCAGATCATTGTACATATTAATGCTTCGTGTACTTCCCTAGATTTTGAAAACTTAGATCAAAGTTCATATTAATGTCGTTCACTATATGCAGACATATTATCTTGCGCTCGAGTATTTATGTAATATTCCTTGACAATGTCACTTGAAAATGTTCACAATTCATTGGAATTTCCGTTTGTTCTCAAACTGTGGCATGACTGTTGCACAGCCGTCACGCCACATTTTGGGTGCAAACTGAAATGTACACAATTTATTGGAATTTTTGTTTGTTCTCAAACTGTGGCATGGCTGCTATGGAGCAGCCATGCTTAGTTTTGAGAACAAACTGAAAAAATAATACAAAATTGATATCCAGACCAATGTACATATTAATGCTTCGTGTACTTCTCTAGATTTGAAAACTTTGATCAAAGATCATATTAATGCCGTTCACTATATGCAGTCATATTATATTTCGTTCGTGCATTTATGCGTGCAAATATTCCTAGACAATGTCACATGGAAATGTACACAATTTAATGGAATTTCCGTATGTTCTCAGACTGTGGCGTGGCGGCTGCACATCCGCCACGCTACATTTTGAGTACAAACTGAAAAACAATTCAAAATTGATACCCAGATCAATGTACATATTAATACTTCGTGCACTTCTCCAGATTTGAAAACTTAGATCAAAGTTCATATTATTGCCCTCCACTATATGCAGGCATATTATCTTGCGTTCGTGTATTTATGTAAAGATACCTTGACAATGTCACTTCGAAATGTACACAATTTAATGGAAGTTCCGTTTGTTCTCAAAATGTCGCGTGACTGCTGCACAGTAGCCACTCTACATTTTGGGTACAAACTGAAATGTACACAATTTAATGTGATTTCCGTTTGTTCTCAAACTGTGGCATGGCTGCTGTGGGGCGGTCGCGCTACGTTTTGAGAACAAACTGAAAAATAATACAAAAGTGATATCCAGATCAATGTACATACTAATGCTTCGTGTACTTCTACATTTGACATATTATCTTGCCTCCGTGCTTTTATGCAAACATTCCTTGACCTGTCACATGGAAATGTACACAATATAACGGGATTTCCGTTTGTTCTCAAACTGTGGCACGGCTGCTGCACAGCAGCCACGCTACATTTTGAGTACAAACTGAAAAACAAGTCAAAATTGATACTCTCGGAGCATCCATGCTGCAGTCTGAGTCCACACCAAAAAAGAAAAACCCGTGGGTCACCATCACTAATATTAGCGATGACTAGTCCATTGTATATTTTAGCGCCATCCATTATCTGCAGCTAAACAATCCCACCCTCGTGTATTTTTCCGAATATACCCATACCAACATGACAGAATATACTCTTATCAGTGAAGTTATAATCACCTGATAACTGTCTACACATCTTACTTGCAACATGAACATCTCCACAACTGACAGGTACTGCCGATTTTAATGTTTTGATTACACTCCCCGTATTTGACTATCTACTAGTTCATTTTCCCCCATGAAACCATGTATCCCTTAACCTGAAAGAAGAATAGATCCACCTTGTATAATTTTATTAAATAATAATAATAACTATTATTATTATTAGTTCACTACTTTAGATTTTTTTCTAGCCCTTCCCAACTTCCCGCCTAACTCAGTGATAAATGAGAGATAAATTATGAACATTATTTAGCAATATCAACTCGATTCTCTTTACTCACCCACTCAACTCCGATACATACAGCAACATTCATTTCAAAAACTCACACTTCAGTCTTGTCCTAAGTTACCATAGCCCAAGTTACAATATTCTCGACAGCAGAGTAGAACACCTGTGTTATTATAACCTTTTGTTTCCTCCACTATGTGTCAATTTTCATGATGACCAGTCCAGTCTCGCTTGATAAAGTACAGAATGATGCAGACTTCGACTTTGTAACACAATTCAATCGTGAAGTTAACCGTGTTTCTGCTTCTGAAGATGATCCTATCACCCCACTTACTGCCGATGTGAACACCTGCAAATACTACACTGCGGAAACGTTTTCTGCAGCAGTGGACACGTTTAACAAATCTTTTGCCTTACTTAACATTAACTGCAGAAGCTTAAATGGCAATTTTGATCAACTAAAGAGTCTGCTCTGTGATCTCCAAGTAAATGAAAACATATTTGAAATCGTAGGTATTACTGAAACATTTAGCGTAAAAGAAAATATCTCTTACACATTAGATGGCTATCATCCGCTTATTCTACGTACTCGCCCTGTCGGTGATGATGGTAGGGGTGGGGTCGGTGCCTTTATTAAAGATTCTATACCATTCAAAATAAGGAACGACTTAAGCATTTTCCTTCCTCATGTGTTTGAATCTCTATTCATAGAACTCAATGGAAAACACAAATCTATTGTAGGAATTATTTATCGTCCGAATACTGCTCCCAAAGCTGATCTGGACTTGTTCTTAGCTCAATATTCAAATCTACTTGATCAAATCAATACTGAGAGAAAACCAACCTACCTAATGGGAGATTTCATCTTAGACCTACTCAATTTTCACGATCACCAAAAAACCGATCAATATTTAGAAGCCCTATTCAGCTGTGGTTTCACGCCCATGATAACCAAACCAACGAGAATAACAAGTCATTCGGCAACTATACTTGACCATATTTTTTGTAATATATTCAATTTACATACGTCTGGAATAATCATTGCTGACGTGAGCGATCATTTCGCTACATTTTACACCGAAAATTTCAAGAGCACCAACCATAATGACAATACACAGCAGCCTAAGAGAATTTTTAACACACGAACTATTAGTTTATTCAAACAGCTACTATCTGAATCTGATTTTAGCAATGTATGCCAAGACAACAGTGGCAACGAAGCCTATGAGAAATTTCTAACAATTCTAAAAACGGCTTTTAACCAAGCCTTTCAGTTAATAAGATTAAAAACCCCGAAAAAATACGTAAAAAGAGAACCATGGATGACCTACGGTCTTCTACAGTCCTCCCGAAACAAACACAAATTACTTGAAAAAAATATAGGTCCCCGACCATTGACAATATCACAAGATACAAACACTACTTCCAAATCTTCAATCAACTTAAACGTAAACTTAAAAAGAACTATTACAGCCAGCTGATTTCAGAAAATAGGAGAAACATCAAGAAAACCTGGGAAATTCTCCGCAAGGCAATAAATAAGTCAGATATTCCTTCCCCTCTACCATCATCGTTTATTGAAAACAATGAGGAGTACACTGCCCCCATCTAAATTGCTGAGAAATTCAACAACTACTTTATCAATATTGGAAATCGTGTATCCATCAACATGGTAAGTCCCACACATCGATTCTCTGATTACCTAAACAACAGAGTCTCCGACTCTTTTTTGTATCACCTGCAACCCATGACGAAATTATATCCGCCGTAAAATATCTTCCTAGGAAAACATCTGCTGGTCAGGACAACATTTCTCCGAAACTACTAAAAGACATTATACATGAAATTATTGTTCCTTTAACTCACATAATAAATACCTCTTTTTCAACAGGAATTGTACCATCAAAAATGAAAATCGCGAAAGTAATACCAATTTTTAAATTCGGGGATAAACAGTCTTTCGACAATTATCGTCCATTAAGTATTCTTCATTCCCTTTCTAAAATCTTAGAGAAGTTAATGCATAAAAGGTTATCATATTATTTAGATGCACTCGGCGTTATTTATAACTATTAGTTTGGATTCAGAAGGGGACACTCAACATTTCACCCAATCATGCATTTTATCAACCACGTTTCCTTAATGAATAACAAAGCAACTAAAGATTGCACACTATCTATGTTTTTAAATTTTTCCAGAACATTTGACACTATTGATCCTGAAATATTCGCTCGAAAACTTGAACACTATGGTATAAGAGGTATAGCTAATTCTTGGTTTCAGAACTGTCTCTCCGGGAGATCCCAATATGTTCAATTCACTAGTGAATCGTCGGAGTTACTCAATGTCACTACAGGTGTACCCCATGGCTCTGTACTCGGTTCTCTTTTGTTCGTTCTCTATATCAATGACATCAGTGAATCAACTGACATCCGTATTCTATCCTTTGCGGATGACACATCAGCCCATGCATCTGGGAACGACCTTGACCTCCTTACGGAGATGGCAAACAATGAATTATCAAAAATCAACCACTGGTGTTCTGAGAACAGGTTTAAATGCTAACAAAAACTAAAGTCATACTTCTTCATCCCCAAAATGACAACTACAATTACGATAACGTTCAAACCCACATTACATTGAATAACTCAGATTTAATAATATCAGGTAACAATCGTGATCACAAATTCATAAAATTTATAGGAATCAAAATGGACGAGAACCTTAAATTTCATCACCATATATCTACACTCTGTACAAAAATATCCAGTGCAATTTATATCTTGAATAGAGCCAAGAATTCTCTACCGCCCGAGACACTACGTCTACTCTATTTCACTTTAATTCAAAGCCACTTAATTTATGGTATTCAAATATGGGGCAACGCAACAGATACCAAACAAATTTTAAACTTACAAAAGAAAGATGTACGTATCATAGCGAACAAAAAGTTCAACTCACATACGGACCCGCTGTTCAAACATTTAAAAATTCTTAAATGTAACGATCTGTACAAATTACATTCACTTTTATTTATGCACGACTGGTCGCAGAACAATCTCCCCGTCAGTTTTAATGATACGTTTCAAGTGTACTGGAATCCCTCGGGCATGACTACGAGGCAATGTGGAAGCCTAAACACCCATAAACCTCGTACTCAGTTCTCAGCCGCACTTCCATATTTTTCATTTCCTAAACTGTGGAATGACCTTGATACAACGATAAAAACCCTTACCCGAACATCTTTTAAAAAAATATTAACTGAACAATATCTGAATACATATATTGCCAATATCAGCTGTTGAAACCCAAGATGCCCCGACTGCCTCGGCTAGTTACGACGCTCGGTATTCTTCTCTTTTCTCCCAGCAAGCAGATAACAAGGTTGGTACTGTCACTTATGGTCATTTACTTCACTCCTTTAGCGTACGATTATTATAATGGTTTACCAACGGACGCTTATTTACATCATCCATTCAGAAATACGGTTAAAATACGGTTAAAACACGGTTAATCCACAATCCACAGATCTTAATAACCAGAGTCAGAACATCTGGAAGTTTGACCCACAACGAACTAATAATCAATACATATCAATAGAATATTAACAAAAAACAATGTACTACCTGCTGGCAAGATTTACCTTACTTGAGTCCATCATTTGCCATTTGCAATTTTGCTGTTTAGTCTTTATATTTATTGTCTAGGGGATGACAGGAAGACAGTCATATGTCATTCCTCACAGTATACATTTGTGCATCTACCTTTGTTTTTTGTAACCTTGTTTCTTTCCTTTGTATATGCATGCTGTGAAATACATATTGAATTGAATTGAATTGAATTGAAATAATTTGTAAACAGATCAGAGTCATCATGTGATACGGACACATTATTTCCTTCATCTTCACCCACTTGAAACATTTACACATTGGTTTAGCCCGGTGTAACAACATGACTATGCAGGCAATTTCTTTTTCAAAGTTAATAAAAACAGTTTATAATAATGGCATATGTATTAAAATTATCACTGCTATTCATTGAAAAAACAATAATCAAAATAATATCTTTCAATTTGTGTTATTCATGACCAAAATATTAGGTCACTGATGGAACTATACTTTAATGCGGAGTTATCAATTATTCTTTTTCATTGCAAAAAACAATAATCCAAATAATATCTTTTAAATTTGTGTCATTCATGACAAACAAATTAGGTCACCGATGGAACTATACTTTAATGCGGAGTTATCAATTATTCTTTTTCATTGCAAAAAAAAACAATAATCAAAATAATATTTTTAAATCTGTGTTATTCACAACAAACAAAGTAGGTCACTGATGGAACTATACTTTAATGCGGAGTTATCAATTATTCTTTTTCTCTTTCAAAATGCCTATAATTAAATATTTAAAATAAAATTTAAGAATAGTTAATAATAATTTGACTGAAAAAGCAAGGTAAATTCAATCAACTTTGACGATGTGTCCAGCTGTCAATCAAGCATTCATGTGCAACCGAAAGTACTGCCTACTGCCTAGTACCTATTTATTCTATATATATATTTGTTTAGCCCAGCTCTTGGAGCTCCATCAAACAAAATATGATAGGCTATTTTCCTATTCTAATGAACTGAATGACAGTGTATACCTTTGTGGAGGTGTTTAACGTACCAAATTTTGGCCAATCGTACTTTGCCGACTACACGACGATTGGGGAGGGGGGTATAACATCCCTCGGATTTACATCTCAGAGGCAATGTGAGTGAATGTTTAGGGAACGGCTTGACTCTTTGACCTATTCAAATGCATGTTTGCAGAGCTTATAAAAACCTTTGACAAGCAGGTCCTGATATGTGAAAATTAAATCTGCCGAATCGTTCTTCTCATCAATTGGTGTTCTGCTGGATAAAAAATGTTAAAATCTTGATCACCCCTGTTTTGTTCTCTTTGCATGAAAAAAGAGAAAAAAAGGCTAAAAAAGTGATTTGATTCTCAGGCAATCCCTCATTGAATTTGAACCCTCTCACTGGACATTTGTATTGCCTTTCTGTGTCTTCCAATATTAGTACAAACTCAGGGAAACCCGATACTTTTAACAATTTTTGATTGATGTATATTTATTTATTTGTGTCTCCAACATGTTTGCCTTGTTACAATTTATGGAAGACTGTCTATAGGAACTCTCCAAAGAATTGTAAGAAGGCAAATCCCCATACATAAAATACTTTTACTTCCAAGATAATATGAAGAGCATCAAAAGAATATGAAGCCTTTGAATTGCAATACCTACAATTTGTTTTTAGTGGAATGTTTTATTTTTCAAATCAAAAGTAAAGTGAATTTATCTATATAAATATGCACGTTCTATATTTCTGTGTGTAAAAAGACAGCTGAAATCCTTTCCATGTTTGTTCACTTTTTGCAAAAGAAAATTAAAAATTAAAAATACCCCCCCCCCCCCCCGACTCACTGATTTGAAAAATAAAATTGCCTGAGAATCAATCAATTTATTTTATGTGGCCTAAAGTACTTTTTTACAAACACTAGTCCCATTAGAGAGATAGTTATGGAAATTGAATCAACGTGTATGAATAAATTAAGGAAACTGCTTTAATATCACACCCTTCGAAGATTATGTTGGCTAATTCGCCACCCAGCTCAGAGAACAGTTGCAGTGTATCATGAAATTTTAAGATGGAATAATCAGATATGATAATCATTGTTACAATGCCTCGAATTTAAATTGACCATATGCTGGTACCTGCTCCTAGAGTCATGCCGAAGCAGGTCACGAAGAATTATTTCCTTTGGCCAATGTCGCGACGGGGGATGGCTCGTTTTTACCATTCATGTCCCAATCCGATGTATGGGAATCCTCTCGGCCGAGTGGTGCTGTTTCCTTTGGTGTGTGGGTTTGAGCCCCAGAAGGGAATTCAGAGAGAACTAACCCCAGACGCATCATGTCTTCATCCGGATTACTGAGGACCAGGTTTCTTGTAGCCCTTACTTCGGTACCATATTTTAGAACTGACTGGCTGTCGGTACCAATTTTTCGTTGTGTCAGGTTATAAGACCCATGAGAAAGTTTCTCATTGAAATCTAATCTGAAATCCTCTTCCAGTCTTGTTTCATTGTTCAGTGGTTGGTTATGCCGGAGAACTGCCGTGAAGACTTTGGCCAGACATCCCGCTGACAATATGCATTTGCGGCCAACAAACCTTCGCTACCGCACTTGCAGATCCGTGCTTACGGAAGCCCATTTGAAAAACTGTCAACGGCAATATTATCCCTTTCATGTTGTCCCTATGAAAACGTTTCACTGAGACACTTTCTTATTGCTCTTGTGTCCGACTGAGTATTGATGCTCTGTTAGTATTTCTCACGGAAGCCCTATATTATAACCGACTGTCATCGGCGTTCCTATTCTGTCACTTGAGCCAAAAGGATTATGTGGACATGCCTTATTAGGACACTTTCTGATAGCTCCCATATCCTAATCTGGGTGGCACCTATTTTCGGAATTCCGTTAGATCATTTGATTTCGGCATATAGCCACACTTTTTTCTATATCAGTCAAGTTTTCTTTGGGGCAGGCAGTTTGTATTAGACAGTTAATAGTCTCGATAAGACTATTAACTATCAAATACAAACTACATGAGAAGGTTAGTAGTGTTGACTGCAGTGAAGCTTGCCATAGAACTGACAGTGATATAAATGGGGTCCCTGAAGTGGTTTCAGTTGGTAGTGGGATGATTGGAGGCGTTGGACGCAGCAGCTGTATCAATTATCATAGGAGATGTAATATTATCAATGACTTTAAACAAATTGTATTTGTCAAAAAATGCAAAAAGGATTGGAGTACAAGTTATACAACTTATGAAAAGCTCATGTCCGTTTGGGGATACAGCTAATCTTATACAGAAGACGGCAATTTGATTTCTGATAATTTTACAAATTTGAGATATTTGCACAATATTTACACCAAATGTTGTTGAAATGGGTTGACAAGGCATGGGACGGGTACACACACCTCCGAGCCCAGCGCAGTGTGTCGAACGGTAAATGGCATTGGGCTCGGAAGTTGTAAACTTTATAAAGCTCGCGAATTTTTGTTATGACGACGATATCGTAAGCGGTGCACTTGTATATTTCATGTGAAGCGGGCATCAGCTAAAATGAATGACTGATCTTTGAGAAAAACATGGGGGACATGACAACCGTTATTTATTCCCAGTTCCTTATATGACATCCGTTATCAACCAATTGTCGGTTGATAACGAATGCCGAATAAGGAACTGCGAATAAGTAACAGTTGTCACGTCATCAAAAGCACAACAGCTGCCTTTAGTTGTCAGTGTTGACTTGCCGTAAAGTCAATGCAATTCTGATGAAAAATTAACTAGAAAATTGTGGTTCTATAGAATCACAGGCTCACCACGCTTGATAAAATAGTACTGAAACTACGCCCCATTCAAGTTACCAAAACTGAGAGAGGGTTTTATCGAAGATCTAACCTTATAACAGCAACTGTGCTTACCAAGCATCTCTACATGCCGGGAAACAAAAAGTTTAAAGTTAACCCTCATAAAACTGATCGAAAACAGTAACCGAAGTTTGCGAATTTTCGTATTTTTAAACGGTACCCTAACTCTATCAATCACTGTGCTAAAAGGTTAAATGCCACAAACAAACTTGAACCATAAATTTGTTTAACGATCAACGTGGCATCTTCTTATACTAAAATTGTGATCACATATCAGTCACTGTATATGGATTTTAACTTGGGATTTTGGGTAGTTTTGCTAAAAATCACAAAGTATGGCCCATTAACGGTCGTTGGGGGTTAAAATTAATGGCGCTGCTCAGTATTGTTGTTACAACATATTACACACTAATTGTATGGAAAATTTCATTTAGCCTGGACTCAAACTTCGCCATATTTTTCTGAAATTTCGCTATATGTTTCTCAGATTTTGGCGCGTAAAATGTTTTCATTGAAACGACGGTATGTGAAGAAACAACTTCAGATAGGAACAAACTGGTGTTAGAACTCAGATAATCAGAATGGATAAGGGTTAATTATGAGATCTCTACCTGCAAAAGCAAAATTATTTAGTTGCAATTCCTTACAAGGAAAAACAAAAAGTGTGAAGATAACCTCTTGCAACTTTCCAAAACAGTAACCAAAGCATGAAATTTTGATGTTTTTTGAATAGTTCCAACGCTCACGCGCACAGAAAAGGCGCTTAATTAAACATTTCAAGATAACCGAAAACAGCAAAAATGTTCGTCAGTTAATGACCTATATGCCTGTGCAACAAATTTACATCTACATCGTTCCCAAAGCTGGGCAGTTGAACAGAAAATGCGTGAATATTGTACAAAAGTCTGTCTGTGTCGGCTTGACTTTGACAAATTGACCATTGTTTTGATACGAACATTTCTGTTGATAATAAAATGTTCTGATACACATGTATACAGTTACAAATGATACCCTATTGTCACCATATCCTCCCTGTTTGATAATGGAGTTAGAAACCTGTTTTGATGATGCAGTTTGGAATCTGATTTGATGATGGATTTTGGAATAGATTGTTAAAATATGTATACAGAGGAGGCGAGGCGTATTTTTTTTCTTCTCAGAATAGAAAATGACTTCAAATGCAGTTATTGTTATCAGTGACGAGGAGAGTAGACCTGATTCAGAAATGGGCTTTTTTACAAAGTCCCTCTCCGCCAAACCAGCTTCCAGAGGGATTCCACCAACTAGACCAACACACATGCATCAGCCTGCAACACAGAGCGGTCCGACTGATGAATTAATTTCCCAACTGAAGGCCAAATATGTTGGTCTGGACATCACCACAGACGTCCGAAGAGACTTTTTGGCAGTCCTTAATAGACACTCTGACCAACTGTCCAAGAACACGAAAGATTGTATGAGATCTATTTTAGCAGGAGACGACATTGAGGGGCGTAAAACCTGTGATGTTTGCTTCGAGTACAGAAGGATTTCAGCATTCCTGCAATTGCGTTGCACGCATAACCTGTGTTAAGTATGCCTGGCAACAATATAGTCGCATCGGACTCCCAGATGTCCATTTTGTCGGGCACCTGTGACCTTTCTCACTGAATACATTTGACCTGACGTAAACATTCTGAAGAAAACTTTAAAATGAACGACAACAAAACAGCCCTTTTCAGGGCCAACCAAAATCTTAAAAAGAAAATCTTTTATCACACTACACACGTTACCCATCTCCTCCCCCAAGAGTTGTCCCCTTACCCCTCCCGCCTGTAAAAGGCGTCCCTTGTTTTCTTTTATCGCATTACAGCCATGGACCCAAGGTGTCCACACTCGTTTACTTATGTCCTCACAGGCCCAACTTCATCTGGAAAATCAACCTTTATTCATAAATTTGTTTCCAATGTGAATGAAATGGTGACCCCTATCCACCAAAATATTATTTGGTGTTTCTGGGAAAGGCTAATCATGTATGACACGTTGAATGGTGTTGAATTTGTGGAAGGAGTTCCCCAAGATTTAAACCCAATTCTCTCGTTTTACTCGATGATCTGATGTTACAAACAGATGAACGTGTCGCGTGTTTGTTTACGCAACAATCATATCATCGATACATCAATGTGGTATACATCGTACAAAAATTATTCGTCAAAAATAAATTTCATCGCACTGTGTCCCTCAACTGTCATTACTTAACCCTTTCTAAAAACTCCAGAGACAGATCACAGATTTAACATTGAGCGGCTCAGATGTATCCTGGGGAAACAAAATTTTTAAGAGAAGTTTTCGATGACGAGACTTCTGTTCCGTATAGCTATTTAGTAATCGATTTGAGGCAACAATCCGATGAGGGGGTTAAGGGTTAAATCACGAATATTCCCGGGGGAGACACAAGTCGTCTACATTACGAGAGTATAAAACGGGTATGTTGGAACTTTTACCTCATAATGATGTCTACCCGTGTAAGACGCAACATCGGACCGCTCAAAGTTCTTAGTCGTACAAAAAAAAGTTGTCAAGGACGCCAAAAAGATTTAATTCTTTCGGTTTGTGAATGTGCTAAAAAATATTTTAGTAGGGAACGCACCTATTTCGATATATCATTTAGCCAAGCTTCGTCAACATAAACAAAAAGTCGGAAAATTAGCAAAGAAGAACACTTCATATAAGGTACGCCGACAGATTATACAATCCGGAGGTTTTCTGGGTTCGCTCATTGGACCAGTTCTGAAAGTATTAGCCCTAGAGTTATTCGGATAACAATGGAACATGCCAGGAAAATGGTTTTGGTGGACCCCCGTATGCTGGATCATTTAAACGAATCTAACAAGCGACCGAATGATACTGTGGTCTCTTCACTGGATTGAGAATTAACAGAGATTTTGAACCAGACCAATCTTAGTGAAATTGAAAAGATCACGAACTACAATCAAATTCTGCAGCGTTATTTGACATCCTACGAAAAATCAGTCGAACCAACAACTGTCAAAATTAAAAAAGAAAAAGAAGAACCCACCCATGCTAGCGACCGCGAAATTTTGGATTCAGTACCCATAACTAGATTGAGAAAGACGGGGTTACTATTAGGGCGCTTGAAGGCCATTCCCAACTTGGTGTGGGGCGATAATGGGCGCCTAATATATAACGATCAAACTGTAAAAGGGTCATATATTACAAATCTACTTAACGACCTAGTGAGACAAAGCAATAAGTTTGCACCAGAAGGCTGGCAAGTTTTAGGTGAAGCACTGCGACACAGTAATATTCCTTAAGAACTCAGTGGGAACAAAGAACGATGGTCTTTCATTCATAAACGCGCCCCTAAAATGACTACCCCGCTCCCTAAACCAACAACGAGCAGAGATCAACGAGTTCAAACGTGGATTCCTTTTTAAATATACCTGTTGGCAGTGTGTCTGGAACATTATGAGTTTGGATGAGCTTTACTACACACCTACCACTCCGGGTAGTTTTGAGGGTGTGACCGCCCTAAAACGTGTTTAAAAAAAAAAAAGAAAACTAAAGCTGTGGTAGACTGGTTAAAGGGTGAAGATACATATACACTTTATAAACCAGTACGCCGTAATTTCACCAGAAAGCAAACAGTCGTCAGTGGGATCGATTATCAATAGCAAGCGGATTTAGTTGACTTGTCAAAATATCGCTCGGGCTTTTACAACAATTTTCGATACAGGAAGCAAGCCGCTGAAGTTACAAACAGATCAAGGAAGAGAATTTAAAAATGCTCAATTTCAGCGATTTTTAAGAAAGAATAACGTCGACTTTTTACAACCTACAATGTCGAAACAAAATGTTCGGTAGTGGAACGTTTCAACAGAACTCTCAAAATAAAAATGTGGAAATGTTTTACAAAGAACAATACATTAACCTTTCCTATACAGGCTTTGCCAGAGTCATACAATAAATACTGTCATCGAAGTATAGGTATGACACCAGCTTCTGTGACGAATAGCGACCAAGAATACATTTGGTAAAGACTTTACGGATCCCCTGTTGAATCGATGCAACGCTACAAAATAGGAGACCGAGTTAGAATTAGTATGGTCAAACGAACATTTGAAAAGGGGTATTGGCCCAACTAGACAGAAAAGCTCTCTACCATTGCAGAAATAATACCGGGACATCTAATCACATACAGGTTAAGGGATGATAATGGAACGATACTAGAGGGAGGATTTTACACAGAGGAACTTCAAAAAGTAGCTGAAAAAAGTGTCTACAGAATAGAAGGCATAATCGAAACACGTGGTAAAGGAAAAAGAAAAGGATTGTTGGTAAAATGGCTCAGTTGTTCTCTTCCTTTAACTTTTGGATCAAACAAAGTCAGATTTTCAATAAAAGTGTGGGTGTCACGAAAAACTATCATTATCATGGATAAGTTTAGTCAAGCTTAGTAACAGTTCGTGGCTTTTCTGTGGTAGTCGTGTTCCGAGAAGTGAGGTAACATATTTGTGCAAGTGATTATTTTGTATGTCATTAGTATTACCAGTATAGTTAATTTAAGCTTGGAAGCGATAATCCCCAATTGTGGACAGCTCTTTTGGGAAGTGCTATTGGGTATTTGCAATCTAATCCTAACATCAATAAAAAATATTGTTTTATCTACATTTACCTAGTAACAGTTCGATAAATACATTCCCTGAAAATACTCATACATCTTTTCGAACTCAATTGGAGCAACCCATAAATCTCGAAGGTGATTGGAAAGTTGGACTTGCTGAAATTCCTTACCCCAATACGTGGTTTAATATTAGGAGATCCGAATATTTTGTAAGTGTAAAGATCAAGGGAGAACAGAACAAGTTTGTACTAAGGGCAGGAAGATATACAAAACCCACAGATCTGCTTCGAGAACTTGATCTAGACAGGATAAATCTAAACCTACTGCACCCTTACCCTTCCTGCTTAGAGTTTGACTGGGATACCATCACTCAAAATTAACCGTCATCGTTATGAACAAAGCTGAGGTGACACTGAGCCCCTGTCTTCAAAACATATTTGGATTTGAACAGAATACATTTCATCAAGGGTGGTATACGGCTTCTCGCGTGACAGACATAAACAGGGGATTTTATTCTCTATATGTATATTGCGACCTGGTTCGAGGTCAGGTGGTTGGAGATTGTAGGGTCCCACTCCTCCGTATTGTACCTGTAGAAGGTGAATATGGGACAACAGTATTGCAAACATTTGAAAATACACACTCCCTCCCCCTCTCTCAGAAACGTTTCGGAGCTGTGGAGATCTACATAAGAGATGATACTGGTAAACCAGTGCCATTGAACATGGAAAGTTGACAGTGACACTTCATTTTAAACAATGACGTACTGTTGCAATACAAAGTTATACGAGGATTATTATCTTGAACACGTAAGTTTGGGTGTACCAGCTTTTTCGGGGGCCCGGATGCAGAGGAGGCGTGGACTACGAAGTCTGTTGGGTACCCTAAAGCATGCAGTATACACACTCATAAAAAATGTGTGAAAACAACTTTTGAAAAAAAAGTATCGATTTTGCTGAGGATGTGGCTGCTGGAGAAAATGTGATTGAAGCTGGTTTGAGCGATTGGAAGAAGGGCTAGTGCAGGGTATTGCGGGATACCCCGTGGTCAATCTGAACAACACCCCCTTGCGACATGCCCACCAAGTATAAAAGGCCGTGCTAAGAAAAAAAAAACAGATCAAAGAAATGCAAGACACCAGTGAAGAAGAACTTTTTAGACAAGGGAACATTTTAGACATTAAGACATTAATTTTTAGATGTAAATTAACCCCAAATCCATAGAATGTGTCAACAGCGAATTGGACCTATTTTCGATACTCCCAACTCAGACGAGTGTGGAATCGGGTCAGTGGATAGAATATCGTCCTTTAGCAACAATTGGAAATGGTGGACTGATCGAATTCTTCATATCCGAAGTGGTAATGACTATTTGAATTTAGGCCAGAGCTATCTTCACGTGAAAGCTCAAATATTGAAAATAGACAGAGGGATGTTAGGCGATGGCACCAATACGGATCCCATCAATTTGTGGATGCACTCGTTGTTTAATCAGGTTGAAATAAGTCTTAACGAAAAACTTATCTCCCGTTCAAACAATACCTACCATTATAGAGCATATTTAGAAACTTCATTGAGATATGGCCCTGCGGCGAAAAATTCTCAACTAACAACTTCGTTGTGGTACAAGGATACGTCGGGATATTTAGACGATTTAGACGGAAATGTTCGATTGGATGCTTGAAAAAATTTCACTCAAAAAAGTCGAATTGTCGACATGACTGGAAGATTACATTTAGATATATGTTTTCAACAGCGTTATCTTTTCAACAGGGTTAATGTATATGTGAAAATGAACAGATTGAAAGATGCATTTGCATTTATGACAGATACGGCGAATTTTAAAATCAAAATCAAAGAAGTCTCCATGTTTGTGTTTCCCTGACAGTATACAATTGCAGTACTGATGAATTTGTAATTCTATTTCATTCAAATATATATTGTAAATGTGTATATTCCATGTATTTTATGTTCAATTTTTTGTATACTGGTGAATAAAATATATATCATATCATATAACATCAGGAAAGAACGACTTAACCCCACTGTGCAATTAGCCCACGTGAAAGCTTTAGAGAGGGGCACCGCAAAATATTCTTTTCATCATGTACAAACCAAAGTATTTTCTGCACCCAAGAGAATTTGAGTGTGACACAGGAAAATTTATTTTTAGATCAACTACTGAAAAGGATTGTGGTGGGTTGTGTTAATAATGATTCTTTCAACTGGAACTTTTCAAAGAATCCATTTCACTTTAAACATTATAACATTAACTTTCTGGCAGTTTATGTTGATGGGCAACAAATCCCCGCCAAACCATTGCAGCCTCATTTTGAACACGGAGAAATAGCGAGAAGTTACACCGGATTGTTTCAACCAACGGGTCAAATATTTGAGGATGACGGAAATCAAATCAGCCGGGAAGAATATGCCAAAGAGTATACACTGTTTGCATTTGACCCCTCACAAGATCTATCTCACGGCAAACATTTTAGCTTAGTCAAACGAGGAAACTTGAGATTGGAAATGCACTTTAAAGATGCCCTACCCATAACAGTCAATGTTATAGTATATGCAGAAATTCGAAACATAATAGAAATCGACAAACAAATAAACTTGATATTTGACTATTCAACATGAATACTATTCAACTGGAGCGTATTATGAACTCCGCCCAATATCACAAACAGTTTAATTTGGGCGTTTTTGTCAGGAATCGCTTACTGAGAAGATTACCTACCAGAACACCGGTGTTCTCCTTCTCTGTAACTTGGGTGGGTTCCACCCACCCAAGTTACAGAAAAGGAGAACACTGCAGGTCTTTTTACATCGGACACAGAAGTATAGAAGACTTTGATTCATACGGACTAACACCTCAACATGAGACTTTCAAACGGTTTTTAAACAAACATGCATACAAATGGTAATTTAATCCGATTCATCTTCAAGGACAATTACCCATGTCTGACCAATATTGTTTATTTTACTTCATCGTTGCCGAGGTGTCTCCATGACAACTGTCATTAATATGTTCACGCCCAATCTTTATCAAAATGATATATTAGTGAAACATTTTATCCACTATCAACATTACATCTTGAACCATGGAACCGAGAAGAAGAAACTCCAGAATAGCTACTCTTAGGAGAGCCATAAGCGCCAATGAAGAACAGATGCCATTCATCACCGAGCCACCAGTTCCAAGCACCTCACTTGAGAGGACTGGAGTCTTAAAAGAAACAGAACTCAACAGAATTTTAAGTGAAGATGAGCCATCAATCCTAAATGTCTCCTTTGAAGCTGAACTTCCTAGCATGTTGTGAAATGGAGTTATGAATATACCACCCCTCTACCCCAAATATGCTTTAGAGGCTCACACACTTGAAACATGTGAGTCTATGCCCGCTAGTGAATGTGATAAAAAGCGAGAGAACTGGCAAGGTGTGGATTTATCTATATAGGTACCGAAGATAAAACAAAATGTTTTTATTGCGGTGTTCAAATACATTTGTGGGGAACACAGGACGATGTAAAAGAAGAGCATAGAAGATTTCAACCACGCTGTCCCTTTCTGGATACCACCCCACTAGAACAAGAAGAAGAAGAAGAAAAAGAAGAAGAAGAAATGAAGACAATTTCAAAAGACAATACTATGACATGTTGTGTGTGTCTGGAGTCAAAAGCAACTATTTTGATTCGGCTGTGTCACCATTTATGTTGTTGTGAGACATGTTTTAGAAAACTAAAAAAATGTCCTCTGTGCCGAAAGACAGTTACCGAATATTTAAAAGTATTTATTGTGTGACTGTAAAATTCTTTGCAAAATTGCAAAATTATTTTTGTTGTAAAAATTATTTATTGTAAAATTACCTGTAAATCCTATTTAACTGATTGCAAATCCCCATTTTGACTGATTGTAAATCCATTTTCGCTTTGTAAAAATTAATTGTAAAATTGTAAAACTGATTGCAAATCCATTTTGACTGATTGTAAATCCAATTTAGCTGATTGCAAATCCATTTTGACTATTTGTAAGTTCGTTTAAAACCATTTTCGCTTTGTAAAAACTGATTTTTATGTGAAAATAAAATTTAATTTTGAGAAAAATTTAGAGTTGTTCATTCCGTTTCAGCTTCAGCCACAAATCCATCATCAGGTAACTTTATAACCAACAGGAAGAAAACTGAATTCTTTTCCCGCGAGTTATTAAGACATAATGACCATTGAACTATAACTACAGCAGCTCAGAGAGAATGCTGTAGTTATAATTCAAGGTGATTATACCGTGGCTATTACGACGAATATGTTTTTTGTCCATCTCACTGTTGTTCCCTAACATATCCGCCCCTCACCCTTTCACTATTTAGAGTTCCAGAGGAATTGTACTTCTTCCATCGGATAACACTTGGCGTTTGGGGTAGAAGTAGGAAAGTCCGGTCTTGGTTTGGCCCATACGTGTGCAGTGTGATAAAAGATTCTCTTTTTAAGATTTTGATTGACCCTGAAAAGGCCGTTTTGTCGTTGTTCATTTTAAAGTTTTCTTCAAAATGTTTACATCAGGTCAAATGCATTCAGTGAGAAAGGTGCCCGACAAAATGGACATCTTGGAGTCCCCTGCGACTGTATTGTTGCCAGGCATACTTAACACAGGTTATGCGTGCAACGCAATTGCAGGATTGCTGAAATCCTGTTGTACTCGAAGCAAACATCACAGGTTGTACGCCCCTCAATGTTGTCTCCTGTTAAAATAGCTCTCATAAAATCTTCCGTGTTCTTGGAAAGTTGTTTAGAGTGTACTCTTCGGACGTCTGTGGTGATGTCCAAACCAACATATTTGGCCTTCAGTTGGGAAATTAATTCATCAGCCGGACTACTCTGTGTTGCAGGCCGTCGCCATGCGTGTTGGTCTAGTTAGTGGAAGGCCCCTGTAAGCTGGTTTTGCGGAGAGGGACTTTGTAAAATGTCCATCTCTGAATCAGAGCTACTCTCCTCGTCACTGATAACAATAACTGCATTTGAAGTCATTTTCTATTCTGTGAAGAAGAAAAATACGCCTCACCTCCTCTATATACATATTTTAACAATTTGTTCCAAACTCCATCATCAAATCAGATTCCAAACTCCATCATTAAACAGGGAGGATATGGTGACAGTAGGGTATCATTTGTAACTGTATACATATGTATCAGAACATTTTATTATCAACAGAAATGTTCGTATCAACGCAATGGTTAATTTGTCAAAGGGAGGCCGACACAGACAGACTTGTTATCAGAGTAAGCTTATTCTTTTCATTCAATTGATAACAAGGCACACGGTTGTTTACATATATAAGGGGGGATAGGGGCGGGGGAACTCTCTGTTAGTACTCATAGAGACGCCTCAGTTTGGAAGTCCCCCAGCTTTGGGCTGGCCTTGATAGGGAGAAACAGCCCATACAGGGCTTTGGTGGGGAGGCACAGCCCATACAAGGGCTTTTGGAATGGGAGCCCACATACAGTGAAAGCCAAAACAATGTGGGGAAAGCCTAATACATGTTGGTTTATACATAGCCTGGACTCCTTTGGAGGGGCTTTGGGGCTGGGCAGACATGGGCTTTGGGAAGGGATAGCCTAAATGTTTCAGTATTGTGCTATAAATAGCCTAGGCCTAGTGTCGAAAGGGGAGAGGGAGAGGGGGGAGGCTAACGGATTTGGGCGTCGTGGTCAAATAACCCCGATCGTGGTCGGACCTCGAGGTCCACCAAAAAAGGCTTATCCCATTCCTCTATACTACCGAGGGATAAGTCTGATATTTAAAGTTATAACAGCAAGTTTGCTGAGTAGATATTTCTGCAAAACAAAAATAAGTGTTCAAACTTTCAGAAAAATTCGTCCCGTTTTTCAGATCTGCAGACCACGGGATTGAGGTGGAATTTGCTAAAAATATTACATTTCTCCTTTATTAACGTAACCAAAATGGCTAAGAGTTAAGCCTGGCGTCTCCAATTACAAATAAAGATTATTCAGTTTGCTATTCTTTACAAGGAAAAACAAAAGGTTTGCAGTTAACCCTCTTGTGACTGCCGGAAAACAGTAACCAAAGTATGCAAACTTTGATATTTCGAACAGTTTCCATGTCCACGCATACGATACAGGTGTTGGCTTAAACATTTCAGGATAACTTATAACAGCAAAATGTTCGTCAGTTAATAATCTAAACACCTGTGAAACAAATTTACGTCCACGTCATGTCCAATGCTTGAAAAGTGAACACAAAATGTATGCATATTATACAAAATAAGACACCACTTGTATTCAAGTTACAAACATTGGCTGAGAGCTAAGTCTTCTGTTTAAACCTTTCACGGGAAGGTCGTCGAGTAGACATATCTACGCATGGTAAACGAAAACAGAAACAGTCGTCCCATTTTTGAGATCAACAGACCGCAACTTCAGGTGGAATTTGTTAAAATTATGACATTTCTCCATTATTAAGACAACTAGAATATGTAAGGGTTAAGTCTGAGGTCTCCACTTCCAAAAAGCTAGTTTGTAATTCTTCACAAGGAAAACAAAATAAATTTTGAATTTAACCCTCTTACAACTGGTTGAAAACAGTAACCAAAGTATGCAAATTTTGATATTTGTGGAACAGATCCCACGTGCACGCAGGCAGAAGTGGCATTGGGTTAAAATGTTTTCAAAATAACTTATAACAGCAAAAAGGTTTGCATTTAATAATCTATACGCCTGTGCAACAAATTTGCATCTACACCGTTCCCAATGCTGAAAAGTGAATTTTGTACAAAATAAGACACCACTCGTATTCAAGTTTAAAAAACAGAGTGAGGGTTAAGTCTGATATTTAAACTTATCATAGCTCGTTTGTTAAGGAGATAATTGTGCACACGATAAAACAAAAAGTTTTAAGTCTTAATTGCTGAAACAATATGAAGCAAGGAAGAAAAGCTCATGTGAAAAAAACAGAAAAAATACAATCTGAAGCAGAGAAAAACAGAAAAAGTAAAGTTGTGGATTCTTCGTCGAAATGGAAACGAAAAAATCCTTGACTCGACGATTATCTAATGGATTTCATTAGATATGCAGTGGATGAAATGTCTGGAGAGAGAGACTGATGGAAATAAATGATCGTGAATTCAAAGTGCAAGAGAGAGGCAGCGATCAAGAATTATTTTAAATCGTTCGACATTCACCGTTGCGAGAAGTAAGGAACACCGGAGTCAGTTGTAACAATTTCCACATTTTTATTCATTACTCCAACACAATTTTAATTTGGAACACAAATCCTAAATTATCATTTAATACAAGCCCCTGTCTCTACACATCAGCGCACTTCTAATGAATTCTTAACAATAGTAATGAGCCATTTAAGGTTTCCCTGATTATGTTACAATTGACCCCAGAATGCGGGTCAGTAGTAACAGTGGTATGGGTCAAATGTAACAAAATATAAAATCTCATGGAATAATTCGTTTATTTATTGGTGGTTAAGGTCACATACTTATGCGCAGTGGCTAATCGTGACCGTGGCAGTTTTAGGGGTGGAGGAAGCCTGAGTACCCGGAGAGAACCCCCGAGCGTCGACGAGCAACTGTCAGTTCCACAACATTCTAACACTGTTCAAGCTCCGCCCAAGCAGGGTTACAGCGGTTGAAGACAAGTAAACCATCGACGTGCAGTACGCCTTAGTACACGGCGCCGTCGTACCTCCACGTGGGCAACCGGGATAAAGTGCCTTGCCCAAGGCACAACGCGGGTCGTCCCGGACAGGGATCGAACTCGGGACCTCTAGCATAGAAGTCCAACAGACTACCACTGAGCCATCTCGCTCCCACTCTTGGAAGAAGGCCAATATCTAAAATTTTCAGTCCATGTCATCATCAGAATTATAGTTCTGGCATATATACATGCGGTCTCCATGTGTGTACTCCTCATGGGCCTAGTGTTTGCAAACAACGCACTGGATCCACCCTTCAAGGCTTCACCAGGCCGACTACCTTCATAGCTTTGATATTTAAAGTTATCATAGCTCGTTTGTTAAGTAGATATTTGTGCACATGATAAAAAAAATTGCTGAAACAATACGAAGCAATGAAGAAAAGCTCCCGTGACAAAACAGAAACAAATACAACCTGAAGCAGAGAAAAACTGAAAAAGTAAAGTTGTGGATTCTTCGTCGGAAAGGAAACGAAACAATTCTTGTCTCGACTATTATCTAATGAATTTCATTAGACATGCAGTGGATAAAATGTCTTGAGTGACAAACTGATGGAAATGAATGATCGTGAATTCAAAGTGCAAAAGAGAGGGATCTTAACAACGAGACAGCGATGAAGTATTATTTTAAATCGTTCGACATTCACAGTTGCGGGAAGTTAGGAACACCGGGGTCAGTTGTAACAAAAGGCATATATATAGTAAAATCATCATCTAACTATATTCTTCATGAGTTTTCTTTTCTTTTTCTGCTGTTGTTTTTTTTTTCCAACTTGATTTTTCGCTTGATTTATTCTGTTCCTATACATTTGAATTTTTGGTTGATCTATTTTGTGGCCTTGCTTCCTTATTTGATTTTCAGTCGCTTTATTCTGTGGTTTTGCTAGTTAGATTTCTTCAGTCAAACCTTTCTGACACATTTGTCCTTCTTTTTCTTTGCACTGTTAGTTTCTTCCTCAAGTGCAGCCTTCACAGGTGTGTCAGTTAAGATTACTGATTTTCTCATGTTTTTTCCACTCTCTGTGGCTTTCTTGGTGGTGCGTTGGGGAATAGCCTTAGAGTATAAGGATTTTAATATATTTTAAAACAAAATTCATGATAAGCCTGTTACATGCATTACCGACAACAAAAAAATCGTCCCATGAGTTCCAATGTGTTCTACTGGCACATAGAACACATTGAAACTCTGGGGCGAAATGGTATTACCCCTTTGTTGTATATATAAAATGAATAAGAGACCCGCAGTCTGTAGGGGGTCAATTATAACAGCTGTTACATTTGACCCATGGTATATCCCGCAATTTAATGGACTAGTTTTCTGAATACACGTCTTGAGTTCCTTCAAAGCGATGGTAATGGAATGTACGCAAAATGCAATAGTTTTTAATCATCGCTCCAGCGCATCTATATTATAGTTTGTTCTATAAGCTAAACCAAATGGTTTAAAATACAATTATTTCCGATATTTTCCTTTTCAACTGTATCACAGTGTCCTTGTTCTTTCTGGGAAATCCGAGTCACGCATCGCGTAATTAACCTTGGCTATGACGCACTGCGAGTATATTTAGCATATGATATCCTGTGTGTTACAATTGCCCCGTGTTACAATTGACCTCGGTGTCCCCTACGACCCCGAAGCATTCATGAATGCCGTGAAATCGAACGTGACG
Source organism: Pictodentalium vernedei (assembly GCA_031216915.1). NCBI lineage: Eukaryota > Metazoa > Mollusca > Scaphopoda > Dentaliida > Dentaliidae > Pictodentalium > Pictodentalium vernedei. The sequence goes on from CM062296.1 coordinate 233,661,092, forward strand.
AATTTGTTTAGAGAGAACGTGGATCGCGGCATTAAGATCAAGATGATCAATGTTTCATGGAAGAATTAAGGGGAAGGTCAACCTAACTTAGGTCAAATTTCGGGAAATTTTCTCCCAAGTACAAAAATGGCTAGAAATAAAGAACCCCAGTACATTATATACCAAAATGTTTGGAAAGAAACATAGATCATGTGGAAACTGAAACGTGCCATGGAAATGCTGCCATGTGATAGATAGCACTGCCTGAAAATCTGCTGCTGCACAAGTAAGAGAAATGTTTACAATAAAATAACTAAATGGTTATAATTTGCAATCCTTCTAGTATAGACTAGGGGTAATCTTTTTGTCATCCATGATAAGAATGAGCAGTAACACTAATTTCAATCCATGGTATCTACAATTCCCAAATGCAGCCGTTTTGTTTTGTTGTTGGTTTGACAAAGAAACTTCAACAGGGGTCAACTCCATTCAGTTCAGAGAAATAGGTATGGAGGCACGTGTGACTTCATTAATGAAAAATGAAAACTGCGAAGTGCGAATACTTTGCATTAATTATACCTCATAATTCTGTTGAAGATGGTTTAATATTCTTGGCAAATTCACAAAAATGATTTCATTGATAAACTAGAGAAAAAACTACCCTAATATATTTATTTGGTATCATGTGGGTCATTTCTGGTGTTTAGTTATGACAACTGCCATTTAAATGCACAAATAAAGTGAATTACAGCAACAAAGAGTGGAACAACCATCGTTAATAACGGCCCCACATTAAAAAAATTGTATGAACCAACTGATATGGTTTTGAGTGTGTGGTTGTTCATTCTCTGCTTTCCTTTGCATAATTTGTTTTGAAACTGTCGTCCCCTTGAAGTTCGTTTCTGGGAGGTGGACTCTATTAGAACCGGCCGATTTTACAACAATAATAGCTTATTTGTTGATTGATCCAATTTGATAGGCAGTCAATGAAAGGTGTGAACAAAACCATGATTATTTCGGTTAATGATTTCATGTATGTGTAATTTCATAAGCGTTCGGGCCGGAGTGTTTGACCTGTATTTCGATAGCACCTATTTCATATTGCAAGGCTTAAGATGAGATCGGTGTAGATCGATTTGACACTGAATATAATTGCGTAACAAAGAAGGTTAACGTTAGTAACTGACGATTTTCCCAAATTTCACTGCAGATGAACAGCTAAAAGCGTTATTGTTCTGTTAATTTGAAATCATTTGGGTAGAAGATAAACATGGGAATGGAAACAGGAAGTTGTGATAAATATGGTTCGACCTTCAATCAAATGATATTTTCGTACAAGCATATAGGTGTGACGATTACAATTAATGTTTGTTTGGATATATTTTTGTTTTGAAACCTATTTATCGAGTTTAATATTTTATGTATCGATAACAACCAAATTATAATATTACGAAACAGAGGCGCAGTGATCCTTTTCTAAAATTGGCATCCCTGGATAAGGAAACTGAAAAGTTGTCCTGTAATTTCGATTTTATCCCGCATTAATGGGATTGTCAATGTAACTTTCACTCGTGAATGTATTGAACATTTTCAATTCCATCGCCTTGCAGATTTAAGAAGAGTGTGGCCGTTTCTGCAGTTCGAAGATCTTTGAAAGCAATATTTAGACCAAGTTCACGATTTGCCTTATATGGTTAAAAGCCGTCCTTTGGCCGATTTTTCCGCATTGTTTTGAAATGGAAGCTTACTTCTTTTTCGTGTATTTTCCTTTGGCACGTTTGTAACACATCAGAGAGGAAATGGTAAAATGTGCTGTCTCTGAGTCTGGAGTTCAAAGTCATTTGTTTGAAACCTTGTCATTGAAATTACCAATCTATTCGTGATTTTTGCAATTCGTTACTTATGCCATTGGAACCTTGTCTATCATCAAAATCTTAAAAATACTTTTTCCGTGAAAAGTGAATATATTCCATTCCCTTGTACTCTAGTCATTATTTTGATATATAATGACTTTGTTTTTTTTCTCAGAATTTTGGCACTTGTGAAAATTTCCAAAAAAATTCCAAAGTTTTGTTGGACGACCCCTTAACGCACACAGAAAATGAGACCACATCCGAAGTTACTTTCAGTGTATGGTCGTGACGATGGTCGAGATTTTGGACCCGCGAGAGATTTTCGCAAAGATGAAAGAACAGATTTTGGAATCTACCCCTACAGTACGTGGAGAGTGTATTATCACTAAATCACCCACAGAGTGGATCAAACCCAGAGGTCCATTGACTGAAACATTGCTTGTGTTTTTTGTCGATATGTACAAAATTTGAAAGTTATAGCTTGGGTGGTAACTCCACTCTGCAGGTGATTTAGTTACAATCCACTCTCCACGTACTGAACACCTCAAATGAAGAGTAGTAATTGGGCGTTCTGTGAGGTGTTGAATTTAAAATTCACGTGGACAAATACAATCCCTTACGAACGTCCTCTCACGTAAAATTCCCATTTTGTGTAGGGAGGAAGAATGCTGCAGTGAACATCGTAAATTGTGTAGATAATCAATACTTCAAGTGGGCAGTGATTTCTGCATTGTATCCTGTGCAACGACAAGCGTGCGGAATTTCAAAATACTGGGATAATTCGGAATGATTAGATTGGTCGGCAATCGAGTTTCCGACGGAGTTGCGAGACATCGATCATTTTGAGAGATGAAATCCGACCATGGCCGTGAATGTGTTTGAATACAATGATGACAGTAAAGTCTTTACGATGAGAATCAGTCTGCACAGTGAATTTGATAATGATTTCCAACTGCAAAAATCAAAATTATTTCTGGGTTAAAAATCTGAGTCATTTGTTTTCGAGTCATAGTACCAAACACAATGGAGAGAGACTGTTCTGTTTCAAATGATTAAATTCCTCACACAGCAAAGATTACTTAGAGAGACACTAGGTATATTGGCATGTCAAAAAGGGTAGTGCACTAAATTTCAAGCCCTACAACAGGTGGAGAGTGTTTTTTGTCGTATATACGGATTTAGAGTTGTTTACGGAAAAATGAGTTCGTGTCAACTGAATCCCAATAGCAACAGTTGCACAGAGAGATATAAGCAAGCACACACCTTGGGAATATTGTTTTTACGTCAAGTGTTCTTTTGGCGATAGTCTCTGTGGGTCTCATCGCGTAATGTCAAGCGATCAGAAGGGAAAGATCAAATGTTTGTACGTGACTTGGAATCGGAAATCAGAAAGTTGTATGAGTTATTTAAAAGACCCGTGCCGATGAAACCATTGTCAGACGAATAGAAGAAAGAATATAGAAATGCAGTGGAATGTCAGATTTATAGAGGACTATTCGATGACAAACCATTACCCAGGTACGAAAGTGTCAGAGATCATGACCATTACACCGGTCTATTTAGGGGTACTGCTTACATTTAATCTGACTTGATGTTTCACGATGCAACATATTACCAGGTCTTCTTTATAATTTGTTGGGATACTGTTCTCATCTATTTATTAAAAATCTAGGCTTCAACGAAGGTGAAATTTCGTGCATTGCCAACAATGAAGAGAAATACATTTCGTTCACGAAAAAGATGGTAGAGGGTAAAAGACAAACAATGGAAAAAGAAGTTGCAATCATTTAGGATATACGTTTCTTGGTCAGTTACAAATTCTTACCTTCCAGTCTGGACAAACATTTGGAAAAGGATAAGTTCACATCGTGTCTCGAAATTGTCCAGACTCGGATAAATGGCTCTTGCGAAAAGGCGTCCATCCATATAAATATATGGACCACTTGGACCATTTGTAATTTGAAGAGTTGTCGCTAGCTTCCAATGAACAATTTTTTTCCATACGCTGCGACGCGCACATTTCGCACGAGAATTACGAGTATGCTCAAAAAGTGTGGAAACATGAAATCGATGAGAGGTTTTCACGATCCGTATTTGAAAACAGACGTCCTTCTCTTGGCAGACATGTTTGAAAATTTCCGAAATGTGTGTCGTATACATTACAATCTGGACCCCGCTTGGTACTTCACAGCTCCCAGACTGTTGAAATTGACGAAAGTGGGATTAGAGTTGTTATCCGACGTTGACATGCTTCTCATGTTCATAAAGGGATTCAAAGGTGACATATCCACTGTGTTTCTCAATTACGCCAAAGCCAACAATCGTTATCTGAGAAATTTCGTCGAGTCCGAGGAGTCTAGCAAATACATGATCTATTTAGACACAAATAATCTATACAGTTGGGCCTTATGTCGACCCTTGCGCACGGGACATTTCAAGTGGGTGACTAAACTGGAAGAGGTTGATAGTTGGAGACATTATCCGTGTGTATTGGAGATACATTTGGACTATGGTTTTAAACAATGAATGCCCCTTAGCTCCAGCGAATATAGAGATCGATGGTGTGGAAAAACTCATCACGTATCAACGAGACAAACGAAACAACATGGTCTGTTGCGAAAATCTGAACCTCTATCTCGATTCCAGTATTGTATTAATGAAAATACATCACATCATCCAATTCGACAAGGATTGAATGAAAAAATATATACATCACAACATGCGTTTGAGAGCTCAGGCCAAGACGGAATTCAAAAAAGATTTTTTCAAATCGATGAATAATTCTGTCTTCAGGAAAACCATGGAAAACTTGAGGAATTGAGCCGCCATTCCTCTCGTGGCATCGGCAGAGCGTGCTAGAAAAAAAGTCAAGGGCTTCTTTGGTCGTCGGTGCCGCACTGATCGTCAGTTCCGAATCAGTCTTGATTCCTTCTATCGCAAGAAAACTAGGTGATGGCGATACAAAGTGAGGACTGCAATTGTAGTGATGAGTGCGAGGGTATACGGGACATGATGGTGTAGGATTAAGGTCCGTTGGAAGGAGTTCTACTTTCTCTAAGGGGTTTCAGTTCTCTGTTTTTCATCTGTTCCTGATTTGCTATTACCAGTTTGAATAACTCAGTAGTCTCGGGTTTCAATTCGATATCTCCCATACATCTCACCATATCGCTCTCTTTTCTTTTTTTAATATTTTTTCTCTTACAAAAGTTGAACGGGGTATTTCCAATTCGGCAACAAATGCTCAATACGTTCTCGATCCTCAGTCGGGAGATTACTTGCCAAACTCCCAAAACACACGTTATCTAATATAGAGGATAAAATATATCTCTCAGAAACATATGATGCTCTTTTTCTTTTCGTTGGTTTTTCATTTCATCTGTTATTTGGTACATTTCTTTTAAAAGATTCGTTTCATTTATTTAATTTTTTTGTTGTTCTTTTATATATATAAAGAAAAAAATAAGAAAAATATATATTCCAAAAAAATAAAAAAAACATATAATTCGAAAAATAAGAAAAACATGTAAGAAGAATGAGAATAGTTGTTTTTTATTTTTCAAATAATTTGCTACTCATTCTTAAAAAAAACTCCATTTTTGCAGGGTCGTCATCGTCCCGCACGCTCTACCATCTCTCACAAACGACTCCTCAAATTGTCATGGCAGATCTCACGTAATGCCCGCAGTAAACCAAACCTTTCTCTTATTCCCATCCTGGTTTCCCCGTGTGAAACCATCACGTGAACGAGATAGATCTGCCATCGTTCTTTCGAACATATCTCCTGAAAACGTTTGGAGCTCTTCTTGTTGTTGTCTCTTGATCTTCATTTCGTTCCACCATAAATTAAATTGATTTCCATTTTTTTAATTGTTTAAAATTTTATGTAGTTTAATTTTGTTTTTATTTTTTATGGTTTAATGTTAAGTTCTTAATCTTTTTTCCAAGGAAGTTTGATGAGAACCCCCCAAAAAATCAATATTTTTATTTCTTATTTTTCGAAATATATATTTTCTATTTACGAAATATATATTTTTTCTATTTTATTTCGAAAACAAGCCAAACGGAAAATCGAAACCATTAAGTCATTAAATTCTTCTATTTCGATAAACACAAACAAAAAAGCTGTCCAGACACATGAAGATGGAATACGAGATGATATCACGGGTCATTGCATCCTGTAATCGCCTGTTGGTCATGCGAAGATGAAAGACGAGATGTCAACACGGGTCATTGCATCCAGTAATTGTCGTATGTTTAGAGAGATGTTGAGCTGAAAATCTATTAAATTTTTCATATGCGTCAATTGACGCAAACAAAAAATAAAACGTCGAAGTGACATACATTTTCCCCATTCAATTTTGACCATTTTTAAAAAAGAAAATCGAAATTCGAATCATACATTCACACCAAATTGGCCATTGTCGCTCAAAATACATGTCTTTTAACATATGTTGTTTTTCCCCATGGAGATTTCCCTGTTAATGTCGAAATCACTTGGAACGTTTTTGACAACTGTAATGTTACATGAATTGGAAAATGTCTATGGGATTTCCAAAGTAAAGGGTTGGCACATCTGTATCACAGACATTTAAAAATCAACACTGAAAACCCACTTACTGCATATTCAGCATGTGGATGCAAAATATATCATTACCTTGATTTTGTTATATCGAGTATAGTAATGACAGGGACATTCAGGTGCCTAAGAGAAGGAGAGCGCGAGATCAGAAAATTTTAAAAGATGAAGCATTTTAAAATGAAGCAATTATACACCGTCTTGCAATAATATGTGTAAGTAGTGTTTTTTCGATTATCTTGAATGGTGATACTGATGCCTTCCCTAAAGTTGCAACAATGTGAGCCACGGTATATCAAACATGTGTGCCTGGCAGTGTTCACTCAATGATGTTCCTATAGGACTGCGGTATATCAAACATGTGTGCCTGGCAGTGTTCAAACTGCCATGTGCCAAATGCACATTTTTGAAAAATATGGCACATAAATGTGAGCATTTGGCACAAAAATTCAAAATTGCGAACCTGGTACATTCTTGATTTTCGCATAAAAAACCCGATATATAATATTACATTTTCTCCTAGTAAAGCGAATAAATGATAAGTTAAATATATCAATATGAATGCCCACATCATTAATTACAAAAAGTAATCTCATTCAGCTATGTACACAATGGCCAGTCACTTTCCAGCTGTCCTTACAGGTGACCTTGGATTAAGAATTCGTGCATTGTTTTGTTTCTTCACCAGTGAACAATAGACCAAATTATCAATTGTCCTTAATTGTTGGTGATATGTTCCCCATTGACCAAAATCAAACATTAACACAGTAATAATAAAATGACAAAGGTTTCAATCCACAAGTCAATCAATTACCCTATAGATCATTGAGGTGCGAATTTCTATTTCAAAATGCACAACTGAAACATTGATGTTTTATTACTTTATATTCCATTTATGTTATATTTGATTTTATATAATTTTCTGCTTTTGATCTTTCTGAAATAAAATATAAAAAAATTGTTTTTATAGTTTTCCCACATAAAATACCCATGGCACAAAAAATCTCATTTTGCACAAAAAATTCCCATTTGGCACATTTAGCACAAAAAATATTCAGCTTTGGCACATTAAAATACTGAGCCAGCTTGAACATTGGTGGCCAGTCGACAGTCAGGAACGCCGGAAGCACAAAAAGACAAGGGGGACAAGTCTGGGTGAGGGCACATTCTTGTACTATAAGTCCAGAAAAGGCATGAACTGAACAGATGAAAACTGAAAAACTACGGAAATGTCGAATATAAACACATGAGAACAGAAAGAGAATTGAATAGACACATATTCTCTCTTTGCTGATCATAAAACCCTAAAATTAATATAACTTTTCATGATTTTAGTACGTTTTTTCTCAGTCAAGAGGATAGTTTGTGCCCCCATTGCCCACTTGGACAGCAAAACGATGCAGGTGCCACCGCTACCCCATGCACAAGCTCCCCTGTCGACAGTTGATTTGGCAGTATTTCAGTATACCTTGTGATATCACAGGCTTAACCCAACATGGTTATCCAAAAGATAAATTAATTCTTCGGACAAATTCCCAGATAATGTTACTAGCAATTTCTATGGCAATATCTTACGATCATTTGGGTAGTGTATTACTTGGAAATGACATGCAAATCTGGTTACTTTGTTTTCCATGAACAAGTTTATTTGAAACAACGAAAACTTCTCTTTGCTACTTTTGATTTTCATCCTGTCAAGTATAATATCCTGTAATCGCTTTCTCAGGAAACTGTTTTCAAACTGCACTGTTTGCGACCCCACCAAACAATATGATTTTCTCTCAAAATTTTCTGTCTGGTGCTCCTATTTGTTGTGGGCCGTGATGACTCATCCTAACCACTCATTACTTTACGCCACTGAAACAGGGAATACACATAAACTTTCTTGTTTCATAGGTACAACATGGACACAAGAGATTGTTTACTTGATATGTAATGATGTCAACATTGAAAAAGCAAAAGATGAAAATATTGAAAATAGATTTCCATATTTAGAATACCCAGTTCCGGGCATAGAGACAGTTGAGAGAGCACAGTCACCGCGCTTCATCAAGTCCCATTTGCCATATCATCTTCTGCCGAAGCAAATAGAGGAAAAAAAGCCAAAGGTAGGCCTATCTGTCTGTAAATTTTTCTCTTATTGTAATTGTATATCCACATGTATAACCAACAGTGAGTTAGATTATAAGTTATTGTGATGAATTAACTGTAACATGGTCTGAGGTTTGCAGCATGCAGCTTATGTTCAACCAAGATGCGACGTGTCGAGGTTGAACAATGCTTCGTGCCACAAACCTCAGACCATGTTACCGTCAATTCATCACAATAACATATATGTTCCTATAGGATCCTACCCACAGCCCAAAACCCACATTGTGATATGAACCAGGCGACTTGAATGAATAAGGTAATTTTAATGATAACAAATTTAGTAAATAAACTCCTCCACACACATACAAAAAACTGGACTTTTTGGAATTTGTTTCAAATCATTTATTATATCATAATCGTTTGCCCATAATCGATTTAACCCTTTCAGTTTCAGTCCCAGTCCCCTAAATGGAAGAATACCGTATACATTATTTACACCAAACTTGGGAAATCAAATGTATACAGCTGGGCAGGTTCAGTTATGATTTAACTCTGCAGGTAGTGCTGTATATTTATTTACTGAATGCCCTGTTTGTTGTTTATTATGCTGTCTTTTTATCAAAATCCAAGTTTGCCTTCGCGCAAAAATGTATGTGCAGAATATTAAGTGAAGGCCTTACAGATAAAAAATAATAAACTCTCAGATGTACTAGACTGTGCGAGAATGGGGTTGACAGGCCGGATGTGACGAATGCGAGGTCGAATTTGGCGGGAGTAGGAGCAAAAGGTGGACATGTTGGCAAGGTGCAATTGAGAAAGCTCTTGTGTAAATATGTATTCATCAAAATGTAAATAAATAAGATCATGTTCTAACCTGTTGGGAATCTTACACTTGGTGGCAGATGTGCAGGAGACGATGGTGGAAGAGGACTGAGTTTGCCAGAGGAGCAGGTAGAGCAGAGGGAAGTATTTTACTTTTGCATTTCACATTAATTCACCTAAATTCGATGCAGACAATTTCCATGCAAAATGATTTCTCACCACAAACGCTTGTCAGTATATAATGGTCATAACAGCATTCAATGTGATGATTGTCTAAACCGATAGTAATGGGGGATTCTCGTATGAACAATTTTCAGTGTTATTTGAAAGATAATGATAGTTTTGACTTTCATTTTAGCACTGTTAGAGGTGCAAAAGTACATGAATTAACATAACCTACCATTCATGTTTGAATACAGTGAGTAATACAGAGACTATTATAGTTAAAATTGCTTGTGGAATTAACAACTTTATAAAATTTGAACCACATGGTCAAGTTAAGTATTTAACTGATATTTCAGTTTTGGGAGAGCTTAAAGAATTGAAAAATAGAATTAAGGATGTTATTCCAACATGTTTAGTGGGGCTTGTAACAGTCCCTAGAGTATGGTTTATTGAATATAGGGACTGTGTGACCAGTAGCGCTTCAAAATATTTCAGCGAAGAATTAAATTCATTACAGATGAAATTAGATGATAAATTACTTCTTCTTAGCAGTAGAATTAAATTAGAGAATTCCAGTACTCAAAAATGTTGTTCTCACTGATGTCATACAGTGTCTTGGCACAATACTATAACTAAGACTTCTAAAAGGAGGCGTTGATGTACCAGAACAGTGGTTAGAAATTTTTTTCCAAACTGTACAATGGTTTATATGCTACTTCTGATTTAAAAAGAAAATGGCATTCTAAAATTAACAAGGCTGCAAGTCAGGAATTACAGTGTGCTGTTCCAATGGAATGCAAATGACAGACCTTCATTTAAAGAAACTGTAGCTTTTTCCAGTATGGACTGTGAAGGTGATCTAGCAGATACCAGAATTTGTGTAAAATCAAAGGGTGAGAAAGTGAAAACATGGAATTTCAAGAGACATCAGCAGGTAAATCTGCAGTAACTGTTAGCTAATGAAATTTTGTGTCAATGTCTGTGCCCTTGTTGGGCTAATTGTATCAATAATGTCAATTAAATGACCTATAGTTACCCCAGACATATTCCATGGGAACATTGATGAAGATTGGGACGATAGAATTAAAAACTTTTATGCATGAGCATCAACAAACGAACGGACTGATGAAATTAAATGATAATTTTTGGGGGTTAGTCTCAGATCTTAAGCCTTAAAAGTTTATTTGGAATTAGACAAAGCAGTGAAAAGTAATTGGACTCAACTTCAAGATTTTTTCAATGAAAGAATGCACCACAATGGTACAAATCCCAATTTTTTATAGTTAAGCAAGACATAAAGGAAGGTTTTATTGAATTAGGAAATTGTATCAGAGCGTTTTCTATGAAGACGTATCCACAACTGAATGCTGAATTGAGAGATGAACTAGCACAGGATCAATTTCTTCAAGGTGTAAACAATACAGAGCTAATACTAACGTTGAGACATACCTTAAACATTTATTTGGAATTAGACAAAGCAGTGAAAAGTAATTGGACTCAACTTCAAGATTTTTCAATGAAAGAATGCTCCACAGTGGTACAAATCCCAATTTTTTATAGTTAAGCAAGACATAGAGGAAGGTTTCCTTGCATTAGGAAATTGTATTAGAGTGTTTTCTATGAAGACGTATCCAAAACTGAATGCTTAATTGAGAGATGAACTAGCACAGGATCAATTTCTTTAAGGGTTAAACAATACAGATCTAATACTAACGTTGAGACATAAATTACTAAACACCCTTGATGGGACCATCCAAATAGCCATTGAGTGGCAGTCGGTAGAAAATGACCTTAAAATGACTATATGTCCCAAGTCCAGTGAACATGGACAATTAGTAGGGGCAACTAGTAATGTAGGCGAAACTTCTGAACTTTTAGATGTTATGAAGGAAATGATCAGGTTACTAAAAGATGAACAAAATGAAAGAAGGAATTATCATTTGGTCAGTCAAGAGGAATGGGTAGACGTCAACAAAACTAAGATAGAAAATGTTGGGGATGTGGAGAAATTGGGCACATTCAGCAAATATGTCCACGTGAATTATAATGTTGGGACTGTGGGAAAAAGGTCACTTACAGTCAGCATGTCACCTACTGAAGAAATCGGAAAATGAGTACTAACTGATGTGGCAGGTCACACTTCAGTTTCAACCCAGAAATACCCTGAAAATTTCTATTTAAACCACTTACAAATGGTGAAGCCTGTTCAACTATGGGACAACCAGTACATTGCATGGGCAAATAGATAATATTCACACTGAGTAGTTAGTAGACAGCGGGTCAGTGTTTACAATAATTCATAGGAGTTTATTTAAGGAAACTGAGAAAAATTATGGAAATTCTGCTTGTCTGAACCCTTTTGCAGGTACCGTGGTTTTTGCTGATGGCAATCAGCTGGATGGATAGAAGTTGTGATCAAAATTAATGGTGATCAATTTGTACACAGTGTGTTGGTTGTTAAAGACTTGGCTCATTCTTGGTTATTGGGAATTAACTTTTTACAGAAACACAAGGTCAAAGTTGACTTTAGTACAATGCAAATTCAAACAGGGGCAAGACATACCAGCTTGTTGACCATGAACAATACCAATACAACATGTATAGTGAAATTAAAAGAAACAGTGACCCTTCCATCTCGACCATTTCCTGGAAAATAAACTATATTGATTGTGATACTGCTTCAAAGTCATATATTGGGTTATTCAAACCCACACATAAACTAGATAAGAGGGAGGTAATTGTGGCATGTAGCATTACTTAACTTTCTGGTGCCTGTTTGAACCTTTGGCTTATGAAACTTTCAAATGATGATGTTATTTATTTATTTATTTAATTATTGGTGTTTAAGGTCACATATTTATGCACAATGGCTAATCATGACCATGACAGTTTTACAGGTGGAGGAAGCCGGAGTACCCAGAGAGAACCACCAAGCAACGGTGAGCAACTGTCAGCTTCCCAACATACTAACTCCACACAAGCAGGGATAGCATTGGTTGAAGGCAAGTGCACCATCAACGTGCAGTACACTTAGTACACAATGCCACCATGCCCTCACACAGGCAGTGGAGATGAAGTGTCTTGCCCAAGGACACAATGCGGTTGCTACAGGTGGAATTCGAACCGAGGACCTCTCGGCATGCAGCCTGCACCTCTACCTACTGAGCCACTGCACTCCCAAATGATAATGTTACATTATATAACAGCACAACAGCTGGTAGTCTGTGTACAATTGATGCTAATGATATTCTTGATGATGGTGGAACAGGCTTTCATGGAGCAGCAGATTTGCAGCCCCAGAAACCAATGTGCTGGCCGTAGATTGACTAGTGATATTCTGGAAGCAGCAGTTAGCAGCTTTGGGAACATGTCACCTGTGTTGGCAGTGATTAATGTGGACATAAATGAATATTTATCATTAATAGAACAACAACGGTTAAGAACTCTGGTTAATGAATTTAAAGATGTATTTTCTACAGGTCTTCAAAATCTTGGAAGAACAGGTATTTTGAAACATAGAATCAACACTGAAGGCAATCCAGCTATTAAACAACCTCCTCATCAACTCCCCATCTGTCAACCTCAGGAAGTGAAAGAAATATTAGATCAAATGATAGATAGTCAAGTTATTCATCCTTCGAGCACCCCTTGCCCACAGCAATTATTTTTGGTGAAAAAAGATGGATCTATCAGATTCTGTTTCGATTATAGGAAGCTCAATGAAATCACACGTAAAGATGCCCACCCAGTTCCCTGAATATATGACTCTCTTTATTCTCGGGGGCAAAATATTGTTCAACCTTGGAATTACGTAGTAGGTATTGGCAGGTTGAATTGGAAGAAAGTGATAAGGATTAAACTGCATTTGAAATGCCTTATGGACTTTTTGAGTTCAATGTTATGGCAATGGGCCTCACAGGGTTCCCTAGTACCTTACAGTGATTAATGGATGCTGTGCTTGCTGGACTTCAGTATGAGATTTTCCTTGTTCAACTCGATGATGTAATAATCTGTAGTGGTACATTTAGTCAACACTTAGATTGATTGAGAGAGACTTTTCAATGGTTCCGTAAGGCTGGTTTAAAAATGAATCCTAACAAATGCCATTTAGCCATGGAGAGTGTCACTTGTTTAGGTCATGTGTTTTCTAGATTAGAGATTAAAGTTTCCGTTGTGGAGAAGTGTCCTCCACCCTAAAATTGAAATGAATTGCAACATTTTATTACAAGTTATTACAAAAGCAAATTAAATTTAATTCGTCAGACGAATGCAATGATGCCTTTCTTAAATTAAAGAAACCTCTTATCAAGTCCCCAATATTAACATACCCACAAGGTGAAGGCACGTTTACAATGAACACTGATGCCAGTAATTGTTCTATTGGGGCCATACTTTTGCAGCTACAAAAAATGGTCAGGAGAAGGTATTGAATTATGCCAGTCAATCTTTATCAAAATCAGAAAAAAAACTATTGCATTACATGAAAGGAGTTGTTAGCGGTAGTTATGTTAATCAAGAAATTCAGACATTATTTGCTGGGAAGAAAATGCCTTATTAGAGCTGAGCACAAAGCATTAAACTAGCTTTGGAGTTTTTAAGAGCTGAATGGGCAGGTAGCTAGACGTCAAGCACAATTGGCAGAATATGACATGAAAATATCACACAAAGCAGGCAACCTACATAGTAATGCTGATTCATTGCCAAGGCCACCGATAGCAGTTACTTCCAATCTGTTAGCTATAAACTCTGTAGACTTTAACTCTTCAATTACAGAAGATGACATTAAAAGGGCATAAAAAATAAGATCTAGAAATTCAACAACATATAAAGTGGAAAAATGTTCATAATGAGAAACCTGACATATTAACAGGCAGCCTATCACCTTCCTTAAAAAGGTTATTTGACCAATGAAATTCACTGGAAGTTGTAAATGGTTTATTGTTTAGATTTTATAAAAATGAAAAAGAAGGAATACAACAATTGCATTGTCCACAATCTTTGAAAACAAAAATTTTGGAATCCCTCCACACTAGCTTTGGCGGGGGCCATTTGGGAGTGAAGAATCTGCAGACAAAAATTCAAGAGAGGTTTTATTGGGTTGGTTGGAGAGAAGATGTTAACATTTTCTGTACCAAGGGTTTTATTTTTGCAACCAAGAGTAATTCATTGAAGAGAAAATGAGCCCCATTAATCTGTAATAAAAGTAGATCACCATTACAAAAGATTGCTTTGAAATTTTAGGACCATTTCCTCAAACAAAACAAGGGCACAAGTATATTCTTGTGATTTCTGATTATTTCACTAAATGGACAGAGGCATTTCCATTAAAAAAACCCATAGGGCTGGTGTTATTGCTGAAAAATTAGTAAATTGGTATTCATTTGTAGGTATGGTGTGTCGAATATAATTCACAGTGGTCAAGGTAAAGAGTTTGAGTCACATTTGTTGAAAGAAATAAATCGACTCATGGGTATACGCAAAACCAGAACAATACCATATCACCCACAATCATATGGCCAAGTTGAACAGTTCAATAGAACACTGTTGAATATGTTAAGTAAACATGTATCGGGAATCAAGGATAATGGGATCTTAAAAATTCCCCATGTCATGTTTGCTTATAGAAGTAGTGTTCATGATACAACAGAATTTACTCCTCTGTTTAGTTTAAACAATATTTATTCAATGAAAATGCTTTGTACACCAAAAAAGTAACAGTATATAAAGTGAACATCAAAAATATAACATTTACTAATGAAAGACCATAGATACGTAATGGGGAATCTGACAGAATGCTAGAAGCTTATGTTAGTCATCTCCCTAGCGAGGTTGGGATACGAGGACTGAAATCAACAACCTCAAATGAGATGATGGAAATCCACCTCTGATCACTACAAATAAACTGGAAATAAATAATTTATTATCTCCCAAAATGATTATAAAAAAAAGATCAAGCAAGATAAAACAAGATTAAGGAACAAAAGAAATGTTTGGCAAAAATCAGATTAAATGGATGAACTGTTAACAGATAAAGAACATTGTACCTAGCTGATACCTATAGATTACTTTCCGGGTGTGAATTCTGTCTCCCTTGAGTGTTCAGATGAGTTGTTTTTTGCCAAATTCTGTATTTTGGTGTCAAATGAAATATTTTAGTTTTAGTGGCATCATTGGCCCCCAACAGCGTGAACACTTCTCACCATGCAAGTAACTATTATTATGGCTCATAATATCATGTTTGGTACAGAGATTTTGTATTGAAAGGATTCATAAGGAAATACATTCGTTATCTGAGTAGATTACAGTATATATAGAAAACTAGTGCACTCTTTGACTGTCACTTGGGGTGTACATGTTTTCAAACCAGTGTAAATTTCCACGCACCTGGAATAAACTGAGCTAACTAATAATATGAGACTAGAAGCTCAGATGACCTTAGAATCGTGGGTTGTTTTTCTCTTCACTTATTGAGACCACGTTTATTTGCCTAGGTTGTTATGCTGAAAATAATAAAACATGTGTGCACAAAAGATGGTACAACTGCAATGATACAGGATACATCGCATGACAAGCAAACTCTCTGAATTAAATTATAACAATTTAAATTAATTATTTCTCACTTTATCAGAGTATGAATGTTGGATGGGTGAATGGTGTATGAGATGCATACACTTCACACAGAACCTAACATGGCCATCCTACATTCACACTCTAGTAAAGCGACAGATACAATATGCTGCCGCAGACTGCTCTCTTTCCACAGGTGGGCAATATTTCCATGGACTCAATAATATTAGATTCCAAATACTAATAGGAATAATAATCAAAAATTTATTCAATGAAACACCGGGTACAACCCACTGCTTCATGAATTAAAATTTTGCTGATAATGATTTTTATTACCTGGTAAGTGCATGCATGGCCATTACTGCCCTGTGGATTCCGAGCAGTCCAGGACTATAGAACTGTAATTCATTTCAATTTTTATATGAACATTATCAAACGCATTAATCCAAGTCATTCTGAATCCCGTCATCACTTTTATTTTAGATAATCTATGTTGCCAGAAACCCAAAGGATGTATGTGTGTCTTGCCACCATTTCCATAAAGGCATAAAAGACTTGGATTACAAAGGGAATTTCAGTGATTCATTTAACAGATTTTTAAATGACGAAAGTGAGTATCTTGAAAATCATTTCTGACATTTTCATTTTTATTGAAGTGTGCTAACAAAAACGTAGACAACAGTTTCACTGCTCGGATTCGAGTACGATCTTTATCCTCGAGTGGGGTACATGGAGGATTATTTCATGAGGCATTAATCCACGTGGCCCACCAGAGGATAAAATCATACCCGAATCCGAGCAGTGAACTTTTGTATTTATTCATGTTCTCCTTATTTGTTTTTCCAAAACAACCCTTTATATAATTGATTCTGTGGTTACTTTCAAAACATGTCTAAAAAAATAGCCCATTGTCGCTGAGAGTGGAATACGATTCTGGGAGTGGAATACCATTTTCAGTGATTGTAAGTGGGAATACGATTTGTTTTTGGGGAAGAATAACAAATGAAAATAAAATAAAGTGAAATATTATTTATTCCAATGTGAAATCATAAAAAATGAACGAATTGGTATGTCGTGTTAGTTTGCCGGAGAGGATCTAGGAATAAGCATGTCTCCTGCTTGTTCAGTGGAATCGTGCACATATTTAGCTTTATTCTCTAAAACTGTTGAGTCATATTTTGTAACAAGCATGTGTGTATTTACAAGATTCGAACTGGTTCAGACAAGTCCTCTCTTGACTCAAAAAAGTGCTCTGCTGGTGAACACTTGAAAAATGAATGAAATGGTATGTCGTGTTAGTTTGCCAGAGAGGATCTTAGAATAAGCTTCTTTTCACAGTTTTTCCGGCCAGGAACATGATACGTCATGACGTCATTGAATAGGATGGCTGTTCAGTAAATGTGTGTGGTAGACAATCTATCCTGAGGCTGCACGTTGGAAATATTGATCAGTCTACCCCAGTTAATGAATCTGAACTCTTCTAATTGCTGCCATTGAACTGGCATGAAATATATCATCAGGGTTCAAAGGGTTAACTTCATTCTCAAAAACTATTGAGTCACATGTTGTCACAAGCATGTGTGTATTTACAAGATTCGAACTGGCTCAAACAAGTCCGCTCGTGACTCAAAAAGTGTTCTGCTGGTGAACACCAGACAGAATGTGGATATTTTTTAAATGAAATAATCTGTTTTTGACATTTTACCCCAACGATTATTAGTGGTTATATTAGATTAAACTTATTTTATTTGTTATAATTATCAAAAAGGATTGGACGACAAATGCCCAACACTTAGATTATATCATCCTTTCCTTAAAACACAGTTGAAAAATTACAAAGTATGCTTATATGTTTAAAAACAGTTAAAAGTATGTGTGTATAATGGCGAAGCAAATGTATATATATTTCGAAACAATGTTGTGTATATACACGGCTCGGAACAAAGCTGATGGCTGATCAACTTTGAAAGACTCAGAACGGAAGAGTGAGATGGGACAGAGAGGAAAATAAAATGCCATTGCCGGTTCAGATTTGCAAATCTATACGGGCGATACTTTTGTTCAAAACCACCGCGACTCCGACGGAGTCCCATGCCACTGCTGTATTCAGGAATTACAGGACAGACATGCGGAAAATAGCACGCTATTTGTGAAGTACACACAGGTGGCTATTGATTTTATAAGTCAACAGCTCAGGAGAACGCTATTTTAACCCTCTACCCAACGTAACGGCCTAAAGCGATCAGCGCTTTTCACAGGAATTTCCATTCAATTTTTTTATTTTTTCAATTTCTTGTCTCAAAAAACACAACCCACGACTTCTCGCCGGAGCTAGCTCGATGAGCTCAAACCGACGAGGGGTCTCGGGTCATTTTCTTGAGGCAAGAGTTGAAAAAGCCTAGTTGTTCAATAATTTCTGCCAGTGTTATCTCCTATCCGCGTTGGACAGAGGATTTAGACTTGTTCGCTGGACCAGAGGTCCAGTCTTAAAAACGCTTCGTTGCTTTAATGAATTTTTGTACAGTGCGAAAAAGTGATTGTTGACGATGTCCGGTAGGTTGGGGATGCCATAAAGAAGATCATTGGCCGATCTAATTTTTAGATGGGCAAGATTTCTTCGTGGGACTTGTCTTTCATCTGCACAGTTACTACAGTCGAAGAGGTAGTGGTTAGCGTCTTCAGACTCTTAACCACGTATAGACAGTTTTGTGGATGTGGTTAGCGAATGTACCAAAGCGTACAGCGCTGCAGGAGTTCCACAGCCTGCAATGTATTATATTGACCGCCCTGCCGCCGCTGTTAAAGTGCTTAGGTGGTCCGCACACGCCTCTATTGAAGTATTTAACAAAATTATTCAGTGAACTCTCCTGTCTAACTTCTATGGGTAGTACAGTCCATTCCAAGATACATGAGGGTATTAATGAACGTTTAAATACTTCCGCATGGGTGCAGGGCAACTGGAAGTTGGAGCGTGAGCAAGTGCTATATTGGGAGATATCATCAAACGTTCTAGGAAATAAGTCAAAGAGATACGTGGGGGCCTGGTTGTTCACAAGTTTGAAAAAAATAAATCATATTGTGGAGATGGCGTCTCTGTCTGAGGGTTTCTCAACCAAGTTCCACCAGTAGAGCAGATATCGGAGTAGATCTCGTGAGACCGGTTATTATTCTAGCTGCATCCACATGGATTCTATCCAATTTGGAAAGTAAGTAGTCTGGTGCACCGGCCCATACAACATCAGCCTATTCTAAGATAGGGAGTATGAATGACTTGTACAGAGTTTCCAGGCTTTTTCTACTAAGGGCATACTTAAGTTTTCTTTTGAGAAAGTCTGCAGTTAGCCTTTTTACATACTCTATTAATTAATTTGGGTGTGCCAGTTTAGGTCTCCCTGTAAGGACAAACCGAGATGGGTATGTGACATTGTGAGTTCAAGTGGTTCCTCACCGAACATTACAACATTGCGTAGGTTAATAAAACGATTTCGGTTTTTGAGGGGTTAAAAGTGACTAGCCATGTACTTGCCCATTCGAAGATGAACCTAATGTTTTCATTAGACTTTGCCGCAATGTCATTTAGTTCGTATCCATTTTCTATTACACTGGTATCGTCTGCAAATAACCTATACACACCAAGAGAGTCTAAGTTTTCGGAAATGTCATTTATGCATGTAAGAAAAAGAAACGGTCCCAGTACAGATCCCTGCGGAAGAGCACTATTAATCGGTAGGTACTGTGAAAGAACTGAGTTAACAGTTACCCTTTGTTTACGATCGGCCAAACAGTTGCTGGTCCACTCGATGAGTGGTCCAGATATACCATATTGATATAATTGAACCAATGGCTTGCATATTGTAGTTTTCGTTTCTTTGAGCATACAGTTGTTGATACCGTCGGGGTCAGTTGCTTTTTTGTTTGTAGGTTTCCGAGGTTCTTAATCACTTCGTCGTCAGAGAAGACGATCTCCGACAGGTTCTCTGAGCACTTAGGTCTGAAATCAGGTAAGCTGTGCCCAACATCATTTATTTTACTATTTGATAAAAATGAATGTTTTGTTGAGTAAGTTGGCTTTCTCAACGTCGGCTGTTACCGTAAGTATGCCGCCGGCACCTTCTTTGTGATTTAGAAAGGGGACAGGGGGTTTACTGTCGAAATTGTTCAGTAAACTGTTTAACTGTATGCCAGAAAGCTTTGGGGCTTCTACCCACCGAAAGTGAAGTGTCTAGCTTTGAATAAAAAATAGATTTAGCCTTCTTTTTCAAGTTATTTACCTTTTGTCGGGTATGTCTATATTTTTTGATTATTTGTGGGTTTCGGTATTTCTGAGCTCGTTTCCGAAGACGATCTCTGTGACGAATTTCGCGGCGAAGAAGTGAGTCGAACCGTGGTTTGTCAGAATGACGGTTTGCTACCCTATGAGAAGGAATACATTCTTTGGCAATATCAAAAAAGTGGATTACAAATTTATGGTAGGATGTATCAAGCGCCGTAGCAGATGAAATGAAGGTCAAGTTAGTTTAAACATATTTTACTTGAAAAACGATAAATGTAAAAGGGACTGGAGAAAAGCTATTTCAGATTATTTAAACTCCTCTCCCAAGAATAAAATAATACATTTTTTGGATATAATTTTGTTTCCCCAAACTGCCCATTATCCCACTGGGTAGATAGGGTTTTAAATGTGGCTGATATCACGCCGATCTCGGCATTTTCACATCGGCTTTCGACCTTCAGTCTGAGTCTAAAGACTCGGATTGATATCTCGGCCGATTTAAACTTAACCAAGTAATAACCTCTAAGTATTTTGGCAACAAAAACAGATTTCTACATAAAATTAAATATAGGGGCACAGTAATCAAGACAAAGAATACAGAACATTAACCACCACCAGGATATACCAAGATCGTAACTAGCGGGATCCATTCGCCCGTAGTTCCTCCGAATCTCAACCCTAAACAAAATAGAGCCTTGGATACGGTCCACCCCTCTCGCCGGTTGGGACTTTATGAGCTCGGGTCCAACGTCCCCTTGTTATGCACAAACGTAGCGACAGGATCGTTCGACACTGAGTTCGCCAATCTCCGCGGAACTCAAACCACCACCGTTGTCGAGTCCTCTGTTTCGAGAATGAGTACCGAGAGGTTCTCTCGAAAGGTCTTCATTTTCGCTATAGGATATATTCCAAAGGGCGTGATCATAGGGATCATAGGGTGGTTCGGGAAGCATTTCGAATAACAGCAATGGGGGTCAACGGTCCGCCTCACATACCCCACCCAGTGCGGCATTCTAATTGATATCATTATCGGTTTCAAACAGAAAGGAGTATGATTCCAAGACCAGGGATGCAATATTATCGACAAGTTCACCCGGGTGCAAAGGTCGATGGCAAGCTACCGATACGCCGGCTGATATTGGAGAACTGGACTATTTAGTGAGAGACACCTGCCAAAGCGGCACACTTTTCGAAGCCTCAGAAAGTTGCCCCTCAGACACATTCTCGCCACGACGGAAGCCAGTCCCAATACATCCACATGAGGCTTAGTATGTTCACCGAAGCATGCTGCAGCGTTTTAGTGCCGGAGACACGCATGACCACAGACAGTATCTATGTGAGAATGGCTGCACTTCACAAACTCGTCCAGCCTATTTTGTGTCAATATGGCGTGCCGATGTGGCTTGACATGTGCTTAGAATGACAACTGAGGCTTAATGGCAAGATAAGGGGGGAACTATCTACATGCTTCAGGATCAGGCCGCCTACTTTCGAAAGCCGGAGTATTTGTGGCGCCAAGAAAAAGATAGCGGTGGCGGTGGATTCCGTGGAAACCATTTCTCCATATTCCTGTCCATCAGAGCGATAAACTCTTTCGATTTAGACAACCCCGACGCGCCGCCTCGCTAAAGAAATGTGGTAAAGGGAGTCAAGGCGCGGACCATATACCATAGCTTCTTCCGTTAGATCGGACCGAACAAATGGACGCCTGAGAGAATGGGCCAGGAGTGTATCCCTCGCTCATCAACTGGGACGAGGTCTGCACTGTCCCTATTCCGGTGCCTTAAACCAACCCATGCTATAGCAGAAGGAGGGGGCAGGTCGTATGGTATGGGGATCACGGTCAACCACTACCCATAATCATTGAGATGCCCAAAGACTGACTGAGGGTCTGTGACCAGAGGATGCGCAAGTCTCTACCCAAATACCTCGGGTGACAGCCAGTCGACGTGATCCGTACTTGTGCGGCAGACTTCACGAAGTTGCTATTTCCGAGACACAAAGCACTCTTCCCAGAATCACCGGTTACATTCCCGTACCACCCCAGACAGCCCCTTGACAGAACATTGTGGTCACGATTCCCCGTGGAGATTACGGAAAGTGAAGCAGTGCTTGTTTACTGTGGTAAACAAGCTTTGTTTCCTGGAACATAGGACCCGGCCTCCAGTGCCTGAGGTTGAGGTCCTCTAAAATGGACAACATGGGTTTAAACGTTTGGCTGGACTTGACTTTACCTCTATCTTGCGGTCACGATTAGTGCAGAAGTATGTGACCTTAAACATCAATAATTAATTGTGGTCACGATCCCCGGACCACGTGTCAATGGTGAGAGGGGCCAGGACATCCTGGTCTTGAACGACTTTATTGCTATGATCTAACCCTCGTCATCGAGGTGGTCAACAGAAATATATATGGCGTGGATTGCCGCCTTTGCTATGGCCAGACAGTTCATTCCCGCCATGGAGTCACAATCGAACGCCACAGAAGGTCTGGATAATCGACGACGATCTCGGGCGGCCCAACCTGGTCTACCTTGCTATACCAAGCGTAGACTATTTGGATCAGTGGAGCGGACAAGGGTAAGGCAACCCACCGAGAACGAGCTTAGGAAGGTCGTCCTAAAAAGAGCAGTGCGGCGTAAACGCAAAATAACAGATGCCAGTTCCAGGTTAAGGCAGTTGATACCATTCACCTCGGACCTATACGATACATTGCACCAAGTTAGAAGTAACTAAGAACTAATTAGAGATACTCCAATCCGGCATATGAGCAACAATGGCTGGCTTGTACCAGGAGATATGAGGGAAATAGTTCCCGTATCCAGCAAAATCTGACCTGATAATATTCGATGACTTAAGCAAGCCTTTCGATACCGTGCCACACAGGAAGATGTTGCATAGGCTAGAAAGCTACGCAATTTCTGGAAACACATTGGTGGATAACACCTTTCCTAACACAGAGACGCCAAAGAGTGGTTGTATCGGAGAATCCTCGTCATCATGAACAATCGAATCCGGGGTGCCCAAGTGAACTGGACACGAGCTACTACTATTCTGTGCCATATATACGACTTGCCCCATCGTGTAACATCACAAGTAAGACTTTTCGCTGATGACTGCCTGTTGTACAGACCGGTTAAATCTACAGAAGACCAAGTGCAACTACAGCAGGACTTACAATCAGGAGCAGTGGGCCAGTGACTGATGGATGCACTTAAATTTATCAAATTGCTACCCCATGACCATCATCGGAAGCAAGACATTCTTGATGAAGCGAAGAACAATCCATACTCTACAGTTATCATTAGTAATAACCCAAATTGGTCAATCACTGTCAGTAATTTAACAAACGGATCAAAAGTAATTATTGGTTTTATTCGACGCAATCTTAACCCTTTACCCAACTAATTTAGAAATTGAGCAGTAGAAAAAGTATTACAATTTAAAAAAAAATCAGATCTTTTCACCCCTCACTAGAACGAGTTTGTCAAGCTTGCTCCAATGAGGGGTCACTTGGTATGGTTTTGTTGAAAATTTGTGAAAAATGTTAGAAAATGATATTATGTGTGTTGGATAAAGGGTGAAATACTGCTATAAAGAACTAAAAACTTGCATAACACTCATCATATCCATATTAAACTTACCAGTACAATATGACCCTCACAATTAAAAGGGCATCAACTATCTTGAAAAAATCCAGCGCCGCGCATCCTGTCAATGACTATGATAGGAGAATATGAAGGCCAAAACGACCCTCTTTTGCAGGACCCTCGCAAACAGTGAGGCGCCCCTCAAAAACAGTGAGGAGTCCCATACAAACAGTGTGGGGGACAGTGAAGATTCCCTCCCAAATGATTCTTTCCATCCTCATACAAGAAAATCCGATACTTCAAACATAGTGAATTTCATGGACTGAGGTGGGGATGAGGTAAACTAACCACACACTCTCTCTCTCTCTCTCTCTCTCCCTCTCTCTCTCTCTCTCTCACAGCAATCCCATGATTCATCATTTCATCATAACACTTTTAAATACAAGGTTGTTGGTGGACTTGTGCCAGTTGTCAATTTACATCAGCGCTGTTGAGATATGTCTGTGGTTACAGATTCTCTTTTTCGTTGTATGTGCCTGTGTGCTACATGCGTTGTGTGCACATTGTGCATTTGCACATTAGCACACACTGGCACATCCAACATGTGTCGATGTGCAGTATGTGATATGTACACATTGCAACACAGTGTGCACTATCACACAGACACATTCCATCAACCGTCACACTGACGTTCCGTGGAATCCCTTTCTAATTTCAAGCTGTACTTCTAGAATTCCTTTAAAAGCGTATGTGTCTATGTGCTGCAGGTGATGTTGCGCATATTGTGCATAAACATATATCGGCCCATCCAGCATGTGTTCATGTGCAGTATTTGATGTGTACATATTATGACACGTTCCGTGGAATCCCATTCTGACTGTTCTTCTAGAATCCCTTTATCATCGTATGAGTCTATGCGCTGCATGGGATGTGAGCACAATGTGCATAAGCACACAAGCACATATTGGCACATCTAGCATTGTTCCAACTAGGGGTCATAACCTATGTTTTTGAGAGAAAAAAAGAAAAAATAATGAAAATTAATTGGCAATTTTTGAGAATAACGCTGGCCGGTTTTGGCCGTTACATTGGGTAAAGGGTTAAATAGAGAACTCATCATTTTGACCACAAATGTTTAAATTATGTTGGTATTTTTAGTGGGCTACAGTCCGTGGTGGAAACATGTTCTTGTATTTTGGGAGCACAGACATGATGACAATATTTTGTTCCTGAAATATGAAGATATGAAAAAGGTAAATTTTCTTCATCTGTTTTGAAATTTTACTCACCAAAATGTTTCGATTATGTTTCACTATTTTGCTAATTCCCTTCTTGCTGTACTATAGCTAGAAAAATCCTCCTACCCTATTCCCCTATAGAGACGAAACACAACAGAATTGTTACTATGTCCCCCTTATCATTGATAGTTGCAATATTTATTTAAAAAACTTTGTTCTCGGTTACAGCCTATGGCTCATCATGGAAAGGAAATGGACGCGCTCTACGCACTCGTTCCATTGGTTATGGTCTAGGAAGAAAAGGATCTGAAAACAAAATAATTATTTACCGAGTGGACTGATCCGAAAATAAGGAAACACGACTCAATTCACCCTCCGAAATGTCCTTGGTTTATTCGGGGTTAATATGCCCCAAATGTTTCCTCAAATGCATGGGCAGTTTCCCGGGACCAATCGTGGTTCGATCCAGTGTATGAAACTCTTTTCAGATTTCAGTCCCAAAAGACAGCATATAACGCAAAGTTCTTCCATCTCAGAGATTTAGTTACGATTGTCGATTGCAGAAAGTATGAAATGAATATCTAAAAATAGATTTTTTTTTTTGCCGTAGCCTTCTGGTTGAAGCTTTCAAATGAAGCCGTCTGGTTGCCACATCAGTACTCTTTAGAAGGGAAAATACAATTAGCAAGTTTATCCAACAACAAGGACGTATTTCCCCAAATGGAAGTAAAAAGTCTGGACAAAATACAAATCTGTATTGAGGGCAGCAACCACTGATGGTGCGATCATTCGATTCGGAAAGATAACGATCTTTACCTGCGCTCAGTTGCCATCGATTGTTACACATATTGAAGTGACCATTGTTAATAACAGTACTTAAATGATAAATGAATCACTAGATCAACGAAATAAATTAGACTAGGTCATTTTTGTCCTGATGATATTTCTTATAGATTTACCCTGAGTTAAACCCGAAAGAATAAAACAAAGAAACACACCACCGAAGCTCTACTATAAACTTCAGCGGTTATAGTACAAGAAGAAGAACGAACGAGAATTACGTCATGCATAGCGCAAGAACGCAATACCATGCATAAAAAATCAATTCATAGACACTGAATGATTGCCTAAATACAGGCGGACAAGTCGAGGTTGGCAGGAATATTATAAGCTAAATTGGTTAATATCACCAATTTGGTTTCCGATATGGTATATTGAAGTCTCGACCTCACTGTTCAGAAGTCTCGACCTCGCTTCTGTATGACCGATTGACGTGATGTCGAATTCAATACACCATCTCGGAAACCCACATGTAATAACATACTACTCAAAGTTTGCTAAGCACCAACTATTTGACACATCATTGTGAAATTTGCTTTTAATATATTTGCGATAATGTTGGTGGATAAGCACAAGCAGCTCTCCATTACCGTAGTGTGGCTATCGATTAACTCTCCGCGGAAAACGGGAATCCCAGTTAGTCCAAATGTATAGCATGCTTCTTGCTTTTCGTACAATCAGTGAAGTGTGTAGATTTTCAAGGCAAAATGTTACACACGCGGAATAGAAAAAAAATCCAGTTCCAGTGTTTGATCTGGTCGATCTGGTATCATCATCTCGATGGAATAAGACAACTCTCTTCAACTGACTGTCGTAATAATCTGTGTATACCACCAACAATATTCACAGTGACTCATTACAGTCCATCCTGTGCCGCTAACCTGTATTATTAATCACCATTATATACATTGTACTAACTGTAAGTCATATCGATTCAACTGAAATCAGTTGGGACATTATAGCCAGTGGGAGTGTCAGAAAAGGTTTCGCGGCTAGGCACGTATGGGAGAAGATTTCCACGAAGGGGACAAACCCGCAAGTGGACTTTTAGGATCATAGCATCATAACATTACATCCAGATACAGTAGACATTTACTCGATACCATAACCCCCCGAACCGTCATTTCCTGGAATGGTATCGCCTTTGCTTATACTTACAGTGAGATTGGTCGGCCCAATATCAATATCCAGGGAGGATAAAATAAAACTGCAGACTGCAGTTATTATTTTATCATCAGTGCCCCTTGTATAGATCCCTTATAATAAGACAAAAATTGGACGAAATTATGCCTCGGACCGAAAGATCGGTCTTACGAGTTCAAATGGTTAAGGCGCGAGCAATCATAGGAGATTTGTTTGTGGGTTTTTTCTGAGGTCGGAGCGGGGGTGGGATGCTCTCCGCTCAGAAAAAATGAATTATGCTTCAAATGAAACCTTCTGGCGACTTTTAGGGGTAAATGTACACTTTCTTTTCGGAAAATCAAAAATCTCGCGCCACTTCACCTTCGACGTCCTAGAAAGAAAAGAGGGGTAAGGAAACAGAGAGTATGTTAGTGAGTATGTGTGTTTGGGAGCGAGAAGAAGTTTGGAGATCTGTCGTTCCGATGTTGTAAGAACTTAGACAACAGTGTTTGCGTCGCTTAAAGGATTTCATTTGCTTTCGCCCCGTACTCACAAAGAAGATAATGAGTTTGTCTTACCAATTTTGTGAGGATTTGTTTACCATTGTTTGTCCCTGAGAACAGAAGATAAAAACGAATCCCCACAACGTCGGTTAAGACTAAGAGTATGTTTGTCTCTTTAAGGTACAAAAAATACGCGATGGCATAGACATTTCCCACTGAAACGTTTTTGTCTTGTAATATGCTGCTGAAATATTGTTTTCTTAAAAATATGTAATTATTGAACCTTAATGAGTTTCAAACATGATAAAAACGCACAAATTTGATTTGAACTAAGTCTTGGGCTTAGGAGGTGCTTAAACTGACTGGCAATTATTGATGTTATTCATTGGCGGTTGTTCAACTGGATGGATTTCAAAATCGTCCAAAGACTGGCCAGGAAGGTTAAAATTTGTGCGACTGGTGTATCAGCATTATGCTTTATATCCCGTAGCACGTATTTCGAAAGGATTTTGACTTTAAGCCACATACTGCTTCCTACAGCTACAGCGTTTACAAGTGATAAGGTAAATGCTATTGGGTGAAACACAATGGAAGGAGTTTCAGATCTGATAATGTTTTTTCGTTTGTTTAGAGGAAACTTCCTCTTGCTGATCATGCATAAAAGTATGCAGTCTACAACGAGGCTGTTTGCAATTCAATACTACCCCACGATAATTCTGCAACGGTCTGTTGTGTTTAATTTTCAGTGCTTCGAAATCAGTAGTTTTTGCAAGACTTTCCAGCTTTTTCAGAGTTTGAGATTTCAGGCTACGCAAAAAGCAAAGTGCGTACCCCCTCGATCTGTGGGCGCCAAATAGTGTAGAACAAGCCTAGCTGAAATTACCTTATAACTCGAAATGTGGTGGAAACGAATGAGCTATAATTTGATGATATCCTTAAATGTTTGTGGTAGAGGAAATAATTTTGAGTGCTACAATTGATGTGAATCAGTTGATTTAAAATGCACATGATTATAAATCACCGAGTGCCTGGAATCTGTTTCCTTTACACACAGTCACAGCGAGAAAATCAACAGGCACTTCACTGATGGTATCTTTCAATATAATGTTTCGATCAAGATTGTTTAAAATTTCGGAACATTCATCAAAAGTTTCTTTTGAATGTTCCCAAATGATAAAAATGTCCTCTAAATATTTCAGATATGCGAGAGGATGGTTTGTTCATTTGCTTAAGTCATTTTTTTCCCAAGGGAAAAGACAATTATCAAGTTTATCTTACAACAATGACGTATTTCCCCAATGGAAATCAAAATTTTCTTTTGAATGTTCCCAAATGATAAAAACGTCATCTAAATATTTGAGATTTGAGATATGCGAGAGGATGGTTTGTTCATTTGCTTAAGGCATTTTTCTCCAAAGGGAAAAGACAATTATCAAGTTTATCGTGCAACAAGGACGTATTTCCTTAATTGGAGTAAAAACGTCTAGACAAAATCCAAATCTGTAATGAGGGCAGCAACCAACAATGATGCGATCATTCTATTCCGAAAGATAACGATGTTTACCTGTGCTCAATTGCCATCGATTGTTACACATATCGAAGCGACCGTTTTTAATAAAAGTAATTAAATGATAAATAAATCACCAGCTCGAGGAAATAAATTATACTAGACTATCTTTGTCCTGATGCTATTTCTTATAGACTCACCATGCGTTAAACTTGAAAGAATAAAACAAAAAAAAAAAAAAAAAAAAAACACCGCCGAAACACTACTATACTACTCAAAGTTGGCTAAGCACCATGTACATGCAACTACCTGTTTTACGTTTTAGTTGAAATATTGTAATGAGTAGGTATAAAAGGAGAGTCCACGACCACTTTGTACATGTACGTGTACACGGTGCATTCACCAATGTGGAATTCAGTGTTAAATCGCAGGCTTGTTCACAAAAATGTACAGTGGTCTTGAATCCCCCATGTTTTTTCGTGACTCCTAGATCGCACTTTTAACGTTCAAATACTCGTGGTGAACGTTGAATGTCACACGTTTTTTTAAAAAAAGGTGAAATTGTACATCTTCACTTTGTCTTTTACTTTAAAAATTTTTGTCGACGTTCCCATCACAGATGAGACCATCAATCCATCGTTGGTGAACGCGAGCAAAAAATTCTAGGCTAACATCAAAAAACGGTTTGAGAATTCTAGACCAGTGGTCCAGAATCCGCAATTGTTTTGAGGCGGTGGGTTTTTCCCATTTATGACGTCATTAGGGGAATTCCCCACTATGGGAATTCCCAAACTCAGCTAATCGACCGATCGGATCGATCGATTCTCCGCCAATTGACCGATCGGATTGCTCGATTCTCATAAACTCGATCATACGGAGTTATCTCCCCTCGTCGTGGGGTGGGGGAATATCCTAGGAAATAAATAAAAGTGATGGATATATATAGGAGAGAAAAAAAATATATAAATAATAGTTATTTAGAAAATTAAATATATCAAATCGAATAGAGAATAAAAAAATACGTAAATCATGTGCGCTTCCCAGACTATTAGAGCGAGGATTCTTTTAAACATGCTGATGAGAGCATACGCAATCTGCGTGAATGATGAACTACGTTCCATCTTGTTAGAACGATGCGTCGGATGTCGGGATCATCTAGACTTCGATCACGAGAATCATTCGTGTCTGACGATGGAAAGGGAAGATATGGTCGTCATGTATTTCGAACCGGCGTTCGAACGCATTAGATTCGACGATGTGATCACGTTTTGGAAGAGATTAGTCTTCTGTAAGAATCAAGACAAGCCTACAGTTTCGGAAGAACTGAAATTGGCGCGTAGAAGTCTGACTTTAGAAGACAAGGGATGCATCAAGAAATTATTGCTGAATGAAGCATACATCTAAGTTTTTTTCGTTGATATAAAATAAGGGAGAATAGAAAATAAAAATAAATACACACATAAACTTTTTTATTTAATATTAGAAAGAAAAAAAAATACAAAAATGAGAACCAGAAATAAATTGTATCCGACGTTAGTGGACGACGAGGACGAGAAGCCGATCGACGTTTCGCCGACGGCGCCGTCGCTAGAAGAAAGAGAAAGAGGAGAGAGGTATTGCATCGATCAAATCAATAGAATCCAAGAGTATCTAATTCGAGAGAGAGATTCTCGTCGTTCCCTCAAGAAGAAGTATTCGCGTTTCGTGACAGTTGTCAACGTGATCGACACGACACTCATCATGATTTCCCTGTGTTTACACGCGGCTGGCATCGGATTTTTGTCGACCGCGGTCGGCATTCCAATCGGGTTGACCGTAGAAGGAGTGGCTCTCGCCGCCGGATTGTTTAGCACGCTCGGAAACTTTTTGAGTAGGAAATTATATCTGAAGGCGAGGAAACACGACTAGATTCGCGTCTTGGCCGACTCCAAGATCGACACGATATCCGAAATGATCTCTATGGCGTTGAAAGACGGTAGGATATCGGACGGAGAATACTTCGCGATATTGAGCGAGAAAACGAAATACAATGCCATGAAAGAAGCCGTGAGAATCAAGACTCGTCAGATCATCAAGGAAGAGATGAAGGATTCTCTCATGGAAAAGGGGAGGAAAGAGGCCAGGGAGGAATTCAGTAAGATGATAGAACTCAAGAGCAGCGATTGAAAAAAAATATATATATAATAAGAACAGAATTTTTAAAAAAAAAATATTAAATTTATACATAAAATAAAAAAAACGAAATTAATTTAAATAACTCTTAAAAATGTATTGCGTAAAGTGTAAGAGAGTTACCGAGACGAGTAATTCTCGAGAAGTGCGAACTAAAAACGACAGACGGATGCTTCGCAGAATTTGCGACGTGTGTAGTTCTGTCAAGACGCGATTCGTTAAAAAAAAGAACGCGAGCAAAGGTAAAGTCATCATGAATAAAATGATCAACAATCTACCTTTCGAAATGCATCTGCCCGGTCACAGTTTCACGGGACCCGGAACGAAATTGAACAAGAGACTCAACGCCGATCTGACTCCCAAATCTTGGAGCAAACCCGTGAATAGGGTGGACGCGGCCATGTACGATCATGATCTGTGCTACGTCGAACATCCCGACACCAAGACTCGCAATGACGTCTGCGATAAAAAACATGTTGGGGAGATTGAGAGGCATATCGAATCCGACCAGGAGAGAGAAGATGGAACGTTCGCTTGTCGGCAATCTGATCGGTGCGAAACGTCGATTCGGATGGGGCGTTCAAAAAAAAAAGCGCATCTGAAAAGAAGAAGAAACGATTATTGACGAGCGAATTGGCCGAGGAGTTACACAAACCCATAGTGCATAAATTTCGAAAGAGAAGGGTGTTCGTGAAGGGTCTGGATGATATTTGGTCTGCCGACTTGGTCGACATGAGATCGTTTTCGAGGTGGAACGAGGGCATCAAATATCTATTGACGGTCATCGACGTGTTTTCCAAATACAGTTGGATCAGAGCTTTGAAGAATAAATCGGGACCTTGCGTCGCCTAGGCTCTGAAGAGCGTGTTCGACTAGTCTTCTCGAAAACCGAGTAAATTGTGGGTGGATAAGGGAAAGGAATTCTACAACAAGGACGTTCGTCGATTGGTAGACCTCTACTCGATCGAAAACGAAGAGAAAGCCAGCGTGGTGGAACGTTGGAATCGAACGATGAAGGAAAAGATGCACAGATACTTCACGGCGAATTCAACCAAGAAATACATATATGCTCTGAATGGTCTGGTCAAAGATTACAACAACACGTGACACAGATCGATCAAGATGACTCCCGCGGAAGCTAGCGATCCTCGAAACGAAAAACGGGTCTACGCGAATCTATATCCCGAGAGATCTAAGATCAGGAAGAAGTCTAGAACGCCGAAATTTGCGGTCGGCAATCGAGTGAGAATCTACGCTTATAAGAAGCACTTCGAAAAGGGTTATACTCCTCGATGGACCTCGGAAATCTTCGTGATCATCAAAATATTTCACACCGATCCGGTGACTTACGAAATCGAAGCTTTGGATGGAGAAGAGATCATTGGAAAGTTTTACAAACAACAATTACAGAAGACGAAGTTTTGATGAAGAAAACAAAATTTTTTTTATTTACTTTCTTTAACATTTTCTTGTTTACACATATATATATAAGAGAGAAAAAAAATAATAATAAAAAATAATTAAAAACTATTTTTAGATAAAGAAAGCAAGTTAATTAATAAACAAAAAACTAAAAATCCTTTAAAATGACAAATATACTAGATATAGCACAAAGCATAGTGAAAGATGAAAGTATGCAAGAATATGAGGTTCACGAATATGAACCGGTAACTGGAACGAGTTTGAACAATGCGAGAGAGATAAGAATCAACGTCGAAACTCAAGATCTATTCGTACATCCTAGCGAGAGTTACATAGTGGTGCAGGGACGTCTCTCCAAGGAAGATGGGAGCGACTACGCCGACGACGACACGGTTACTCTAGCCAATAATGGCATCATGTATCTATTCAGTAACATAAAATACATGCTACCCGGACAAGAGATAGAATCTGTTTTTCATCCCGGTCAGGCCACCACGATGTTCGGACTCTTGACGTATCCTGATGATTTTTCGAAATCCAGAGGACTTAATCAGTTGTGGATGAAAGACACCGTAGGCCCTGCTAGCGCAGGTGCCGCCACGACATTCGACTACGTCGTGAAGACGTCCAGACCTAAAGGAACGTTTTCGTTCAGGATACCTTTGAAACACATCTTCGGATTCAAACACAATCTGACATTGATTCGAAAAGGAAACAACGACGCAATAGTGAGACTCACTGCGACCGATGCGGGTAAGATAACTCTACACAAGATATCGTGGTTCGTTACGCACGTGGAGCCTTCGATCGTGGAGAAAGCACGTCTCTACAAGATCATAGAATCCAAGAGTAAATTACCCGTGGGATTTAGAATGAGACAGTGCGACACGGCTAGCATTCCTCCCTCCACGAATCACTTCGATTGGAGATTGACAGTGAAATCCGCTTCCGAGAGACCGCGTTTCATCGTGGTTGTGTTTCAGACCGATAGGGACGGGTCTCAGGAAAAGAATGCGTCGCTGTTCGATCACTGCAGTTTGAGAAACATGCAAGTGTTTCTGAACGCCACGAGATATCCAGCAAACGATTACAATGCATCGTTCGACAAGAACGATTTCTGCAGACTGTATGGCGATGCTGCTGATTTTAGAAAGAAGTATCACGGTCTAGACGAATTGATGAGCAACCCTAACATGTCTCCCGGCGAATACAAGTTGATGTATCCCATGTTCGTATTCGACGTCAGTAAACAGAGTAAACGACTCAAGAGTAGCGTGTTAGACATTCAGATCAAGATGCAATTCGATAGGAACGTGCCGAGAAAAACTGAAGCCTTCGCCCTGGTCCTGTCGGACAGAGAATTACAATTCGAATCGGACGGAAATAAGATGTCGATCATTCGATGAGAGACGAGTGTGAAAAAAATAAGAAACAAAAAAAAAATAAAAAGTAATGAGTAATTATTAAAAACAAAAAACCAAAAAAATAATAAAGTAATGTAATCTAGAGAGATTGAACATCTCTCTAAATCTCATTACTTTTTTTTTGTTTTTTTTGTTTTTAATAATCACACATTATTTTTTTTAATTCATTATTTTCCACGCGTTCACTGTTTGTTCAAAGAATCTAGTTCGATCAGTAGACTCACCACGGAAGTGGCGGCTTTAGGATTATTGGTTTTCGTGATGAAATTAATCCTGTCTCTGATGTTCACTTTGATAGGCATGCCGAACGTGCTAACATTCGCGTGTTGATTCTCAGTCTTTTTGACGCTGTATCTCTTATCGCTCTCCACACCATTCACCATGAGATTGACGACCGCTCTGTTATTAAAATCCGAGGAAGCCAGACTCATTCGAAGGATTTCACCTCCCAGCGGCATGGGATATCCCACCTGACCATGTTCCGATCTGCTACCTCCATTTCCGAAAGACCACTCAGCTTTTCCCTCATCTAAGGTGCCGGCCTCTTCGGCCCACACGGTGATCAATTGTCTAGCATATTTGACTTTCTCCACCACTGAAATCAGGGCGCAGGCATCCGTCATGTTCACGGGATCCGGTAGATTCGTGAGCGCATGTCCACCCATGTCTAGTTTACCTTCCATGATGTCGCCCTTTCTCCAGACCGAGTTGTCATCCTCGTACTTTCTGCTGACCGTGCTGGAATCGAATTCGGGATCGTGATCGAGACCGAATAAATTGTGACCGTTCATGTTGATGCCATTCTCCATGGTTCCGCCAGATTGTTTGTTCAGGTAGAGATCGTCCACTTGTGATTCTAGGTATTCTTGCGATTGTATCACAGCAGAATCTACGTAGCCCTTGTTGACCGCGGTTGAGTCTGCATCCGTGTCGTTGATCTCCGACAGATTCAATATCTTGTGGAATCCCGCATTCAGATCCGATTTCATTTCTCGTCCGTCAGACTTTCTCTGTTCCAGATCTACATAGTGTTTGGTCGCCACGTCCTTGGGATTCGTGGGAGTGGCCACGTTCGTTATCTTGTTATAACTGGCATTCAATTCCGAGTGCATCGTTTTCGTAACGTATCTATTTCTCAGGTGTTCGCTGAATCTCGCGTGAGAGTCGTCCGCGTATTTCTTGGTCGTGGCATCGGTGGGATCTATGGGATTCGCAACGTTCACCAAACGTTTTTATTTCAGATCGAGATCGTCGGTCATGGTTTTATCCACGTAATTATCCAGCAGGATTCCTTTGAAATCGGCGTTCCCCCTGTCAACGTATTTTTTAGTCGCAGCATCTGCGAGATCTATCAGCTCGGGAAGATTGTAGAGCTTCTTATCATTCATGTTTAAAGGTTCCTCTCGAGGTTCGTATCTCCAAACGTAACGTTCATCCAAGTTGGCAACGTCGTAACCATCGTCAACTTCGAACGTCTTCCTCTTCTTTCTCGGGTTGACTTTTTCATCGTCACTTCTACCAAATTTATCGACTGGCATGTTGTTGTGGGATTTTTTGTTTTTAGAAAATTATGTTCAAACGCAGTTCATTAAAATGAACTATTTATTTTATTTTTCGTTTTTATTCGATTAAAATTTTTTTTAAATAATTTTTTATCTTTATATATACTGTAAAAAAAAATCTCTCTCTAATGTAAATCATTGAGAATGTCTTGAAATCGATCTCCTTCTGACCATCTCTTGAGAACATAGAGACATAGGTGACCGCAAAACACTTGAGATGGTGATTGCACTTGTTCCCTGTTGTAACGAACCATCGTTTTGTTGAAATAGTTCTTCATTTCTTTTGGCGGCGAGATTCTGTAGCTGTCGAAATAATAATTTTTCTTCTTCCCGTTCTTCATCCACGCCACCCAGTGAGTGCCTTCACCCGATGAATCGTCTAGATTTAAAATTCCGCATTCCGATTGTCGAGGTCTTCTCTTCGGCAAGGCATCTCTGGAAAACACTCCTAGAAAATCTTTGATTTTCAAATCTTTTGCCGCATTCAACAGATCGATGTTGGATAGGGGTTCGTTAGGTAAGACAGCACCTTCTACGGATATCTTTATTTTCTCATTCATAATGCGTATATATTTTTTTTATTTATTTTATTATAATTTACTAAAAATGACGTTATTTTTTTTTCTATTTTTTCTTTTTCTTTTTAAACTAACTCTCTCGATGTCACTATCGATTTCTATAATTTTGTATTCATCTAATTCTTCTTGATTCTCTGGAATCCTATCATCCACAATCATATCTGGAATCTTATCATCAACAATCGTATCTGGAATCCAATCATCCACATTCATATCGTCTAAAATTAGATCCAAAGTCCAATGTCCGAGTGCCAAAGTGCTTATTTTATCGTCTAATATGAATCTCTTATCGTCGTCGGCCGTCAGCGAAATCTTGTTGACTATTTCAGTATACAAGTCGTGATTTTCGCTTTGAATCGATTTCATAGTCTTATACACTGGACCACTTCCTAACAGACAATCTTTATACACTTGGAAAGAGATGTTTTTCTTCACCACGCACGCTTTAACTCCTTTGCACTTCTTGATCTCTTCATCATCTTCTAGACGATAGCATACAGTTTGGGTCTCAAGCCCACGAATTCGACGATTTGTTTACCGCCGCTCTCATCCTTAAATTTACCCAACACCTTCTTGTTGTTGTTCGATTGAATGTTGGACGGGTGATCGACGGGATAATTGCTCATGTTGAACCACTCGGCCACGCCCGGAGATATATCTTGGTAGACGTCTTTCGTCTCTATCTCGTAAACTAAACTGTCCATGTCGGTGAACAGTAGTTTGGCTTTATCACCAAATTTTCGTTTGACGTAATCGTAGTGAAACTCGTACATCAATCACTTGCTGACATCTAAGATGATCGGTCCGAGATAATATGGTTTGTCGAACTTCAGGTGCGTCTTTTGCATGTGAATGGCCACTAGATTTTCGTCGAATATGGTTCGGTGTTTGTAATTGGGTTTTGCCACTAATTTTTTAGCTCTTTTCTCAGACGTGACGAGTCGAACGTCGGTTCTCTTCCTGATGTTTTCCATTGATTTGCCGTACACGCAGTTGTTCATGAGTTTGAAGAAATCTTTTTCGAAATTGTTCTCGGCTCGAGTTCTGAGATTCGTATTGAGATCGATGTATTTTTTCATCCAAGGCTCTTCGTCGAATCGAATGATGTGATGTATGTCGACTAATTTCATCCCGTAATCGATATACTGTTTCAAATTCTCGCTGTAGACGACGTAGTTACGTTTGTTAAATAAATTGGGAATGAGTTTTTCCTCGTCTCCTTCGTTCGGTTCCATTCATTTGGGAGCTAGCAGATAATCGTTGTGTGGATCGTGTAATTCTTCCGGATAGTTCAAATAGACTTCTAAAATGCAAGGATAGTCTCTCCATTTTTGCATCTCTTCCGGTTCCTTCACCCATTCGAAATTTCTAATCGGTAAAGGATGACTCATAGCCCAACCGTACAGATTATTAGCGTCCCAATACTGTATGTATTTAGTCGACCGTTTCAAATTGAAACCTTCTTTCATGTAGGGATTGTTAGCTTCAGAATATCTGTGGGAGATCATCGAGACACCACCTCTCGTAGCCCTTTCGAACATGAGCAACATGTCTACGTCAGATAATAATTCCAATTGGACTTCAGTGGTCTTCAACAGAGCGTCCCACGCCAGACCGGGTGTGGTGAAATACCATGCGGGATCCAGATCGTAATTTCGACAACAGACGTCTCGAAAATTTTCGAACACGTCTGCCAAGAGCAGAACGTCGGTCTTCAGATAGAGATCGTGATAATCTCTCATGGTTTTCATATCGAATGATTTCCACATGTTTTTGGCGTGTTTGTAATTCTCGTTGGAAATGTCGGATTCGTATAATTTCGAATAAAAATCTTCTTTCGAAGGTAGTGCAGTGTCTTTGAATCTCTTTAGATCATTCATGTAATCATAAGGATAGACTCCTTTCCTCAACATGACGTCTACTTGTTCTCCAAAATGTTCGCTCGTGATTTTAAATTTATCCTTGCTCATGTTATCGACTAATTTTTCCAGAGCGGTCGACATGAATTTAAAACTGTCGATGAAGCTTATGCATCTACGAATGGATTTCATTTTTTCTTTCGACGTCTCTCCATCGATTACTCTTTTCTTCTCCATGAGCTTCCATTTCATGAAGGAAATGTATCTTTCTTCGCTGTTCACGATGCAATTTAATTCTTCGTGTGAGGTGCCGAGATTTTTCATGAACAGATGACTGTCGTAACCCGAGAGATTGTGAAACATCACCGGATAGAAAGTGGCGTCTCGATATTTTAAATTACACTTGCTGTGAGCCGGACCGTGATACAGACCCGTGTAATGATCGTGCTCTCTGACCTTCTTATTTTCCTCCAAATTCTCGTCGAACGATTGTCTGCATATGTGACATTCGGTGGCTCTGTTATTTTCGTCCTGCTGCTCTCGCGTGATGATCATTTTCGCCGGAGTTTTGAATTTGTCGTATAACATTTGAATTTTCGATTCTAACTCTTCCAACGAACCTTTGAGCCACGTCGTCGTCTTTGCACTGTTTCGTGTAGGTGAAGGGACCCATGTCGTGTTGCGAGTCAAAAGCGCATTTCACGTAAATGCAATAGCCCGAAGGTATGTGTTTTTGATATCTTTCGACGTAACTTTGAAGAGCGTTGGGTTGACAGGGACTCATTTTCATGGTGAAACATTCGAAATCGGTGTACACGATGAATGGTACTTTTAACATTCTATTGTGATTTTCAAACTTCACGATGGTGTTGGGTTTGGGCATTTCGACGGCGACACCATGATTTTTGTTGCAATATTCCTGATGTTTCGCTAATGATTTTTCAGTCTTAAATAATATATGTTCATGCAATTGAAACATAAAGATATCTTTCCGTTATGATTATTATTTTGTTTCAACAGTAATCGGCTCAACAATAATGATGATTGTCACCATTCAAAATCAATAATAAAATAATCGTCTTTTCTCTTCCGAGATA
This sequence comes from Pictodentalium vernedei, assembly GCA_031216915.1. Classification (NCBI taxonomy): domain Eukaryota; kingdom Metazoa; phylum Mollusca; class Scaphopoda; order Dentaliida; family Dentaliidae; genus Pictodentalium; species Pictodentalium vernedei. The sequence goes on from CM062296.1 coordinate 233,700,331, forward strand.
CGAAGTCTGTCTGAGAGGACAGATCGTTCGTTTTTCCTCGTCGTATCCCAAGACGTTCACCGCTACGGTGGGATTTTGAACCTCGAAACATTCGATATGTTTTAACTCTGTTGGAAAAGTCACTCCGGTCCAATCGAGATTTTTAGAAGTTTCCTCGTAATGAGAAACTCTATCAGAGTGTATTTCGACAGGGTACAAAGTGGAGGTGACTGCCCATTTAAAACACTGATCATCTTTATTTCTCACGTTGACCACGGCGTGTTTCTTAGTCAAGAAATACAGTAATTCAAAGTAGGAAGATCCTTTCAACGGTTCGTTTTTATTTATGGGAATTTCGAGTTTCAACACCTCATCGAACGTCCAATTACTACCTTCATGTTGATAATTTGCGAGAGACGTCAACATCTTGTCTGTCATCTTTTCGAAAACGTCCGATAGATCTGAATCTCGAAATACGGGTTCGACGTTAGATCTGAAATATGCATTTTTCACGATGCTCTCGCCGGACTTCATGTCGATTTTATTCATTATGCAATGGAGTATCATCTTAATTTTTAATAGCATGTTCATGTATTCGCGAAACAAATCCAATACTTTTTTCTTCACCCGTTCCATGAACAATTTCAGATCGATTTTCTTGAACGAGGGAACCACGTCAAAAGTTTTAAAAATGCCTTTGATCGCACTCTCCCGTTCTATGGGTTTCGATTGGAATAGTTCCGCAATGAGTTGTGTTACATATTCTTCTCCTTTCTCTTCGCCGATTGCTCATTGAATTTCGCTCGATATATCTCGTTTGTCTAGAATCTGAAGTGCATCACTCGTTTTCATTTTAGTTTTTCTTTTCTTTTCTTTGGAAACTTGATGTTCTTCAATGGCTTTTCATTTAGTTGTCTTCTTATTTTTCACAATGGAAACGTTTTTGGTTTTTTTTGATGTCGGCATTTTGATTCCTTTTTCTATCTTCTCATTTTTCAGAACCAATGCATCTTTTGACGTCATTGCTATCGACATTTCGTTTGCCTTTCTAGCATTTCGTAAATATTCTTGTATGACTTCAATTTTTTTTGATTTAGTTCTATGATTTCTGAAATCTGAAATTTGTAATAGTTTACAAATCTTGTTTAACTGAGGTATGGTTTTCTCATTTAAATTTACCATTGTTTTATCTGTTTGCTTCATTTGTAAGAATATTTTTTTTTTGAATTTTGTATTAAATAATTTGTTAAAAAAGTTTTGCTTTTTTACTCTTTTTATATATATGAAAAAAAGTTAAATTTTAAATTCAATTTTTTTCTTTAATGTGTTTTTTATTCAAAAACAATTTAAGATCGCTTTTATTTCTCGTTTGCAAAATGAACACGTTTTCTCGTCTTCAGAATAACATTCTCTACAACAACACAGGTGTGCGCACGGTAGAAACAAGACGTTTGTGACACCTTCGCAGACCAGACACTTAGTGGACGTTTTGCTCGGCTCGTTTTTTGACGAGTGACGATAACTCGTCCGCTTCCGCCATGAATTTGATGAGATGTTCTAAAGTTAGGAATTGAGACAGGGTCTTGTTCGTGTTGTTTAACGCATTGTACAATTGTTCCTTGGTGTATCTGAGTTGTAACATATCCATCAATAATTTTTCGTTTTTATCTCTATCCCGCTCTTCGTCTTCGACTTTGATCAATCCCAACGTTAGGATCCTGTTCAAATAATCACATTTGCCTTTTTTAATATTACTTATGTGTTCTAGTAAAGGTCTGTCGTGAGGTTCCCAATTCATCAAATGTATGTCACAACAAAAACATTTGACTTTGTCCCTTTTACCCACGTAAACGAAACCCACGGCGGCTAAATCTTCGGGTTTTTGAGCGAGATGCGAAGGCCAATTTTTAAACGTTTGAAGTCTTGCACGTTCTAGACTATAATTCGGATGTTTAGACTTGATCATTGTTTTTACCTCAAAATTGAGTTTGTAAGAATATTTTTTTTTAACTTTTATTTATATATAAAGAGAAATAAAGAGAAACTTTTTTTAACAAATTATTATTTAAATACAAAATTTAAAATATACATTATAAAAATTATTTATAATTCATAAAAACCAAATAATCGATCATGACAACAACACCTAAAAGATGCGAATTGAAATTGAAACGAGATGAAGCGTATGAGAAATTCGGTTTTAATATCTATACATTACAACAACACGATCCCATCGAATTGAATGAGGTCAAGATGGTGGACTTAGAGCGCTACTACAACAAATATCGAATGTGTTTGAAATTGGATGAAGCCGCTCTCGATTTGTTTTACAAGTACCAAAGTGATCTGCTGAATAATATCATCGTCGCCAAAGACAGAGAATTTGACAAGGGTGATTTATTGTTGTCCTATGGAAGTTACATATATCCAATAATCTCACTCGAACTCGTGAACAAATCAGGTGGTGAGAGCGCATTCGCCGATGAAAAAAAACTCAAAAGAGTAAAGATAAACATTCAAACCATTTTCGTAAGTGGAAAAATGATGAATGTCAACATGCTAATAACAGACTGGGAAATATAAACAATAGAGAGATTGAAATTTAAAATTTAACTTTTATATATATATAAAGAGAAAAAAAACTTTTACTAAAAATTTTACATTAAAGAAAAAAATTGAATTTAAATTTAACTTTTTTTTTATATATATAAAGAGCAAAAAAAAATAAACAAACTTTTTTAACAAATTATTATTTAAATACAAAATTTAAAATATACATTATTTGCAAGAATTCGTAAAACAAAAAAACTAAATAATCAATCATGAAGACAGCAACACCTAAAAGATGCGAATTGAAATTGAAACAAGTCGAAATGAATAAGAAATTCGGTCATAAAATCTATAGATTACAACGACACGATCCCATTGAATTGAACGAGGTCGAGACGAAGGGCTTAGAGCACAAATACGACAAATATAAGATGCCTTTGAAATTGGACGAAGCCACGCTCGATTTGTTTTACGAGTACCAAAGCAATCTGCAGAACATCGTCATTGCCAAAGATAGAGAATTCGACAAGGACGATTTGTCGTTGCCCTATGGAAATTACATATTTCCAAACATCTCATTCGAACTCGTGGAGAAATTGGGTGGTGAGAGCGAGTTGACCGATGTAAAAAAACTCAAAAGAGTAAAGATAAACATTCAACACGTTTTCGAAAAAGGAGAAGACACGAGTGTCAGCATGCTAATAACAGACTTGGAAATATAAACAATAGTGAGATTGATTTTTTAGAGAAGAAGAAGGAAAAAAAAAGTAATGAGATCATTACTTTTTTTTGTTTTCCTTCTTCTTCACTATTATCATATATTATAATAACGTTTCCTTTTCTCTCAATTTTCAGCGTCGATTCTTCTTCTTTTTCTTTTTTTCTTTTTCTTTGTGATATGATATGTTTATAACAACATTTTTGTTTATCCGAATCATAATTATGAACGAATGTTGTGCATCTCTTGGTAACACTCGCATCATCACCATTCTCTTCAGAAGGTAGTGGTGACGGTGGAAAGAGTCGTCTCATTCTCAACCATCTATCCTGCGCTCTATCTATCTCTTTCATCAGTTCTTTCCTTAGATATCCATCATTAGCGTCTAACCATTTTTTTATTTTTTCGCTCTCTGGCTTGTGATGTTCGTCATTATCGTCAAATTGTTCCTCCACCTTTTCATCCAGGTGATAAATTTGTTTCTCCACCTTTTTACCCATTTTAAATATATTATTTTATACTTTCTATGATTTTATATTTTATACAATTTTATATTATAATAACATATTCAAAATCGGTATGTTCTTAAACGGCGAATTCTCACCGAGCAACAAACCCTTGCCGAGTCACTCGACGTTCCGTCCACTCTTCAGATAGAGACCGTTTCCTCTCAGAGAGTTGCCACCTCTAACGGGTTCTAGATACAATCCTTTACCGCTGTCGTCTACGTGGACGCGACACACGGCTCCTCCCTTCTTCAAGAACAGTCCGCTGCCACCCATTAATTTCTCAACCGCCGAACTAGCGAGTCCCGTGAGAGCTCCCACGCCGAGAGTCTTTCCGAGAAAGGGTAGTGCCTTTGCGGTGAAGGGTAATGCTTTTGCGGCTATTCCTGCCAATAGCGGTAGGAAACCGCCTTTCATTCTCAAATTGTATCTCAATTGAGCGGGACTCAGTCTCACCATCAACCCTCTTCCATCGCGAATCGCTTTCTCCATCCTTTTGATTTGACTTCTGGTCCAGGCGATCGAATCCTGACCGCCTCTCGTTAGATCTTCGTGAGTGAATTTGAATCTCACCGCCTTGCCTCGATTTGTTAACGCTCTCTTAAGTTTCTTCCTCTGTCCTGTGAATATGTTCACATTTTTAACCACGTATTGTGTCATAATTCTGTTTTTTAAAATATATTTACTTCAATTGTTTCTTCTTTAATAATTATATTAAAATAATTTTGTAAAATTAATATTGCGTTTATTTTATTTTTGTTATCTATATATATACAATATTTTTTTTTTTTTGCTTTTATATTTCTCTTATGTGAAATCGTATCGTCACTCTCTCTCCGCGAAGATCTAACAGTTCATCATTTTGATCCGTCAACGTGGTTTTGAGACTATACAACGTGTCCAAAATCACTGGTAGATAAACTAAATTTCGAGGTCGCTCCATGATCTTATAACCTGGCGACACATTTGGAAAGAAGGAATAGATCGTCGGTTGAGCGCTACCATTCACGTAGCTTCCAGCAATCACGTCCACGTTCACCAGAATGCTATTGACAGTGAGAATGTCGACCGTATTTTCAGATGCCGCGTGGCCTCGATACATCTTTCGATCGAATCCCAACATCTTGCCTATAGAATCGTCCGTGTTGAAATCCACTCGAAAATTATCTTCCAAATCCAACATCGTCTGTAAGGTATTAGGATTGGGAGCGAGTCTGATCTTGTTGCTTCCCTTTCCATCCGTCTTCATTCGCGTCTGAATGTAATCGTTCAAATCGTCTATGTCGTAACTCCCTTTGGGAATTCGAATCTCCAACCAATCCGTTCCGTCGAAATACTTGAACGAGTTATTCTTTTCGGTGGCGTTGGGAAAGGAATAATCAGTCTCCAGATTCACCAAAGCCATCTCGTAACTTTTCTCTCTATTCAATTCGATGGAAGGTTCGAATTTCGTAGCGAATCGAGTCGAATCGCCACTCACTACGATTTGAATGGATTGTTTTGCAGCCGTATTCTCGGCTATCCGTTCTAACAATTCTCCATGTTCGAACATTATATTTAATTTTATTTTTTTTTTATTCAAAACTAATTATTTGAAGATTTATTATTTTCTAAATTTTATTTTCACGCTCTATCTTATTATTATCATCAGAAACATAAAACTTGTCGAATCCGCACCAATATTTTCCGCGATTAAATTCGCTTGTCAAATCGATCACGACGAAATTGTAAAGTCCACCATCCCAAACCCTCTTGCAGAATCTCCTGAATTCCGCCGCGCTCATGTCGTTTGCGACGTGATCGCCGTAGATGTGATTGAGATTCTTGAGATCTTGGCGAAAGAGACATAGAAAATTAGCGTTCTCCCTTATCGTCTGTCTGGGCAATCGAAAATAATTCTGCGACAGGTAGAAACAGTCCACGTTGCTGTGTCGACCCCTAACGTAATACGATTCGCATCGGTTCTGTCTCTCCAAAAGCAGATCGTCGAAAATCATGAGATTCTTATCTTCCAATTTCAATTCTCTAGCATCCGGAACGTCGCTAGCGTTCTCATAAAATCGACACTTGACGTTTGAAGATGCATTTCTCTTTATCAGCTCCATCGCCACACCGTCCAAAATGGTCGAAAGTGGAGCTTTGCTCTTGTCGAATTCCTCCCTACTGTCAAAGATTCTGGCTATGACGTCCTTGGGCAGTCTGCGATCCATGCACTCTTGAAGCAATCTGTATTCGGGTTGAAACAAGCTCTTGCCAAACACGAACAATTTGTCGTAATCCAACCAGTCGGGTCGGGACAACAGATTCATCAACAGATTGGTCTTTCCACAATTCGATTTTCCCACTATCAAGCCTCTTATGCTCTTGGGAAAGAACTCGCTATTCGACCTCTTGGTCGTGGCGTCATTCCAAGACATATCTTTAATGTTCATCTTTGTTTTATTTTTTTTGTTTGTTATTTTAGATTCTTTTCAAATGCAAATTTTTTATGTTTTTCAAACTCTGTTTTTAATGTTATTATTTATTTATATCGCACCGTCACGAGTTCTCGTCAATCCGGATCCACTCGTCATTTTGGCTAAATCTTGTATGGGCACCACAGCATCCTTAAAATCTTTCAAACTTTTCGGCGTTCGCTCTAATGCAGCTCGCTTTGCCGGTGGACTGATCAACTTGTCGATCAACGCGTCGGCTGCCCTCTTGCCAGCCACAGAAGCTATCCTACCACTGGCTTCGGAAGCGGCTTTCTTATCAGCATCCAGACCCGTCTTCTTACCGACCTCAAACGCGGTCGATGCGAGTTTTCTACCCGCGTCGCTCGTGAACGCTCGCATTCTAGAATCGACGATGCCAGAACCGCCTTGAACGTAAGTTCTGACGTATCCCCTGTTCTTTATCACCAACATATTTTTATAATATATTTTGTTTTTTCACTGGTAAATCGTTTTATTGTTTTAAATACTTTTATTATTCTAGTGTAAAAATTTACTGTTTTATTTTTGTTTGTTTGTTTGTTTCTCTCTACTTATTATATACACATCAATCCTTCAATTCGTTCATCAGCCTTTTATACTGGTTTTTATTCAAAACCTTCTGTCTTAACAATTCGTCAGATATAGTAACTATCTGATTATCTAATCCTGTGTTACCAGCCCGCCTGCTCGCCATCAACAAACTCAATCTCTGAGACAGAGCGTCAGAATCGCTCGGAAGAAAAGTGGTTTTCACCCCTTTGCCAGTCACCGATTCGATGAACTTCTTGTTCATATCCCATATGGGGTTCACCACTTTCGTCCACTTGTAACCTCTGTTGGCTTTGGGTCTCGTCTCTCTGGCACCGTTATTTCTCTTCATGGCGTGGATCTGAACCAGAATGTCGCCGTAATTGTCGAAATCCTGTTCCGTGTAATCGCTGGGCTTGTCGTAAAGGAGCAATCTCTGCAGACCATCGGTCAATTCGTATCTGTTCGAACCGACGATCAATTCATCATCCCCAATATCCACTTCCGTGTCACCTACAAAAATCCTTCCCTCCGAATCCTTATAAAATCCATACAACTGATCTCTCTTACCGCCATCATCATCGGACAATGCGACGCTACTAGTGGTGATAGTCGAAGCCGTATCATCAGTCTCGCTCTCTGTTTGAATTCCCGTGGGAACGTAATCCGGTGTAGATTGAACGGAATACCGATTTCCAAAACTAGGAGGCAACGAACCCATTCTCAAAGAACTCTCCTTTATGGGTCTCAATTCTTCGACTATCTCCTTCCTGCTTCGCTCTTGACCCTCCGTCACAGGTTTAAATATTTTTGTGGCTTCGCGTTTGAGTTCCATCTCACCAAGACATCTGCTCCTATCAGCCGACTGAATGCCCTTCTTAGCACGCTCAAACTCTTCTAAAATTCGATCTCGGTGTCCAGGATCCATCTGTAAAAACATCTTTCGTTTTTAATTGTTAATGTTCCTTTGAGTATGCTAATATGAGTTATTTATTATTTTCAAAATTAAATGAATAATTATTTTTATGTTTTAAGTAAATAAAAATCGTCTGTCTTTAACATAATAACTAAAAACCAGTTAAGGAAAAATATTTATAAAATAAACTTCTTTAAATGCGTTTTGCCCTCGAACGTGTTAAAGATTACATCAACAGTTATTTCCGACAATGAGAAACTTAGAGTTTAGTCTCAAATAAACATCTATAAATACAACGTTTTAAAGTGTTAAACCATACAGGTAGTTATTTCCTCACACATGAAGTCATTCTCAAAATAATTACTTCATGAATATCGTGTAATATTTTGGGTTAAAACCACGTTAGTACTCGCACGTTGAACAACGCTATTTTCTCTAAAATTTTTACATGGTAATCGCTCAGTCAAAAAAACAAGAGTTGAAAAATATTTTAAAAAAATTCTCTGGAGAGAATTTTTTTGCAGAAAAAAAATATATGAGAAAAATAATACTCCATGAATATCTTGTAATATTTTGGGTTAAAACCGCGTTAGTACTCGCACGTTGAACAACGCTATTTTCTCTAAAATTTTTACATGGTAATCGCTCAGTCAAAAAAAACAAGAGTTGAAAAATATTTTAAAAAAATTCTCTGGCGAGAATTTTTTTGCCGAAAAAAAATATATGAGAAAAATAATACTCCATGAATATCTTGTAATATTTTAGGTTAAAACCGCGTTAGTACTCGCACGTTGAACAACGCTATTTTCTCTAAAATTTTTACATGGTAATCGCTCAGTCAAAAAAAACAAGAGTTGAAAAATATTTAAAAAAAAATTCTCTGGCGAGAATTTTTTTGCAGAAAAAAATATATAAGAAAAATAATACTCCATGAATATCTTGTAATATTTTGGGTTAAAACCGCGTTAGTACTCGCACGTTGAACAACGCTATTTTCTCTAAAATTTTTACATGGTAATCGCTCAGTCAAAAAACAAGAGTTGAAAAATATTTTAAAAAAATTCGCGCCAGAGAATTTTTTTGCAGAAAAAAATATATGGAAAAATAATACTCCATGAATATCTTGTAATATTTTCGGTTAAAACCGCGTTAGTACTACCACGTTGAACAACGCTATTTTCTCTAAAATGTTTACATGGTAATCGCTCAGTCAAAAAAAACAAGAGTTGAAAAATATTTAAAAAAAATTCTCGCCAGAGAATTTTTTTGCAGAAAAAAAATATATGAGAAAAATAATACTCTATGAATATCTTGTAATATTTTGGGTTAAAACCGCGTTAGTACTCGCACGTTGAACAACGCTATTTTCTCTAAAATGTTTACATGGTAATTGCTCAGTCAAAAAAAACAAGAGTTGAAAAATATTTAAAAAAAATTCTCACCAGAGAATTTTTTTGCAGAAAAAAAATATATGAGAAAAATAAGACTCCATGAATATCTTGTAATATTTTGAGTTAAAACTGCGTTTGTACTCGCACGTTGAACAACGCTATTTTCTCTAAAATGTTTACATGGTAATCGCTCAGTCAAAACATCAATTGATCTTTTGAACTGTTTCCGCTTTTTGATCCATAGAAATAATTTTTTCAGATAAACCATTTAACTTGACAATATTGATCTTTGAACTGTTTCCACTTTGATCCATAGAAATAGTTTTTTTCAGATAAACCATTTAACTTGACATTAATCTCATTTGAATAAAAACCTGTAATACATCTCAGGCGTGACAAAATAACGTTCTCAGTAAGTGTCTATACAGTAAATGTCACTTTGACATGCGACCTGCTTGCCAGTTTTGATAAAAACACAGACTGACGATTGTAGACTGACATTCGAATGAAATGGTTTAACACGCCAAAGGGGAACAAGCCCCTTTCAAGTCTAATAGTAGTCTGTTAAGTTTTTGGGGGGAAAAACCCACCGCCTCAAAAACAATTGAGAGTTCTGGACCACTGGTCCAGAATCCGCAGACCGTTTTTTGATGATAGCCTAGAATTTTTTGCTCGTGTTCACCAACGATGGATCGATGGTCTGATCTGCGATGGGAACGTCGACAAAATTTTTAAAGTAAAAGATAAAAGTGAAGATGTACAATTTCGCCTTTTTTTTAAAAACTCGCGTTCACCACGAGTATTTGAACGTTAAAAGTGCGATCTAGGAGTCACAAAAAACATGGGGGATTCAAGACCACTGTACATTTTTGTGAACAAGCGTGCGATTTAACACTGAATTCCACGTTGGTGAACGCATCGTGTACACGTACATGTACAAAGTGGTCGTGGACTCTCCTTTTATACCTACTGTAATGAAAAGTGTATATATTTTTTATTTAATTATATCTTTAATGATTTAAGTACAGAAATAAGATTTTATTTGTGTTTCACATTATTTTTTAGCTTTTGAATACGATAACCATGGAAAATGGATATTTTTGCTAAAAGAGGACATTTTCCAATAAGCCAAAAAGTTGACGGAGCGAACTGGGATGGCTTCAGTGTCGAGTATGAGACCCATTCCTGTTAATTACATCTTGACAACGCCTTCTCATGCTCCCGATTAGGTTCCTGGTGGTCCTGTGTGGGATGTTATTCCATTCTTGGACCAGCATGGCACCAAGCTCCTGGACACTTCTTGGCTGGACTGGACGGACTGAAATTGCAAGCTGCAACTCATTCCATACATGTTCAATTGGATTGAGGTCAGGATATCCTGCTGGCCAGTCATTACGCTCAATCCCCTCCCTCTATCAGTAATCCCCGACAGTATGGGCAACATGAGGACGGGCATTATCGTCCACCAGAATGAATCTATCACCCACTGCACCTGCATACAATCTAACGTGGACATCCAGGATCCCATCAATATACCGTTGTGCAGTCAATGGACCACGTTCAAGGACACAGCCCTCTGTACGTCCATCCCAGCTGATGCCGCCCCAGACCATGATTGACCCTCCACCATAGCCGTCATTCGCAGCAATGTTGGCTGCATGGAATCGCTCTCCTGGTCTTCTCCATACCCCAGAACGCCTATATGTGTGGTCTAGGCAGTACCTTGACTCATCTGTGAAATGGACAAGTCGCCAATCTTCTCTGGTCCATCCAACGTGGTCCATGGCCCATTCATATCGTGCCTGGTGGTGGTTCTGGGACAGCGGAATGCGAATACATGGTCTTCTCGATCGGAGACCACCTTCGTGCAAACTTGCCCGGATATCCAAACATTTACCCCGGATCCATTCTGAAGGTCACTGCGAAGTTGGGTTGCGGTGGCAAAGCGGTTCCTACGAGCCTGAATGATCAAAGAACAGTCTTCAGCTGCAGATGTTGCCCTGTCTCTGCCACCACCATGCCGTCTTACTGGTGTGCCATAATGCTGAAATCTTTCCCAGGCTCTGGTGATCACCGTATGGTGCACACAAAGGGCTTCACAAACCTGACGATGGGTAGGCAGCCCCTTGCTCCACCATCCCCCCCAGCCCACCACATTTCTGCTTCAGACAAATGTCTTCTCACATTTGCATTTGCCATATTCAATCATTAAATCACAAGGGATTTTGTTGAAATGAAGATTGAATACCCTACACATGTCATGTACATGTAGACAGTACACGAAAACATCATGAAAATCAAGAGGTATATGCTTTCCATGACTGTCACGAAAAGTCTGCCTATCAAGAGAGCTAATGTAAACACTGGGGACCATCTCAATACATTCCTCAATCATATCCACTAAAAATATCGCAAATATGTCACATGCAAATTTCAAAATGATGTGTCAATTATTTGGTGCTTGGCAAACTTTGAGTAGTATATAACCTTCATCGGTCAGAGTAGAAGAAAAAAAATAAATGCTTGAAATTAGGACTGAATCTTTTGCCCATAGGACAGCCCTTTATTTGTAAATAATTTTCTCCATTGAATTGAAAGTCATTACCCTTTACGTTCAGCGCTAAAAGATCCAAAATTTATCCATCCAGGCGTTCCGCATCAGGATATTTTTCGCATTTTAACAGATTTAACACCTTTATCAGTATCAATGTTTGTGTACATGCTGTCGATATCCAAAGTAGCCATGATAGCATTGTTCGTTATTTTCACTTTAGAGAGTTTTGGCAGGAAGTCTTGTGTATGTTTGAGATAGCCCAGGTGTCTATTTGCTATATGTTTCAGATTATAACCAATGAGTTCCGAGATGACATAAGATACTATCTGAGACAATTGGCCTCCCGGGTGGATAAAGTCATCCGTCCATGAACAGCGGTCCTCGTGAATCATTGCAAGGATATAAAATTGTCTTCTGTGAACACTGAGCATAGCTTTTAGATATTTCAATTGTGTTTTTATGTTTATATGACCTTCGTCGAGAAGAAACTTTAAGCTCTTATTGAATTTTTCAATATCACTACGCCAAATAAGTAAATCAACTTTTTTATTATGTTTAGTATTGCTGAGTTGTGTCATGGATTCCTTTTATATAATTATCCCGAGATAGAACGACAACCGACACACCTTTGTCGGTTGGTTTAATAACTAGTTTCTTTCGGACTCTCCACTCACTAGCTTTTAAATTGTTTTTTTTATCGGAGAGTATGTCCATGCTGAACTCCTTTTGGAGGATTCATGTGTTTGCCTCAATAATTTAGGGATGTACTTCACTATCTGGAGTTGACCAACCAGATGATTCTGTACAAGGAAGTTTCCGACCAGTGGAGTTTATAAAGTGGTGTGCTAATTTCACTTGCCTCTGAAAAAACTGCAGTTAAACGGTGTTTTGTTTGCCTGGTTAACAGTTTTAGGCGTTAGCGCGGGTACAAAAGTTGAACCGCGACCTAAAGGTGTGTGTGTATGAATGTGTTTGTGTGTGGTGTGTGTGTGTGCGTGGACGGAGGGGCAAATGGGGTCATAGCCCCTCCCCTCCACACACACTCACACACATCGTAGCGCTGCCGCTTATGACGGCCAAGCGCATATTAGTCATTTGGCATACACAGCCCCCCCCCCCCCCCCCCACCCCGTGTGTCTGGTAAGTAACATAGAAAGGAGACCGACAGGGAAATTTTCAGGGAACATTTCTGGTCAGTCGCCATCTGATTTCAGTACTACTGTTGCAAAAGTGTCATCTTTTTCGGTCAAGTTGTCAGGGTCAGGGCAAAATTCAAGGTCGGGTCAAAGTGACATTTGAGGCGGGTGCAACTGAGAAGGAATTCGATGTTTTGATTTTAACATGTAGTTATTCAAATTAAATAAAGTTGATTTAAAATACCTATATAGCCTAATTATTACGGAAATATGGACGAGAGACAGGTTTTTGGCATTTGACACGCAGGTGTTCAGTTTCAATAAAGTTGATTAAACATACTAATATAACCTAACTGCTGCGGGACTGCGACCGTAAACATCATGGGAGGGAAACAGGTGTTTGGCTCAAGATACGTAGTTGTTCAAAGTTAACTAAAAAAACAAAACAGTCTAATTAATACGGGACTTTAAACGTAACGAATACGAGGTCGGGAGACATGTGTTCAAATTCAACGAGGTTGAATAAAAATACCAATATAGTCTAATTAATACGGAGTTATCATAACATGTCATGGCCTGTGTTCAAAAGCCATGAATCAATAAAGTCACTCTAGTAGTATAGCATGTACCCGGACGTGCCTGTTTGGGGGATCTCATGAGGGGATCTCATATGTGACGTCATAGTCACGTGACCTGGTGGCTCCATGTTTGGTTGTCATGGTAACCCGTGTGAGAGGCCATCTTGTGACGTCATCTCCATAGTGATACGTGGTGTGAGTGCGCATGCGCAGCGCGTGTTGTTAGGGTGACACGTGTTTCCGTCGGCCATTTTGTATACTGGAGGCCGCCATCTTGGTTTCTGTGGTAGCACGTGGTTGCTATGCGACCCAAAAACCTTCTAACAAGACAGGGGTATATTCGGAGGGTATGTTCCTTTGTAGAAGAGTAATTTCCCGATTTGTAAATAAACCCGACAACTTGTATTATTTCGAATTCTTTCAGAATTCTCTGCTTCTATCTATATATACAATAGTTTTCGTCTATTGGGGCATGTTCCTTTGTTCCGGAGTATACTCCAGTAGCGTAGAAGAGCTTATCAGTTGGAACAGCTTTGCTTATTGTTACTATATTTAGCTATCCTGGTCTGTTCTTGCTAGTTCCGACCCTATTCCAAGTACTCTTGTAGTTTCCTGTATCTAGATCCTTTATATAGATTATAACTAACCAATCAGATTGCTTGATTTCCCATAATCTGTATGCAGAGTTATCTCCCTTGTGTATATCAAAAAACATTCCCAAAGTCAATAAGCCAAGAGAGTAATTGCTCCATGAGCAATTGCTCGAACGGCTCGAAGCTCATCGAGCAAATGAGCCTTGGAGCAATTGCTCGGTCGAGTGATGCCACATAATGCTCGAACGACTCGAATACCATCGAGCAAATGAGCCATAGAGCAATTGCTCGTTCGAGTGACTCCTCGAACGACTCTTCGACTCATTTCAGTATTTGAGGATATCTATGGCCCGGTATTGTATTATTTGAGGATACCTATCGAGGATACCTTTTATAGGATACTTATCTGAGGATACTATGACCTGTATCACAAGACATACCTATCCCAAATACCCCTTATAAGCTAAAGAGCCGAAAGAGTAATTGCTCCATGAGCAATTGCTCGAACGACTCGAAGCTCATCGAGCAAATGAGCCTTAGAGCAATTGCTCGGTCGAGTGACTCCATATACTGCTCGAACGACTCGAATTCCATCGTTCAAATGAGCCAAAGAGCAATTGCTCGTTCTGGTGACTCCTCGAACGACTCTTCGACTCATTTCAGAAAAAAGGGATTCTAGGGCCTAAAAGGGATTCCGTATGTAGGGCTTCTTTTCTCAAATACGCCAAAGAGCCATGAGAGTAATTGCTCCATGAGACCGTGGATTCATGTGCCCTATCTAGTGGAAAGTGCATGGCCTGGTGTGGTTTATGTGCCAACGATTGTGTAATACTATGAGTCATAGGGCCACACCTAACGCACCTGTGTGACATAGATTCGCACTTGTGTGGCCATGCTTTGCACGTGACTACCCTAGGGCATTACGTGATGCCTATCGTTTACAAAATCGAAAATGGGCTTAAACAACCATTCCTACAACTTATATGTGTTTGTGACTTTTTAATATACTTTTTATGTACATAACCGGTGAATAATGTGAAATAAATAAAATTCCGGTTTAAAAAAGCAAATATTTTATTGTACTTTTTAATTCCTATTTTACATGCATTTCCCTTTGCATATCTTGATGATTTTTATGCGCCCCCCACCCCCCCCCCCCCGACTTAAGTCGGGTGGCAGATAGGAATTGAAGTGTGCGTGTGTCTGTACGTCCGTCCATCCATCCATCCGTCCGTCCGTCCGTCCGTCCGTCCGTCCGTCCGTCCGTCCGTCCGTCCGTCCGTGCCAACATTGGGGGTTTAGGGAATATTATTATTAGGGGCTACCTCCAAATTAAGGTAGTGTTAGGGTTAGGAGTGGGATGGGGTTAGGGGTAGCCCCAGAGTAAGGTTCGGGGAGGGTTATGGTTGGGGGAGGGTTAGGTCCCGGGGGAGGGTTAGGGTTGGGGTCAGGGGTTGGTTTTAGTTTTAGTAGCCCCTAAACCGAAAAATAGCTCCTAATCCTATTGGTTTGGCTAGGGTGGGGTTGAGTCAGGGGTGGGGTGGGGTTAGGGTTAGGGGTAGCCCCAGAGTAGAGCTTAAGGTTGGGGGGGTTGGTCCCGGGGGTGGGTGGGGTTAGGGTCAGGGGTGGGCTTTTAGGGTTTAGGGTCAGGGTGGGGTAGGGTTAGGGTGTGGTTTTTGGGTGGATGGGTGGGGTTAGGGTTAAATATAAGTTCTAGGGTGGAAGGGGTGGGGTTGTGGGTAAAATAAGGTTTTGGACTTACAAAATGTTTTTTTGGTAGCCCATAAACCCAAAATGATGGAGCGTCCGTCCGTCCGTCAGTCAGTCCGTCCGTACGTGTGTGTGTGTGTGTGTGTGTGTGTGTGTGTGTGTGTGTGTGTGTGTGTGTGTGTGTGTGTGTCCGAGCCAATAACTCGAAAACTGTTAGGGCCACAGTCATCAAACTTCACACAATTATAAAGGACCATGGGAGGATGTGTCACACACCATAGCCGAGTTCGTACCTTCAAGGTCAAGGTCAAATTTCAAGATCACACTAAAAATCGGTCAATATTCGTGTCTCAGCCATAACTCAGAAACGAATCATAGTACAATTGTTAAACTTTTTACAAATGTTAAGAACAGTCAGAATGTGTGTCGTGTATAATAGCTTCCGCCGCATCTGCAAGGTGAAGGCCACAAGGGGGGTGGGGGCATGTGTAACCTTAGTAACATTCTTCTTGTTTGAAACTTAGAAAAAAAGTTAGCAGTTCACTGTCAAGCGGGTAAAACGTCCAGAGGTCAATGGACTGCAAATTCACTTCTTAATTTTAAAAAGTATAAAAAGCCGGCAAATTGGAATATCCCTATAAAAGGGTAAAATAGGTATTCTTAATAGCAAATGAATAATACATACATTATAATGGTGGGTGGAGACAGTTGTTCGAGGGAGGGAGCAATTACCTGAGAAAGCAATAGTTCGGGAACGAGCAATTGTCCGGATGGCCACTCTGGAGAGTGCAACTATCAAATGGTCAATTGTCCCACTCCCAGCGTGTACGGTATACTCAAGTACTGCATGTATGATCTTGGCGTTGAGCATATAGTATGGGTATTCAGTTCAAGACTGATGCGGAATAAAGTAGCTTTCTCGAACATTTCCTCTGAAAAACAGTTGGCGTTGCCAATGACGTCATATTAATATGCACACAGCGCTATAGAACTGTTTACCACTGTTGATGTCCAGTAGAAGGTAGAACATGGTTCTCACACGACGAATTTTAGTCTGGTCTCAACTACCACATAAGCGTGCTACGCAACCTGATGGGTATTAAAGATACGAAGCATAATGATGATGCCATAATGATTGCATCTAAATGCCAACAGGTATATTAACGTTATTAAGATAGAATGAGGGCCATTAAAATTTGTTCGCTTGTATCTTTCTAGTAGTTGAGGTGATACTGGGCTGTGCCAGTCGATGTAGATTCTTTTGTACAATGAAGTTGCCTGTCACGTTCGACAAAATTAACCCCCCTCAAACTTCCATCATGTTCCGTGGTGAGATATTGCAAGCGTTTACTTAGAGTAATATTGGGAACAAGGGGTTTCATCTTCAGTCGAAAACACGATATGTGAGGTATGATATGATATCTAATTTCAGACCTCAGGAGAAGGGCATTTACTCGCACTAGCAATACCGCCATGACACGCCGAAGCATGTATAGCTTAAAGACCAAAGACCCGAGATAGGGGAGTTTGAGAGGAGGTGCCACCTCCCACTGGAAGAGGGTACCTCCTACCTAACTACTTCAACTCTCTCATTGAATTTTGAAAGCTCCCAAAACGGATTTGGGTGTGTATTTTAGCTTTACTTCGAGAATAAATCATTAAAAAAATGAGTGACAAACCTGGGAAGGACATTGTCTGCCCCCTCTCGCCCCCATGGTCCGAAGGCAGGGAAGCCAGCTGCCTCCTCTACCCCTGGGCTTCCTGCGTCCCTGTACCATCCATTCCAAATGCTCAACACAACGATGTACAATTACCTGTAGTATGTTGCTGATGTGTTCCACGTTCTTCAGAACTCCATGACCCCACATTTTTTCCTAATATGATGATAAATGGGCTATAAAGGGACTATTTGGACTAGACATAGAAGGAGTATAAAACATTGATAAACGAGAGAAGTAAGTAAATCTGAGTGAAGGAATAAATTTGCAAAACTTACTTTTTCTGGCCGCGAAACACCCACACCCCCATTCCCTGTATCTGCAAAAAATCTGCCCCCCCCCCTCCCCACGCACATATAGCAGGAAATTGACAACGTTGTACACGTTAAACTTTAAAATTGTTTATGACTTTATAAAGATGAATGGTGATCTTAAGTACCATAGAATTGTTGTATCAACAATTGTGTTTCAGGATCTTTCATCTGCGGTTAAAAGAATTGCTGTGTTCCTTGGAAAAAATCTAACAGATAAGCAAATATATGCCGTTGTCGAACACTGTTCCTTTCAAAGAATGTCTAAAAATGACAGTGTTAATTTCAAATGGTGGGAAGGTTTCGACTCGGGGCGTAAAGATTCAGCTCCATTTATAAGAAAAGGTAAGACCAAATTCGTACTCTCCACTAGAACCTGTATTTAAGATTTTGGATCGAAGGTAGGGAGGGCACAATGAACAGATGTCCCACTTTCCCCGCCAAAGCTAATATAATATCAAGATAATGCTTTGAAAAAACAAAGAAGTATTATAGTGGTAAGCTTATAGATCGCAAACTCGGTGAAGCTGTTTTAGATTGTTCAAAAGAATTTCAGGATTTGAGGTGGCTTAATAATTTACATAACCAATCAGCCGTATCCGATCATGTAATTTATTACACCCCTGTTCTCTGAAATCCCCATACACAGCAACACTAAACCATGCGGAAAATGAAAATCCGTTCCGCACACATGTTTCTAGCGGCTTGAGCAGACGATTGATCACCCGAATCTGAACCGACTGCGAAATAAGTAAATAAAATGTTTAAAATTGAAGGATATGTCGAGTTCAATGTGTACTAAAATAGCGAATAAGAAATGGAGTCGATATATGAAGGAGATAATGAATATCCAGAAGAATAAGAGTATGAGAACGCAAATTTGGCTTGCGATAAAAAGATTTCTTTTTGTTGATAGTTGTCAAATGAATTGTTGGGTATCCTTCTAATAATTGTTTGTATAGGCGTGAAGGCGTGTAATAAACACAGGATGACACGCGCGTGTGAATGGGTTAATCGATACAGCACTTGTGCCATCACAAAAGGATAAAACACCGCGCTGACACTCGTGCCATACCGATTAACCCATTCACACGCTCGTGTTGTTCTGTGTATTTACCAGTTGACCAAAGACCTGTTACTCGTATAATACCTAAAGGTAAATTTGCCCACTCTACCCCCAAGTGACAGCACAGGAGTAGCATCTAACCCCTCTGCATAATCCAGCATCCCAACAGCAGGGACACGGGTATATTAAAAGGAGGAAGTGGGGTGGGGGAGCTCTCGGGCAACCTGGACAGAGGGCAAGATGCCCCAGTTGGATATATGTAGTGTCATGATCCATAGATCATCTTACTGTGATGTACATGATCGGGAGCGCTGTGGCCTAGTTGGCAGACTGTTTGACTTCTATGCTAGAGGTCCAGAGTTCGATCCCCGTCCGGAACGACCCGCGTTGTGTCCTTGGGCAAGGCACTTTATTCCGGTTGCCTACATGGGGCGCTGTGTACTAAGGCGTACTACATATCGATGGTGCACATGTCTTCAACCGCTGTAAACCTGCTTAAGTGGAGCTTGAACAGTTAGAATGTTGAGGAGCTGACAGTTGCTCGTCGATGCTCGGTGGTTCTGTGGTTCTCTCCGGGTACTCCAGCTTCCCCCAACCATAAAACTGTCACGGTCACCATTAGCCATTGTGCATAAGTATATGACCTTAAACACAAATAAATAAATAAATAAATAAATAAATAAATAAATAAATAAATAAATAAAATAAATAAATAAATAAAATGTACATGATGAATACCATCAATACCTGTCACCAGATATAACTCAAACAGTTAACTGGGAGAGTGCTGGGAGCCAAGGCACATTGCTCTGTCACATTTTATTGGATAGTGCCCAGAGGCACTATCCAATGAAATGTGACAGAGCAGTATTTGATGAAAAATCTCTGTGTCCTGTGTGGTCAGGAATTTTTTTTAGCACTCTACCAGTTAAAGTTGACAACAGATCTGATCAGGTAATTCCAATAGCAGTAAAAACTATTTGGGGGCGCGGTGGCTCAGTAGGTAGAAGTGCAGGCTGCAAGCCGAGAGGTCCTCGGTTCGAATCCCACCTGCGGCAACGCGTTGTGTCCTTGGGCAAGACACTTCACCCCCATTGCCCATGTGGGAGCACGATGCCGCCGTGTACTAAGGCGTACTGCACGTCGATGGTACGCATGTCTTCAACCAATCTAACCCTGCCTGTGCTACAGTGCGGAGTTACGATGTTGGGGAGCTGGCAGCTGCTCGTCGTTGCTCGGTGGTTCTCTCCGGGTACTCCGGCTTCCTCCACCCGTAAAACTGTCACGGTCATGATTAGCCATTGTGCATAAATATGTGCCCTTAAACATCAATAAATAAATATAGTAAAAACTATTTGAATAATGATATTTCTGTTATGATGTTGAATCAGGTTGAGTGATATTTTAGCAACGGCAAGTCGATGCGACGACATACCGCAGATAATTTTATTGTTTCCTTTTCTTTCATTTTCATGCCAATCAATAAACAATCAAAGTTTTATTTATTTCCTTATGGTTACAAAAGACTGAAGGCATATAACTGTCTTTATCAAAGATTTCCTTTGCTGGACACTGTGGTGGAATTCACAATGGTGAACTTGGGTTGCTGCCACAAATCTCAAGTTTGCTCTAGACTGTTAAGGTACGCATGGAAGTAACAAGTGCAACCTCACAACAGCATACAAAGGGAATATCCAGGGAAATCTTTGTTTTTCTGCAATCTCTGTGTACTATATGAGTTCGAATGTGGAAACTGGTTGCATAAATTATGACAGCCCATGTACTGCTTTCAAAGAAGACGCAGTTTGGAAAAAATGCATGCATTTTTTTTCCATTGTCCACACGATACCCACCACTGTCTCTACATAAGTTCCAGTAACAATCACCCAAGTTTCCTGTCAATGGATGCATATATACTGTTCAAAATGCCTTATGATTGGTATGCAAGTAGATTCAATGCATGGTGAAGCTGTTTTGGGACAAAAATACACTATGAAAATTGATAAGGGAAAAAGTTGCATGATCTGGAGAAAACGCGTTTTTGACACCTGGGTACCCACCCAACCACCTCCCTCCCCCACACACATGTGTCACATACTTTTTTCCACCCCCCCCCATGTTTAAATATTAATTTTTTCAAATTTTTCAAACAATTTCAGGAAAACCATATCATAATTAAAATAACAAATTTTTATATCGCGTGCGTTAAGTAAAGGGTTAACGCCTTACTTATCGCGACTAAAAGGCAATACTGATAAATCATTCTTGAATAACTTAACTTTTTTAATGGTTGCCTCAAAACGGAGGTTATTACTCCGTACTGCAACACGCTGAGTTAGTTTGTTCCAGTGAGGGTCGTATAATATACATAATACTTATCGCGACTAAAAGGCAATACTGATAAATCATTCTTGAATAACATAACATTTGTAATGGTTGCCTCAAAACGAAGGTTATTTTACTCCTTACTGGAACGCGCTCAATTAGTGTGTTCCAGTGAGGGTCATATAATATGTTCTGGAGGCAAAATATTTTACGCTCCCCACACGAAAGCAGATTGCTGTCGGAAATTTGATGATCTTGACCCCCGCCCTATGTACAGTGTCTACCGCTTTTGAAGGAAACAAATAAGAAAAAGAAAAAAAAAGAACGGCTAAAATACTTAATCTCCTTGATAATAATTGGCAATTGCTAATTAATTTTAGCGTGATTGGTCTATCGTGAAAATGAAAAAAATCCTCCATACCCAGGCCATACCTGTAAACCTCTGACAAAATTGGTGGGTGGGTGGCGAGGTAGCCTCCTCTTATATACACTGCAAGGAGGAAGCACTCTACACTTTAATGTTATTTTGTCTGATGTGTTGTGCCAACGGTATCTTTTATGTACATGCTCTTTAATCCACATTCAGCTCAGTGCGCACAGAGTTGATAAATTGGCTATTTGTTATCTCTTCTGAAATTCTAATTTCTTGGGTATCAACACCAATTCAGGCAAAATGACAAATACACATTTATGAGCTGCTGTGCATTTCTGTGTTCACGGCATAACGGGACACCGGTGTGAATACCAGAATTCGATATACTGAATTTAATATAACCCTGAGTCTGGCGAAGAGACAACCACTTTGATCGACTGATAGGACTTTAATTTTACAGCACGAACGTATTTCAACCAATACAAGTGAAAACGTCCAGACAAAATACAAATCTGTATTGAGAGGAGCAACCGCACGTCCGATCAGTGGATTCAGAAAGAAAAACCTACACTCATCGAAAACTGATTACACAATGTCGGGGTCGTCTCGCTATGCCGGTTGCTATTGTTTAGTAAAAATGTGTGAAGATTAAGTACATCAAAGGGAGAAGGATTATAGTCCGTTTCTTATTCGTTTACTCATTTAATGATGAAGTTGGTTAACGCGACTGGACTTAATCACGGTAAAAAGAACCTTTTGAGACAATAAAATTTATAATTATTCACAACACTATATATTCAATTAAAATCCAGTACTGTGCGAAACAGAGTCCAGGTACTGGAGTAGTCCAATTTCACCAGCTTGAAATATTCTTTTAAAATGTCCCAGAGAATTGTCAATTTTTCTGTACTTTTTTTTCCTGGGTGCCAGTTTTCCTCCTGCACTTAGTTGAATTATTCTTGATTCCTGGAATGACTGTTCTTTTTTGAGGAAGTCTATCATTCTGAAAATGTTGGGATGTGACCCGGCGATGAATAAACTTAATTTCCGGTGCCAACCCTTGATATGGTTCGTCGTGCGTGGCCCAACCGTGTCAAAATGGTTCCACATTAACCGTCCGTGGTCACCTTCCACCCAATAACTTGTCAATGTCATGTCGAGGCCACCGTTTTTTGTTACCTAACATGAACAGCAGACGATACTTGCAAAAAAAAATTCTTGAATAACTAATTTTTTTCACTTTTTGTCTCAAAAACATAGGTTATGACCCCTCGTTGGAACGAGCTCGGCGAGCTCGTTCCAACGAGGGGTCATAACCTATGTTTGTGAGACAAAAAATGAAAATATTTTGAAAATTAATTGGCGATTTTTGAGGATAGCGCTGGCCGGTTTTGGCCGTTACGTTAGGTAAAGGGTTAATGAAAAATAAATTACCAACTCGACGAATTAAATTAGACGAGATCATCCAGTTTAAACAATATTTATTTGAAAATTATGTTGTATGTATACAATACATAAAATAGATGTCACAATGAAGAAAGAAATAACAAATTAAGATACAGCAGTATACAATGTATATGCCAAAGGAAAGTGGCTAGAGGTTTCCGATTGGAGGGTGTGGGGTAGTGAATTGCCAACTAGAGGGAGGGACCGGGAGCGGGCCCCCTCCCCCTAGTTGGAAATTCGCTACCGAGATAACTTTTGAAAATGAAGCTATGAAAGGGGCATAAAATTGATTCTAGTAACTGAAATGCCAACCCATTTATGATAGAATTATCAGGTTATTATTATTTGGTATTATTCTGGGAATTGAATATGTGCTAAACAAATGCTCAAGCTCAATCATGATGAGATTTTCTTGAAGTGCATTTCGAGTTTTTTTTTTATATCTATTGACTAAAGTGAATTTTTTTGATTTGATTGGTTGATAGATACGTGGTATGAGACCATATTCATTGAAACCCACGATACGTCCGCCCAGCCACTGACAAATTTCCCATACCCAGTGGAAGCCTCGTTCCGAAATCTACAAATTGCTCATACCCCGTAGAAGACGCGTCATTCCAGTTTTACAGTTTACATGTATTATATTTTAATTTTTTATCTCCAAAATATAGCTCATGACCCCTTATTGGAATGAGCTTGTCGAGTACCCTCCAATGTGGGGTTCATAAGCTATTTTTCTGAGACAAAAAAGAAATTCAATAATTTTTTTATACTAGTCATATCGGCATATTTTCACAAAAACTCTTTTGCACAAAAATTCCACAGAAACCTGTATGGCTCAACAATGGAAGATAAAAGAGCTCATGCTGTATGGCTCAACAATGGAAGATAAAAGTTCACACATGAAATAGATTGTACTTCTAAAACGGAAAGTCAATAGATAAATTCGTTACCCCGTGTCTGATCACGTGGTACGGGTTTTTACCTACCCGAAGCCAGCCGTATCCCATGAGGCCGAAGATCACGTGGTACGGTTTCTTACCTACCCGAAACCAGCCGTATCCCATTCGGCCTTCGGCCTCATGGGATACGGCTGGCTTCGGGTAGGTAAAAACCCGTATCACGTGATCAGACACGGGGTAACTAATATTATTACGATAAGTAAAACAAACTATAAAAAAGTTAATACCGATTGACATCATACATACTTAATGAAGATCGATGTTGCGTACACTGTAGTTGTAGATAGTTACAGTCGGAATTTTTGCCGATTTGAAATCGAGTTGGAACTTTGGGAAGTAAAGGAGACATCAGCATAACCAAAGAAGCTCTAAAATTCAAATAGATGGAATTTTGAACTACTCATGACTTGCCCCCCGAATTTCCAACAAAAGGAAACTTTGGCGAGGATTGAGGTATGTGGGAGTGTGTCCCCCTGCCGTCACGTCCCTGACAGTATAACAATATAACGATTGTCAAATTGCTGAGAAATGGAGGGATTCTACAGAGAGCTTATAGCTCATGTAAGTAGTCTCCCTAGCGTGTGTATCAGTTAACTCATCTAGGTGGTATAGATAATAAGAGAGACTCATATATTGCTGTTTGGAAGCCGAGATCCTCACCTATTAGTCAGATCTAGCTGATTATAAAACCACCTGAACCCCAAGACCCAAACCGGGATGCCGCACCCCACACACGCAACCAAACTCGACTACAGTCAGGAGGTATGTAAATTTTTCGGTAAATAATTTAAATGCCGTATCTACACTGCTTGGAAACTTCCCGAACCACACAGAGAACAAATTGCAGGTGAAGAGGTGCGACATCCCCGCCCAGGACAGTGCAAGTGTAATAGTGTAAGCAAGCTCTATTCAAAGACGAAATAGGGGGATGGGACTCAGACCATCAGATAGCGACATATGAGATTGTTTAAACTTGACATGTTAAGGAGAGCTGAATAACAAAGGGAATAGAGAAGGAAATAGAGAAGAAGGAAGAGGAGGGGGCCACCTTGAATACACGATGCATTAGCATTTGCATTCATAAAATCATAAGAACATATTCATGAAGTAATTGCATCAATTCTACATATTGCTGCAAGGAAATCGTCGAGAACTTTTCTTTTTCAAATTTCCGCGTGCCAAAGAAACAAGGACGCTGGTTTTGTTTTCAATGGCATAGCGCGTGTTGAACCAACGCCGAGAGAATTTTCTTCGGCACCAATCGCCTGAGGAATATTTCGCCTAAGGCACCAAACGCCTGGTGAATATTTATTTTTTCAAATTTTTCAAAAAAAAAAAAAAATCAGGAAACCCATATCATGTGACCCCTCATTGAACGAGCTCATAGAGCTCGTTCCAATTTGAGGTCACATAATATAGTTTTCTTGAAATGTTTCTAAAAATTTGAAAAAAATAATTAATACATGAGATAGAGTGTACTTGTTATAACGAGGAAGTTATGCCTGTTGCCGCTTTAGCCTTTTAGGTTAAAGACAAAAATTGCTAAAACTCAGTTCACGTGAAAACACGTTTGAACACGTCAAAAATGAGGATAAATCATCGAAAAACTAAAACATTTTTTTTACTCTACAACACACTAAATGTTCATGAGAATCCGATGTCATTTAATTTTTAATGACGTTGACGTCAATAACGTCACCAAAAATTAGGCCATAAGTGTCTACTTGATAAAATGAACTTGTGTATCACATCAAAAATATGACGGTTCTCCGAAATATTCAAAAATTCCAAAAGCAGTGTGAATATATCCCTTGCAAATGGGAGTAAATCAAGTGTATTACTGTGTTTATCAGAGAACAGTGGACAATGTAAGAGATAGTGTTCTGGTGTCTCGCACTCTCCACGTTGATAGGAAGGGGTAGGTGGTAAATGATTATCGGACACGTGAGAATTAAGGCTCTTACAACGCAGTATCTACCTACAATGATATATATGTGCTGTGCGCGATTTCACCCCAACTGTGGGAATGAAAGAAGACCGATTGATACAAGTGTGTTCAAGAAAACGAAACTCTGTGGTTCTGAGATGACCAAAGATTGAGAGATGGATTCGACGACGAGATGAGCGCAGGGGAGGGGCTACGGGGAGAGGCGTGTGTGTAGGGGGAGGGGGTGTCATCCCCAATCCTGGCCAAAATTTCCTATAGTTGGAAATTCGGAGGACAAGTCATGAGTAGTTGGAAATTCCATCTATCTGGATTTTAGAGCTTCTTTGGTGATGCTGATGTCTCCTTTACTTCCTAAAATTTCAACTAGATTTCAAATCTGCAAAAATTCGAACAGTTACTATTTACAACTACAGTGTACTCAATATCGAACTTCATAAGTATGCGTGATGTCATTCGGTACTTATCGTCATAAAAAGAAATCCTCGAAATGCACGTCAAGAAAATCACATCATGATTTAGCTTGAGCATTTGTTCAACACCTATTCAATTCCCAGAATAATATTCATAAATGTGTTGGAATTTCAGTTAATAGAATCAATTTTATGGGACGATCTCTCCCTCTAGTTGAAAATTCACTACCCTATACTCTCTCCAATCGGAGACTTCTAGCCACATCCCTGTATGAGCGGAGGAACCCCATTAGCAATGTTTGTGGGAGACATGTGATGATGCATGTTGAAAAACTGCATTAGTTTATGTTTACGACGCCTTTCTTGTAGAGAATCCCAGCGCGTTTCGAAATAAATCAATGACTAACCAGCACTGATGTTTGCCCGGTTATGATCCTTGCTGCTGCGATCAGCGTATTCAAGAAAGGGTCCAATGAAGGCAAAGTATATGTTGTCCAGAGCGCCACGATCGAGGTTAAATTTGTACTTCCTCGGCTGATCTAGCCGAGACCAGGCTTTAGAGCTGAGATGGTCTATGTGGCCGTTCCATATACAGGTATTATTTAAAATGACTCCAAAGTGTTTCTGGTTCTCGACTTCGGTTATCTGTGTGCTACCAAAAAACAAGAGTGGGTGGGCAATTTGGTCGTTTTTACGTGATATAAGCATACTCCCTGTTTTGTGGGGGATTAAACTCAACCAGCCATGTTTTGGCCCAGTGCTCGATTGTGGCCAAATCATGGTTAATTAAGGTTGAGCCTTGCTCTGGAATCTCCACAATTAAATATAGGAAAGTATGGTCAGTAAAGAGGCGTATACTACTAAGTAAATCTTCATTTATATCATTGATATATAGAGGATATCTAGTGTTTTTGAGTGGATACCGAAAAGTATCTCACGAGTGACCGATTCAAATGTTTATTTTCGCGAGCGCTTGCTCATTTATCTCGGTCACAAGTGAGATAATTTTCGGTATCCACTCAAAAACACTAGATTTTCTTTTTATTATACGCTTTTTATAAGAATCTGATAATTCCACTCGTTTCAACCATGACCTGATGCATGAAAGTAAACAATGCATTGAATCATTGAAATGTGGAAGTCATTTGATCGATACTCGGAACAGATAGCGTCTTGCAATGTGATTCAGTTGACGGGTTTCTAGTCCAAACATGGCCTGAAAGTCTGTAATATACGTTTTTGGTTTGGATGTCCTTTGAAACGACGTACTGAAAAAAACGATATTACAAACTTTCAGGCCATGTTTGGTTTCATGCATCAATTCAAGGCGAATACGTGTTGAATTATTGATGGAAATGATCGGTATTCACTCAAAAACACTAAATTTTCTTTTCATTATGCGTTTCTAAAACAATTTGATCATTACCAGTGATAATTTGACTCGTACTCACCTTGAAGTGATGCTTTGAAAGCCGCCATTCTGATTGATGCTGTGAAAGTGAAAATGTCCATATCTTCACAGTGGGGGATACGATTTCTATCTTTCCGCAATTTCTTCGATAATCTATCGTTCAGCGTATAATAAATAGAAGATATGGAATGAGTGTTTTTCTCATATAATATTTATGAAACGAGTCTAAGAATTTTCCGTTTTGGCGAGCCTCTGGCGAGCCCAAACGGAAAATTCGGACGAGTTTCATAAATATTATATGAGAAAAACACGCATTTCATATTCTATTTATCATATGACACACACACGCACAAATTAGCCACTCAGTATGACTTTTTAACCCATCACCTAACTTGAGTTGCAGACGTCAATTGGGAAAAACATCCTCGTATAACTAAAAAAATTCATTTTTTGCTTCCAAAACATAGGTTATGACCCCTCATTGGAACGAGCTCGTTCCAATGAGGGGTCATAACCTATGTTTTGGAAGCAAAAAGTGAAAATATAAAAAAAAAATGAATGGCGTTTTTCTTGTAGGTAAAAGATTATACAATATAACCCACCCTAAATAGGACAGATAACGTAAATTCTCCCTACTGAAATTATGCAAATGTGAGCCAGTTGTATTTTGTTTAGCCAATCAAATTGTCCAGTTTTGAAATTGACCAATGAAAGCTCCCAACTCTAATTATGCAAATTACGAAAATGTGGACGAGTTGTATTTTGTTCAGCCAATCAAATTGTCTAGTTTTGAAATTGACCAATGAAATTGACGGAAGGCTTTATTTATCGCTGATCAATATGAAATCAAAATATCAAATGTTTTAAAGTGAACAAAACGGACGAGTCATATGATAAATATATATATCAGGAACAATAAAGCCTTGAGTATCGACCCTGTGAAACACGAGCGTTAATGAATCTCCACGAAGTTTTCTCCGATCCAATCACAACTCGCTTCGACCTATCTTACAGATAAGATTTCAAAAACAACAGAAAGTCTCCCGGGATATAGTGTACATGTTGTAACGAGGGAGTTACACGTGTATGCATGTTGCCGTTTTGGTCTTTTAGGTTGAAGCCAAAAATTGCTAAAACTCAATTGACATGAAAAACGTAAAAAACGAGGATAAATCATAGAAAAACTAAAATAAAGTAAAATCTCCTAATTTTTTTTAACTCTTCAACATACTAAAATTTCATGAGAATCCGACGTAATTTATTTTTTAATGACGTTGACATCAATAACGTCGCCCTAAATTCTACCATAAGTGTTGGGAATTCCCCAGGTCGATACCCGACGTTTACATATGGTTTTTGTTGGAGATGATATACAGAAAATTTGATGGGGGTAGTGGGGGTGATACTGGCATTGATATTACAAGAATAAAAAACACAGTTAAAACTGACGTTGTTTTGGATAAAGTTTGAATTTTGAAAATATTCAAATGACAAGCTCTATATCTAGCAAGCGTGAATAAGGTCACGGAGTTTCATAACAGTAGATATTGTGTCAAAGGTGTTATAGGTGTCGCCGTTTGGACCTTTTAAGTTATAAAAGCAAAAATTTCCCAAAATTTCAATTGACGAAAAATGTTAAAAATAGGGATAAATCGAAAAACTTGATAACAGCTGTCTCCTAATGATTTTTAGCTCTTAACATACTAAAATTTCAAGAGAATTCAACGTCATTTTAATGGTTCTAGGTGTGATACATACACGGAACGGCACATACGTGTAAATGGGTTAATCGATATGGCACGGATGCCAGCGTGGAAGGATAAAACGAGAGGCCGCAGACCTCGAATTGTATCCTTCCGCGATGGCACTAGATTCCAGCTAAGGTTTTTATCACGGTGTACAATGGTCTCGCGGTTTAGGTGTTGGACTCCTGATTGCCAAACGGAGTTGCAGAGGGTTCGACTCCCGGCAGGGGACCAAAAACTAACATTCCAAATTCTTCTTAAACATGATTGTGTCATTTGAATAACGCCAGCAGGCACATAGAACGCATTGGAACTCAGGGGACGAGTTACTATCAACAAAAAGAACACATTTTATCGCCAACCAATTCTGTGAGAGGAACCCATGTTACTGTTTTTATCTATCGCTAGAGATCCAAATTCAAATTGCGGTGCATGATTTGTAGAAATTCCAGTGAAATTTCCTTTCTATTTAAAAATAGTACGTTAACGATTTCCGTTCCGGACATGTGCGTGCGCGGAGCGAGTTTTTATTTTCCACATGGTTTAGTGTTGCTAGATTGGGATTTCATAAAGCAGGCGTGTCATAAAAGGTCAAAGTTGTATTTTTGTATTTGTTGGCGTCATTGACGTTGTAAATTCTAAAGTATTGAGTCAATCTCCAATACCCTTGGAATGCCTCTGAACTTTCACTTCTCCGTCGACATACTAAGTTTTATACCATGATGACCTATTCTACTATATATGAAAAGCCCATGACATACATTTCAGCTTTACACACCAACCGTGATGAACACGCCAGCAATGGGATTGCAATAGTTAAAAATTACACCTACAGTAGAACTAAATCCCCGTTGACCTTTGGTGACGTCGACTGAATGCAAACTTGTCTATATTTATCGCACGTCGCCTTGCGAAGAGTGAAATGGAAGTGGCAATTATTTATTACGTTTTTAAAGGGGTTTACCTCATAAGATGCTAAAAATTAACAAACATGCATTGTCTCATGTTAATAAAGCATACATAACTCGTATATAAATAGTATGTTATTATGTTATTAAAACGAAAAAGGCTCAGTTTCTTTTTTTCATTTCGTTTCGGCGATAAAATTGACTGCGGAAATACCGCCGACCGATACTGGTGTAAACAAAAACAGATTCGCTCATATGTACGTCTGGTGCTCAGTAAAACCGAGAAAAAATAATAGCGACTCTTAATAATCTGATGATCATGGTATAAATAGAATATATCCAAAGTAGCTTGGTGTACCAAATGTTCACCACTCGTGTGGACGTTTGGTACACCAAGCTACTATGGGTATATTCTATATTGGTCTCCGTAAGTGCTATAGTATTCTTGTCTATTTGCGTTGTACCTCAAAACCTTTTTGGTCAATGACAAAGAAGTTTGGCAAAGCAAGAGAGGAAGTACTGTCACGCCCACATGTGAAGTTTGTAATCTGTAAGTGCTAGGTTAATGGCTGTACGCATTCCACACGTGTTTTGGGCTGCAATAACGCCATTTGATGTAAAATCTTCGAAAAGGACGTTAAATCAACAGTAAAAGAACAGACACCCTTTTTTCATTTTTGATTCTCTACACTATACTAAAATTTCGTGGAAATCGGATGAACTGTAATTTTTCCGACATTGATATCTGACCGTCGCTACAGCAGCAGCCAGACGAAGTTTGTGACGACTTAAAGGTAATTGCATTTTTTAAATTTGGTCTTTGTTGGAGAGTTTATTTCCAAGATTTTACGAAGGAGAATTCAATAGCATGTTCGGTATTAAACTTTCATGAAAATAACGCCAATATGACGTTATTTTGGGGGAAAGGTGGAACTTTGAAATTATGACAGCTGCATTTAATAGTGACATCATGAAGGTTATAACACACGGAATTTTATACTGATTGTATTTCTGATAGAGAGCTATGTATGTTAGAAAATCAGCGTCTTTAATTGAAAATTGCATGAAAAAGCCAAAAAATTGAAGTGACTTTCAAATCTAAAATAAACCGAAAAACTAAAAAACATGTATATCTTACATTTTTGAACTCTTCAACATACCAAAATGATATGAACATTGACCGCCATTTAATTTTTGGTTACGTCGACGTCAATAACGTCATTCGAAAAATCGGGCATAACTGCTGAGAATTTTCCAGGTCAGTTCCACATTCTTAGATAGAGTTTTTGTAAGAAATGAGATTTTCGAAAGTTGAAAGGGGATGCTTGGTAAGGGCGCTGCAATTAAAAGTTTGAGAAAAGGCATAAATTGGGCACTGTTTCGGGTGAAGGCATAAAATCCAATATCAGAAGCAGCCATGAGAACTAGAAACACATGGTTATAAGTGTGCCAAATTTCATCAGAATTGGAGAATGATAAGTACCCTAAATCGTGGCTGACTTAAAAGGGAAGGTGTCACTTTTTGCACGTCCACTGCATTTGACATCATAGCCTTACCTGTGTTGCTTGAACTTGTTTCCATGGTAATATAAATGCGAAGAAGCCACCTTCAAATTATTATTTGGGCTGCATGTAATATATTTTAGTGGTACATGTTACCAGATATAGAGGTAGTCCTGTCATTAAAGGGGAAGAAGGTAGCGTTTTTTTGCATTTTTGTAACATCTAATGTCGTAACAGTCTGTGTAATGCGTCCGTGGCCATATAAATGCCCGAGGACAACCCCGTAGTTATTAATTGTGGTGTATGTAATATATTTTAGTGTGAAATGTTACCAGGCATTGCGTTAGTTGTGTTACCAGATGGTATGTGTGTAATTACATAAATTGTCATAAAAACGTAAAAAATGACGTTCAGTAAAAACAATTCAAAAACAGGTATCTTTTTTATTGGGAAGCTCTACAACACACTAACATTTCATGAAAATTGGACGAATTTTAACTTTTGCGACGTTGTCGTCCAACCGCCACCGCAACGGCATCCCAGACAAATTTTTCGGCAGCTAAAAAGTGATTGCATTTTTAGATATGATTTTTATTCGAGAGTATATTAAAACTAGAGGGGGCGCGGTAGCTCAGTTGGTAGAGGTGCAGGTTGCAAGCCGAGAGGTCCTGGGTTCGTATCCCACCTGCGGCAACCGCGTTGTGTCCTTGGGCAAGACACTTCACCCCCATTGCCCACGTGGGGGGCACGGTGACGTTGTGTACTAAGGCGTACTGCACGTCGATGGTGCACCTGTCTTCAACCAATGCTAACCCTGCTTGTGTGGAGTTGGTATGTCGGGGAGCTGACAGACAGTTGCTCGCCGTTGCTCGGTGGTTCTCTCCGGGTACTCCGGCTTCCTCCACCCATAAAACTGTCACGGTCATGGTTAGCCATTGTGCAGAAATATGTGACCTTAAAAACACCAATAAATAAATAAATAATTAAAACTAGAGAAACAGAATTTACTGCACCCAGTAAATTCAAGTCTGTGTGAAAAGGGTTAAAGTATCAGGAATAAACTATACAGAAGGAGAATTTATGGAGGCTTATTTTCAGGAGAAAAATATCTTTAAACAAATCAGAAATGGATTTTCGTTAATAGTATTTACAGATATTCATACAGACATCAGAACAAGTTTTTTATAAGAAACCAGAAAAGGCATATATGTGACCAGCATTCAAAGGGTTCGATACATGAATCAGAAATGGACATTTTTGGCTCTGCCCACTAATTTGAGTGATGAAATACGTTCATGAACTTTTGAAATGCATTAAGGTGTAATGAAATGCATTCCCCAGTCTTTCTGAATAATATGCACATGATAACCTTGGTGACCTCTTTCAGGGGGACCATATATTGAACCTCCAGCAATTTTTAAATCAGTCGGTATAGTCCCATGTATACACCCACTTTAAAGAAATGTCTCCACCAACTACAGATCTGTCATTTTTTGGCGATGATAGCAAATATTTATTATGATTTAGAAGCCTCTAAGGCATTCAGCCTACTGTATCACACACAAGGCCGCAAACTAGCTGAAAAAACAAATATGAGTGTAAACTGGTTGTTGGTAACCAGCATGCCAAAACGAATAGAGATAGGACGATTTGTATTTGAGTTATCGAGCCGACAAAGGGTGCATAGACTCTATATTGGGGATAGTGCCATAAAAAAACTTAAAAGCCCCAAGAGCTCGTTTAAAGGCCTACCCTTAAGAGCATCTAGTGCCCTAAACAAGGCATACATAAAATAAGATGGTGGAATCTTGAATCATGGCATTTGCATAAAAGGGCGGCAATATTGCAGGAAGCGTGCAAAAGGTTCTACAGTCATAAGTCAAATGATGTTGTTTGTTCTTCGCGGTGAAGTATGAAGAGGGCTGTAAAGTATGAAGAGGGTTAAAGACAGACATTTAAATATTCCATTTCATTAATTCATAATTGTGATAAGTGTTTCCAGAAAGCCGCTTACCACTCGGCCCGAAACCTGTTCATCTTGAGTTATGATTGAGAATGAAAAAACAAATTTAAAAATGCAATGAAAGGTGAAGGGTTATTTTTTCAAATACAATTAATAAAGTGTTGTAAGATAGATCTGTATAATAAACAAATTTTCTTGCTACTCAAAGGTTTTCTTTCAACTTGGTTTGGGGATGAAATTTAATTCTGATCTGACAGCTGATAAGAGTAAATATGTGTCAGGCTGTCAGCTATCGCAACTTCTCTCTAATTTGATTGTTTACATTATTCTCTTGTGTATATAAATATAAACAGCTATTTCTTTATGATGCTTTTCTGTTACAAAGAAATTAGGGGGGTATAAAAAAAACTCTGTGGCCCAATGGACCACTCCCAAAGGTTCCCTGATAACATAGCTGGTTTGGGGATGAAATTTAATTCTGATCTGACAGCAACTTCTCTCTAATTTGATTGTTTACATTATTCTCTTGTGTATATAAATACAAACAGCTATTTCTTTATGATGCTTTTCTGTTACAAAGAAATTAGGGGGGTATAAAAAACTATGTGGCCCAATGGACCACTCCCAAAGGTTCCCTGATAACATAGCTGGGCCAGTACTAGTGACAGGCTACCAGTATGCTAAACAGCACCAGGACAGATTATTTATTTATTTACTGGTGTGTAAGGTCACATATTTCTGCATAATGGCTAATCATGACCACAACAGTTTGACGGGTGGAGGAAGCCGGAGTACTCGGAGAGAACCATCGAGCAACGGCGAGCAACTGTCAGATCCCCAACATACTAATTCCACACATGCAGGGTTAGCATTGGTTGAAGACAGGTGCACCATCGACGTGCAGTACGCCTTAATACACAGCGTCACCTTGCCCCCACGTGGGCAATGGGGGTGAAGTGTCTTGCCCAAGGACACAACGCGTTTGCCGCAGGTGGGATTCGAACCGAGGACCTCTCGGTTTTCAGCCTGCAACTCTACCAACTGAACCACCGCGCCCCCAGGACAGATGATTTGTTTTTGAATTATCGTCAAGACAAAAGGAAGGGGATAGAAAATATTCATACAGAAATCAGAACATTTTTATAAGAAACCAGAAATGGCATATATGTGACCAGCATTCAAAGGGTTTGATACACGAATCAGAAATGGATATTTTTTGCTCTGCCCACTAATTTGAGTGATGAAATACATTCATAAACTTTAGAAATGCATTAAGGTGTAATAAAATGCATTTCCCAGTCTTTCTGAATAATGCCCCCATATTAAGATCTTCAGAGGGTTAAAATATTCCCTTTAAATACTCCTTTTAATCCTTTAAATGGGGGTGCAGTGGCTCAGTTGGCAGAGGTGCAGGCTGCAAGGCGTGAGGTCCTCACTCTGTCTTTGGGCAAGACACTTCACCCCATTGCCCACGTGGGTGCATGGTGGCGATGTGCACTAAAGCGTACTGCACATCGATGGTGCACTCGTCTTCAGCCAATGCTAACCCTGCTTGTGTGTTGTTAGTATGTGGGAGATCTGACAGTTGCTCGTTGTTGCCCGGTGGTTCTTCTCGGGTACTCCGACTTCCTCCACCTGAAAAACTGTCGAGGTCATGATTAGCCACTGTGCAGAAATATGTGACATTAAACACCAATAAATAAATAATCCTTTAAAAAATGAGCTCAATCCAATAAAGGGTCATAAGCTATGTTTTTCAAGCAAAAATGAAAAGGTAATTACAACTGAATAGACGTTTCTGTGAATAATATTGACCGGTTTTCGCCATTATGTTGGCTAAAGGGTCAAGAATCCCTTACTTTGGGATGCACACTGAAAAGATGTCCCATTCCACATAGAATTAAATGTTAAGAAAATAAAGCGAAAAATATTAAGTTTCTCAGCTGACAGTACCTGCTTTTACACTCCGGAGGGATAGAACGGCACAAATCAGAGACATTCTCTTAATGGCACTTTGGCACCAAAGGTTTCTGCACTCTCGATGAGACCGAGTTGAGCGCAGTGAAAGACTATAGAATTCCTCTAACACATGAGTTTTAAACAGTCATAGCACTGACACAGTTAACAGTACAGTCGACCATGTCAGTATTGCATTGTTACCGGCACCCTGACAGTTTTGTGATAGGTTTCAACAATTATTCAGTGCAGTTTTATGGAAAGGGTTAACTTTATTCTGCCTGAAATAAAATATGTGCAATCCACATCGAAGTCTTGAAAGGGTTAAAAGCAGTGAACTGAATAAGATAGGTTTCAACAAATTTTACAATTATTCAGTGCAGTTTTATGGAAAGGGTTAACTTTATTCTGCCTGAAAGAAAATATGTGCAATCCACATTGAAGACTTGAGAGGGTTAAAAGCGTTGAACTGAATAAGATAGGTTTCAACAATTATTCAGTTCAGTTTTATGGAAAGGGTTAACTTTATTCTGCCTGAAATAAAATATGTGCGGTCTTGTCTTTGAGAGGGTTAAAAGCAGGGAACTGAATAAATTATAATTTTATTACTTGCAAGGCAAAGGGTTTCTCTCAACTTAGTTTCAGGAATTTACATCCCATTACAAACAAGTGTTTGACCACCGAGGTGGTATTAGTCCCCTACGGCACTTTTGTAACATAAGGTGTTTTTGTCACAGAAGACACTAGAGTATATAAGCATCTTGGATTTTGAAAAAAAATATTGAGCGTGCATAATCCCCTCACAACCCTTTATCCATGTACCATATATGAAAGGCGTAGCTTGAACCATGTTGGAGGGAGGGGTGGTAACATAAAATAGAGAAAAAAGCTTAAAAAACACAGCAAAAATGGCCGCCATTCTGCCATCTTGGATTCTGAAAAATAAATATTGACTGTGCATCATCCCCTCAGAACCGTTTATCCATGTACCAAATATGAAAGGTGTAGCTTGAAGCATATTAGAGGGAGAGGTGCTAACATAAAAACAGACAGACAGACAGACAGACGGACAGACAGACAGATGTTAGATTTTGAAAAAAATATTGAGCGTGCATAATCCCCTCCCAACCCCTTTATCCATGTACCATATATGAAAAGTGCAGCTTGAACCATGTTGGAGGGAGCAGTGGTAACATAAAATAGAGAAAAGGGCTTTAAAAACACAACAGAAATGGTTGCCATGGCGCCATCTTGAATTTTGGAAAAAAAATCTTGAACATGCAACATCCCATTACAACCCTCTATCCATGTGCCGTATATAAAAAGTGTAGCTTGAACCATGTTGGAGTGAGGGGTGGTAACATAAAATAGAGAAAAAAGCTTAAAAAACACAACAAAAATGGCCGCCATGCCGCCATCTTGGATTTTGAAAAAAAAAATATTGAACGTGCATCATCCCCTCCCAACCCTCTATCCATGTGCCAAATATGCAATGTGTAGCTTGAACCATGTTGGTGGGAGGGGTGATAACATGAAAATAGAGAAAAAAGCTTAAAAAACAACAAAAATGGCCGCCATTCCGCCATCTTGGATTTTCAAAAAAAAATTTTGAGCGTGCATCATCCCCTCAGAACCATTTATCCATGTACTAAATATGAAAGGTGTAGCTTAAAGCATGTTGGAGGGAGAGGTGGTAACATAAAAAACAGACAGACAGACAGACAGACAGACAGACAGACAGACAGACAGACAGACAGACAGACAGACAGACGGACGGACGGACGGACGGACGGACGGACGGACGGACGGACGGACGGACGGACGGACGGAGTGCAATCCTATAGTCCCCTTACGGTTCCCGTAGGGGACTAATAATGACAAGGTCAGATTTCATTTTGACAGTTAACTCCACTGTGATGTTTACATAGTCTCCAGTGTGAACATAACATTGTATTTCTTGGGGAGAATTTACTGTATCAGGAAAGTGGAGGCTGTGAAAACCTTGTGAACTACTGGGCCATACTCAATGGCTCTAGCGACCTGAAAAACATAGGTGGCCGAGAAGTTGTGAATTTCTACCAGTATGCCAACAATCAGCGAGATAGGACGATTCGTTTACGAGTTATCGTGAGGACAAGGAAGTGCATAGAAGACAGAAGACAGGAGAATAAGAAGAAGAAGAAGAAGAAGAAGAAGAAGAAGAAAAAAAAAAAGAAAAAGAAACCGTACAAAAACAATAGACTGTGTGTTTCACACAGACTAAAAATTGAGAAGGAAAGTTAAATAGCTTGGTGGATATAAAGTGTTAATGAAAACGACGTCAATCTGATGTAATTTGTGATAACGGTTGAACTTTGAAACTTTGTGACAAGTGCATTTAATAGAGACATCATCTAGGTTATCATGTACGAAATTTATTAATGATAAATTATGCGCTAACATGATTGTGTCCTTCACTACACACACACACTGCTCTGCCCGTATTCATCTAAGGCCAAACACAGCACTTTTGTCATACTGTAGCAAGCCCGTTTCACACTTGTATGCTGCGGCCGAAAGGAAGGTGAACCATGTAATCATGAAAACTTCATCTAAAAAGCTAGATTCCAGCAATCGTTTCTTGACGGTGTGCATTGGTCTGGCGTTAAGGTGTTGGACTCCTGGCGGGATCGTTGAGGGTTCGACTCCCGGCAGGGGATCAGAAGCCTACATTCTGAATTCCTCTCTAACATGATTTTGTCCTTCGAAAAATCACACGCAGGTCCGTCGCATTCTTCATCTGAGGCCAACCAAAGCACATTCGTCGTACTGTAGCCAGAGCGTTCCTCCACACTTTCACTCCGCTTCCGAAAGGAAGGTGAACCAAATAATCATGAGAACTTCATTTACAAAGCTAGATTCCAGCTATCGATTTTATACGGTGTGCACTGGTCTAGTTGTTTGGGTGTTGGACTGCTGACTTCCAAACCGAATTGGCGAGGGTTCGACTCCCGGTAGGGGACCAGAAACCAGCATTCTAATTTCCTCAGGTGTCACATTCGTGATGGACAGGCTTATGAGTGGAGAGAACCATGGTGAGTAAATAACAGACTCTCCAACTTACTGACGAGCAGAGTTAACAGCGGTTGAAGGTAACACACAATCTACGTGCAGTATGTTTGTTACACAGCGCCACCGTTACCCCACAATGGGAAATTATATAGAGTAATCGCTTGACTGGACTGGTTACGTGAAATAATTCACGAGAGTTGAGGGACGTTGTACAAACACTCGTGCGCGAATGCACACGAGTGTTTTACAATATAGTCCCTCGCCTCGAATGAATTATTTCACGTAACCAGTCCAGTCAAGCGATTACTCTGTTTATTTATTACTTTTCATTATTAATGATAATTATATTAACCCTTTACCTAACGTAACGGCCAGCGCTATTCTCAAACATCGCCCATTAATTTTCATTATTTTTTCATTTTTTGTCTCTAAAACATAGGTTACTATGACTCCTCATTGGAACGAGCTCGTTCCAACGAGGGGTCATAACCTATTTTTTATGATAATAATAGTTATTCAAGAATTTTTTTTGCAAGTGGTTAGGTGAAGGGTTAAAAAAAGCAAAAAAAAAAAAAAATAATAAAATAAACAAAACAATGAAGTCTCCATTATACCCACGGCACAGCGTCTTCGTTTGCGCACACGTAACCCTTTCGCTGCTATAGTTCCGTTTTTTGGAACGGATACAAAATTTAATCTCCTGTGCTGCAAGTCCGAACAGATTACGAAGATACCACATCCAAGGAAAGTGCACCATGGCGCATTGTTATTCTCAATACATGTCACACGTTGTAATAAATGTGAGCGACAGACTTTATCCTTTTGTTCCATTATTATTCGCTTTTTACAGAAACCCTAAATAAGGCGACTACATTCTCAATACCACAGGGCCGCAAAACAAACAAAATATATATGTTACGGCCTGTTGAGCCATATTTGGTCTACGCGCTGGGCTACCAATCAGAGTTAGCTTTTGATGTTTTGGAAACGCACATGACTGAAATAATTAGAATTACCTTTTGTGATGTTCTCCACACATTTGAATGACTTGAAAAAAGTCAGTCCAATGGGAGCAAACTTCAGGTAGTAAGAGACTTGGACCAAGTATCTTATCACCCGAGTTAGCTCCTATTGGACTGAATGTTTCGAATCATACAGTCGTCTTTTCGAATGATATGTTTGGACTGTGGGTGCTGGGTAGGGTTGGGGGGGGGGGGGGGACTTAAGTAAACAAGTAACGGCATTACGTAATCATTTCAACGCTGTGTTTCTTATGAGATTGCTGCATAATGTTGAAATATGTACTAACAATTTTAAATTTTCATGCAAGAGTAGCTTTCATTTTTTTCGTTTTAACACACTTTCACCAAATATGGTTCAGCACAGGATATTACCAAATTGTGCAACACTGACGTGATTAACCAAGGACACAAAGCAGTTACCGCTGGTCAGGGTCGAACCGACGATCTTTCGGTTTAAAATCCAATGCTCTAACCACTGAACTAACACTGCACTGAAGAACAAGACTAAATTCGACGATAAAACAAACACAAGGCGAATTTTGCGAAACTCTGACAGCAAAAGGGAGAGGGAGTGAAAGTAAAAAAAATCACAGTTGACTGACCACTTCAATATTATCTCAAACTGACAAGAAATCACAGAAGGCGCCAAAGAGAGAACGGATCATCTCCCTTGCATAGACAACTTCATTTGCACATCAAGTGACATAATCGTAACAGTACTCACAACTAAGCAGGCAAAAGGATCAAATAAGCAATATTATGCTGTATATTTGATTATAGAGGGTGAATTCTCCTTATACGACGGGTCCCTATGCTTCGAACAAGAGAACAGATATTTTCCACATGTTTTAACTGAACACACAACACCCAACAAACATGAAGACTATCGAGGTGGGAGCATTTTTCAATGGAACCCTGTTTTGACTCTTGGCTTGAATGCAATCTATTGATTATTTAACTATGCTGTTTTTATTCCAGGCACAGTTGGTGACTGGGGTAATTATTTTACACCAAAGATGAGCTCTGACATGGACAAGAAGGTGGAACTAAAATTCAAGAACACTGGTCTGGTTTTTGATTACACATTAGATGGTTATAATTCATCTAATGATTCCGGAGATTCTGGCAACACAAGAAAATCCAATCCTGTTCCTAAAACTATAAAGTCCAAGAGTGACACAGAATGAGCCTTCCTGATAGAAGAATGTACCTGCTTTCTGGTTGAAAACATTTCTTGCGTTTTTTCGTCTAGCATTTAGCTGTGCAGATACCTGTACCTCACATTTAACATTTCAGACCTATTAACAAATTAGTGCTTGGTTATTTTTGGTGGTCACAATTTATGCATACAAATTTGTTTTGATGCAATTTATTGGAGAGTGCATTTATGCACTCCAATAAATTGTAAGAACACAGTAAATTGTAAGAACACAAACTCATGTAGACAAAATAGCTTTGCTTCTTACCGAAGATACAACACATCCACAGAATATGAAGTGTTTTAAGTGTGTGACCAGTTCTTATCGGACGAACTCAATTACGACACACGGTTATCAACCAGAAAGCAAAACTAAGATAAAATGTATTGGGGAGGTTATCGCCTGTGCTGTAAGTTTTGTTGGCCTGATTATTCTAATATTTTGGCGCTATTCAGAATGTTATTATCGTACCAAACTATTATCTTCTTAGTGTTCTGTGGCGATATTCGGATTACATCGCCAAAAAAGCTTAGTGATATACCTATCAATCATTGTCGTTCTTTTGTTTTGGTGTATTTCAAAAGTGAAACAGACATACAGAAAATGTATGACTTAAAGCTATATCTAGGTAACACAACAGAAAGTCAGCCTTCACGATGAATGATGCTGAAAATCGAACTAAAACATCGAACGAAAGAAGGAACAATCAGTCGATTGAGATACGGGAATAGCAATCATTACTTAAATAGTACCCATGGAGTCACATAACACGAAAACAACCACCTCCATTCCCATGTTCTTTGCTTTTTGTTAATGACTGCAAAACGACATCAACAACACACGAGAATGACGTGTCAAGCGGAGGTCATGTAATAAAAGCATGGTAAAATGTTATGATAGTGCTTATTGACATGTGGCGGAGTTGATTTGGGTGAACCTATGTTTTCGGTATTCAGTCAAACAATTCACTCGATGGGTTATATTAAATCCTTTTTGGATATATAAACTAGTATTTCTCTTCAGTCTACAGTATATTTTAGGAGTGAATGGTTTGTTCATTTGCCGTAGATTTTATCATTGCAAAGAAAGTTAGCTTCGCCGATTCATTTGTAATCAAACTCTCCACCATTTTGACAGTTCAACCGAGTGCTTTCTGCAATCTGGATTTCGACTGGCCTGTTGTTTTTACAGGGCCAATGGGAGCCTGGTTTGTATGAAGTGTTCTGTTGTGCGGTCCTGTAATCCTTATTAACTATCTCATTGGTTGACTTTATATTAAAAGAGCTGCCGCGATCGTTTTAAATCACTTAGGTTGTGGTCTAAGAACCTACAGGTTCGCTCGACTGCTCTCTCTCTCTCTCTTGGAGAACTTCCAAAGTCGCCCCATTCGGGTGGTTGGTGTGCTTTCCTGATGAGAATAAAATCTCTAAATTAGGCCCAACCTTTGTCCATATTTCTGCCTTTGTTCTGAGTGGATGATGAATTTCTCGGCAATATAAAAAGTCCCTTTTAAAAGTTTAGATAAATTTAAAATGTAGCATTTTTCATTTTCGATTTTGTCGTTCGCACGTCCTATCGTCCGTTCAAGTATCAGTCTTCGTGTTTTTGATATTTGACTGTCTGTCTGTCTGTCTGTCCGTTCATTCATTCATTCGTTCGTTTTTTCGCTCGTTCGTTTATTCGTTCGCCTATTCGTTCGTTCGTTCGTCCGTCCGTATATCGGTATGTAGGTTCTAATTTTAAAAATTAGATTGCTGACAAGTATGTCTGATCATAAATTTGCTATTCAAGAGAGATGGTTAATAACTTGAAATATTTATGTTAGGGTTGTTTAGTATATTCCATTTTTACCCTTCTGGTTCACTCAGTTCAACTTTGTCACTTTTCAACCTTCAGTGCTCATGTGTGCTGCCACTGAAATACTATTTTTTTGTTGTATTTAAACAAGAATAAAACCAGTACATTCTACTTATTTCTTTTTTAAATTTTATTTTAAAAC
This sequence comes from Pictodentalium vernedei, assembly GCA_031216915.1. Taxonomy (NCBI): domain Eukaryota; kingdom Metazoa; phylum Mollusca; class Scaphopoda; order Dentaliida; family Dentaliidae; genus Pictodentalium; species Pictodentalium vernedei. The sequence goes on from CM062296.1 coordinate 233,743,280, forward strand.
GATTTATTTACTATTGCAAACACAGTTCAAGAACACCTGAACCTGGGTGGGTTAACCAGTGGTAAGAGGGCTTAGAAGTGGGAGCCCACTTGTGGTAATTCAATCAGCCATGTGAGGCCCGGTTACAGACATATATTTCGACCTTGAAGTCCACCAAATATCAACAAAATGAGAATTATCATTGGAAAACATTTGCTACGCATTTTCATTTGACAGAAGTTAACATTTCATGTAATGATCCCTTCAACTTGTCTGATGGCCTACCCTTGTTCTAAGATATCAGAAGCAATGTCGTTTCCCTAAAATAAAATGAAAGCAATTTGAATACTTTGTTGAAACATGAATGTTGCTACCAACTCGACTTGTTTGATGGCATACCCTTGTTCTAAGATATCAGAAGCAATTTTAGCAAAAGAAAGTTTTCTTAACTTGCGTCTATTTACAGCTATCGTCAAAACGAGGTAGCAAACTTTCAGGAATCCCTTGAACCATATGCTACCAGTTTAGTTGTAGATACGTATTAATTTGGGTTCTTTACGACACAGCCTTTATATTGCTTACAGTATGCCTGTGTTACTCAGAGATTAAATGGATTTCAGAATTAAGAGGTTTTGTCTAAAATATATTATCTTTGTGTTATGTTATGTTAAAATATATTATCGTGAAATCTGTCAGAAAACCACAGCATAATGCAAGGTGGCTCTTCGGTTGTCATAACTCAATATTACATGCTTGTGTATAATAGGTATACTCATTCTAACACACACTAGTACTATTGAGTTTAAACTCACTCTAATGCACATGTATGTGATTGCACTAGTCGTCTCTAACTCTTCCTTATATACATAGAATTAAGTACTTAGATGCAACTATCTGATGAATAATTAAATAATTGAATATTCCGTGTGTTCTGTACTGGCCTCGTAAAAACTTGGTTAACTAGCATTCCCTTTTTGGGGTCTGTCGGTGGCCGAGTGGTGTGCGTGGTTCAGTATAGTTTCGCTAGGCGGTTGGTGCCGAAGGAAACTATCTCGGCGTGGGTTCGAACCACCGCCATGCCAATGTAAACAAAACCAGCGTCCTTTCTTAACTCTATGGCATCCGAGAAATTTGAAAAAGACAAGTGTCGCTTATTTCTTCTAAGGTGCAGTTCATAGAATTAAATACTTAGATGCAACTATATGATGAATAAAAATACATGGTACAACAACATTAGTAATTGTTAATGCAGTCTGAAAATACGTATGATAGTAATAGTGTTCGTTAAAGAATTCTAAAAATACACGTGACAATACTATTGATCGTGAATGCAATCTAAAAACACAAGTGACAGTGCTTGCGCTGTTAACACATTCCACAAATACATGCGACAAATTGTAAAACTAAATGTGACAGTACTAGTGATTGTTAACACATTCTTCTACAAATACTACTGATGATTTATTAATTCTAAAAATATATGCGACAGTACTAGTGATCATTAATGCATTTTAAAAATACACCTGATAGTACTAGTGGTCGTTAATACATACTAAAGATACATGTGACCGTACTAGTGATCGTTAACACATTCTATTTATAGAGGATATGGAATGAGTGTTTTTCCTATATTATATTTATGAAACGAGTCTAAGAATTTTCTGTTTTGGCGAGCCTCTGGCGAGCCCAAACGGAAAATTCGGACGAGTTTCATAAATATTATATGAGAAAAACACTCATTTCATATTCTATTTATCATATGACACACACACGCACAAAGTAGCCACTTAGTATGACTTTTTAACCCATCACCTAACTTGAGTTGCAGACGGCACTTGGAAAAAACATCCTCGTATAACTAAAAATTTCATTTTTTGCTTCCAAAACATAGGTTATGACCCCTCATTGGAACGAGCTCGTCGAGCTCGTTCCAATGAGGGGTCATAGCCTATGTTTTGGAAGCAAAGAGTGAAAATATAAAAAATATGAATGGCGTTTTTCTTGTAGGTAAATGATTAATACAATATAACCCACCCTCAATAGGACAGATAACGTAAATTCTCCCTACTGAAATTATGCAAATGTGACCCAGTTGTATTTTGTTTAGCCAATCAAATTGTCCTGTTTTGAAATTGACCAATGAAAGCTCCCAACTCTAATTATGCAAACTATGAAAATGTGGCCCAGTGGTATTTTGTTCAGCCAATCAAATTGTCTAGTTTTGAAATTGACGAAGGAAATTGACGGAAGGCTTTATTTATCACTGATTAATATGAAAACAAAATATCAAATGTTTTAAAGTGGACAAAACGGACGAGTCATATGATAAATTTATTTATTTATTGGTGTTTAAGGTCACATACTTATGCACAATGGCTAATCATGATCGTGACAGTTTTACAGGTGGAGGAAGCCGGAGTACCCGAGAGAACCACCAAGCAATAATGAGCAGCTGCCAGCGCCCCAACATCGTAACTGCAGCACAGGCAGGGTTATATTGGTTGAAGACATGCATACCATCGACGTGCAGTGCGCCTTAGTACACGGCGTCATCATGCCCCCACGTGGACAGTCGGGGTTAAGTGCCTTGCCCAAGGTCAGTTAACACATTCTAAAGATACATATGACAATACTAGTGATCATTAATGCATTCTAAAAATACATGTGACAGGACTAGCGCCCATTGACAAACACTGAAAATACATGTGGCAGTATTAGTTATCATTAATAAATTGTAAAAATACATGTGACAGTACTAGTGATCGTTAACAAATTCTAAAAATACACGTGAGAGTGCCACTGGTAGTGAATGCAATCTAATAGCACATGTAACAGTACTCATGATCGTTAACGCATTCTGGAACCATGCAAATAATAGAATCACCAGATTTGAGAAAAGTAAAATCTAATATCTCTAACTTAAAAAACAAGACAAAACCAAAGTTTCTGAAACTTCACCAGTAAAATAAGTAATGAAATATTTACAAAAACAGGAAAAAAGTTTGTTTTCCGTTTGTTCACTAAGCGATCTCATTATTACTCAGGCACGAATAAGGGGTAATGAATCGATAGTGGATGAAGGTAGTATATCCACTGAGAGAATAACAAGTTCACTCCCCAGATGGAAGCCTGACTCATACCCTGAAGCCCAACCTCGAAAAACCAAACCTCTTTGGGAAATCTAATTGCCCCCTCCCCCACCCTCTGCCATGGATAGAGAAAATATAATGCTTATTTTTATTCATTGACATATAGTATTTTAACAAGGGATGTGTAAAGAAAATTTGAATGTCAACTTTGAGGATTATAGTTTCACTCATAACCCACAATTGGAAACTTCTTGACCAGTGCGGGTAATGTGCTCTAAAAGTGTCAACTTCTTTAGAGAAATCCAATTGACTCAGGGCAACTGGCAATATTACTGATCAATAATTACATTGTTAATGTAGTTATACGTTTTGGGTCCAAATACTTAATTCCCATTGGTCAGCTGGGTGAAAACGTCATGACCAAATGTAATTCATTTTCCAATGAACACATTTGGTCGAACTTTGATCCGCATTTCCGGTAGAGCGCAGTTGACAGAATGTAATTCGGGCGGTGTTTGGGCGATTTTTTAAAACTTTTAGCGCTTCTCGCAGTGATCAACTCCGCTGCTGTTTCTTTGGTGACATTTCCCAACTGTGGCATAAAGCCCATTACTAAAATACTCGCTTCCATTTCTAAAGTTGTGAAAATTAAAAATCAGAGATGTGCACTTTGTCTTTTGTGTGAGGGTGGTTTTTTGTCTCGTTCGTTCGTACATGTTTTATTTCGCCTTTCTGCTTTGATGTTTGGTAAAAAGTAGTTTAAACAGTTACGGAATGTAATTATAAGAATTGAATGCAATTTTTATAATCTTTATTGGAGTATTAAAATCTTCTAACCCACACATACGATTACTAGTGATGATTTACACGTTGTGATCAATATAGTGACCGTGTATTGATTCTGACATTCATACTGGGCGAACTACAAGTGACAATTCATTGATCTATACATTCATGTAGGGAAAGTAGTTGTGATCATTCGCTGTTTTTAACTTTTATGTTGGATGAAGTGCTGTGATCATTTATTGATTGTAACATTTGCTAATGGTAATTCACTAGTGATCATTTTTTGATCCTAACATTTATGTTGGATAAAGTGTTGTGATCATTTATTGATTAGCACATTTATGTAGGATAAGGTGATGTAATCATTTATTGATTCTAACATTTATGTAGAATAAAGTGCTGTGATCATTTATTATCACATTTATGTAGGATAAAGTGCTGTGATTATGTATTGATTCTAACATTTGTTGAAGTAATTCACTAGTGATCATTTATTGATTATCACATTATGTAGGATAAAGTGTTGTGATCATTTATTGACTATCACACTTGTGTAGGATAAAGTGCTGTGATCATTTATTGCTTATCACATTTGCTAATGGCAATTCACTAGTGATCATTTATTGATTATCACATTTATGTAGGATAAAGTGCTCTGATCATGTACTGATTATCACATTTAGTTAGGATAAAGGGATGTGATCATTTATTGATTCTAGCATTTATGTAGAATAAAGTGCTGTGATCATTTATTGATTATCACATTTATGTTGGATAAGGTGTTGTGATCATTTATTGATTCTAACATTTGTTAACAGTAATGCACTATTGATCATTTATTGATTATCACATTTATGTGGGATAAAGTGCTGTGATCATTTATTGACTATCACATTTATGTAGCTTAACATGCTGTAATCATTTAATGACTCAAACATCTTTTTTGGCTAAAGTGTTGTGGTTATTTATTGAATCTAATATTTATCTTGGGTAAAGGCTGTGATTTATTTATTATTTATTTATTGATTTGATAATGTATGTGTGGTAAAGACACAGAATGACACTTGTGTGCGAATGTGTTAATCGATATGGCATGAGTGTCAGCGCAGAAGGATAAAACGAGAGGCCACGGGCCTCGAGTTTTATCCTTCCACAAAGGCACAAGTGCCTTATCGATTAACGCAATTCACACATGTGTGTCTTTCTGTGTTTACTACACACCTTCACGTCTATAAAAAAACAATTATTAGAAGGACACTCAGAAATTCATTTGACAACTATCAACAAAAAGAACACATTTTATCGCCAACAAAATTTGCAAGGGGAACCCGTGTTACTATTTCATCCTCTGAGTTTCATTGTGTCCTATGTCCCCACTGGCATATAGAACACATTGCAACTCAGGGGACGAGTTTCAGCAATCGCTAGCAATTCGAATTGCAATTGCGTTGCACAATTTGTAGAAAATTCCAGTGAAATTTCACTTCTATTTCAAAATTGTCCATCAACGATTTCCATTCTGCACATATGTGAAGAGCAGATTTTCATATTTCAACATGGTTTAGTGTTGCTGTAGATGAGGATTACAAAGAACAGGCATGTAATGAGGTACTAGTAACCATCTACTGATTCAAATACTCGTGTAAGTAAAGTACCGGAGGTCATTTACTGATTCAGTAGGTAAAGTACCAGCAATAACATACTGATTCAAATGTTCATCTGGGCTAAAATACTGGAGATCATTTACTGATTCAAACATTCATGTTTTGTAAATTAGTAGTGACCATTTACTGATTCAAACATTCATGTTGGGTAAAGAACAAGAGTTCATATACTGATTCAAACATTCGTGTAGGTTAAAGTACTAGGAATCATTGGTTGATTCTAACATTCACAAATGGTGAAGTACTGCAGATCATATACTGATTCCAACATTCATGTCAATTAAAGTATAGTTATCATTTACTCCATATTTATCTTACATGAATGTGGGAACCAGTATATTATCTCCAGTACTATATCTACATGGATGCTGGAATCAGCAAATGATCACCATATTTTACCTTACCTGAATGTTGGAATCAGTATATTATCTCCACTACTGTATCTGCATGGATGCTAGTATCAGCAAATTATCACCATATTTTACCTTGCCTGAATGTTGGAATCATATATGATCAGGAGTATACTTACATGAATACTAGAATCAAATATGGTGATCATTTGCAGATTCTAGCACCCATGTAGATATAGTGCTGGATATAGTACACTGATTGTACCATTCATGTTGGGTATAGTACTGGTGATCATATACTGATTTTAATATCCATGTCATGTAAAGAAAAGTAGTCTTATACTGATTCTAAAATTCGTATAATATACGGATTCTAACATTCATGTTAGGTAAAGTATAGTGATCATATTCGAATTCATAATTTCATTAGGTATAACACTGGTGATCATATACTGAAAATTCATGTGATGTACAATATAGTAATCATTTGCTGATTCTATCATTCGTGTAGGTATAGTACTGGAGATTATATGCTGATTCTAACATTCATGTCAGGTACAGTATAGTGATCATATACTGATTCTATCACTCATAAACTCATAGTTACTCATAGTAAAATCACTTATTGAAATCAGATCCCTCGGTCCATATTTTGACTCTTTATGGGAGTCCAAATGTTGAAACTAGTGCAGTATGGGGAATATTCTCTAAAAATCTTCTTCTGCAGACGCACCAATCAGAATCTGTTGATATTTGGTATGCAGCATCATTAGGCAGGTGACATGTAAGTTTGTTCAAGTCATGTCCATATTGGGGTCACCAGGGTTTTGTAAATTGCGAGAACGGTCATTTCGTTCATCTGACGTTCTCGCAAATGCTTGTTAAGAAGATCCATTTAGCGTTCCTGCAAAAATATAAGCATTTTTTCATCAGATAAATTTAATTTAATAAAATAAGATTAATTTTCGAGCTGAAACGATTAAAGGGTTTTCGTGATTGATTAATGGCATGGATGAACCTTAGTTAACCGATTAATCACTTGCCCTAATAGGTAGCTGAATAATTGCCGTACTGTTTATATAATTGAAACTTTACTCAGCGTAATGGACAAAACCGGCCAGCGCCATTTACAAAAAAGTCCATTCAAATTTTATATTTTCAACATTTGTCTCAAAACATAGCTTATGACCCCTCATTGGAACAAGCTCATTAAGCTTGTTCTATTGGGAGAGGGGGTCATAAGCTATGTTTTTCAGACAAACATTGAAAGTCTTTAGTAATTCAAGAATTTCTTGTGCAAATATCGTCTGCTACCCCCATTTGGTGAAGGGTTGAGAATGACGATTTCCAGTTACTGATACAGTATAATGATCATGCAAGTGAACAAGTATGTCAGCACGTGACTGGCATGTGTTACTCTGTCTCATATAATTGATGTGAACCAGTGTGACAACGTTTGCCTGTTTTGGAGCAAGTTTGTTCTTCAGTTAATCCATAGAATACTGTACTTCAAAAGTATTTTTTCTTTCCTCCAAATTGCAGTTCGAACTATTTACAGTCGCTACATGTGGAACCTTTTTTTTTAAATTCATGCCCCCCCCCTTTACACTCCCCCGCCCCCCAATTAGACATCGTTTTATTTTCTTTCCTCCAATACGCATTTTTTTCCTATTTACAGTCACTATGTGCAGAACTTTTTTTTTAAACTCATGTACCCCCCCCCCCCCCCCCACTCGGGGGCCAATTAGGCATTTTTTTTTCGTCAAAAATGCCTTTTTACAGTTATGGTTAAAGTTTGTGGTTAAAAATCCAGACAAACACCAACGCCTGCCCCCTCCCCCACCCCCATTTCTGGGACAGTCGGGCTGCATGCGTGACATCACTCTAGTTTATGTGAGTAAATGGAAGATTCATTCACATGTTTATTGAAATCAAATCCCTGGGTCCATATTTGGGCTCTCTATGATTAGATTAGTGCAATATGAGGAATATTTTTAAAAAATCTTCTTCTGATATACTCTTCAGAATCTTTTGATATTTGGGATGCAGCATCCTTAGAGGGATGAGATTAAAGTTTGTTCAAGCCAAGTCCCGGATTCATATTTGTGCTCCCTGTGGGAGCCCGAAGTATAACTTAGTTTAATAAGAGGAATATTCTTTGAAATCCAGTTGTCATAATCTTTTGGTATTGGTATACAGCATCCTTAGGAAGGTGAGATTCAAGTTTTTTCAAGCCAAAGCCCTGAGTTCATATTTGGGCTTTCTGTGGGAACCCGAATTATAACTTACTTAAATACGAGGAATATTTTTTAAAATCTTTTTTTTTTGAGATCCACCGGTCAGAATCTTTGGATATATTGTATAAGCTTTTCTTATGAGGAGCAGGTGCAACTTGTTCAAATAAATTCTCTGGGTTGATATTTGGGCTACCATGTCAGGTGAATGCCCTCAGCCCCCCTGGGACCTCTTGTTTACTGTTTCACAACATTGCCCTGGCTCTTCTCTCTATATGTTTCATTGTAAGTTAGTCACTACTTTTATGTAGGCTTCCAAAATGTGTTACTGCATGTCTGTCTGTCTATCCTTCAAATGAAATGTTTCTTTGCTTTTCATTTGCCCGGCTCAACATTTTAAATGCTTTGCAACTATCTTTCACCATCCAACCTCCCCCACATACATACACAAATCAGGGATGGGACGAGTATTGAGTACTTTGTCAAAAAAGTGGTACTCGAGTACTAAAAGGTTTTGTGTGCTGATGGAGATTTTATTTTTATTTTGTGATTTGGGTAGTTTTCATAGAAAACTGTGAATTCTTATCCCTCCCAACTTACTCATTAGGTAAGAGTAGGAATTCTGTCGGAGGCAATACCAGTTTTTAAGCCCATTTGACACAGATTGGACAGTTCTCTCCAAAAGAACAAAATTCCCATGATTTTAACTAGGCAGAAACCAAAAGTTGAATTCTATTGCAGAAATGAGTCTTTCATCACATGAAAGAGGTAAATGTATCTTTGGTAGGGTTGGGTTTGCCCATAGGTATTACTGTTGTAAATATTTTAATTAGATCTACCTGCCTCGAAAAGTTGCACTCAGAAAATATGAAATCCCCAAAACTAAGCAGTTTTGGGAAAATATATTGTTTCAATAAAAACTGGAAGAATTCTGCTGACATCTTGCATTACTGTTGAAAGTTCCAGATGAACAAAGAGGGTGATTTGAGGACTTTTAGAATCTAAAAATTTGTTTGACTGTTGGTGTGTTTTGGTTGGGAATTTCCTGAGAAATATGTACATGTGACCAGCACTTCCTTTTCTGTTAGTGTTTCTCTCTTATTTGTTGCATGGCCCTCCGTTTAAGAAATAGAAAAAGGTTGTCTGAAGGGCTATACTTGAAAAACGATATTTGAATGCCAAATTTAAATTGATGCGACTATATATTTTTCGCCTGAACGTTATAATGGACGCCTATGGGAAAATATTTAGTACTGTGATACGTATTCATGTTTGGCTGGCTGTAATTAAACAATTGCAGGAATTCGATTGCATAAAATGTTTTTGGAGTATGGTTGCGGAATGAATTATTTCAATATGTTGGGTACTTTAGGGTTCCTTCTTACGCCTTGCATATTGTCATATTATTAAAGGCAATCAACGCAAATAGTGAAAATGAGAAGTGACTCTTGACTCATTTTTTACTGCTGGGGAGGGATAGTGGGCACTACGACATTTTAAACAGACAATAACATTTTTTCCGGCACCAATATTTAATATATAAAGTGAGAAGCATATATACTCCAAGGTCTGAGTTTGCCTATCTATAGAAAACCTTTTACATCGAAAATTTTTTGAGTGATACCACTTTATTTCAAGATTTTTTCTGAGAAAAATTTGAGAGCTCAAGTGTTTTTAAAAATAAAGTGGCATCACTGGAGCATTTTAAAAAGAAAGAAAAACTAAAAACAATCCTAGTTCTGATACCTAATAAATTTATACAATAGAAAAAATGTTTTTTTTTTATCAATTATAATAAAACATTTCCTCTCTGTGGGTTGTTTTGACACCTGATGTTTGATTACATAAAATAATGTCTATAGGTTTGCTCACACCATCGACGAATCTCTCTGTCATTCTCATGGAAATTTGACAGTAAGAACTGTCTCTAAATGATATCCTCTTGCAAGATGATCTAAAGCAAATATACAGTACATTCCACACACCACAGTACGAGCACTTTGAAGTCTCGTTGTGTTAATAGTCCATGAATCTGTGTTTTTCACTATGAAATTGCATATGTCTTTATCTATTGGTTTTAAGCCATAGGAATCAAAAGCAGATGGCTGAATGATTGTCTTTGAAATATATCACCACCCAATGTTCTCCTGGTTCTCTTGATGAATCTGTGTTCACAATATAAGCTTTTCTATGTTTAAGCTTTTGTTTTGGTAAATAGTCTCTTGAACACACTTTTCCATTCAACGATGATAACTTTGGAGAATTGTTCAGTATATATTGTAGCTGAGTGGTTTCCATGTCTTTTCTGAAAAGGGCTGTTTTGAAGTCGGTAATCAAGATATGCTGTATAATATGACAGGCTCTTTTAACTAATTCTGCCCACTTTTGAATGTCATTGTGGCAGTCTATTTCAAAGTCTATACGAGCACAATATTATAATAAGTCTATTCCTCTTGCTCTCTTGTGTAGATTATGTAGTATAGTCACTGGACACAGTTTCTGTAAACATTCTGTAATGTATATATCTATTAATGTTGTTGTGTTGGATCGACATTCTTCACAGATATTATTCAGTTTCTGTTTAATGGATTTTATCAGTTCTATCACAACACATTCTTGAAATAATGTTTGTATTTTTCCTTCACACATCTTGCATGCTTATTCATTTATTCATTGTTAATAGTCAAATATCACTTCTCTGAATTTGTTGATTTCTATCTCACTATCAAATTCTGCATAGACAACAACGTTGATCACCTCTGGAAGAGCTTAAGCAAACTGGATATCTGTTCGAAGGTTGCCAGACTTTATAGGATGAGCTAATGGTCCACTACTTGGCTGATCAGGTGTCGAATCAATTGTCCAAAGGGTATATCCTTTTGCATAATACTGCATACATACATTAATTGTTTGATTTTGTCCAAAATACCCCATTGCTTCAAATATTGATAAATATGAATTAAGACAAAGTCCACCTTCGCAATTTGGTTCGAAGGGACGTGCTTTAATGGAATGTCCATCTATTGTGATTTCCAACTTGTTCTAATTGAAATGTTGAAAATTAAATGGAGTTGTGCCAATATCTCTATTTATATCTTTATTAGAAACTAAACCAAGAATTAATCATTTTGGCATCTGTTTATGAAACAGATGGTCTTCTATTTTTGATCGAAGACCACTTTCAGTGGTAAATGTTTTCATTTCCACACGTCTTATGGGGTTTTTATAATTTGTTTAATCTATTTGTGCATTAAGATCATTTGCAAATTTAGAAATTAAATCCAATGCCGGTATTCTGAAAATGGCTTTTTGAATTTCTATTTTTCCATTTTCATCACCAACCAGACAAAATTTAGGTAGAGAACGATGAATTTTTATTCTCATTTCCACACCATTTGGTAAATATTTGTCTTGCACAAATCGATCTAAATGTCATTTTCCTCTTAGTTGTACAGATTTACTGTCTGCAATTAATTTGTGACGCTGAGCCAAGCCTTTGTTATCACCATCTTTAGCTATTGCTGTGTGGTATCCAGGACTATCTGCATACCACATCCCACTTCCAGCCAGATGGGTGTTTTCACATCTCTTGAATAACTAAGAAAATTCTCAAAAAATCCTCGATAAGGATACATATCTGTATTGATGGTTATAAGACTACGGTTCAGTGTAACATCAATTTTACTGAACATGCTGTGAAAAAAATTATTGATAGGAGTTATATTGGTATCTCCACCCAATACACTCCCATCTTGTTTTGTAATTTTAAATTGAACTTCAAGTGTAGATGATCCAAGATCTAACCACTTGGTTGTTTGTCTTGGAAATAAAAATTCTATTGGTGAAGAATTGTTTAAATATGCAATAGGAAATTGCTCAATTTCACCAATATTTTCTATACCACTCAATGTTGGTGATACATTATCTGATCAAAACCACCACAAAAATGCTCGCAAGATCCATGTAACATCATGATTTAATCAAATATATCAAGTGGCCTCGAATTTCGTTTTGGGTGAGATTGACTTTTTCCTGTCTTGACTCTATGTGAACGAACCTCAGACTGACGTTACGTTTCTCGTTTCTGTCTTTTTATTCTCAATGTAGCTTTACCCACGGATGCCAAAGATCTTTTGCATGGGTGAGCATTATTTCTTTATAGTCTACCTGCCAGTCCCCCAAAAGAGGCTTTAAAAAAGTTTTGATGGCACTTTTTGTTAATGCTCGGCATCCATGCTCCAAATGTTCATTGGGGTATGAAAATGAATACTAGGGTGAATGCCACTCGTGAATTTTGGGTTCAAGGTCATTATATGGGTCAAAGGTCAGATGAGTGCATTTTCAGCGAATTGTATCTGTTCTTTGTTATTATGATTATTTGGTTGTTAATGTTTATATATTGTAGGTACTGTTCGATTTCATTTTGTTCCTACTGTCGTAAAACAATAATTTGAATGTATAATTTGCATATTTTTATCGCGGAAATATGGCCAGATTTGATCTTTTTGTCATGGAACATGCCATAACAGATATTCTGATATGGTATTCTGGACTTAATCATTATTTATCTTTATAAACATAGGTGTTAGGCTACAAATGCAGAAAACAAATGTTGATAATATGATTGCCCTACATTTTTCTACCCCCCCCGACCCTCCCCCACCCCACCCCAACAATTATATATGCTCAAACATTGATTCACGATGCTTGTTTCAAACAGACACTCAATTTACAGAAGCTGCTTTGACGGATATGTCTTGGATAATAGCTAGAATTTAGCATCCAGATGGTCTGAAGATTCCATCATGGGGAGGATAATATGAATCGCTCTGCACAACTGACCATCCAATAACCCACGCTGGAATGCTTCCAATTCTTCAGGCTCCAGCAGATGACTACAACGCCATGGCCACTGTGATTAATCGATTTGTTGCCATCAGTAAACACTTCGGTCAACCATACACATTCATAACTGCTGATCAACCACTTTACAGTAAAGACAAGGAACTGGTATGAGCAAATCAAGAACAATACAGTCATGTCATTTTTAAGATGGGCGGTTTACACATTTGTTTCAACATTTTGAAAGCAACAGGACAGCATGTTCAAAATGCAGGTCTGGATGACGTCTGGATTGAAGCAGGCGTATTTGCTCCAAACACAAGCGACACAGTTTTAGAATGAAAGACATACTACAGAGCTGTAAGAGTGCACACTTTGGCATATGAATCACTTTGGCGTATTCGTTGGCAGTTATTCCAAACATGGTTACAAAGGAATGGCAAACTGGAAATGAAAGAAATAGATGCAGTTGCTTCGTCGATAGTGGATGCATTTCAATCCAAGAAAAGACATGATATTCGAAATTCTGTAGATGACATGAAGGACATCCTCAAGCAAACAACTTAGCAAATCTTCTGAAACAGTTTGATGAACACAATGTCTCAAACAAGAACTATGTATTTTGGACAACATACATGCATATGGTGGAAGTTTTGTTAAATGTTATCAGAGCAGAAAGAGAAGGAAACTGGGAACTTCACTTGGAGACATTTGCTGCCATATGGCCATGGTTGACAGTGTATGACCATACCAATTACTTCAGATGGGGGTCCATCAACTTGACAGAGATGATGTCACAAACTGCGCCTGAGGTGTACCAAGAATTCAAGGCAGGGCATTTTGTAATCAAGAGAAACAATAACGTCTTTAACCAAGTTCCTCCAGATCAAGCAACAGAATGGATCAACAAGATCTGCAAATCAGCAGGAGGCATTATAGGCATCACCAAAAGCGACCAGACTCGCAATAGATGCTGTGTGACCTGGGCTACAAGATCCCAGATATCACATGAGACAAAAATTCTTTTTGGACTTCTTGATGACGAGGAAGAGGTGACATATACTAGAAATGACAGTATGCCTTCCCGAATAAAGCTGGATGAAGAAAAGTGAAGAGTTTGACTGAACAGTTCACCTTCCTTGATGTATTTCATATGTCACCACATCAAGAAGACTCTGGTAACCTAGAAGAAACGGAAACTAATAACAGTCAATCATCAGTGTTAATTGCCCTTGCAACAAAAGATGTCGCATATCTGGATATTGTGGATAATCTATTAAAGTCTGAGGAGAAAGGCAAACAGGCTATGGTTGATTTCTCTAAAAATCGTTTAAAAGACCCAATAGTGGGTTTTTTTATGAACCAATAAAGAAACTCAAATCAAAGACATTTGCTTCAGTGTAAAAGGCAGCAGTGCAAGAGAAGATAAGCGAACAGATGATGATTTGAGCTGTCAGAAAGCTATTGCAACGCCTATTCTATGCAGCCAGTGCCGGCAGGTCTGTACAAATTTCCGATGTTCTACGGCACGAATTATCCCCAGTTCCCCTTTCACTCGCGAAACCTAACGGAAAGATGAATCCATCATCGAAGGCAGATTTATTACCACTGCTTACCACAGACCTTAACATAGAAATTACCCAAGAACTTCCAAAAACTGATAATTCAACGTGTGTTCTCATTGATGGTCATGCTTTGATGCAATCCCTTGAAAAGCCACATGGATGTCAATCCTTTGGAGATTATGCTGAAGTTTTTTACAAGGCAGTTCTGAAACATCTGCATGGTTCATCAACCCGTGATGACATTATTTTTGACCGTTATCCTGGAGTTGATTCCATAAAATCTGCTACTAGGTCAAAGAGAACAGGGAGACTGCGGCCAATACGTAAACTAATCCACGGACCTGGAGTTCCCCTACCACATGTATGGAATCAATCTGTGACTATGAACGAGAATAAAGCAGATCGGGCACACTTCCTTTCAGAAGAAATACTTCAGCGAGCAGCCACTCTCCCTGATAATTGTGAAATTGTTGTTGGTGGTGGACTTCATGACCCATTAAATGCCAAATCGAACAGACGCGATGTCTCTAGCTTGGCAGCGAACTACGAGGAGGCCGATACGCTCTTGATCCTCCATGCTTTAGATGCCTACCAAAGTAACTACAAGGGGATCCAGGTCATGTGCAGAGACACAGATGTTTTACTCCTGCTTCTCTTTCATTTGGGAAGTCTTCCAGTAGAAGTGTGGATGATAGCAGGTACAGTTAAACAGTCAAAGTGTTTCCCAGTACATGCCATTGCTCGCAGTTTGGTTAACAATGTAATTCACAATATCCTATGTTTTCATGCCTTTACTGGATGTGATACAACATCATCTTTTCTGGATATAGCAAGAAGTCCTGTTGGAAACTATTTAACAAATACCCAAACTTGCTTGAAGCCCTTTGTAGAAACGGTGACACTGCGGGTGCCGAGGAGTTCATTTGTAAGCTGTATGGTGGTGATGGAACTGAGCTAGCTAATGTGGATTTAATGCGATACAATCTTTTTTCCAAAGCCAAGAAAAGTCTGGACCTTCTACCTCCCACAAAAGATGCACTTGACCTTCATTGCGATCAAGTCAATTTTCAAGCAAAAATATGCATGCAAGCCTGTGTTACCAACATGGAAGTTGGACTCGCTGTGGATACAGGAGGGTGGCAAGCTGGTCAGAAAGGACTAGAGGCAGTTTGGACAAGGTTGCCTGCTGTTCCCAAGGCATGTATGGAACTGACAACATGTGGATGCAAATCAAAATGTAGTACAGTTAGATGCAAATGTTATAAGTCGAGACAGATCTGCATATTCGAGTGTTCGTGTGATGCAATTGACTGTGCAAATCCTGTTGCTCATGAAACTGCTTTTGACTGAAATGATTAGTTCTGTACAGGAAGTACAGCAAGATCAAAATAGGAAAAGAATATTATAAACTTCTTACATTTATTCAGCTACAAACGCTAACTGGTTGGTGAAAGTAATAGAAACCAAGTGTTGATGCATTATACATGTATCACCATAGTAATGTTGATACCATGGCACCTTTTTGGTTCTGAATTTCGCGATTTTTTGTCATTTTTTGGTCATATCAGGCTCAGTAACACCAAAAATAGAATTATAACCTGACCATGTCATAATACTAAGTGAATTAGTGTATTTTCCTTGCAAAATATGCACTCATTTACCTTTGACCTCATTATGACCTTAAATCAAAATTCCAGCGGGGACATCCACCCTAATGTTGACTGAAATACCATAAGGAACCCTTTAGGTATGGATGCCGAGCATTAACAAAAAATGCCATCAAAAGTGTATAACACTGATCTGGCAGGTAGACTATTAGGTGGTTTTTGATTTCTCATCAATTCATTTGCTATTTCAATACCATGTTTTAATCCTTCTCTCTTTAATGTTCGAAATGCATTTTTTGCAATTGGTTTTATTAATGGTACAGCTGATCTTATTGCTGAACGAAAAATAGACCCTAATCCATATCCGTATTGCCGCGATACACCTCCATACACTGGTATCATTTTTTATAAATGTAATTTGTTACGCTCTCTAAAATGCAACTTGATGACACTCTTACCACTTGAAAACTGAATGTTTTTAGCAGTGTTCTCATTTATATTTATACTGATCTGACCAAAAGAAGAGTTTGATACTGGTATGTAATGTACATTATCACATTCTTTATGAGTGTGCAGAGATTCGTCACGTGTTTCAAATGGTAACACACGTAAAATAGGTGCTTCTCTATCACCAAGAAATGTGTATTCTACAATATCAGAATAAATAAAGAGTTGATTAAAATCCATATTTAAATCCACGTTATATTTAAATGCATCCTTTGCTGTGTTAGGAAAAATTACTGGAAACATACCATCTTTACATCCCAATTTTTATGCTAAACTTTCTGATAATTCAAGTCCAACTGTTGCAATACTATTTGATACAATTTATATACACGAATGTCAAGATGAATAACCAAGACAAAATGACACACCAAACTCTTTTAAACTACCCCCAAGTTTTTCTTGAATTTCGGATTCTATTGCTTCCCCAACATGTCCACCATTTGCATATGCCCCCAGCAAAATACTTAACTCAACAGCAGGAACACCCATACGTACTGTATGTTTGAAAAATGATTTATTAATATTATTAATGCGTGATGATATTTTCGGATCTGTACGATGATTTTAAAATTTGTTTCATCTTCTGTTATATTTCTTGCCTCAGATGGTAAAAGTACTTCACCGAAACCCACTTCCCAATGTTCTTTATTAATATGAATTGGTTTAACTAATTATGTTTGAAAACAATATTGTGTGTTAACTGGAAACATATACAATGGACTATCACTCAGTAGTGTTTCGTAAAATGAATTCATTTTTCTTATCATGTGGTTTCAAATATTTAAAACTGGGGCTTGGAAGAATATACCCTAAATAACTACTCAATAACACCAACCACAATTCTTTGTTGGGGGATTTAAACTAAGATGACTGATAGCCGTAATTATAATTGCATAAATAATGATTATTTGTGTGAAATAAGTCACTTGATTTTTTGCAACAAGACTCTCACAAAAATTAAATTGTGTTTGTTGACTTTGTACTTCAATACTTTCACTTTCACCACTCAATGCATTTTCATTTACTGACATATTCTATTTATACTAAATCAGATTCTGATATCCAACTATCAAATTTCGAGGGATAACCTTCCCAATGTACTTTAAGTTCCTTGACGAGTTTCTTACCCACAGGTCCTGAACATTGTGCAAGAACCGAATCAATGATATATTTTTTATCATCTTTTGCACTTTGAATTTCTTGTGAATAAAAAGACCCCTGTATATTTTCACCACCCATATTTTCAAGTTTATAAGTGGGTGGGTGTGTATGGTTTACATGTGTGATTTTAAATAATTCTTTTGTCCAATTCTTTTGTTCAAATGTATGTTTGGTTTTGTTAGTACGTTCTATATCGCCAACTTTAAATTTTATTTTTTTCTCTTTAGATTTTTTACCATACAATTTTTGAATTACTTCTGTTTTATTTTCTATTGATACAGATGCAGGAGTTCTCTGAATACTACGATGGAAACTGTGATTGTATCCATCAACTAAATTTTGTAACACATCTATATATCTTAATGTATGTTTGTGTGTAAAAGAATTCCACATTCGTGTTTTCAATGTGCGTTGAAAACGTTCAACAATACTAGCTTTTGTCTAAGGATTTTCTGTTGTGAAAAAATGAATTTTTTGTTTCTTTAAAAATTTTTGCACATCTTTATTTTTAAATTCAGAACCTTTATCCGATTGTAATGATAACGGCTTACGTTCAGAAGTTTTCAAAAGTCTTTGAAAAGATTTTGTTAATGTTTTTAATGTTTTTCCTGATTTATTGTGAATAGATAAAACCCATGAATATTTTGAAAATACATCGATAACACAAACTAAATAACGAAATCAGTCATTGTAAGATTGTAAACTTTGTAAATCCGCTAAATCAATCTGCCATTGATGATCAATTCCACCCACTACAGTCTTTTGTCTTGCGAACTTTTTACGAATGGGCTTGTGTAAAGTGTAAGTTCTTTCTCCTTTCAACCATTTTTTCACTTGATCAACTGTAATGGATTTATCTTTTTTATGAGCTGCTTTGTATAATTTTTGTATGCTCCCATAACCAGCAGGATGTTTTGTACTGTAACATATTTCAGTTAATAAATCATTCAATAAGCATCCCATTTTTCGGAATTCTATGTTTTGTCAATCTACGTTTAGGTGTTGACTTTGGTGTTTCTCCATCTCGATGTGTTTTCTTTCCTATCCCTGTTTTATGTTTTGGAGATATTGATAGAGAACGTTCTAACCAACTATCTTCTGGAGAACTTTGATGTTTGCTGGATTTTGATCTCTATTCATCCACAACCAATGTTCACGATTTACAACAAAATCTTGGGGGATGTTTATAGCTTTTAAACCATGATTGAACATTTCCCAACCAGTCAGTTTAAAACCTTTTCGATGTCTAAGAACATCATTGACTAAATTGATGATATTTGAACCTTTTATGGGTTCTCCATCATAACTTAAAACACCCTGTTCATCCCAACTCATGTGTGGATGAGATGATAAAGCAGATAATTATGAAGTTGGTTCACATCTCATTGTAACAGGAACACTTTTGATAATACGATCTCGTAAAACATTGATTTTCGATCTGGCTCAGGCATAACCACTGATGGTTGTAATATCTTATATAACAATTGAAATTTTTGTAAATGTTCACCATACTTTCGTTTTTTCTCACTTTCTGATAACTCTGAATTTCCTAACACAGATGATAATTCATTCTGCAACTGTCAAATATTAGTAATTTGAGGATCAGGTGGTAATCTTGGTCTTTGAGATTTTTCATTTGCAAAATGTTGCATTTCTTCTAACATTTGATAAAGTACAATAGCCATTTTCTTCATATTTTACTCACTAATTTATTTATTATTATTGCAACTCCAATAGCAGGCCCAAGTAAACCAAGTAATGGTAAAAAACCACCTTTTTGATTTAAAATTTGTTTTTCTTTTTGAGAGATACAGATTTACTAGCAATAGATCTTAGTTGTTCACGCTTCGGTTGTAATTTTCGTTTCTGAACGGGGGATAGATATATGTTTCCTTTTAAAAGATTATGACAACACTATGCCATACAATTAATCAATTCTTTAGGTACATTTTTCATAATTTGTTTTTGAAATACTGGAAGTGTTTGACTTAGTGCCAATAACACCCCACCATATTTTTTTAACTAGAGGAATCTTAAGAGATTTTTTTACCATCTTGCTCTTACTGAGTGCATTCATAAAATGATATGATAGACAAACATGCAATTGATTTTATTCAATGAAAATAAGAAATCATCTCCTTAACATGTTTAGGTACATTCAAAGCCGTGAAACGTGTCGATGTTGGAATGTTTTCTTTTAGTGGTATATGTCCCACATTTTGTCTAAAACCCATAGGATCATGTGATACTCTATTCCCCGCATTTGATATATGTGTCAACTTTAATGGTGGTACTATTTTTTGTTTTCGAAGGTTACTCACTAAAACTGATTTTGGTTTTGTCTCTTTTTGAGGAGTGACTAAAAAATTTGCATGCATGTTATTTTTACCAACATTTCGTTTCTTTTTAAGTGATTTTCGTTTCTTACTTTTTGTTTTTTTGAATGGTGAATAAAAATTTCGAATTGTTTTATGTCCATTCCACCAAATTAAATTACGAATAATAACACCACCAAAGAATCCACCACCACCTGGTTTTAAAATAATGTTTCGCTTGATTGCAAGATCTACTCTTGGATTTGCAAGTTATTGTAGATCCTCTTTATGCTTATTCATATACGTAACATTTTCTTGAAACCTTTCTTAAGAAATTTTTCCCTTGCAAATGGATTTGTCTGCTGGCTGAAGTGTTCTAATGATCGGATGAAAGACACCATGATGATGTGTACTTGTTGAAAAAAACTGTTAACAACTGACACAATCTCATTAGTGCAGCAGTTTTTTTATAGTTTTGTATAAATGATAGGTCCGCGTTCATTTCGCGTCACCCAAGGATGAAAAATCAGTTCTTAATCTCAAAGACTCAGGAGTTTTAGGATGAAAATCAATTAATAAATAACCATGATCAGCACTTGTTGCATCTTTATAAGATGGATTTAAATGTGGCAATTGAACGTGATTTGCCAATACTTTAATCTGTCTTTTATCTCTAGTATTTTGAAATAAAATCATATAATGTGCATTTAAACTTAGGGTACAACTAGATTTAGATTGTTGAAACATATTTTGTGTTATGTAAATGACACTTGCATTTCTATGATGCCCTTTTTGTTTGAACCATAATTTAATTTTTTCTTCATCTTTATCTCATAACATATCATCGAAAACTACAAGATGTGGAATAGTGACATCACTAACAATTTAATATTCGCCACCAGGGATGCCTTGTATGAATTTAATATCTTCACTCTCTTTAAGTAAAGTATATGCATTTTGCCATTCTTTATAACACCAAATGATTTTTTTGTGGGCGAATTTGAAATAAGTCATGTTTCATATCAATACGCTTTTTGACAAGTTTTGTTTTTCCTGAACCATTAGGCCCTGAAATAAAGATATTACAAGGGTGTTGAAACAATAAACATTCACACTTGATGCCGTGACGTTTTGTGAGAAAGTATTGGCAAAACACTAAATTATATACTTTCTGTTTCCAGAGCTTCTTCAATTCTGTGTGTGGGTTTTCTTTTTAAGGAGGCCTTTATATCAAATAAAGTTTCTGAAGAATCTATTCTTCTTTCTATATGTGGTACACATTGTCTATATAAATAATCTATGATTTGTTCATCATAAATAATAATATCCCACATAACTCTTGTCCAAATATTTTCTACATTATATTTGTAAAAAGCATTCATGATTTGTAATACATTATAAAATTCCCCATACATTTCATCTTTTTCCATTTCATTATGAATAACATCTTTTAATGGTCAAACTTTAGCCAATGACGATTATTCTCTTTCACGAAATCCAATGTCTGGTTTGTGTGCATGTCACAATACATTTTCTCTGACTGTTCCGAAGACTGGAAATCACGATATTTCTTTTCCGGATTAAATTCTAGTCGAACTTCAGAGGGTTCAGTGAATTTGATTTCATTTGACGTTGCAAACGCAACATCGACGTCATTTCCTTGACTTGAATCCATCAGTTGAAATTACAGAATCAAAAATAGACAAGATATCGTCAGCCAGAAAATTCCCACTCGCCAACAGCAATACCAGCTGCCTTATCAAGCTTGTGATGTTTGCACAATAAACATTGCGTCACGGGGTGTATCCTAATATTATGCAAACACAGGAGAGTCCATTTCTTTGTGGGCATTTCATAAAGACTGGAATATTTATTTATTTATTTGGGTTTTCAGGTCACATACTTATGCACAATGGCTAATCGTGACTGTGACAGTTTTACGGGTGGAGGAAGCCGGAGTAACAGGAGAGAACCACCGAGCAACGACGAGCAACTGCCAGCTCCTCAACATTCTAACTCAGTTCAAGCTCCGATCAAGCAGGGTTACAGCGGCTGAAGACATACGCACCATCGACTTACAGAACGCGTTGGTACACGGCGTCATGGTGTCCCCACGTAGGCAACCATGATAATGTGCCTTGCCCAAGGACACAACGCGGGTCACACTGGACGGGGATCGACCTCGGGACATCCAGCATAGAAGTCCAACAACCTATCACTGGGCCACCGCGCTCCCATAAAGATTGGAAATATTTCAAAACTCTACTACCAATGTCCTATCTTTACCGGAGGTGGGGGGGGGGGAGTGGGGTAGGAGGGTACGGTTGCCCAGTGGTTAAGGCATTGAACTTCAAACCGGGGGGGGGGGGGTAGGGGGTAGGAGGGTACCGTTACCCAGTGGTTAAGGCATTGAACTTCAAACCGAGAGGTCCATGGTTCGATCCCCGCCAAGGGTAACTGGTAACTGCGTTGTGTCATTGGCAAGGCACTTCATGCCGATGCCCACAAGGGGCACGGTGACGCTGTGTCTAAGGCGTAAATGCACGTCGATGGTGCACCTGTCTTCAACCAATGCTAACCTGCCTGTGCGGAATTCCTACGTTGGGGAATCTGACGGTTGCTCGCCATTGCTCGGTGGTTCTCTCCGAGTACTCTGGATTCCCCCACACGTAAAACTGTCCGACACGAGGTGACCCTGGCCTGGCTGTCGAATGTGCCGTAACCTCTAATAAATAAATAAGTCGGAGTTTGAGATTGAAGGCGGCGCACAGGGGCATGCCCATCACCTACTATATGAATTGGGGTATGGAGATCCTTCATGCTCAAATGCAATCACTCTAAAGTTGTATTTCTCTGTTGGTTTCCCTTTGTTGCAGTCGCATTGCGAATTAGTAGGTCGATATGCTCGGGCGCTTTTCTCTTAACCCTTTACCGAACACGAAACTTGCAAGTAAAACAGACGACACTTGCAAACAAAAGCCTTGAATAACTAATTTTTTCCATGTTTTTGCGCCAAAATAAAGCTTATGGCCTGCCATTGGAACGAGCTTCACGAACCCGTTCCATTGAGGGGGGGGGGGGGGTGATAAGCTATGCTTTGCAGACAAAGAACAATGAAGAAAAGAAAAAACTAAATGATTCGTCTCTTCTGAATCCTTTAACGTTTTTCATTACGTTGGCATTAAATACGCAGATCGATACACGTGTGTGAATGGGTTAATCGATATGGCACAAGTGCCATCGCGGACAGATAAAACGAGAGGCCGCAGACTTCGAGGGATATCATTCCGCAATGGCACAATGGCAATATCGATTAACCCATTCACACGCGCATGTCATCCTGTGTTTATTACATTCCTTCACGTCTCTAAAAGCAATTATTAGAAGGACACTCAGCAATTCAATTGATAACTATCAACAAAAAGAACACATTTTATCGTCAACCAAATTTGCGAGGGGAACCAGTGTTATGATTTGTTTTCTCTATTTTGGGTGGACTTGTCATCTGTCACCGAGTCCAAATGAAAAAACAAGTTTCTGCAAAAGCAGTTAAATGAGACTCTGTGTTTGTGTGTGTGTGTGTGTGTGTGTGTGTGTGTGTGTGTGTGTGTGTGTGTGTGTGTGTGTGTGTGTGTGTGTGTGTGTGTGTGTGTGTGTGTGTGCATGTGTGTGTGTGCGAGAGAGAGAGAGAGGGGGACGGACGGACGGACGGACAGACGGACGGACGGACGGACGGACGGACGGAGGCATCGACGGACAGAGAGGCAGTGGCAGAGAGAGAGAGAGAGAGAGAGAGAGAGAGAGAGAGAGAGGGTTTTCCAGTCTAAATGGTATCCGCTTGGGCTAGCCTCAGACGCAAGTAGTGGAGGCTGGCACTATAACGAAAAACATTTAACACTGAATTCCCCATACCCCAAGACTGGCACTATGACGAAAAAATTAACATAGGATTCTCCATAGGGTTTTCTCACCATATTGCCATTTTTTTCGCCATAGTGCCATTTTTGGAGGCAGGGAAAGGATTTTAAAATCTTTTTTTTTTCCTCCAAAATTGGCACTATGGCGAAAAAATGGCACTATGGCGAAAAAAAAACACTACGGAGAACCCTAAGTTAATTTTTATGCCATAGTGCCAGTCTTAGGGTATGGGGAATTCAGTGTTAAATGTTTTTCACCATAGTGCCAGTCATGGGGTAGGTTGTTCCAAACACTTTTATTCTGACAAAATATATGTTTATCAACCAATCCCTCCATACTTGAAACCGTATAACACTTTACTGTGTGGTTGGTAACAATATAATATTGAAGGCAATCAACGCAAACAGTGAAAATGAGAAGCGACTCTTGACTCATTTTTTACTGCTGGGGAGGGATAGTGGGCACTACTACATTTTAAACAGACAATAACATTTATTTCAGGTACCAATATTTAATATATAAAGTGAGAAGCATATATACACCAAGATTTGAGTTTGCCTATCTATAGAAAACCTTTTACATCGAGATTTTTTTGAGTGATACCACTTTATTTCAAGATTTTTTTCTGAGAAAAATTTGAGACATCTACTGTTTTTTAAAAATAAAGTGGCATCACTTGAGCATTTTAAAAAGAAAGAAAAACTAAAAACATCCTAGCACTGATACCTAATAAATTTATACGATAGAAAAAATGTTTTTTTTATCAATTATAATAAAACATTTCCTCTCTGTGGGTTGTTTTGACACCTGATGTTTGATTACATGCAATAATGTCTATAGGTTTGCTCAAACCATCGACGAATCTCTCTGTCATTCTCTTGGAAATTTCTTGGATCGAATTTGATAGTAAGAACTGTCTCTAAATCATATCCTCTTGCAAGATGATCTAAAGCAAATATACAGTACATTCCACACACCACAGTACGAGCACTTTGTAGTCTCATTGTGTTTATAGTCCATGAATCTGTGTTTTTCACTATGAAATTGTAAATGTCTTTATCTATTGGTGGTAAGCCATAGGAATCAAAGTAGATGGCTGAATGATTGTCTTTGAAATATATCACCACCCAATGTTCCCCTGGTTCTCTTGATGAATATGTGTTCACAATATAAACTTTTCTATGTTTAAGCTTTTATTTTGGTCAATAGTCTCTTGAACATACTTTTCCATTCATTGATGATAGCCGTGGAGAATTGTTCAGTATATATTGTAGCTGAGTGGTTACCATGTCTTTTCAGCCCTGGAAAAGGGCTGTGCTGAAGTCGTTAATCGAGATATGCTGTATAATATGGCCAGGCTCTTTTAACTAATTCTGCCCAGTTTTGAATGTCTTTTTGGCAGTCTATGTCAAAGTCAATATGAGCACAATATTCTAATAAGTCTATTCTTTTTGCTCTCTTGTGTAGATTATGTAGTATAGTCACTGGACACAGTTTCTGTAAAAATTCTGTAATGTATATATATATTAATGTTGTTGTGTTGGATCAACATTCTTCACAGATATTTTTCAGTTTCTGTATAATGGATTTTATCAGTTCTATCACAGCACATTCTTGAAATAATGTTTGTATTTTAAATTCACACATCTTCCATTGTTCACATTCATTCGTTGTTAATAGTAAAATATCACTTCTCTGAATTTGTTGATTTCTATCTCACTATCAAATTCTGCATAGACAACAACGTGCATACCACATCTCACGTCCAGCCAGATGGGTATTTTTCCCATCTCTTGAATAACTAAGAAATTTCTCAAAAAATCCTCGATAAGGATACATGTCTGTATTGGTGGTTATAAGACTACCGTTCAGTGTAACATCAATTTTACTGAACATGCTGTGAAAAAAAGTATTGATAGGAGTTATATTGGTATCTACACCCAATACACTCCCATCGTGTTTTGTAATTTTAAGTTGAACTTCAAGTGTAAATGATGCAAGATCTAACCACTTGGTTGTTTGTCTTGGAATTAAAAATTCTATTGGTGAAGAATTGTTTAAAGATGCAATAGGAAATTGCTGAATTTCACCAATATTTTCTGTACCACAAGATCCATGTAACATCATGATTTAATCAAATATATCAAGTGGCCTTGAATTTCGTTTGGCGTTAGATTGTGTTTTTCCTGTGTTCACTCTATGAGAACGAACCTCAGACTGACGTTTCGATTATCGTTTCTGTCTTTTTATTCCCAATGTAGCTTTACCCACGGATGCCATAAGAACTTTTGCACGAGTGAGCATTACTTCTTTAGGTGGTTTAAGATTTCTCATCAATTCATTTGCAATTTCAATACCATGTTTAAATCCTTCTTTCTTTTATGTTCGAAATGCATTTTTTGCAATTGGTTTTATTAATGGTACAGCTGATCTTATTGCTGACCAAAAAATAGACCCTAATCCAAATCCGTAATGCCACGATACACCTCGATACACTGGTATCATTTTTTTATAAATGTAATTTGTTATGCTCTCTAAAATGCAACTTGATTACACTCTTACCGGTTGAAAACTGAATGTTTTTACCAGTGTTCCCATTTATATTTATACTGATCTGATCAAAAGAAAATTTTGATACTGGTATGTAATATACATTATCAAATTCTTTATGAGTGTGCAGAGATTCGTCACGTGTTTCAAATGGTAACACACATAAAATAGGTGCTTCTATATCACCAAGAAATGTGTAATCTGCAATATCAGAAGAAATAAAGAGTTGATTGAAATCCATAATTAAATCCACATTATATTTAAATGCATCTTTTGCTGTGTTAGGAAAAATTTCTAGAAACACACCATCTTTACATCCCAATTTTTATGCTAAACTTTCTGATAATTCAAGTCCAACTGTTGCAATACTATTTGATACAATCTTTATACACGAATGTCGAGATGAATAACCAAGACGAAATGACATACCAAACTCTTTCAAAATACCCCGAAGTTTTTCTTGAATTTCGGATTCTATTGCTTCCATAACATGTCCACAATTTGCATATGCCCCTGGCAAAATACTTAACTCAACAGCAGCAACACCCTTACGTACTGTATGTTTGAAAAATGATTTATTAATATTATTAATGCATTATGACATTTTCGGATCTGTCACAATGATTTTAAAATTTGTTTCATCATCTGTTATATTTCTTGCCTCAGAAGGTAAAATTACTTCATTTAAACCCTCTTCACAATGTTCTTTATTAATATGAATTGGTTTAGATAATTGTGTTTGAAAACATATCCATAGAATGATCACTCAGTGGTGTTACGTAAATTGAATTCATTTTTCTTATCATGTGGTTTCAAATATTTTAAACTGGGGCTTGGAAGAATATATCCTAAAGAACTACTCAATAACACCAACTAGAATTCTTTGTTGGGGGATTGTAAACTAAAATGAATGATAGCCGTAATTATAATTGCATAAATAACGATTATTTGTGTGAAATAAGTCGCTTGATTTTTTGCAACAAGACTCCCACAGAATTTAAATTGTGTTTGTTGACTTTGTACTTCAAAACTTGCACTTTCACCACTCAATGCATTTTCATTTACTGACATATTCTTTTTATACTAAATCAGATTCTGATATCCAACTATCAAATTTCGAGGGGTAACCTTCCCAATGTACACGTCTTGAACGTTGTGCAAGAACCGAATCAATGATATATTTTTATCATCTTTTACACTTTGAATATCTTGTAAATAAAATGATCCCTGTATATTTTCACCACCCATATCTTCAAGTTTATAAGTGGGTGGGTGTGTATGGTTTACATGTGTGATTTTAAATAATTCTTTTGTCCAATTTGGTAAATACCCCTTTTCAAATGTATGTTTGGTTTTTTTAATACGTACTATATCGCCAACTTTAAATTTTATTTTTTTCTATTTAGATTTTTTTACAATACAATTTTGGAGTTACTTCTATTTAATTTTCTATTGATACAGATGCAGGATTTCTCTGAATACTATGATGGAAACTGTGATTGTATCCATCAACTAAATTTTATAACACATCAGTATATCTTAATGTACGTTTGTGTGTTAATTATTTCCACATTCGTGTTTTCAATGTGCGTTGAGAACGTTCAACAATACTAGCTTTTGTCTAAGGAATTTCTGTTGTGATAAAATGAATTTTTTGTTTCTTTAAAAATTTTTGCACATCTTTATTTTTAAATTCAGAACCTTTATCTGATTGTATTGATAACGGCTTATGTCCAGAAGTTTTCAAAAGTCTTTGAAAAGATTTTGTTAGTGTTTCTCCTGATTTATTGTGAATGGGTAAAACCCATGCATATTTTGAAAATACATCGATAACACAAACTAAATAAAGAAATCGGTCATTGTAAGGTTGTAAACTTTGTAAATCCGCTAAATCAATCTGCCATTGATGATCAATTCCACCCACTACAGTCTTTCGTCTTGCAAATTTTTGACGAATGGGCTTGTGTAAAGTGTAAGTTCTTTCTCCTTTCAACCATTTTTTCAATTGATCAACTGTAATGGATTTATCTTTTATATGAGCTGCTTTGTATTATTTTTGTATGCCCCCATAACCAGCAGGATGTTTTGTATTGTAATATATTTCAGTTAATAAATCATTCAATAAGCGTCCCATTTTCCAGAAATTCTACATTTTGTCAGTTTACATTTAGGTGTTGATTTTGGTGTTTCTCCATCTCGAATTGGTTTCTTTCCTATCCCTGTTTTATGTTTTGGAGATATTGATAGAGAACTCTTTATCCAACTATCTTCTGGAGAACTTTGATGTTTGCTAGGTTTTGACACCTGATCTCTATTCATCCACAACCAACATTCACGATTTCCAACAAAATCTTGAGGGATATTTATAGCTATTAAACCACGATTGAACATTTCCCAACCGGTCGGTTTAAAACCTTTTCGATGTCTAAGAACATCATTGACTAAATTGATGATATTTGAACCTTTTATGGGTTCTCCATCATAACTTGAAACACCCCGATCATCCCAACGCATGTGTGAATGAGATGATAAAGCAGATAATTATGAAGTTGCTTTACGTCTCATTGTAACAGGAACACTTTCTATAATACGATCTTGTAAAAACATTGATTTTCGATCTGGCTCAGGCATAACCACTGATGGTTATAATATCTTCTTATATGACAATTGAAATGTTTGTAAATGTTCACCATGCTTTCGTTTTTTCTCACTTTCTGATAACTCTGAATTTCCTAACACAGATGATAATTCATTCTGCAACTGTGCTGTATTAGTAATTTGAGGATCAGGTGGTAATCTTGGTCTTTGAGATTTTTCATTTCGAAAACATTGCATTTCTTCTAAAATTTGATAAGGTACAATTGCCATTTTCTTCATATTTTACTCACTAATTTATTTACAAGATCTGTTGCAACTCCAATAGGAGGCCCAAGTAAATCAAGTAATGGTAAAGAAACACCTTTTTGATTTAAAATTTGTTTTTTCTTTTTAAGAGATACAGATTTATTAGCGATAGATCATAGTTGTTCACGCTTCGGTTGTAATTTTCGTTTCTGAACGGGGGATAGATATATGTTTCCTTTTAAAAGAATATGACAACATAATGCCATACAATTAATCAATTCTTTAGGTGGATTTTTCATAATTTGTTATTGAAATGCTGGAAGTGTTTGACTTAGTGCTAATAACACCCCACCATATCTTTTTAACTCGAGGAATCTTACGAGATTTTTTTACCATCTTGCTCTTAATGAGTGCATTCATAAAATGATATGATAGACAAACATGCAATTGATTTTGTTCATCGAAAATAAGAAATCATCTCCTTAACATGTTTAGGTGCATTCAAAGCCATGAAACGTGTCGATGTTGGAATGTTTTTTTTTAGTGGTATATGTTCCACATTTTGTCTAAAACCCATAGGATCATGTGATACTCTATTCTTCGTATTTGATATACGTGTCATCTTTAATGGTGGTACTATTTTTTGTTTTCGAAGGTTACTTACTAAAACTGATTTTGGTTTTGTCTCTTTTTGAGGAGTGACTAAAAAAATAGCATGCATGTAATTTTTACCAACATTTCATTTCTTTTTATGTGATTTTCGTTTCTTACTTTTTGTTTTCTTGAATGGTCAATAAAAATTTCGAATTGTTTTATGTCCATCCCACCAAATTAAATTACGAATAATAACACCACCAAAAAATCCACCACCACCTGGTTTTAAAATAATGTTTCGCTTGGTTGCAAGACCTACTCTTGGATTTACAAGTTGTTGTAGATCCTCTTTATGCTTATCCATATACGTTAAAGTTTGTTCTGGCAGTTTAATTTTCTTATTAAGTATAATTCTACTTGCTAACGTAAACCATTTTAACATTTTCTTGAAACGTGTCTTAAGTAATTTTTCCCTTGCAAATGGATTTGTCTGCTGGCTTAATTGTTCTAATAGTCGGATGAAAGGCACCGTGATGATGTGTACTTGTTGAAAAAAACTGTTAACAACTGACACAATCTCATTAGTGCAGCAGTTTTTTATAGATTTGTATAAATGATAGGTCGGCTTTCATTTTGCGTCACCCAAAGATGAAAAATATCAGTTCTTAATCTCAAAGACTCAGGAGTTTTAGGATGAAAATCAATTACTAAATATGATCAGAACTTGTTGCATCTTTATAAGATGAATATAAATGTGGTAATTGAACTTGATTTGGCAATACTTTAATCTGTCCTTTATCTGTAGTATTTTGAAATAAAATCATATAATGTGCATTTAAACTTAGGGTACGACTAGTTTTAGATTGCTGAAACATATTTTGTGTTATGTAAATGACACTTGCATTTCTATGATGCCCTTTTCGTGTGAACCATAATTTAATTTTTTCTTCATCTTTATCTCCTAACATATCATCGAAAACTACAAGATGTGGAATAGTGACATCACTAACAGTTTCATATTCGCTATCAAGGATGCCTTGTATGAATTTAATATCTTCACTCTCTTTAAGTAAAGTATATGCATTTTGCTATTCTTTATAACACCAAATGATTTTTTGTGGGTGAATTTGAAACAAGTCATGTTTCATATCAATAAGCTTTTTGATAAATTCTGTTATTCCTGAACCACTAGGCCCCGAAATAAAGATATTTCAAGGGTGATGAAGCAATAAACATTCACTTGATGCCATGACTTTTTGTGAGAAAGTATTGTCAAAACACTAAATTATACACTTTCTGTTTCCATAGCTTCTCCAATTCTGTGAGTGGGTTTTCTTTTTAAGGGGGCTTTTAAATCAAATAAAGTTTCTGAAGAATCTATTCTTCTATCTATTTGTGGTACACATTGTCTATATAAATAATCTATTATTTGTTCATCATAAATAATAAAATCCCACATAACTCTTGTCCAAATATTTTCTACATTATCTTTGTAAAAAGCATTCATGATTTGTAATGCATTATAAAATTCCGCATACATTTCATCTTTTTCCAGATGATTATGAATAACATCTTTTATTATTGTTAGATAACCAGGGGTGATCATTTAAAATGCATATAATAATGCCTAACGTGTGAAATTGAAATGCGTGTGCGGCATCCGGCAAGTCTATGTCGGTATCACCTTCATCCACAAATGTGTTCAAAACACATTGTGCTTCCATTATAGTAAGCTCTGCATGGTCAAACTTTAGCCAATTGCGATTCTTCTCTTTAACGAAATCCAATGTCTGGTTTGTGTGGATGTCATAATACATTTTCACTGACTGTTCCAAAAGACTGGAAATCACGATATTTCTTTTCCGGATTATATTCTGGTCGAACTTTAGAGGGTTCAGTGAATCTGCTTTCATATGACGTTGCAAACGCAACATCGACGTCCTTTCCTTGACTTGAATCCATCAGTTGAATTTACAGAATAAAAAATAGACAAGATATCGCCAGCCAGAAAATTCCCACTCGCCAACAGCAATACCAGCTGCCTTATCAAGCTTGTGATGTTTGCACAATAAACATTGTGTCACGAGGTGTATCCTGATATATGCAAACACAGGCGAGTCCATTTCTTTGTAGGCATTTCATAAAGACTGGAATATTATTTATTTATTGGGTTTTTAAGGTCACATACTTATGCACAATGGCTAATCTTGACTGTGAGACAGTTTAACGTGTGGAGGAAGACGGAGTAACAGGAGAGAACCACCGAGCAACGACGAGCAACTGCCAGCTCCTCAACATTCTAACTCTGTTCAAGCTCCGATCAAGCAGGGTTACAGCGGTTGAAGACATACGCACCATCGACGTACAGAACGCCTTGGTACACGGCGTCATCGTGCCCCCACGTAGGCAACCAGGATAATGTGCCTTGCCCAAGGACACAACGCGGGTCATACCGGACGGAGATCGAACTCTGGACCTCCAGCATAGAAGTCCAACAATCTACCACTGAGCCACCGCGCTCCCATAAAGACTGGAAGTATTTCAAAACTCTACTACCAATGTCCTATGTTTACCGGTGGTGGGGTTTAGGAGGGGCGGTTGCCCAGTGGTTAAGGATTGAACTTCAAACCGAGAGGTCCATGGTTCGACTCCTGCCAAGGGTAACTGGTAACTGCATTGTGCCCTTGGCAAGGCACTTCATGCCGATGCCCACAAGGGGCACGGTGACGCTGTGTCTAAGGCGTAAATGCACGTCGATGGTGCACCTGTCTTCAACCAATGCTAACCTGCCTGTGCGGCATTCCTACGTTGGGGAAGCTGACGGTTGCTCGCCGTTGCTCGGTGGTTCTCTCCGAGTACTCTGGCTTCCTCCACTCGCAAAACTGTCCGACACGAGGTGACCCTGCCCTGGCTGTCGAATGTGCCGTTTATCTCTAACAAATAAATATGTCGGAGTTTGGGATTGAGGGCGGTGCAAAGGGGCATGCCCCTCCCTCTATATAAACTGGGGTATGGGGATCCTTCATGCTCAAATGCATTCACTCTAAAGTTGTATTTCTCTGTTGGTTTCCCGTCGTTGCAGTCGTATTGGGAATTAGTAGGTCGATATGCTCTGGCGCTTTTCTCTTAACCCTTTACACCGAACACGAAAGGCAGACGACACTTGCAAGCAAAACAGACGACACTTGCAAACAAAAGTCTTGAATAACTAATTTTTTCCATGTTTTTGGGCCAAAATAAAGCTTATGACCCGTCATTTGAACGAGCTTCACGCACCCGTTCTAATGGGGGGGGGGGGGGGGGGGAGGGGGCATAAGCTATGCTTTGGAGACAAAGAACAATGAAGAAAAGAAAAAACTAAATGATTCGTCTCTTCTACGCCCTTTAACGTTTTTCATTACGTTGGCATTAAATATGCAGATCGATACACGTGTGTGAATGGGTTAATCGGTATGGCACGAGTGCCATCGCGGAAGGATAAAACGAGAGGCCACAGGCCTAGAGGGATATCATTCCGCAATGGCATAATGGGAATATTGATTAATCCATTCACACGCGCGTGTCATCCTGTGCTTATTACACTCCTTCACTTCTCTAAAAGCAATTATTTGAAGGACACTCAGCAATTCAATTGATAACTATCAACAAAAAGAACACATTTTATCATCAACCAAATTTGCGAGGGGAACCTGTGTTATGATTTGTTTTCCCAATTTTGGGTGGACTTGTCATCTGTCACCGAGTCCAAATGAAAAAACAAGTTCCCGTAAAAGCACTTAAACGAGACTGAGTGTGTGTGTGTGTGTGTGTGTGTGTTTTTTCAAATGACACAATCATGTTTTAGAGGAATTTTGAATGTTGGTTTCTGATCCCCCGCCGGGATTCGAACCCTCGGCAACACCGCCTGGCAATCAGGAGTCCAGCGTCTAAACCACTAGACCATTGCACACCGTCAAATAAACGATGGCTGGAATCTAGCTTTTTAGATGAAGTCCTCATGATTACTTGGTTCATCTTCCTTTCGGCAGCAGCATGAAAGTGTGGAACGCGCTGGCTACAGTACGACGAAAGTGCTGTGGATGGCCTCAGACGAGGACTGGCACGGGCTTGTGTGTGTTTTTTCAAATGACACAATCATGTTTTAGAGGAATTTTGAATGTTGGTTTCTGATCCCCCGCCGGGATTCGAACCCTCGGCAACACCGCCTGGCAATCAGGAGTCCAGCGTCTAAACCACTAGACCATTGCACACCGTCAAATAAACGATGGCTGGAATCTAGCTTTTTAGATGAAGTCCTCATGATTACTTGGTTCATCTTCCTTTCGGCAGCAGGGTGGGTGGGTGTGGGTTTGTCTTACCAACTTGACGAGGTAACTAGACAAAAGAGTTTGCGTGTTTCGCCTGACCGAGGTACAAAAGACAAAAGAAACCCTTTACCTCGGTTGTTTTCCCAGAACTGTACCGGCAAAACGAGGTTGAAACCGTTAGTCCACACAAAGGACAAACAATGGGGTACCTCGGTGTGTAGGGTAGACAAGACTCTGTGTGTGTGTGTGTGTGTGTGTGTGTGTGTGTGTGTGTGTGTGTGTGTGTGTGTGTGTGTGTGTGAGAGAGAGAGAGAGAGACAGAGAGAGAGACAGAGAGAGAGAGAGAGAGAGACAGAGACAGAGAGAGAGAGACAGAGAGAGACAGAGAGAGACAGAGAGAGACAGAGAGAGACGGAGGGATGGAGGGACGGACAAACACAGACAGACAGAGAAGCAGACAGAGAGACAATGACAGAGACAGGGAGAGAGAGAGAGAGAGAGAGAGAGAGAGAGAGAGAGAGAGAGAGAGAGAGAGAGAGAGAGAGAGAGAGAAAGACGGACGGACGGACGAACGGACGGACGGACGGATGGACGGACGGACAAATACAGAGAGACAGACAGAGAGACAGTGAGAGAGATAGGCGGAGAGAGAGAGAGAGAGAGAGAGAAAGAGAGAGAGAGAGAGAGAGAGAGAGAGAGAGATAGAGAGAGAGAGAGAGAGAGAGAGAGAGAGGGGGTTTTCGAGTCTAAATGGTATCCGCTTGGGCTAGAAGTCGCAAAGCCCACAGACGCAAGTAGTGGAGGCTGGCACTATAGCGAAAAACATTTAACACTGAATTCCCCATACCCGAAGACTGGAACTATGACGAAAAAATTAACATATGATTCTCCATAGTGTTTTTTCACCACAGAGCCATTTATTTCGCCATAGTCCCATTTTTGGAGGCAGGGAAAAGATTTTAAAATCTTTTTTTGCCTCCAAAATTGGCACTATGGGGAAAAAATGGCACTATGGAGAATCCTAAGTTATTTTGTTCGCCATAGTGCCAGTCTTGGGGTATGGGGAATTCAGTGTTAAATGTTTTTCACCATAATGCCAGTCATGGGGTAGGTTGTTCCAAACACTTTTATTCTGACAAAATATATGTTTATCAACCAATCCCTCCATACTTTAAACCGTATAACACTTTACTGTGTGGAGAGTTTGGTTGGTAACGATATAATATTAAAGGCAATCAACGCAAACAGTGAAAATGAGAAGTGACTCTTGACTCATTTTTTACTGCTGGGGAGGGATAGTGGGCACTACTACATTTTACACAGACAATAACATTTATTTCAGGTACCAATATTTAATATATAAAGTGAAAAGCATATATACACCGAGATCTGAGTTTGCCTATCTATAGAAAACCTTTTACATCGAGATTTTTTTGAGTGATACCACTTTATTTCAAGATTTTTTTCTGAGAAAAATTTGAGACATCTAGTGTTTTTTAAAAATAAAGTGGCATCACTTGAGCGTTTTAAAAAGAAAGAGAAACTAAAAATATCCTAGCTCTGATAACAAATAAATTTATACAATAGAAAAAATGTTTTTTATCAATTATAATAAAACATTTCTTCTCTGTGGGTTGTTTTGACACCTGATGTTTGATTACATAAAATAATGTCTATAGGTTTGCTCAAACCATCGACGAATCTCTCTGTCATTCTCTTGGAAATTTCTTGGATCGAATTTGATAGTAAAAACTGTCTCTAAATCAAATCCTCTTGCAAGATGATCTAGAGCAAATATACAGTACATTCCACACACCACATTACGAGCACTTTGTAGTCTCATTGTGTTAATAGTTCATGAATCTGTGTTTTTCAGTATGAAGTTGTAAATGTCTTTATCTATTGGTGGTAAGCCATAGGAATCAAAGTAGATGGCGGAATGATTGTCTTTAGTTTAAACAATATTTATTCCTGAATTATAATATTATACATACAGGTAAATGATAATTGCATAATGTTCATGGAGACTTGTAACACAGGTGTACGCATAAAGGTATTTCAACATAGTTGATATACAAGTTGTATGGGTGGGATTCAGCAGTAAGCTATAAGCTTATGTTAAGCTGTCTTCCAAGAAAATCTGAAAAATTGCAGGTAGTTGCTTGCACTATGTAAAATATTGTTTAAACATGAAATGGAGGTATACAAAAAGGGAGAAGAGAGAAAGAGTGGGAGGGAGAGAGAGAGAGAGGGGAGATAGAGAGAGACAGAGAGAGAGAGAGAGAGAGAGAGAGAGAGAGAGAGAGAGGAAGGGAGAGAGGGGGGGGATAGAGATTTTCAACCAAACTGAGCTCAACGCACACCCGACAAATGAGAGTTATTATACGCAACCTCAGAGAATGTGCTGCTAGCGCTGTCACTAAAGCGGACTCACCCGGGATCCACACCTGAGCCGCCATTAACGCGCGTGCATCTAACGTTTACAAACTATCAATCAAATTTAATCTATTAAAAGCCACAAAAAATCTACATCTTGTTTATCCTAGACTTCCTAGATCGATGCACGCGAGGAAACACAGCCCAAGCGCGGAGCCCGAATTGCCCACGACGGCTCCGTCGTAGCCTGGCGTCCTGTGGCGCTAACGCTCAGAATGCAAAATAAGGCTGCATTATTCACACTTCAGATGCATGTACTATCCACAATTTGAGAAACGTGCATAGCCGCGCCCACCGGCAGGACCGACATGCCCCCCCCCCCCCAACAACGGATGCGGGGTGGGCAACACCTGTCACATCACAAATGCCACTCCCCCGCACCCACCGACGAGAAGAGAGGAACCCACCAGCCCCGACAACGGCCGCGGCCACACTCGACTCCCAAACCGTCGACACCAAAGACATATATTCCTTGCTGGAAATTTATTTATTTATTTATTGATGTTCAAGGTCACATATTTATGCACAATGGCTAATCATGACCGTGACAGTTTTACGGGTGGAGAAAGCCGGAGTACCCAGAGAGAACCACCGAGCAACGACGAGCAGCTGCCAGCTCCCCAACATCGTAACTCCGCACTGCAGCACAGGCTGGGTTAGATTGGTTGAAGACATGCGTACGATCGACGTGCAGTACGCCTTAGTACACGGCGTCATCGTGACCTGACATGGGCAATGGGGGTGAAGTGTCTTGCCAAGGACACAACGCGGTTGCCGCAGGTGGGATTCGAAGGTGGGATTCGAACCGAGAACCTCTCGGCTTGCAGCCTGCACCTCTACCTACTGAGCCTCCGCGCCCCCCCCCCCCCCCCCCTTGCTGGAAAGTCATCACATCAGTCACGAATGTTTGAATAACGAATATGTGAAATGAAGGTGATAAATCATTCTCCAAAGAACTACAAATGGAAATGACTCACTGGAAGCGCCCACTCAGTGTGATATAATCCTGTACAATTCCGAATACAAGCGCATTTTTAGAGTTGTCCAACCATTCAGACCCAAACAGAAGCGTAGAGAGGTCACATGTGAAAGGCATTGTATTGATAGTTGAGTCACGTGCAGCGTCATGTATTGGACAATACAGGAGGAAATGTTCTGTTGTCTCTGCGTCACCACACTGGCACAGTGGGGATGACGATAGATGGTTGTCATAGAGTGGGCATTGATACCGCTACAATGCAATCGTAGCCTACAATGATAGATTTGTGCAGCACGGGATTTAGCACCAGTGTAAAATATCGGTGGTCGTTGGTTTTCACTATTTAAGAACCTTCTAAAATTTATGAGGGAGGAATTTTCTTTTACCGAGGTTGGTAATCTGTTCCACTGATTGGTAACATCCGGGATAAATGAGGATTGGTATAAGCTAGTGTGACTGAAGGGAATACGGTGGCTAATTTCAGATCGGAGATTGTGACTTTGATTGATGGATGCACTGATGGGGGGGGGGGGGGGGGAACTTTGATAGAGATATATGGAGGTGTTAGCTCATGATACATCTTGAAGAACTGCGTAAGCTTGTGCTTACGGTGTCTTTCTTGCAGTGTATCCCATTGAACTTCAGTATAGAGGAGGCTTCTACTGGCGCTCACAGTGGCACCAGTAACTATTCTTGCTGCCGCTATCTGTATTTTCTCCAAGTCAATTGCATTGCTGAGCAGTTGTCACAGACACAGTCAGCATATTCTAATAGAGGTCTAATGAAAGCAAAATATATTCGTTCGAGGACTTTTCGTTCAAGAGTAAACTTGTGAGCTCTAAGCATATCGATACGTGACCAAGCTTTATGATTGTCTTTGAAATATATCACTACCCAGTGTTCTCCTGGTTCTCTTGATGAATCTGTGTTCACAATATAAGCTTTCCTATGTTTAAGCTTTTATTTTGGTAAATAGTCTCTTGAACACACTTTTCCATTCAATGGTGATAGCCTTGGAGAATTGTTCAGTATATATTGTAGCTGAGTGGTTACCATGTCTTTTTAGCCCTGAAAAGGGCTGGTTTGAAGTCGTTAATCAAGATATGCTGTATAATATGACCAGGCTCTTTTAACTAATTCTGCCCACTTTTGAATGTCTTTTTGGCAGTCTATTTCAAAGTCTATAAGAGCACAGTATTCTAATAAGTCTATTCCACTTGCTCTCTTGTGTAGATTATGTAGTATAGTCACTGGACACAGTTTCTGTAAACATTCTGTAATGTATATATGTATTAATGTTGTTGTGTTGGATCAACATTCTTCACAAATATTTTTCATTTTCTGTTTAATGGACTTTTTCAGTTCTATCACAACACATTCTTCAAATAATGTTTGTATTTTTTCTTCACACATCTTGCATTGTTCACATTTATCCATTGTTAATAGTAAAATATCACTTCTCTGAACTTGTTGATTTCTATCTCACTATCAAATTCTGCATAGACAACAACGTTGATCACCTCTGGAAGAGCTTGAGCAAACTGGAGATCTATTCGAAGGTTGCCAGACTTCATAGGATGAGCTAATGGTCCACTACTTGACTGGTCAGATGTCAAATCGATTCCCCAAAGGGCATATCCTTTTGCATAATCCTGCGTAAATACATTAATTGTTTGATTTTGTCCAAAATACCCCATTGCTTCAAATAATGATACAAATGAATTAAGATAAAGTCCACCTTCGAAATTTGGTTCGAAGGGGTATGTTTTAATGGAATGTCCATTGTGATTTCCAACTTGTTCAAATTGAAAATTGTTGAAAATTAAATGGAGTTGTGCCAATATCTCCATTTATATCTTTATTCGAAACTAAACCAAGAATTACTTGTTTTGGCATCTGTTTATGAAACAGATGGTCTTCTATATTTGATCGAAGACCACTTCCAGTGGTAAATGTTTTCATTTCTACACGTCTTATGGGGATTTTATAATTTGTTTGATCTATTTGCGCATTAAGATCATTTGCAAATTTAGGAATTAAATCCAATGCCAGTATTCTGAAAATGGATTTTTGAATTTCTATTTTTCTATTTTCATCACCAACCAGACAAAATTTAGTTGGAGAACGATGAATTTTTATTCTCATTTCCACACCATTTGGTAAATATTTGTCTTGCAGAAATAGATCTAAATGTAATTTTTCTCTTAGTTGCACAGATGTACTCTCTGCAATTAATTTGTGATGCTGAACCAAGCCTTTGTTATCACCATCTTTAGCTATTGCTGTGTGCTATCCAGGACAATCAGCATACCACATCTCACTACCAGCCAGATGGGTGTTTTTCACATCTCTTGAATAACTAAGAAATTTCTCAAAAAAAATCCTCGATACGGATACATGTCTGTATTGGTGGTTATAAGACTACCGTTCAGTGTAACATCAATTTTACTGAACATGCTGTGAAAAAAATTATTGATAGGAGTTATATTGGTATCTCCACCCAATACACTCCCATCTTGTTTTGTAATTTTAAATTGAACTTCAAGTGTAGATGATCCAAGATCTAACCACTTGGTTGTTTGTCTTGGAATTAAAAATTCTATTGGTGAAGAATTGTTTAAAGATGCAATAGGAAATTGCTGAACCAAAATTTTCTACACCACACGATGTTGGTGATACATTATCTGGATCAAAACCACTACAAAAATGCTCACAAGATCCATGTAACATCATGATTTAATCAAATATATCAAGTGGCCTCGAATTTCGTTTTGGATGAGATTGTCTTTTTCCTGTCTTCACTCTATGAGAACGAACCTCAGACTGACGTTTCGGTTCTCGTTTCTGTCTTTTTATTCTCAATGTAGCTTTACCCACGGATGCCATAAGATCTTTTGCATGAGTGAGCATTACTTCTTCAGGTGGTTTGTGATTTCTCATCAATTCATTTGCTATTTCAATACCATGTTTCAATCCTTCTATCTTTAATGTTCGAAATGCATTTTTTGCAATTGGTTTTATTAATGGTACAGCTGATCTTATTGCTGGGAAAATAGACCCTTATCCATATCTGTATTGCCGCGATACACCTCAATACACTGGTATCATTTTTATAAATGTCATTTGTTACACTCTCTAAAATGCAACTTGATGACACTCTTACCACTTGAAAACTTAATGTTTTTACAAGTGTTCCCATTTATATTTATACTGATCTAATCAAAAGAAGATTGTGTTACTGGTACATAATGTACATTATCAAATTCTTTATGAGTGTTCAGCGATTCATCACGTATTTCAAATGGTAACACATGTAATAAAATAGATGCTTCTATATCACCAAGAAATGTGTAATCGGCAGTATCAGAATAAATAAAGAGTTGATTAAAATCCTTATTTAAATCCACGTTATATTTAAATGCATCTTTTGCTGTGTTAGGATAAATTACTGGAAACATGCCATCTTTACATCCCAATTTTTGTGCTAAACTTTCTGATAATTCAGGTCCAACTGTTGCAATACTATTTGATACAATTTATATACACGAATGTCAAGATGAATAACCAAGACGAAATGACACACCAAACTCTTTTAAAATACCTCGAAGTTTTTCTTGAGTTTCGGATTCTATTGCTTCCGTAACATGCCCACCATTTGCATATGCCCCCAGCAAAATACTTAACTCAACAGCAGCAACATCCTTACGTACTGTATGTTTGAAAAATGATTTATTAATATTATTAACGCATGATGATATTTTCGGATCTGTCACAATGATTTTAAAATTTGTTTCATCATCTGTTATATTTCTTGCCTCAGATTGTAAAATTACTTCAATTAAACCCACTTCCCAATGTTCTTTATTAATATGAACTAGTTTAGATAATTGTGTTTGAAAACAACATTGTGTGTTATCTGGAAACATATCGATAGAACTATCACTCAGTAGTGTTACGTAAAATGAATTTATTTTTCTTATCATGTGGTTTCAAATATTTTAAACCAGGGCTTTGAAGAATATATCCTAAAGAACTACTCCAGAACACCAACCACAATTCTTTGTTGGGGGATTTAAACTAAGATGACTTATAGCCATAATTATAATTGCATAAATAACGATTATTTGTGTGAAATAAGTCACTTGATTTTTTGCAGCAAGACTCCCACTAAAATTAAATTGTGTTTGTTGACTTTGTACTTCAACACTTGCACTTTCACCTCTCAATGCATTTTCATTTACTGACATATTCTTTTTATACTAAATCAGATTCTGATATCCAACTATCAAATTTCGAGGGATAACCTTCCCAATGTACTTTAAGTTCCTTGACGAGTTTCTTACCCACACGTCTTGGACGTTGTACAAGAACCGAATCAATGATATATTTTTATCATCTTTCACACTTTGAATTGCTTGTGAATGAAATGGCCCTTGTAAATTTTCACCACTCATATCTTCAAGTTTATAAGTGGGTGGGTGTGTATGGTTTACATGTGTGATTTTAAATAATTCGTTTGTCCAATTTGGTAAATACCCCTTTTCAAATGTATGTTTGGTTTTGTTAATACGTTCTATATCGCCAACTTTGAATTTTATTTTTTTCTCTTTAGATTTTTTACCATACCATTTTTGAGTTACTTCTATTTCATTTTCTATTGATACAGATGCAGGAGTTCTCTGAATACTACGATGGAAACTGTGATTGTATCCATCAACTAAATTTTGTAACACCTCAGTATATCTTAATGTACATGTGTGTGTAAAATATTTCCGTATTCGTGTTTTCAATGTGCGTTGAAAACGTTCAACAATACTAGCTTTTGTCTCAGGATTTTCTGTTGTGAAAAAATGAATTTTTTGTTTCTTTAAAAATTTTTTGCACATCTTTATTTTTAAATTCAGAACCTTTATCCAATTGTAATGGTAACAGCTTATGTCCAGAAGTTTTCAAAAGTCTTTGAAAAGATTTTGTTAATGTTTCTCCTGATTTATTGTGAATGGGTAAAACCCATGCATATTTTGAAAATACATCGATAACACAAATTAAATAACGAAATCGGTCATTGTAAAATTGTAAACTTTGTAAATCCACTAAATCAATCTGCCATTGATGAGCAATTCCACCTACTACAGTCTTTCATCTTGCAATTTTTTATGAATGGGCTTGTGTAAAGTGTAAGTTCTTTCTCCTTTCAATCATTTTTTCACTTGATCAACTGTAATGGATTTATCTTTTGAATGAGCTGCTTTGTATAATTGTTGTATGCCCCCATAACCAGCAGGATGTTTTGTATTGTAATATATTTCATTTTATAAATCATTCAATAAGCATCCCATTTTTCAGAAATTCTACATTTTGTCAATCTACGTTTAGGTGTTGATTTTGGTGTTTCTCCATCTCGATGTGGTTTCTTTCCTATCCCTGTTTTATGTTTTGGAGATATTGATAGAGAACGTTCTAATCAACTATTTCTGGAGAACTTTGATGTTTGCTAGATTTTGACACCTGATTTCTATTCATTCACAACCAACGTTCATGATTTCCAACAAAATCTTGAGGGATATTTATAGCCTTTAAACCATGATTGAACATTTCCCAACCGGTCGGTTTAAAACCTTTTCGATGTCTTAGAACATCATTGACTAAATCGATGATATTTGAACCTTTTATGGGTTCTCCATCATAACTTAAAACACCCTGATCATCCCAACTCATGCGTGAATGAGATCATAAAGCAGATAATTATGAAGTTGCTTTACGTCTCATTGTAACAGGAACACTTTCTATAATACGATCTCGTAAAAACATTGATTTTCGATCTGGCTCAGGCATAACCACTGATGGTTATAATATCTTCTTATATGACAATTGAAATTTTTTTAAATGTTCACCATACTTTTGTTTTTTCTCACTTTCTG
Organism: Pictodentalium vernedei; assembly: GCA_031216915.1. Classification (NCBI taxonomy): domain Eukaryota; kingdom Metazoa; phylum Mollusca; class Scaphopoda; order Dentaliida; family Dentaliidae; genus Pictodentalium; species Pictodentalium vernedei. Next base: position 233,786,928 of record CM062296.1, read on the forward strand.
ATAACTCTAAATTTCCTAACACAGATGATAATTCATTCTGCAACTGTGCTGTATTAGTAATTTGAGGATCAGGTGGTAATCTTGGTCTTTGAGATTTTTCATTTCTAAAACGTTGCATTTCTTCAAACATTTGATAACGTACAATAGCCATTTTCTTCATATTTTACTCACTAATTTATTTACAAGATCTGTTGCAACTCCAATAGCAGGCCCAAGTAAACCAAGTAATGGTAAAGAAACACCTTTTTGATTTAAAATTTGTTTTTTCTTTTTAAAAGATACAGATTTGCTAATAACAGATCTTTGTTGTTCGTGCTTCAGTTGTAATTTTCGTTTCTGAATAGAGGATAGATATATGTTTCCTTTTAAAAGATTATGACAATATTATGCCATACAATTAATCAATTCTTTAGGTGCATTTTTCATAATTTGTTATTGAAATGCTGGAGGTGTTTGACTTAGTGCCAATAACACCCCACCATATTTTTAACTAGAGGAATCTTACGTGATTTTTTTACCATCTTGCTCTTACTGAGTGCATACATAAAATGATATGATAGACAAACTTGCAATTCATTTTATTCAACGAAAATAAGAACTCATCTCCTTAACATATTTAGGTGCATTCAAAGCCATGAAACGTGCCGACGCTGGAATGTTTTCTTTTAGTGGTATATGTCCCACATTTTGTCTAGAACCCATAGGATCAAGTGATACTCCATTCCCTGTATTTGATATTCGTGTCAACTTTAATGGTGGTACTATTTTTTTTGTTTTCAAAAGTTACTCACTAAAACTGATTTTGTTTTTGTCTCTTTTTGAGGAGTGACTAAAAACTTTGCATGCATGTAATTTTTACCAACATTTCATTTCTTTTTAAGTGATTTTCGTTTCTTACTTTTTGTTTTTTTGAATGATGAATAAAAATTTCAAATTGTTTTATGTCCATCCCACCGAATTAAATTATGAATAATAACACCACCAATAAATCCACCACCACCTGGTTTTAAAATAATGTTTCACTTTATTGCAAGATCTACTCTTGGATTTGCAAGTTGTTGTAGATCCTCTTTATGCTTATCCATATACGTTAAAGGTTGTTCTGGCAATTTAATTTTCTTGTTAGGTATGATTCTACTTGCTAAAATAAACCATTTTAACATTTTCTTGAAACATTTCTTAAGTAATTTTTCTCTTGCAAATGGATTTGTCTGCTGGCTCAATTGTTTTAATGATCGGATGAAAGACCCCATGATGATGTGTACTTGTTGAAAATTTTTTTAAATAAGTCATGTTTCATATCAATAAGCTTTTTGACAAATTCTGTTTCTCCTGAACCACTAGGCCCCAAAATAAAGATATTACAAGGGTGTTGAAACAATAAACATTCACTTGATGCCATGACTTTTTGTGAGAAAGTATTGTCAAAACACTAACTTATAATATACTTTCTGTTCCCATAGCTTCTTCAATTCTGTGAGTGGGTTTTCCTTTTAAGGGGGCTTCTCGTGGGTTAATTGGGTCCATGTGTGGGAAAAATGTATCTAAAGAGGCTTGAACTTCAGGATCTGATTTGCATTGATGATCCGATTGGTGTTCCCACATCACTTGTATATTATACCCCAATGATTTGAAATGTTTTATGCGTGATTGGGTTTTGTTGTACAGAGATTGATAGAACTGGGAATTAATTGGATTTTTCTCATATCTGTCAGGATAGCAAGTTTCACATCCGTGCCCCATACATCCATAAAATTCATAGATTGTGTTTGTCTCTTTGTGAAAACCATCTACATAATAATTTCCAATTTTAATTTCTCCACCATTTAGTGCATGTCGTCTCTGTATGCCTTCTTCTTGTGCTAATAGCTGTAAGTATCTAATGGATTTCATGGAATATCTAACGGCAGTAGGATAGCCTATGTCTGAAATGAGACCAACTTTGTTTTTTGGCATTGAATTCATCCGCCAAGCTTTATTACAGGCATCAGCTAAAGTTACAGCCTCCCTGAAAGGATCTATCCCATCACATTCGATAAATTGTTTTCTGAATTCCCCACACCCTCTACGTAATATATCCACATCAGACTTACAGTACATGTCCATATCTTTGGCAGAATTGAAAGTAGCATTACTAGTAAATTTTTGATTGTACCGTTTAATAAAATCTTCTCTGACTGTGGGAGACACAGACTCTGGTATGTACAATTTTGCATCTAAATAAGGTCCAATGTACTTTTGATATGATTTTGTGTTTGCCAAATGAGGAAAATAACCTTTTGCTAGTTCACTAAAACCAAATGTTTTAGGGAATTGTGCCAATCTCATAGAAAGGAAACTCAATGAATCGATGAGTCTAACACCACAAGCTTTCAGAGAAATAATTTTGTTTCCATTCATGATGAAATCGGGTTTTGATGTAACAGTTTCCATGAGATGTCTTAAAGGGTCGTCCAACCTAACTTTGGTCAATTTGTTGACATTTTGCCCAATGCCTCAGAAACAGATAAGAGAAGTAAGGAAAGGCAAATAATATATCAAAATAATGAGTAAAGTGCATAGAAAAGGTACATATAATTTTTTTCAGGAAAAAAAGTGAATTTTATGATTTGGAAGAAGATTAATTTGCCAATGGTGTAAGTAACGAACCGGTAAAACCACAAAATAATTGGTAATTCGAAAGCCTTGTCCTCAATATAATGATAACATACTACAGACTTGAAGAAAGCATTTTTTTGACACACACTCTGGTGGGTTTTGATGTTTGAATGTAATAACACCAACACAAATTTTGGATGTTCCGGGTGTTTCAATGATGTTTATTTTGGTCATGTGATTACGATGTGGTTCTTGCAGAAATACTCAATTTGGGCAATTGTAAGAATGCAAGGACGTGATCATGCCCTTTATTTGTTCGAAACAGTGTATGAGCAGATTTGCAAACAGGTGACAGCAAATACTTGAGCTGTTAATGTCATAACTGCAAAATATGGTTCGAAATTCCCTCTCGTGTTTACAGGCCGTCTGAACTTTTATGTTGACAAAAAATCTGAATTATTGTGCACTAGAAAGACAGCATGAACCACTTGTAAAAAAATAACCGAGTGTATAAAATCGGGACGATACACATAAAATAAGGCAATATTCATAACAAAGTAAGCAGAATGCTTCAGAAATCACTTTTTCACGAAATATATTCCAAGTGACCTGGAACTATATTGAACATGTTGAGTTCCCCTGATGTTTTGAAGTTATTTACTTCCTAGTAACCATGGAATTTATCGCGGCTCTGTTTGCAGTCTACACAGGACTGATTCAAGATGGGTTTTAAATAAGGTGTGTTTTGACGATGCTGAGAATTTAGTTTTTTCTTGCAACCAACCATACTAACACAAGCCTCGATCAGTCTCTTTTGCTAACGTTTTACACTGACAAATGTGACAAATCTCCTTCACTGGAAACTATCTCCCAATTTGCATATCACAATAAACATAACTGCTGGCAGCGTGACCGTGTGGTCAAAACCGAAACGAATTATCGAATCCACGGTCAAAATTAGCTGCAATTGGCTTTTAAACAAATGAAATACACGAAATATTCGCAAATTCTTCATTATCCACACCGAGTTACTTTTTAACCAGACCACATACGTTCAGTTTCGTTTGCCGGCAACAAACTGATATTGTTTGAGGTAATTAATAGTACGAGAATGCGAAAGAAGCCAAATATTTCCCAACATCTATAAATTAATTAAAATTGATAATTCATTTTATTTTACTGAAATTATGAATTGATAAGGTGGGTGCGTTGCGATTATTATGCTCCAGACCTGGAAGTTGTAAAAGCAAAGGTGCATCTAGGGCCGTACAGTGGTGACCTCTGTCCTAGTCTTAGTCTTACCCATTAATCATTACATTCTCCCTTGTATCTTAACCACTGCTACTCCAATTTGAAGGATATTTGGTGTTGTGATCGAGCATCATGGGGAAACAATGCCTGTGTAACTGCTGTAGCATGTGTTTCTTCCCACATTTTTTCAGAGTTGTGGTACCTTTTCACTCTTTTGAGTTAGAAAATTTTGTTTATAACTAGTTGATTTGTTACAATTTGTTGGAAAGTGCCTGCTGATACCCTCAAATGTATTGCTACAAAATATTTCTGGTGAAGATTTTGTTCCTATTACTTATCAAGCAATAACCTAATGAATATTCTGTATAAAGCCACTAATCTGATGTTTGACACTTTTATCGGAGCTGTTATGAAGGCTTATGGAACTCAAAATGTTGATTATGGCAGGACTTTTCTATTCACCCATTAATTGATAAATTAAGTGTTACAGTTGGAAGTAAGAAGCATGAAAGGTCCAGAACTTAAAGTCCAAAAAGAACGTTTTGCAATGTAACATGATTTTTGCAGATACACTTATTTAGAGGGTTACCTGTCTGATAGTGTTTGGAACATGTGCGGCCAGGATCTTCAAAACGAAAAAAGAGTTAACCTTTGAGAAAAAAGGCATATGCCTTGAGTGCCGGCGGTAGAGTCATACAAGGAAGATTACCCCCCCCCCCCCACTCCCCCCCCCACCCGGAAAATTTTTTGTGTCAAATGGAGCTCACTTGTCACCTTTTGGGGATTGCTTTGTGTACTGCGTTCTTGAAAAAAATATGTGAGATCCTCTGGATGTGCCCTTCTGATCTCAATATGCCAATAAGCCTCCTTGGGGAAAGTACATGCAATAATGGTTATGTAAGGTTGATTTGATGTGTTTCGAATAACAATGCACTTTTAAGTACACTAGATGGTTTATTGCAGTCACAGGTTACAGTTACCCTTATTTCTTCTCCAACAGATATCATGAGTGTATTGGTGTCCAAGACTAAACAAAGCTATTATGCTTATTGATAAACCAGACAAATTTAACAATTTAATCACTATCAAATTGATGCATGGGATAAAAGGGGTTTGTAAATATATTTATTCAACTACAATGTAGGACTTTGCAGTGCATTCTACATAGGAGAATATCATAGTTTCTTTACAAACCACCACAGTGACACATACATCTTTATATAGGGAGACACGCCTTTGTCCTTCCATACTTCTTCTGGTGGACTCCTTCAAGTTGACCTTTCTTGAACTACCCAAATCAAAACACAAACAAATGAAAATGTCTGCCTTCAATCAGTGAGCACTCCAGTTATAACATTTGGTCTCAATCTTTATTACTTTCATGAATTAGGAAAAGATTTCTTCGAGTATGTACTTCAATGTTTATAGAATACAGCTGTTATTTTATTTTGAGGTATTTTATTGTTCTCTTACTTATGCCATAGCAGACTTTCGGGTGGTGCTATTTACACATGGCAGCAGTTCCATGGCAAATTTCAGTTTCCACATGTTCAATGTTTCATTCCAAGCATTTTGGTATATAATTTATTGGGGTTATTCATTTTGGGCCTTTTTAGACTTGAAAGAACATTGCATGAAATTTGACCAAAGTTAGGTTGGACATCCCCTTAAGATAGATTGTGCATCAGACCCTCTTGAATTATGAGTGATTGCTGTTGTATCTAAATGTTTCTTACTGAAAAGCCAATTGCAAAAATCACACAAAGTAGATTCTCCTTTAAAAATATATTCCCTTTTTCCAACTCTGTCACATCGTGAACACGTTTCATCAATAGATTTACAAATGCACTCGTTACAAGCATGGTGTGCAACACAGTAATTCGGAGTGTGGAGACCTGAGTCTTGAGTTGTTTCAAAATCATAAAACACAAATGGTACTTTCAGCATTTTGTCTTTCTCGGGTGATTTGTATTTTGGAATGAAAGAATAATGTTAACTTTTGACTAATTGATGGCAATATTTATATTTTTGAAATCCATCACAAATGTGTTCTCCTTTCCCTGAATATATTTGCATTTTACATGATAGACATTTCTTGACAAATTGACAGATTGTTTTTTCTTGGTTCTGAAATAGAGTTGTGTGGTTTTGATAACAAGATGAACTTACAAAATCCTTATTACAAGTGTAACAATAAACCGAATGTTCAGGTGTTTATGCAAGTGAAGAATAGCAAACACAGCCTTTGGGGCATCTGTGGCATTCTCTGTTATTATACCCTACATTGCAATATTCACAATAGTAACTACGTCCTAAAGACCCTGTGATTTTTGTGATGATGTCGAAGTGACGGTCATGATGATAGATATGAATAACATTAATCTCTTTTGTAGTTTGTGGTGGTTCAAATAAGATTTTTTTTATTGGCAAATTATGAGTGAATTTTAATTATGTACTCTGGGGAGAGTACCCCTTGAATTTTACAATATTCTTCATATCCACAAGGTTTATTATAATCAAGACCTGCTTTATTCATCAATGCCTTTGCCTCAATTTCTTGAAACTTCACTTTTGAATTATTAATTTTTTTCCATTTCTTTTCCCAAAGTTCTGAATTATCTTTATCAACGTGGCATTGTCCCACTATAACCGCCCGTGCAAAGCACATAGAATCATTGACATTTTTAATTTCAACAATACTTTTCTTATTTCCAACCATTTTACCAACAGATGCAAATGAAATGGGTGCATTTTGCCCAGACTCTTGTAGTAGTGAAGCGTGTGTTATTTCTAAAGATAATTTACCATCGTGAATAGTACAATTCTCATTTGACTGAATAACGTTTTCAATTTCATCTAATACTGTGTTACCATTCACCCCCATAGCCTTTGTAAAAGGAATAAAAATACCTACCTCAAGGCCTGGATAATGGATGAATATCCTTATGGGGTCGTTGCCTTGAATACCACATTTCTCTTTTACATCTTCCATCATTGAATCAAACATTTTAATTAGAAACTCAAACGGATTGTTGGCGTCGAATTGATTCAAACTCACTTGTGATTCTGAGTGAAATTTTCTGGATTGCCGCAGTAACTGAGGGTGTATAGAATACAATTTCCGTGTGGAATGTACAGAATTTGTATTCTCACCATATTCAGTCAAGCTCTGTTTCTTGTTGCTTACAACATCTTCTGTATCCCTATCATCTGAATCAGTGTAGTCCACAAATGACTGCTTCATCTTTCAACTTTGGAAAGCACCTCATGCGGTCTTGATAATTCAAAAGCAAGTGTGAGATACTCTCATCTATCTTCACCTTTTATACTTTTTTCATTTCAATTTTTCACCCGCCTAAATCTAACCAATAGGGAACAGGCATGTGAAATACTTCTTTGGTGATATTCCTTCCCTCTAGCGTGTCAGTCAGCGGTGGCGTGGGTTCAACAGTGGAAAGTCTTACCCATAACTGTCACTCCACTCGAAAAAATTGACAGTAGCCCTAGCTTTTTTTACTCCGAGCATGATTTTAGGTAACAGGATGTATCACTAAATTTCCCCTCAAAAAATCAAATAAATTTTCACTTTCCTTGGGAGATGTCAGTGGTTTATAGAACCACCGGCTGTGAACCACCAAACACGACATACAATTGATTGGAAAAAATCCAATGATTTGTCCTTGACTTTAGGTTAAACACAAAGAAAATAACTAAAATATGAGACTAGCGACGTTTTAAAAATGAATGAATGAATATGTGGCGACATATTGTGTATAAAGAAAGTCTTTTTGAGATCATGGTGGCTCTAAAAAGGGCCGTTTTGTAATTCACCGGATGTGGAAAGGCATAACAGAAACTATCAACCATCAATCTTCTCAGAAATAACTCAGACACCTCTACCCTCGGAATGTCTTGCTAATTGGCGCAGATTATTTCTTAGGATAACAGCGGGATCATTGTTCTGCCCACTTACACCCGCAATGTTGTGGTTGAAGTTCTATTTCGATAGATGTTTCAAGTTTCATGGATAACGATAAGAAAATTGTGGTTATGAGCCCGCCAACGTGTATTTACAGTCATTTATGGGAGTGCAAAGGCGCCAGAAAATAATACAATGAGTATTTCACACGCCTTTTCCCCCACTGGTTAGATTTGGGCGGGTGAAATACTCATTGGATACGCAATGAGTATTTTTCACTGCCTTTCCAGACTACGACGATCCAGAATGTCACTCTTTCCCTCTAAAATAATGTGGAGGGAAAGGATGACATTTTTATCTCGTACTTTTTACAGTCATTTATGGGAGTGCAAAGGCGCCAGAAAATAATACAATGAGTATTTCACACGCCTTTTCCCCCATTGGTTAGATTTAGGCGGGTGAAATATTCATTGGATACGCAATGAGTATTTTTCACTGCCTTTCCACTCTAAGACGATCCAGAATGTCACTCTTTCCCTCCAAAATAATTTGGAGGGAAAGGCTGACATTTTTATCTCGTCCTTTTGAAAAATAATTGGTAAATTATTTCACAGTGACAACCGGGTTTTTGCCACCAGTGTAAGGGAGAAAATACTCTAATAATTCAATGTAAATTATTCTCTCTGTAAAACGCACGTAATATCGGGATGTTTTATTCGGCACGCACATGTTCACTGAGAAAGACAAGTTGTTCCACAGTTCACAGTTCTGTGATTTGTTCCTTTTTCAGAACGATATTTCAGAATTGCGCCTTTTTCTGAATTCGTAACAGACGTTTTTAAAGAAAATAGAAAATACAATTTTCTTTTAAAACATCTGTAACGAATTCAATACAGGCATAAAAGTTAAGAGAATTTTCGCCAAATTACTTTTTACCTCACACAAACCACAACGTTTTTGTCAGTTAGGGTGGAGGAAAGCAATATTTAAAAAAATACCAAGATTATATCTTCGTGATTTTATACTGCTTGTTCTATTTTTTGTGCCACAACGAAGAAAAGAGACTTTCTTTACACATAATGTGTCGCCACATATGTTCAAATCAACGAACTTTTTCTCCGGGCGTTTATCTCACTATAATAATCTATTGCTGATTGTTGAAATCACTAAAACAGTTTACAATTACGCATTATTCCCTGAACGAGTACTGGATTTTTTCTCAAAAGTTTCATCCAGTGAGTTATTGAAAATTTACATGTTTGGAACACGTGTTTGAAAAAATGTATCTAAATGAAATACGTTTGTCTCATTAGCTATTTGTAACCCCTACATTACAGTGATTTATTTTGTAAAATATATACAGCAGTGATGAGAAAATAAATGAGAGGATGAGGAAGTGTTATTTGTCTTACAAATTGACTATCAGACACACTTTCATCTGAGTCATCCCACATTATACACAAGTACACATTTGAAAAAAATAGAAGTTGTGTACGGAGAAATGGTATCGGAGTGATCACTTCCTTCCCTAAAATTGTAAAACAACACTGAATCACGCTAAATCTGACAGTGTTATATTATATATCGTGTGTGTGTGTGGTGATAATGTGTTCCTTTAGTAAATAGAAAACTTTACCAGTCGGGCGATGTATAATAGATAGCAGGTTTTTAAAAGTAAAACATTTTGTCAGTACAAAACCAAAAAAAAAAAAAAAATAGTGATTGGAAGGTTTTTTTTACCTCATGGGTGTCACTATAGGTACAGGCATTTAACACTGAATTCCCCATACCCCAATGATGCCAGTATAGGGACTTAGTGAATGGACGGGGATCCCCCGTCCCCCCCCCCTGTGGCTGCCACTATAGCACCAAGCATTTAACACTGATTTCCCCATGCACCAATGGTGCCAATATAGGTACAAAATTAACATAGGATTCTCTTTTAGGGGCTTGTCCCTCCAGTCCATTTTACCCATGGCTGGCACTATGGCTAAAAGCATTTGTCACTGAATTCCTCATACCCCAATGTTGGCACTATGGCGAAAAAATTAACATAGGATTCTCCATAGGGTTTTTTCGCCATAGTGCCATTTTTTCCGCCATAGTGCCATTTTTGGAGGCACCAAAAATGGCACTATGGCTAAAAAATGGCACTATGGAGAAAAAACCCTATGCAGTATCCTCTGTTAATTTTTTTGCCATAGTACCAACATTGGTGTATGGGGAATTCAGTGATAAATGCTTTTCGCCATAGTGCCAGCCTTCACTACTGACGCAGAATCAGATATGCCTGGAGGGAACTGATTAAGTTGCTCCCCGGAGGAAGTGCATGGAAACAACAGATTTCTCGAGCTCAGTTAACCACATTTCCAGTTGAGTTTCCAACAATACGGGGTATTTTTCTTGATAAATTTGATAGAAAAAATTAAAATCCAATTCTGACGCCTGCAGACGTCTGTTTGAGAGCCAGTTATTGATGCGTTATTAGAATCCGATGCAAGTCGGCTACCTGGGTGGTACAGATATGGTATTTCTGAAGCCTATCACTCAAAAATCAGTTGGGTTGAAAATCAGCTCAAATCAACTCGGCTGAGTGAATATGAACCCAATTGGGCCGTTTGCACGCACGGGGGTGGGGGGGGGGGGGGATCTGTGTTGGGGCCCATATTCACTCAATCCAGTTGATGAGTTGTTTTTTAACCCAAAACATTTTTGAGTGTATTACCCAGAAATAATGTAAGCGTTTTTCACCAGTGTGATGGCACAATACAGCGGAGTGGTACGGTAGAACCTACCAGCCCAGAAGTAAAGAAGCTTTTGTTATGCTTGCGATAGTTATATGGTTCCTTCTTGCGATATGTAAATGACCGATTATAAAACATGCCAATCATGGAGCTATATCGTGACCGGGGTAGGGGTAGTATAGATGGTGCTATCGACCCCGATTACGCGGGCTCCTTCCGTCCATGTGCGATCACGTGACATCAGATGAGATCACAAGTCCACAATGGCTATATTGGATGACGTCGCATAATGTGCGTATGATCGGACAGGTCACAAGTCCGTGATGGCTTTATTGGATGACGTCGTATAATGTGCGTATGATCGGACAGCCATGTTGGATGACCCCAAACGTATATGCGAAACAGCCATTTTGGATGGTCTGATGTGCACATGAGTCATGGACATTTTAGATGCTATGCGCATGGGGGCTGTCTTGGATGTTAGCTTGGATATTGTCTTGGATATTTTCTATGTTGTAACTGTCAATGCGTGACGTCTTCTCCTGTGATGTGCTCGTGGTCGGAACCATGTTTGCGCCCGTCCCTCCAAGGTATCACATGTTTTCGGGAGAGGCCATTTTGGATGCAATGCACTAGGAGTACTGATGTACACGAGCGTGATTATGAAGTGCTCAGGTTCATCTTGAGACATTGTATGGTGACCAAGAGGAACAGATGAGAGAAGGTATAAAAGGCCGATTCAAAATCACTTGTACATGTACGTGTACAAGATACGCACACGATGCATTCACCAACGTGGAATTCAGTGTTAAATCACACGCTTGTTCACAAAAACTGTACATGATTTAGAATCGGCTCATGTACAGTCAGTGACTCCTAGATCGCGCTTTTAGCGTCAAACACTCGTGGTGAACGCATCGTGTGCGTGTGTTGTACATCTTCAGTTGTATTGTGTACGTGATTTTTGGTCTACGTTCGCATCGCAGATCAGACCCACCGATCCATCGTCGGCGAACGCGAGCGAAGGCATAAGATTCTGGGTCGTCATCAAAAAACAGCTTTTGCAATTCTAAATCAGTGATTTAGAATCGGCAATTGAGTTGGTACAGATGATTTAGAATCGGCAATTGTTTTGAGGCGGTGGGTTTTTGATTGATATAAATATAGGGGAGAAAAAAAAATATAAATAAATAGTTATTTAGAAAATTAAATATATCAAATCGAATAGATAATAAAAAAAAATCTGTAAATCATGAGCGATTCTCAGACTATTAGAGCGAGGTTTCTTTTAAACATGCTGATGAGAGCATACGCAATCTGCGTGAATGAACAACTACGTCCCATCTTATTAGAACGATGCGTCGGATGTCGGGATCATCTAGACTTCGATCACGAGGATCATTCGTGTCTGACGATGGAAAGGGAAGATATGGTCGTCATGTATTTCGAACCGGCGTTCGAACGCGTTAAATTCGATGATGTGATCACGTTTTGGAAGAGATTAGTCTACTGTAAGAATCGAGAGAGGCCCACAGATTCGGAAGAACTGAAATTGGCGCGTAGAAGTTTGACTTTAGAAGACAAGGGATGCATCAAGAAATTATTGCTGAATGAAGCATACGTCTAAGTTTTGTTTTTCGTTGATTTAAAAAATAAGGGAGAGTAGAAAATAAAAAAAAAAATAAATACACACATAAATTTTTTATCTAATATTAGAAAGAAAAAACACACAAAAAAAAATGAGAACCAGAAATAAATTGTATCCGACGTTAGTGGACGACGAGGACGAGAAGCCGAACGGCGTTTTGCCGACGGCGCCGTCGCTAGAAGAAAGAGAAAGAGGAGAGAGGTATCGCATCGATCAAATCAGTAGAATCCAATCGTATCTGACTCGAGAGAGAGATTCTCGTCGTTCCCTCAAGAAGAAGTATTCGCGTTTCGTGAAATTCGTCAACGGGATCGATACGACACTCATCACGATTTCCATGGGTTTACACGCAGCCGGCATCGGATTGTTGTCGACCGCGGTCGGCATTCCGATCGTGCTGACTGTGGAAGGAGTGGCTCTCGCCGCCGGATTGTTCAGAACGCTCGGAAACTTTTTGAGTAGGAAATTATATCTGAAGGCAAGGAAACACGACAAGATTCGCGTCTTGGCCGACTCCAAGATCGACACGATATCCGAAATGATCTCTATGGCGTTGAAAGATGGTAGGATATCGGACGGAGAATACTTCGCGATATTGAGTGAGAAAACGAAATACAATGCCATGAAAGAAGCCGTGAGAATCAAGACTCGTCAGATCATCAAGGAAGAGTTGAAGGATTCTCTCGTGGAAAAGGGTAGGAAAGAGGCCAGGGAGGAATTCAGTAAGATGATCGAACTCAAGGGCAGCGATTGAAAAAAATATATATATATATATATATATAATAAGAACAGAATTTAAAAAAAAAAAATATTAAATTCATATATAAAATAAAAAAAACGAAATTAATTTAAATTAACTCTTAAAAATGTATTGCGTAAAGTGTAAGAGAGTTACCGAGATGAGTAATTCTAGAGAAGTGCGAACTAAAAACGACAGACGGATGCTTCGCGGAATTTGCGACGTGTGTGGTTCTATCAAGACTAGATTCGTCAAACAAAAGAATGCGAGCAAAGGCAAAGGCATCGTGAATAAAATGATCAACAATCTACCCTTCGAAATGCATCTGCCCGGTCACAGTTTCACGGGACCAGGAACGAAATCGAACAAGAGACTCAACGCCGATCTGACTCCCAAATCTTGGAGCAAACCCGTGAATAGGGTGGACGCGGCAGCGTACGATCATGATCTGTGCTACGCCGGACATCCCGACACCAAGACTCGCAATGACGTCTGCGACAAAAACATGTTGGGGAGATTGAGAGGCATATCGAATCCGACCAGGAGAGAGAAGATGGAACATTCGCTGGTCGGCAATCTGATCGGTGCGAAACGTCGATTCGGATGGGGCGTTCAAAAAAAAAGCACATCTGAAAAAGAGAAGAAGAAGAAACGATTATTGACGAGCGAATTGGCCGAGGAGTTACACAAACCCATAGTGCGTAAATTTCGAAAGAGAAGGGTGTTCGTGAAGGGTCTGGACGACATTTGGTCCGCCGACTTGGTCGACATGAGATCGTTTTCGAGGTGGAACGAGGGCGTCAAATATCTGTTGACGGTCATCGACGTGTTTTCCAAATACGGTTGGATCAGAGCTTTGAAGAATAAATCGGGACCTTGCGTCGCCGAGGCTCTGAAGAGCGTGTTCGACTCATCCTCTCGAAAACCGAGTAAATTGTGGGTGGACAAGGGAAAGGAATTCTACAACAAGGACGTTCGTCGATTGGTAGACCTCTACTCGATCGAAAACGAAGAGAAAGCCAGCATGGTGGAACGTTGGAATCGAACGATGAAGGAGAAGATGCACAGATACTTCATGGCGAATTCGACCAAGAAATACATATACGCTCTGAATGGTCTGGTGAAAGATTACAACGACACGCGACACAGATCGATCAAGATGACTCCCACGGAAGCTAGCGATCCTCGAAACGAAAAACGGGTCTACGCGAATCTATATCCCGAGAGATCTAAGATCGGGAAGAAGAAGTCTAGAACGCCGAAATTTGCGGTCGGCGATCGAGTGAGAATCTACGCTTATAAGAAGCACTTCGAAAAGGGTTATACTCCTCGATGGACCTCAGAAATCTTCGTGATCATCAAAATATTTCACACCGATCCGGTGACTTACGAAATCGAAGCTTTGGATGGAGAAGAGATCATCGGAAAGTTTTACGAACAACAGTTACAGAAGATGAAGTTTTGATGAAGAACGCAAAAATTTTTTTTTTTATTTACTCTCTTTGACATTTTCTTGTTTACACACACATATATATAAGAGAGAAAAAAAATAAATAATAATAAAAAATAATTAAAAACTATTTTTTTTAGATAAAGAAAAGCAAGTGAATTAATAAACAAAAAAAAACTAAAAATCCTTTAAAATGACAAATATACTAGATATAGCACAAAGCATAGTGAAAGATGTAAGTATTCAAGGATATGAGGTTCACGAATACGAACCGGTAACCGGAACGAGTTTGAACAATGCGGGAGAGATAAGAATCAACGTCGAAACTCAAGATCTATTCGTACATCCTAGCGAGAGTTACATAGTGGTGCAGGGACGTCTCACCAAGGAAGATGGGAGCAACTACGCCGCCGACGACACGGTCACTCTAGCCAATAATGGCATCATGCATCTATTCAGTAACATAAAATACATGCTATCCGGACAAGAGATAGAATCTGTTTTTCATCCCGGTCAGGCCACCACGATGTTCGGACTCTTGACGTATCCTGATGATTTTTCGAAATCCAGAGGACTTAATCAGTTGTGGGTGAAAGACACCGTCGGCCCTGCTAGTGCCGGCGCCGCCACGATATTCGACTACGTCGTCAAGACGTCTAGACCTAAAGGAACGTTTTCATTCAGGATACCTTTGAAACACATTTTCGGATTCGTGGACGATTACAACAAGATCATGTACGGATTCAAACACAATCTGACGTTGATTCGAAAAGGAAACGACGACGCAATAGTGAAACTCGCCGCGACCGATGCGGGTAAGATAACTCTACACAAGATATCGTGGTTCGTTCCACACGTGGAGCCTACGACGGATGAGAAAATGCATCTCTACAAGATCATACAATCCAAGAGTAAATTACCCGCGGGATTTAGAATGAGACAGTGCAACACGGCTAGCATTCCTCCCTCCACGAATCACTTCGATTGGAGATTGATGGTGAAATCCGCTTCCGAGAGACCGCGTTTCATCATGGTCGCGTTTCAGACCGATAGAGACGGGTCTCAGGAAAAGAATGCGTTGCTGTTCGATCACTGCAATTTGAGAAACATGCAAGTGTTTCTGAATGCCACGAGATATCCAGCAATTGATTACAACGCATCGTTCGACAAGAACGATTTCTGCAGGCTGTACGGCGACGCCGCCGATTTTAGAAAGAAGTGTCATGGTCTAGACGAATTGATGAGCAATCCCAACATATCTCCCGGTGAATACAAGTCGATGTATCCCATGTTCGTGTTCGACGTCAGTAAACAGAGTGAACGACTCAAAAGTAGCATGTTAGACATTCAGATCAAGATGCAATTCGATAGGAACGTGCCGAGAAAAACCGAAGCCTTCGCCCTGGTCCTGTCAGACAGAGAATTACAATTCGAATCGGATGGAAATAAGATGTCGATCATTCGATGAGAGACGAGTGTGTGAAAAAAAATTAGTAAACGTTAAAATGTGGATGTGAGATTAATTAAAAACTAAAATCTCGAAAACTAAATGGATGTTTTTGACATGAAAACAACAAATCATCTGTTCACTTCAGATTACTACGACGTTAAAATAAAATACTTGGAAAAATGGATTCAAATTGAATATGAAGAACATAACACAAAAAAGGATGGAATAGTTGTGATTTTAACGAATATCGTTTAAAAGAAAAAGAAGAGTTTGATCTCATAAGATCTAACAAAGAAATTATAAAAAATACAATTTTAAAATGTCGCAAATGTAAGAAACGTGAAATAAAAATCGAATCTCAACAAACTAGATCTGGTGATGAACCAACAACCGTATTCGCAAAGTGTATAAATTGTAATCATAAATGGATAGAAAATTAAAAAAAAAAAAAAAAAAAAAAAAAAAGTAATGAGATATAGAGAGATTGAACATCTCTCTATATCTCATTACTTTTTTTTTTTTGTTGTTTTTTTTTTTTGTTTTTAATAATCACACATTATTTTTTTTTTTTTTTTATTTTTTTTTTTAATTCGTTATTTTCCACGCGTTCACTGTTTGTTCAAAGGATCCAGTTTGATCAGTAGACTCACCACGGAAGTGGCGGCTTCGGGATTATTGGTTTTCATGATGAAATTAATCCTGTCTCTGGCGTTCACTTTGAGAGGCGTGCCAAACGTGCTGACATTCGCGTGTTGATTCTCGGTCTTTTCGACGCTGTATCTCTTATCGCTCTCCACACCATTCACCATGAGATTGACGACTGCTCTGTTATTCAAACCTGAGGAAGCCAGACTCATTCGAAGGATTTCACCTCCCAGCGGCATGGGATATCCCACCTGACTGTGTTTCGATCCGCTACCTCCATTTCCGAAAGACCACTCGGCTTCTCCCTCCTGTAAGGCGTCAGACTCTTCAGCCCACATGGTGATCAATTGTCTGGCATATTTGACTTTCTCCACCACCGAAATCAGGGTGCAGGCGTCCGTCATGTGCACGGGTTCCGGTAGATTCGTGAGCGTGTGTCCGCCCATGTCTAGTTTACCTTCCATGATATCGCCCTTTCTCCAGACCGAGTTGTCATCCACATACTTCCTGCTTACCGTGCTGGAATCGAATTCGGGATTGTGACCGAGACCGAATAAATTTTCACCGTTCATGTTGATGCCACACTCCATGGTTCTGCCAGATTGTTTGTTCAGGTAGAGATCGTCCACATGCGATTCTACGTATTCTTGTGATCGTATCACGGCAGAATCTACGTAGCCCTTGTTGACCGCGGTTGAGTCCACATCCGTGTCGTCGATCTTCGACAGATTCAATATCTTGTGGAATCCCGCATTCAGATCCGATTTCATTTCACGTCCGTCAGACTTTCTCTGTTCCAGATCTATGTAGTGTTTGGTCGCCACGTCCTTGGGATTCGTAGGAGCGGCCACGTTCGTTATCTTGTAAGAATTGGCATTCAATTCCACGTGCATCATTTTCTGAACGTATCTATTTCTCAGGTGTTCGCTGAATCTCGCGTGAGAGTCGTCCACGTATCTCTTGGTGGTGGCATTGGTGGGATCTGCGGGATTCGCAAAGTTCACCAAACATTTGGATTTCAGATCGAGATCGTCGGTCATGGTTTTATCCACGTAATTATCAAGCAGGATTCGTTCAAAATCGGAGTTCCCCCTGTCGACGTATTTTTTAGTCGCGGCATCTGCAATATCTATCGGCTCGGGAAGATTGTAGAGCTTCTTATCGTTCATGTTCAGAGGTTCCTCTCGAGGTTCGTATCTCTGAATGTAACGCTCGTCCAAGTTGGCAACGTCGTAACCATCGTCGACTTCGAGCATCTGCCTCTTCTTTCTTGGGTTGACTTTTTCATCATCACTTCTACCAAATTTATCGACTGTCATGTTGTTGTGAGATTTTTTTTTTTGTTTTTTAGAAAAAATATCTTCAAACGCAGTTTATTAAAAAATGAACTATGTTATTTTATTTTTCGTTTTTTTATTCGATTAAAATTTCTTTAAAATAATTTTTTATCTTTGTATATATACTATAAAAAAAAATCTCTCTCTAATGTAAGTCATTGAGAATGTCTTGAAATTCATCTCCTTCAGACCATCTCTTGAGAACGTAGAGACACAGCTGACCGCAAAACACTTGATCTGGTGATTGCACTTGATCCGTGTTGTAAAGAACCATCGATTTGTTGAAATAGTTCTTTATTTCTTTCGGCAGCGAGATTCCGTAGCTCTCGAAATAATAATTCTTCTTCTTCTTCCCGTTCTTGAACCACGCCACCCAGTGAGTGCCTTCACCCGATGAATCGTCTAGATTTAAAATTCCGCATTCCGATTGTCGAGGTCTTCTTTTCGGCAAGGCATCTCTGGAAAACACTCCTAGAAAATCTTTGATTTTCAAATCTTTTGCCGCATTCAACAGATTGATGTTGGATAGGGGTTCGTTGGGTAAGACGACACCTTCTACGGATATCTTTATTTTCTTATTCATAAATGCGTATATATATTTTTTTAAATTTATTTTATTATAATTCACTAAAAAATGTCGTTATTTTTTATCTATTTTTTTCTCTTTCTTTTTAAACTAACTCTATCGACTTCCACAATCTTGAATCCGTCGAATTCCTTGACTTCTATAATCTTGGATTCATCTAATTCTTCTTTTAAACTAACTTTCTCGATGTCAGTATCGATTTCCATAATTTTATGTTCATCTAATTCCTCTTGATTTTCTGGAATCCTATCATCCACAATCGTATCTGGAATCTTATCATCTACAATCATATCTGGAATCCAATCATCCACATTCATATCGTCTCTAATTAGATCCACAGTCCAATGTCCGAGTGCCAAAGTGCTTATTTTATCGTCTAACATGAATATCTTGTCATCGTCGGCCGTTAGCGAAATCTTGTTGACTATTTCGGTATACAGCTCGTGATTTTCGCTTTGAATCGATTTCATAGTCTTATACACCAGACCACTTCCTAACAGACAATCTTTATACTCTTGGAAAGAGATGTTTTTCTTCACCACGCACGCTTTAACTCCTTTGCACTTCTTGATCTCTTCATCATCTTCTAGACGATAAGCATAGAGTTTGGGTCTCAAGCCCACGAATTCGACGATCTGTTTACCGTCGCTCTCGTCCTTAAATTTACCCAACACCTTCTTGTTGTCGTTCGATTGAATGTTGGACGGGTGATCGATGGGATAATTGCTCGTGTCGAACCACTCAGCCACGTCCAGAGATATGTCTCGGTAGACGTCTTTCGTCTCTATCTCGTAAACTAAACTGTCCGTGTCGGTGAACAGTAGTTTGGCTTTGTCACCAAATTTTCGTTTGACGTAATCGTAGTGAAACTCGTACATCAATCGCTTCCTGACATCTAAGATGATCGGTCCGAGATAATATGGTTTGTTGAACTTCAGGTGCGTCTTTTGCATGTGAACAGCCACTAGATTTTCGCCGAATATGGTTCGGTGTTTGTAATTCGGTTTCGCCACTAATTTTTTAGCTCTTTTCTCAGACGTCACAAGTCGAACGTCGGTTCTCTTCCTGATGTTTTCCATCGATTTGCCATACACGCAGTTGTTCATGAGTTTGAAGAAATCTTTTTTGAAATCGTTCTCGGCTCGGGTTCTGAGATTCGTGTTGAGATCGATGTATTTTTTCATCCAAGGCTCTTCGTCGAATCGAATGATGCGATGTATGTCGACTAATTTCATCCTGTAATCGACGTACTGTTTCAAATTCTCACTGTAGATGACATAGTTACATTTGTTAAATAAATTGGGAATGAGTTTTTCCTCGTCTCCTTCGTTTGGTTCCATTCATTTGGGAGCCAGCGGATAATCGTTGTGCGGATTGTGTAATTCTTCCGGATAGTTCAAATCGACTTCTAAAATGCAAGGATAGTCTCTCCATTTTTGCATCTCTTCCGGTTCCTTCACCCATTCGAAATTTCCAATCGGTAAAGGATGACTCATAGCCCAACTGTACAGATTATTGGCGTCCCAATACTGTATGTATTTAGTCGACCGTTTCGAATCGAAACCTTCTTTCATGTAGGGATTGTTAGCCTCAGAATGTCTGTGAGAGATCATCGAGACGCCACCTCTCGCAGCTCTTTCGAACATGAGCAACATGTCCACATCGGATAATAATTCCAATTGGACTTCGGTGGTCTTCAACAGAGTGTCCCACGCCAGACCGGGTGCGGTGAAATACCAAGCAGGATCCAGATCGTAATTTCGACGACAGACGTCTCGAAAATTTTCGAACACGTCTGCCAAGAGCAGAACGTCGGTCTTCAGATAGAGATCATGATAATCTCTCATGGTTTTCATATCGAATGATTTCCACACGTTTTTGGCGTGTTCATAATTCTCGTTGGAAATGTCGGATTCATATAATTTTGAATAAAAATCATCTTTCGAAGGTAGTGCGGTGTCTTCCAATCTCTTTAGATTGTTCATGTAATCGTAAGGATAGACTCCTTTCCTCAACATGACGTCTACTCATTCTCCGAAATGTTCGCTCGTGATTTTAAATTTATCCTTGCTCATGTTATCGGCTAATTTTTCCAGAGCGGTCAACATGAATTTATAAGTGTCGATGAAACGTATGCATCTACGAATGGATTTCGTTTTTTCTTTCAACGTATTTCCGTCGATTACTCTTTCCCTCTCCATGAGCTTCCATTTTGTGAAGGAAATGTATCTTTCTTCGCTGTTCGCGATGCAATTTAATTCTTCATGCGAGGTGCTGAGATTTTTCACGAACAGATGATTGTCGTAACCCGAGAGATTGTGAAACATCACCGGATAGAAAGTGGCGTCTCGATATTTTAAATTACACTTGCTGTGAGCCGGACCGCGATACAGACCCGTGTAATGATCGTGGTCTCTGACCTTCTTATTTTCCTCCGAATTCTCGTCGAATGATTGTCTGCATATGTGACATTCGGTGGCTCTGTTATTTTCGTCTTGCTGCTCTCGCGTGATGATCATTTTCGCCGGAGTTTTGAATTTGTCGTATAACATTTGAATTTTCGATTCTAACTCTTCCACGAACCTTTGAGCCACGTCGTCGTCTTCACGCTGTTTCGTGTAGGTGAAGGGACCCATGTCGTGTTGCGAGTCGAAAGCGCATTTCATGTAAATGCAATAGCCCGAAGGTATGTGTTTTTGATATCTTTCGACGTAACTTTGAAGAGCGTTGGGTTGACAGGAACTCATTTTCGCGGTGAAACATTCGAAATCGGCGTACACGACGAGTGGTACTTTTAACCTTCTGTTGTGATTTTCAAACTTCACGATGGTGTTGGGTTTGGGCATTTCGACGGCGACACCTTGTTTTTCATTGCAATATTCCTGATGTTTCGCTAATGATTTTTCGGTCTTAAACATGTTCATGCAGTTGCAACATAAAGATATCTTATGTCCATGATTATTATTTTGTTTCGACAGTAATCGGGTCGGATGTTTAACCCAACAATAATGACGATTGTCACCATTCAAAATCGATAATAAAATAATCGTCTTTTCTCTTCCGTGATACGAAGTCCATCTGAGAGGATAGATCTTTTGATTTTCGTCATCGTATCCCAAGACGTTCACCGCTATGGTAGGATTTTGAACCTCGAAACGTTCGATGTGTTTTAACTTTGTTGGAAAAGTCACTCCGGTCCAATCGAGATTTTTAGAAGTTTCCTCGTAACGAGAAACTCTATCAGCATTTATTTCGACAGGGTATAAAGTGGAGGTGACTGCCCATTTAAAACACTGATCATCTTTATTTCTCACGTTGACGACGGTGTGTTTCTTAGTCAAGAAATACGGTAATTCCAAGTAGGAAGATCCTTTCAATGGTTCGTTTTTAGTCATGTGAATTTCGAGTTTCAACACCTCGCCGAACGTCCAATTACTACCTTCATTTTGGTAATTCGCGAGAGACGTCAACATCTTGTCTTTCATCTTTTCGAAAACGTCCGATAGATCTGAACCTCGAAATACGGGTTCGACGTTAGATCTGAAATATGCATTTTTCACGATGCTCTCGCCAGACTTCATGTCGATTTTATTCATTATGCAATGGAGTATCATCTTAATTTTTAATCCCAAGTTAGTGTATTCGCGAAACAAATCCAATACTTTTTTCTTCACCCATGCCATGAACAATTTCGGATCGACTTTCTTCGACGAGGGAAACACGTCGAAAGTTTTAAAAATGTCTTCAATCGCCCTCTCCCGTTCTACGGGTTTCGATTGGAATAGTTCCAAAACAAGTCGTCTTACATATTCTTCTCCTTTCTCTTCGTCGATTGCTCGTTGAATTTCGCTCGATATCTCTCGTTTGTCTTGAATCTGAAGTGCATCACTCGTTTTCGTTTTAGTTTTTCTTTTCTTTTCTTTGGAAACTTGATGTTTTTCAATGGCTTTTCGTTTAGTCGTCTTTTTTTTTTCACAACCGGCGCATCTTTTGACGTCGTTGCTATCGACATTTCGTTTGCCTTTCTAGTGTTTCGCAAATATTCTTGTATGACTTCAATTTTTTTTGATTTAGTTCTATGCTTTCTGAAATCTGAAATTTGTAATAGATTACAAATCTCGTTTAACTGAGGTATGGTTTTCTCATTTAAATTTACCATTGTTTTATCTGTTTGCTTCATTTGTAAGAATATTTTTTTGGGGGGGAATTTTGTATTAAATAATTTGTTAAAAAAGTTTTGCTTTTTTACTCTTTTTATATATATATAATAGAAAAAAAAGTTAAATTTTAAAATTCAATTTTTTTTCTTTAATGTGTTTTTATTCAAAAACAATTTAAGACCACTTTTATTTCTCACTCGCAAACCGAACACGTTTTCTCGTCTTCGGAATGACATTCTCTACAGTAAGGCAGGGGTGCGCATGGTAGAAACAAGACGTTTGCAACACCTTCGCAGACCAGACACTTGGTGGTGGACGTTTTACTCGGTTTGTTTTCGACGAGTGACGATAACTCGTCCGCTTCCGCCATGAATTTGATGAGATGTTCTAAAGTTATGAATTGAGACAGGGTCTTGTTTGTGATGTTTAACGCATTGTACAATTGTTCCTTGGTGTATCCGAGTTGTAACATATCCATTAATAATTTTTGGTTTTTATCTCAATCTCTCTCTTCGTCTTGGATTTTGATCAATCCTAACGTTAGGATCTTGTTTAAATAATCACAGTCGCCTTTTTTAATATTACTTATGTGTTCTAGTAAAGGTACGTCGTGAGGTTCCCAATTCATCAAATGTATGTCACAACAAAAACATTTGACTTTGTCGCCTCTACCCACGTAAACGTAACCCTCGGCGGCTAAATCTTCGGGTTTTTGAGCGAGATGTGAAGGCCAATTTTTAAACGTTTGAAGTCTTGCACGTTCTAGACTATAATTCGGATGTTTGGACTTGATCATTGTTTTTACCTCAAAATTGAGTTTGTAAGAATTTTTTTTTTTAACTTTCATTTATATATAAAGAGAAATAAAGAGAAACTTTTTTTAACAAATTATTATTTAAATACAAAATTTAAAATATACATTATTTGTAAGAAGAATTCATAAAAAACCAAATAATCGATCATGACAACAACAACACCTAAAAGATGTGGATTGAAATTGAAACGAGACGAAGGGTATGAGAATTCCAGTTTTAATATCTATACATTACAACCACACGATCCCATCGAATTGAATGAGGTCGAGATGGTGGACTTAGAGCGCTACTACCACAAATATCAAATGTGTTTGAAAGTGGATGAAGCCGCGCTCGATTTGTTTTACGAGTACCAAAGCGAACTGTTGATTAATATCATCATCGCCAAAGACAGAGAATTCGACAGGGGTGATTTATTGTTGTCCTATGGAAGTTACATATATCCAATAATCTCACCCGAACTCGTGAAGAAATCGGGTGGTGAGAGCGCATTCGCCTATGAAAAAAAACTCAAAAGAGTAAAGATGAACATTCACACCATTTACGTATGTGGAAAAATGACGAATGTCAACTTGCTAATAACGGACTTGGAAATATAAACAATAGAGAGATTGAAATTAAAAAAATTTAAACTTTTTATATATATAAAGAGAAAAAACTTTTACTAAAAAAATTTTTACATTAAAGAAAATTAAAAATTAAAAAAACAACTTTTTTATATATATAAAGAGCAAAAAAAATAACAAACTTTTTTTTTTAACAAATTATTATTTCAATACAAAATTTAAAATATACATTATTGCAAGAATTCGTAAAAACAAAAAAAACAAATAATCGATCATGAAGACATCAACACCTAAAAGATGCGAATTGAAATTGAAACGAGTCGAAACGTATAAGAAATTCGGTCATAAAATCTATAGATTACAACGACACGATCCCATCGAATTGAACGATGTCGAGACGAAGGGCTTAGAGCACAAATACGAGAAATATAAGATGCCTCTGAAATTGGACGAAGCCGCGCTCGATTTGATTTACGAGTACCAAAGCAATCTGCAGAACATCGTCATCGCCGAAGATAGAGAATTCGACAAGGACGATTTGTTGTTGCCCTATGGAAATTACATATTTCCAAACATCTCATTCGAACTCGTGAAGAAATTGGGTGGTGAGAGCGAGTTGACCGATGTAAAAAAACTCAAAAGAGTAAAGATAAACATTCAACACGTTTTCGAAAAAGGAGTAGACACGAGCGTCAACATGCTAATAACAGACTTGGAAATATAAATAATAGAGCGATTGATTTTTAGCAAAGAAAAAATGAAAAAAAAAAAAGTAAATGAGATCTCATTTACTTTTTTTTTTTTTTTGTTTTTGTTTTCCTTCTTCTTCACTATCATCATGATATATTATAATAACGTTTCCTTTTCTCTCAAATTTCTGCTTCGATTCTTCTTTTTCTTTTTTTTTTTCTTTTTCTCTGTGATGTGATACGTTCATGATAACATTTTTGTTTATCTGAATCATAATTATGAACGAATGTTTCTTGGTAACACTAGCATCATTACCATTCACTTCAGAAGGTAGTGGTGACCGTGGAAAGCATCGTCTCATTCCCAACCATATATCCCGCGCTTTATCTATCTCTTTCCTTAGATATCCATCATTAGTGTCTAACCATTTTTTTATTTCTTCGCTCTCGGACTCGCGATGTTCGTCATTATCGTCAAATTCATCCAGGTGATAAATTTGTTTCTCCACCTCTTCACCCATTTTAAATATATATTATTTTATACTTTCTATGATTTTATATATTTTATATAATTTTATATTTATAATAACAGATTCAAAATCGGTATGTTCTTAAATGGCGAATTGTCACCGAGCAACAAACCCTTGCCATATTGCTTGACGTTCCGTCCACTCTTCAGAAAGAGACCGTTTCCTCTCAGAGAGTTGCCACCTCTAACGGGTTTTAGATACAATCCTTTACCGCTGTCGTCTACATGAACGCGACACACGGCTCCTCCCTTCTTCAAAAACAGTCCGTTGCCACCCATTAATTTCTCAACTCCCGAACTAGCGAGTCCCGTGAGAGCTCCCACGCCGAGAGTCTTTCTGAGAAAGGGTAGCACCTTTGCGGCGAAGGGTAATGCTTTTGCGGCGATTCCTGCCAATAGCGGTAGGAAACCGCCTTTCATTCTCAAATTGTATCTCAATTGAGCGGGACTCAATCTCACCGCCAACCCTCTTCCATCGCGAATCGCTTTCTCCATCCTTTTGATTTGACTTCTGGTCCAGGCGATCGAATCCTGTCCGCCTCTCATCAGATCTTCGTGAGTGAATTTGAATCTCACCGCCTCGCCTCGAGTTGTTAAAGCTCTCTTAAGTTTCTTCTTCTGTCCTGCGGATATGTTCACGTTTTTAACCACGTATTGTGTCATAATTCCGTTTGTTTTTTTTTTAATATATTTTACTTCAATTGTTTCTTGTTTAATAATTATATTAAAATAATTTTGTAAAAAAAATTAATATTACCGTTTATTTTATTTTTGTTATCTATATATATATAATATTTTTATTTTTTTTTTGCTTTTATATTTCTCTTATGTGAAATCGTATCGTCACTCTCTCTCCGAGAAGATCTAACAGTTCACCATTTTGATCCGTCAACGTGGTTTTGAGACTATACAACGTGTCTAAAATCACTGGTAGATAAACAAAATTTCGAGGTCGCTCCACGATCTTATAACCCGGCGACACGTTTGGAAAGAAGGAATAGATCGTCGGCTGAGCGCTACCATTCACGTAGCTTCCAGGAATCACGTCCACGTTCACCAGAATGCTATTGACAGCGAGAATGTCGACCGTATTTTCAGATGCCGCGTGGCCTCGATACATCATTCGATCGAATCCCAACATCTTGCCTATAGAATCGTCCGTGTTGAAATCCACACGAAAATTATCTTCCAAATCCAACATCGTCTGTAATGTATTAGGATTGGGAGCGAGTCTGATCTTGTTGCTTCCCTTTCCATCCGTCTTCATTCACGTCTGAATGTAATGGTTCAAATCGTCTATGTCGTAACTCCCTTTGGGAATTCGAATCTCCAACCAATCCACTCCGTCGGAATACTTGAACGAGTTATTCTTTTCGGTGACGTTGGGAAAGGAATAATAAGTCTCCAGATTCACTAACGCCATCTCGTAACTTTTCTCTCTGTTCAATTCGATGGAAGGTTCGAATTTCGTAGCGAATCGAGTCGAATCACCACTCACCACGATTTGAATGGATTGTTTCGCAGCCGTATTCTCGGCTATCCGTTCTAACAATTCTCCATGTTGGAACATTATATCTTAATTTTATTTTTTTTTTATTCAAAACTAATTATTTGAAGATTTATTTATTTTTCTAATTTTTTTTTATTTTTTCACGCTCTATCTTATTATTATCATCACCATCGGGAACATAAAACTTGTCGAATCCTCACCGATATTTTCCGCGATTAAATTCGCTCGTCAAATCGATCATGACGAAATTGTAAAGTCCTCCATCCCAAACCCTCTTGCAGAATCTCCTGAATTCGACAGCGCTCATGTCATTCGCGACGTGATCGCCGTAGATGTGATTGAGATTCTGAGATCTTGGCGAAAGAGACACAAAAATTAGCGTTCTCCCTTATCGTCTGTCTGGGCAATCGAAAATAATTCTGCGACAGGTAGAAACAGTCCACGTTGCTGTGTCCACCCCTAACGTAATACGATTCGCATCGGTTCTGTCTCTTCAAAAGCAGATCGTCGAAAATCATGAGATTCTTATCTTCCGATTTCAGTTCCCTAGGATCCGGAACGTCGCTAGCGTTCTCGTAAAATAGACACTCGACGTTCGAAGATGCATTTCTCTTCGTTAGCTCCGTCACCGCGCCGTCCAAAATGGTCTCGAGCGGAGCTCCACTCTTGTCGAATTCCTCCCTACTGTTAAAGATTCTGGCTATGACGTACTTGGGCAATCTGCGATCCATGCACTCTCGAAGCAATCTGTATTCGGGTTGAAACAAGCTCTTGCCAAACACGAACAATCTGTCGTAATCCAACCAGTCGAGTCGGGACAACAGATTCATCAACAGATTGGTCTTTCCACAATTCGATTTTCCCATTATCAAACGTCTTATGCTCTTGGGAAAGTACTCGTTATTCAACCTCTTGGTCGCGGCGTCGTTCCAAGACATATCTTTAATGTTCATCTTTTTGTTTTATTTTTTTTTTTTTGTCTGTTATTTTAGATTCTTTTCAAACACAAATTTTTTTTATGTTTTTCAAACTCTGTTTTTAATGTTGTTATTATTATTATTTTGTTTATATCGCACCGTCGTGAGTTCTCTTCAATCCGGATCCACTCGTCATTTTGGCTAAATCTTGTATGGGCACCACGGCATCCTTAAAATCTATCCAACTTTTCGACGTTCGCTCTAACGCAGCTCGCTTCGCCGGCGGACTGATCAACTTGTCGATCAACGCGGCGGCTGTCCTCTTGCCAGCCACAGAAGCTATCCTACCACTAGCTTCGGAAGCGGCTTTCTTACCAGCATCCAAAGCCGTCTTCTTACCGACCTCAAACGCGGTCGATGCGAGTTTTCTACCCGCATTGCTCGTGAACGCTCGCATTATAGAATCGACGATGCCAGAACCGCCTTGAACGTAAGTCCTGACGTATCCCCTGTTCTTTATCACCAACATATTTTATTTTTTATGATATATTTTGTGTTTTTTTTTTTCACTGGTAAATCGTTTTGTCGTTTTTAAATACTTTTATTATTCTAGTGTAAGAATTTACTGTTTTATTTTTGTTTGTTTGTTTTGTTTGTTTGTTTGTTTCTCTCTCTCTCTACTTATTATTATATTCACATCAATCCTTCAATTCGTCCACCAGCCTTTTATACTGATTTTTATTCAAAACCTTCTGTCTCAACAATTCGTCAGATATGGCAACTATCTGATTATCTAATCCCGTGTTACCAGCCCGTCTGCTCCCCATCAACAAACTCAATCTCTGGGAAAGAGCGTCGGGATCGCTCGGAAGAAAAGTAGTGGTTTTCACCCCTTTGCCAGTCATCGATTCGATGAACTTCTTGTTCGCATTCCATATGGGCTTCACTATTTTCGTCCACTTGTAACCTCTGTTGGCTTTGGGTCTCGTCTCTCTAGCATCGTTATTTCTATTCATGGCGTGAGTTTGAACTAGAATGTCTCCGTAATTGTGGAAATCCTGTTCCGTATAATCTCCGGGCTTATCGAAAAGGAGCAATCTCTGCAGACCATCGGCTGCTTTATACTTATTCGAACCCACGATCAATTCATCATCGTCCATTTCCACTTCAGTGTCGCCCACGAATTTCCTACCGCTCGAATCCTCGCGAATTCCATACAACAGATCTCTCTTACCGCCACCATCATCATCGGACGATGCGATGCTATCAGTGGTGATAGTCGAAGCCGTATCATCACTCTCACTCACATCGGTTTCGATTCTTGTGGGAACGTAATCCGGTGTAGATTGAACGGAATACTGATTTCCAAAACTAGAAGGCAACGAACCCATTCTCAAAGAACTCTCCTTTATGGGTCTCAATTCTTCGACTATCTCCTTCCTGCTTCGCTCTTGACCCTCCGTCACGGGTTTAAATATTTTTGTAGCTTCGCGTGTGAGTTCCATCTCACCGAGACGTCTGCTCCTATCAGCTGCCTGAATCGTCTTCTTAGCACTTAAATACTCGGCTAAAATTCGATCTCGGCGTCTTGGATCCATCTGGAAAAACGTCATCTTTCGTTTTAATTGTTTTTATTTATTTTTCAAAATTAAATGTTTAATTATATTTTTTATATTTTATGTTTTAAGTATTAAAATCTCTTTCCGTCTTAATATAATATCTGAAAAAAATCACATCTCAAACTCGCTGTGTTAAGTGTAGTTAAAAAAAAAACGTTTTAAACAGTACATGTCAAACCAGTTTCTAATGTAACGCATCTTGACAGCGGTGTTTACATTTTGTCAAAAGATTTCATTCATTCACACATCAATTCATCGAGTGTCCAATTAAGAGAAAATCCTTTTTTGATGACTGTTAGACAGTTTTAACACACACAATGGAAAACTGATTTTAACAAATCTCTCTCTCCGATTGCTATCGTGAATATATTAAAAAATTTACCACTCGAAACCTAACTGAGCGGAAAATGCGTTTTAAACATTCTGATAAGTGTTCCTTGACTTTATTCAAGGAACGCTTAACAGTCAACCTCATTTCTCATAGTGGAGGAAATTCTCAAAAAAGCCCAAAACTCAATTTTTATCCATCCCATCACCAAAAAACATCAATGTCTATAATACAGGCTATATATTCAGAATCGACTCTGTTTGAACAAAACACCTCAATTACGATAACGTGTGTTAGTTGCTTACTTCAGGAAAGACGTGACTGGGTTTGCAAATTTCCAAACACACAGACACTCTTCGTTCAGATCGAGTTTTTTATTACTAGAATCGAGCGATTCGATCGCTCGATCAGCTGAGTGGGTTTTTTTTGAGAATTTTCTCATAGTGGAGGAATTCTCCAAAAAAACCCAAAACTCAATTTTTATCCATCCCATCACCGGAAAACATCAATGTCTATAATACAGTCTATATATTCACAATCGACTCTGTTTGAACAAAACACCTCAATTACGATAACGTTTGTTAGTTACTTACTTCAGGAAAGACGTGACTGGGTTTGCAAATTTCCAAACACACAGACACTCTTCGTTCAGATCGAGTTTTTATTACGAGATTCGATCGCTCGATCAGCTGAGTGGTTTTTTTTTGAGAATTTTCTCATAGTGGAGGAATTCTCCAAAAAACACCAAAACTCAATTTTTATCCATCCCATCACCGGAAAACATCAATGTCTATAATACAGACTATATATTCACAATCGACTCTGTTTGAACAAAACACCTCAATTACGATAACGTGTGTTAGTTGCTTACTTCAGGAAAGACGTGACTGGGTTTGCAAATTTCCAAACACACAGACACTCTTCGTTCAGATCGAGTTTTTATTACGAGATTCGATCGCTCGATCAGCTGAGTGGTTTTTTTGGAGAATTTTCTCATAGTGGAGGAATTCTCCAAAAAACCCCAAAAGTCAATTTTTATCCATCCCATCACCGGAAAACATCAATGTCTATAATACAGACTATATATTCACAATCGACTCTGTTTGAACAAAAAACCCCACCACCGCCTCAAAACAATTGCCGATTCTAAATCATCTGTACCAACTCAATTGCCGATTCTAAATCACTAATTTAGAATTGCAAAAGCTGTTTTTTGATGACGACCCAGAATCTTATGCCTTCGCTCGCGTTCGCCGACGATGGATCGGTGGGTCTGATCTGCGATGCGAACGTAGACCAAAAATCACGTACACGATACAACTGAAGATGTACAACACACGCACACGATGCGTTCACCACGAGTGTTTGACGCTAAAAGCGCGATCTAGGAGTCACTGACTGTACATGAGCCGATTCTAAATCATGTACAGTTTTTGTGAACAAGCGTGTGATTTAACACTGAATTCCACGTTGGTGAACGCATCGTGTGCGTATCTTGTACACGTACATGTACAAGTGATTTTGAATCGGCCTTTTATACCTACTGATGAGTTACTAGAGATGCGATATTGAAATTTTAAGTTCTGTATCGGTATTTTAGGGGGATATACCACGGTATCGATTCGATATTCGGTATCTGACTTGACTGAGATTGTTTTGTGGTATCAAAAGGGAATTCACATCAAGAAAATACAGAATGAGTGGTTCTTGTATCATTGTACCAGAGCGCCACTGCCAATGATAAGCTCAATATTGGCATTCTTTTACAATATTTTTGAATATCTTCAATACGATTTAATTGATACTGAGGAGCACCGCTCCACACAGAACTACCGATTTCGGAATATGGTAGTTCTGTGTGGAGCGGTGCTCCTCAGTATCAATTAAATCATATTGAAGATATTCACTACGAGGCAGCCCGAATAGTGAGCGGGTTGACAAGATCTGTGCCACGGGGTCGACTTTTGTTGGAAGTTGGTTGGAGTAGTCTGGAAAACAGGCGCTATGTTCACAAAATGTGTAACTTTTACAAAATTCTCACTGGGAATGCTCCGAACTTCCTCCACGAACTTTTACCATCTCGTGTCGCCGACATATCCCAATACAATTTACGAAAGTTTCGACAAATCATCTATGAGGATGCAGAACATTATTTCTTCCTGTGTTCTTTAAATTCTGATATTCGCTGTATCCTCATAGATGATTTGTCGAAACTTACGCCCAACTGGAATTCATTGGATTTAATTTTATATGGAAGCCCGTCATTACCCGAAAGCAGTAATATATTAGTTTTCTTATCTGTTCAAAAATTTATTCGTGGCTCGCATAGATTTGATGTACATTTGCTGAATTAGCTGCGCCTCTCTGCACGACTGAGTGGCTCAAGGTTATACAGGTGATCTAACTTCCATTGTGGGTGTCCTCTCGCAGTGGGACCTGGCAATCAATCTGTGTGAGGACAACACGGTGGATGTTAGGTTAGTACGGACGTGGAATGAGCACGCAAAGATTAACTGTCTCAACAATGTTCTGTGAACATTCCTTAGCGGCATTAAACTAAATTTAGAATTGAATAAATTGTGGGTGGGGGTGGGGGGGGGGGGGGGGGCGTGGGGGTGATCATCACTGGAATTTCTGTTGTATACTGTTCTTTTTTTTTTTTCTTTTCTTTTTTTTTTTGCTTGTATTCTTTGATTTCAATCTGCTTTTACCCCCGTCTCTCTCTGTCTCTGTCTCTCTCTCTCTCTTTTGAGTTAACTTCTTTTGTGTATAATGTTTATATACTGTTATATTTTGTTCTGCCTTTTGTAATCTATTAGTCTTTGTACAGGAGCGGAGGGTTTTCTAAGTGGTCAGCACTTGTCCTCCAATCCTGATTTGCATTGTTGAATGGCAAATAAAAATATGTTTAATCAAAAAAAAAAAAGATTCTTTCACAAACACAAATCATATCTACAATGATTTTGACTTGCTGGCTTTGCAGCTTCCAAACAGAGCATGTGCCTTTAACATGCCCTCATCAGAAGGTCATGCTTAAAATAGACAAATCACCTATTGTCTTTTTCATATGGTCGTGGCTTCAGACTATGCCACGTACCTCCCATTCTATTTATTATTCAATTATAAACAACCACTTAAATTGAAGATTAGATTAACGAGTCAATTTTAGCATTACTACCTTATCGGTGGTTCCTCATTTTCCCTTCATTTCACTCAAAAACACTCCTTCCTCGTCATTTAACATCAGCAGCCGACATGTGTGTTTACCACTGACGTAACGGATAGCATACTCTAGTTTCACCGGAGGGTTTGGAGGTTATTGCGAGGAATTGTGTTTTGGTGGATTCGGATACAGATCAAAAATAAATCTGAACCGTACGAGACATGTGTATAGTTGTTTCGAAAATCGGTCTCAACTAAAACTTACGAACACAAAGTGATGACCGTTTCTGTGAGTAAAATACATAAATACGACGGAAAATAACTATAGATGCTTTCTAAATAAATGTTTACCCTCCTCAAACTGTCGGCGAGGTACCGGGTCGTTTCGCTCTAATTCCCGTTCGGGTAAAAAATGTATATACGGTAAATGTGATCACCAGAAATGAATAAATGTCAATCCAAGATTAAAAATTGATAAAGGCATACGGATAATATTTGAATCTGCCCCCATAGACAAAGGAGCCACGAATTTCCATAATAAATCGGAGAATTGTCGTCCGTAACCCCCTTTGCACGAAACATCAAGTTTTCGGAGGATGTGTTTTTCGCCCGTTTCTGCGACTTCTCCCAGTTATTATAAAGAAGCAAAGAACGCCCAACGGTCGTGCAATACACCATTGGAAATCTTAGTCTTTCCACTTATACCGGACACAGCTGGATACGTTAGGCGAATTAAATTTGAGGGAGGGAGAGGGTATGAGGAATACGAATAGGCCTACTATCGTTTTCGAAACGCGGGTCGTGTACCTTGTTAATATTTATATTCTATTATGGGGACACGACAGCATTGATTGTCATGTTATGTCGTAGAAAATCAAATTCCTCGACGACGTGCGCGCTGGTTTTTTTTTTCCTTTACACAGGCAAGGACGTTTCGATGAGATATGTGAGGGAGACCGTGACGATGCCTGAAATTCTTCGACTGGGGGGGGGGGGGGGCTGAACTCTTGGAATAGTGGTGGACAAAGTATTTCCCGACAAGCCACCATTAAGGAAAGAGTTGTGGATGAGGTGGAGAGCTCCTGGAACACTACACAAAACCTCCTACCTCCTACCCCCCCCCCCAAGAAAAACTCAACCATTAGAAATTTCAAGATTCGAATCACTAACAGCAGAACACTTCACCCCTTTGGTTGGTTTCGCGAAAATTCCTCGATGACGTGCGCGTTATTTCTTTTCCTTTACACAGGCAAAGACGTTTCGATGAGATATGTGACGATGCCTGAAATTCTTCGTCTGGGGAGGGGGGGGGGGGGGGTGATGGTCTGTACTCTTGGAATGGTGGTGGGCAAAGTATTTTCCGACAAGCCATCATTAAGAACAGAGTTGTGGATGAGGTGAAGAGCTCCTGGAGCACTACACGACCCCCCTTCCCCCCTATCCCCCCCATGAAAAAATCGACCATTACAAATTTCAAGATTGGAATCACTAACAGCAGGAAGCTTCACCCCTTTGGCTGGTTTCGCGAAATACTTTTCGAACGGCAATGAAAAAAGTACATCTTTTGGTAGGGGAAGTCCCAAATTCCGGAAAAAAGTTTTAAAAGTTTTGGAGTGCGCACAACCGGTCGAGTCACCACCCATATCAGGTGGACCTCATCGGTGGGTCTCATGTGACGTTCTAGTCACGTGACCCAATTACAGCTTGGGAGGCTGTCCATTTTAGAGCCTTCCACCCCAAGCAGGCATTGAAGGCCGATTCCTATTTTACTTGTAAAATATAGATTGTTTACAACTGGGGGTTCAACGGGGATATGAAGTATGCTGAAATGGGTCTGCAAACCACCCTGTAATTAGTTTTCTCTTGCATGAATGCTCACCAACAAACACAAAATTAGTTCTTAAAAAAAATCAGCTTGAACGATGGGTCATAACACATTTCAAGTTGGGAGGGTATGTGGCGAAGGTTTGTGGCCTTTGGTTTGGAGGGGAGTTTTGTTGGGTGTTCTGAAAGCATTAAAGATGTACAAACCAAACTTAGCCTGGGTAGTAAAAATACCGATACCGAACTTAAAACATGGATGTAGCCTTGCGACAATTCCTTTTTCATTGCACTTCAAAGGTTTAGACGGACTCCGACGAGGGGTAGCAGTTGGGAATATGTAGATGGCAGGGCTATTTTTCACAGACGGCGTTTACTAGTTTCAGAGAGCGGCGGGGGGGGGGGGGGGGGGAGGTGGAGCTAGCGAAAATGCTGGCAGTTTTGGGGAGATATCGAACTAAATGAACCAAATGGAGACTCGTACTCAATGGAAGCAAAATTGATGCAAAAGCAAAGTTACCCCCCCCCCCCCCCCCCCCACACACACACACCCTGGGTCATAAAGTAGAACCTACTCGACAGTGGAAAGTAGGGGAGTTCAGTAACTGAGAAGGTAGTAGTAGATTTTTTACAGTGGGAGAGCCATGTGACAAGGAGTATTTGGGGGTGGGGGTGTAAATATAAACATTACGGGGAGAGGCATCTATCTACCGAATCCGCACGAGTAAACTAACTCTGAAGAGGAAACGAATCCATAATCAAATGAGACTTATAGGAAGAAACCGCCTTAGTAAGGTTTTCCTGGGTAAAACAATCTGGGAAATGGAGGTGTACCAGATATAATGTATGGCACTGAAGTTATTCCTCTAAACCAAACGCCCTCATCGAGCATGGAAAACACGAGAACGAATGATAATGTCACAGCACTGGGAGTAATAAGCGGCGAGCCTGGGTGGATGATGATCAAGGACGGGATAAACTTAATGAACGCTGTTATCTTGACAATTTAGCAAATCTCTCGCTAAATCAGGCAAACAAAGAGAGAAAGAAATCATCAAAGTCATAGATTGTAATATTAATTGGCGGGGGTAGGGGTGAAGGATGAAAGAGGTTATTTAGGTGGCATTGCGTGATAAAAGAGAAACTGGGTTTTGAAGAGTACCTTAATAGCACCTATGGGGGAGGGGGGGGGGGGGGGCTGTTGTTCAAGCTGAGGCCACAGTCGCTGAAGATTAGGGGAAAGTTGGGAAAGACGGTGAAAAGGAGCGCCAAATATTTAACTGAAGTGCCCAGAACACTTTCTATTAGAATGTCCACAATCCCAGTCTAACGGAATAGGATTAATTATGTATATATTGGAGTTTAACTACACCTTCGACAGCCAGGGTCACTTCGTTTCGGGCAGTTTTACGGCTGCAAGAAGCAATAGAACCCGGAGTGAACCGCAAAGTGATCACCCGCCAGACACCCGGCCCAACGAATTCAACACAAGCATTCACTGAAAACGAGTGCACCACTGACGTGCAGTACGCCTTTATAAGTACAGGGTCACCGAGCCCCAGGTTGGCAATCGGGATTAAATGCACCGCCCATGGACACAACTCAGTTACCTTTGGCAGGGAACGAACCGTGATCCTATCAAGTTTGAAGTTCAATGTCGTAACCACTTATCCACCGCGCCGCTCCCAGTAGTAATAGAATTCAATGGGCGTATAATTTGGGGGTGGGAAGGGAGAATAGAGGACATGTGGTAAGTGGGCGACACCTAGGCGATGGTTAGCATGCTTATCAGGGAGACTGGCAAAATGCTTTATGGGGTGTCTTCAAGCACTTTGTTCATTCCACATTCCATGCAGGCGCGATTGTTCTTACAAATTCGACCAGGCACCTTTAAAAAATGGATCGACGTTCTTTCAATTACAAGGTCTGAAAGGTAGCCTGTTGCTCTAGAATCACTCCCGGAGCATCAGGTTTTTAAAATATTTTCCGGGAGGGTGCCCCTAGACCCCACAAGTATAGGAGAGGACAGACTCTCAAAAGCACACCCCACCTCAAGGCTACGCATCTAGTTGATGCCCGTAGCATCATTTTCGGGCAAAATTCACCTCCCCCCCCCCCCCCTTAAACATTTGTCCCGTTTCGCCAATGTTGGGCATAATCAGATAATTCGAAATATGATTAATATTATATAAATTCTCTGATCAACTTTGTCGAGTGATTTCTCCGTCAGAAGATTTATCAAATGCTTGCTGAGGGAGGGGGAGTGAGAGCGTGACCACGTAGTGACGTATTCGGTTCGCCCCCCCCCCCCCCCAAACCCGAAGCTATCAGTTTGTTATATTCTTTCTTAAAAGTAGATTTGATAATTTGACTTGTTGTGTCGGGTTATAGCGAAAACAGCATCTTGAGTAAACGGCACCAAGTGAGCAAAAACCGCACTAACTGCTGGTGGCGAGAACCGCGCCAATTACGCTGGCAAAAATGGCACCAGTATTTAATTCATTTCATTCTGCCTTTTTCTGTGTTTTGTTTTGAAACTGAGTATTTAGCCTAAGCTTGCCGGTGCATTTTAAATTCTCTAATAAATTTGTTGAAAACTGAGCAGTTAAAAATGAGAGGATATCTCTCCCCTCTCTACTTTCTTAAATGGACTTCTTGTTGTTAAGCAGTGACTTCTAAACATTAAAAGCAAGAACATCCCTCCCCAATCCAGTCCCAACCCTGTCCTCGGCCCTGGAATCTATCCAACCCGGATTCATGATACATCGCCCTTCTTTGTTATTGGCGCAGAAACCAGATCTTGGTGTGTGTGTGTGTGTGGGGGGGGGGGGGGGGGGGGGGCGTCTAAATTCAAAGGACGTGTCAAGGCAAAAAATTAAAAAAACGGTCTTTAGGCCATGTTTGGGCGGGCCAGTCCCAACCCAAGAAATCCGGAATCCTGAGCCAAACCGAAAGTAACGGATTGGGGATACTATTAACCAATTGCTCCCTCCACAAGTACTTTCGTCAGGCTTGCTCCGACTCTGTATAAACAAAATGTGTAAATGTTGTAGTTATATATTATATTAACGAGAATAACTCGTGGCCAAATGTGTAATATATTGTGTTCATATTCGATTCTATTGTATATGTGCGAGAGAAGATGAAGAAAAAAAACTTGTATAAGGGAGACAAAATCAAAACTACGATCTGAGGAAAATTGAATATTTCATCATGTTACATAGTGTTGTTTTTATTTCGCTAAGTTTTGGATGGGTTCCGTTTTCGCCAGACGCAAATTGGGTGCTATTTTCGCCAGTTGGTATCGTTTTCACACGGTGCTATTGTCGCCTGTACCCGTGCCACACAAACGGTATTGGGACGTTTCGGCCTCAGGACTTTTCGAACTCGAGACGTTTCGGCCCTGGACGGAATGGTTTCACGCGCCGAAGGCGCGCAGGGACGGTCTGAGGAACAAGCCCCTTTCGACCCTAAGTGACTGTATATGATCAGTTTTCACTTGTCTAGGCGTGTTGATGGAGAAAAAGGTTCAGGTACTCGGCAGGTGTCTCCGGTTGCGGCGTGATGGCTTCGTTGACTGATGTAGGTTGAACCCTCGGGTGAGGACCAGTGTGGGATGTTGGGTCCTGTCACAAAGGTACTACCTCTCCCCGAGGTTGCAGTAGTCTAAGGTTTTCAGGCAAGTATAGTCTGCCACTTCGGAGATGATTTTGAGTGATTGCCATCACTGGCAAGTATAATCTTCCTCAGGCTGTCTCTGTTTGGTAGGACGTTTTTGAAAGAAAACAACAACGACCCCTTTCGGGGTCCACCAGAAAGAAGACCCGAACTTCCCTGGTTCGGAGGCAGGCCTGCATTATAATCCTATTGGGTTGGGACAAAAGATGCGCAATGCGCTTACAAAAAGGGGCAGAGGCGGGACGCATGACCAACGCTCGCCTCCCTTGAAGTGGTCGACCACTTTTAGGGATGGAGTGGAGGATGTTCAGGAACCATGGTTACAGTTTCCATAACGGTTATAGTGTCCATAGCGGTTATTGGGGTGCTGGTCAAAAGTATCTTCTGTGTACCTGCTTAAAAGAAGAAGGAAGAATTAGTTTTCAGTGTAAAAAAAATAAAAATAACACATTTTGTTTAATGCAGTCATTGAATGGGCTTATGATCTAATTTTTAGCTTAGTCGGTGAAGGCAGCCCTTTCTGGCAGAAGGCCACAGTTAAGCTGTTAATCTGCCTGTTAGCTCACCTTCTCGTTGCCTATTTATTCTCGAGCATGTTTAGTTTTATATAGTATTTAAACGTGATGTAATTTTAGTTGAGTGGCTGAAGGCAGCCCTTTCTGGTAGAAGGCCACAGTTAAGCTGTTAATCTGCCTGTTAGCCCACCTTCTCGTTCCCTAATTTTTCTCGAGCAGTTTTGGTTTTAACCAGTGTTAAAAGGCGATCTAATTTTGGTTGAGTCGGTGAAGGCAGCCCTTTCTGGTAGACGCCACAGTTAAGCTGTTAATCTGCCTGTTAACTCACCTTCTCGTTCCCTATTTATTCTCGAGCGTGTTTAGTTTTATACAGTATTTAAACGTGATGTAATTTTAGTTGAGTCGGTGAAGGCAGCCCTTTCTAGTAGAAGGCCATAGTTAAGCTGTCAATCTGCCTGTTAGCTCACCTTCTCGTTTCCTAGTTTTTCTCGAGCAGTTTTAGTTTTGATTGGAATTTTGGGGCTTTTGTCGGTTTTCGCAAATAGCTCCAAGTTCGGAAATAAATTCACTGTCGGCTAGCCGGTCATGATTTTTCGCGGCCAGGGTGGCTAGGCGGTCTTTGATGGTATGGATATCGGCCCTGTCGTGGAGTGTTTTGATGGGTGTGTCCCATGGGGCGCGGAGGTCGACCCTAAGCGAATGATTCTGGACCTTCTGGAGTTTTCCCATATTAGTTTGATTGAGGTCAGTTAGGATGATTGCTCCGTATTCGAGTACTGGGCGCACAAAGGCTTTGTATAAGTAGTAGTAATGGTACTTCCAATACTGACTCAATTAATATGCACATCCATGCAATGTGTCTTTGTACTCAGACAGTAGGACAATTTTGTCTCCTTTTGTAGTCATTGTGATCGTCACAATAACCCCAAGAACATCCACTCCAAGATTAAAGTACGCGATCATCCACTCTGTTGCATAGACCCTTCCATCCTATTGTAAGGTAATATAAACAGAACATGAGCCCATCCATTTTATTGTGTAAACCCATCCATTGTATCGTATGAGAGGCATAAATAGTGGGAATTGCATAAGTAATTGATTTATCTCTCAAAAAAGCAAAGTGGAAAAAGTGAATTTACAAACATAGAATGAACATCTAAATATAATATTTACATTGTTCATTCTATGTTTGTGAAGTCAGTCATTCAAGATAACTTGCATGTCTGACCAATCACAAGGCAGTAATGGCTTTAGATTATAAATAATAACAAAACATTATGAATACTCAATAGCCCTCAAAGCTGAAAAACAAGCCAACTGGGAAAAGGCAACAGCGAATCTGAACGGGGTCCAAGATGCAAAAAAATTCTGGGACTCTTTCAAAATCCTAACTGGGCAAAAAAAACAAGGGCGGCAAAGCCGCTGCCAAACCTCTGATAAGGGAAGACGGTTCCTTCACGCGCACTGACAAAGACAAGGCCGACACTTTTGCCGACCTCCTAAGAAAACCGCATCGCCCGTATCAAGGCGCGGGCAATGATGACGCTGTCATAAACGCGATTGATGACTTCATCAATGAACACCCTGAAACCTACCGTGACCCCAAATTCGATAACGAGCCAGAAGACGGAGATGAACATGACCTCGTCACCCCCATCACCAATGACGAAATCATAAACGTCATTAAAAATTTGCAAAAATTCGTCCTCCTCCGGCGAAGACGAAGTGAGCTACAAAATTCTTAAACAAAGCCCAAACTCCCTAATCGAAAAATTAAACAAACTGTTCAACGCATGCCTCACCCATGGCTACTTTCCCAAATGTTGGAAAAAAAGCCATCGGTGTCATGATACCAAAACCTGACAAAGACCCATCCGATCCAGCCAGCTACCGCCCAATCAGCCTACTCAGCTGCATTGGTAAGACATTCGAACGAATCCTTACAATCGGTTTAGGGAGCACCTTGAAGACAACAATTTTTTCAATAAGTGGCAAAGAGCCTATAGAAACCGTAAAGAAGGCATCGAACATGTCTACCGACTAGTCACCCAAATGAAAACCGCGATTAACAATCAGCAAATAGGCGCAGCAGTCCTGTTAGACGTCGAAAAAGCATTTGACTCTGTTTGGCCCAATGGAATGCGCTACAAATTATCAAAAATGAAACTCCCCAAGAAAATGCTCAGATTACTATCCTCTTTCTTAAATGATCGCGAAATTAAAGTCAGAGTGAACAATGAAATGTCTGACAGTGTCCCCCTAGAAGCAGGCCAAGGTTGGGGTATTCGTATTCGTATTCGGTATTCAGTCGTATTCAATACATTTTTTCAAGTATTCAAATGTATTCAGTATTCATGCAATTTTAAAGTATTCGTATTCGTATTCGAATACAGTCAAATTTGAGGTGTATTCATGAATACTTTTTGAATACTTTTCTTGTTTTTAATACACATGTATACAGTATTTGTAAAAAATATATTGTGATTATCTCTATTAGAAAGTAGTAAAGAATTAAACTAATACTTTGGAAGTGCACATATCAGGTCCATCAAATAGTACATCAAACTTCATACTACACATGAAGGTAAGTTCAATTATTTATCTGCCTTTTGATAGCAAACTATTCATTGTTCAAAATGTGTTTCATTGTAAACTGAACATTGTAATTGTACAGATTATTCTTTGGACAAAGGATATCAGTCTGGCCAAAGTATTGATTTTTAATCCCTAAACAACTCTCCATTATCCAATTATTACTAATCTAATATTTTTCTACAGTAATAGTAGAAATAAGGTGTAGACTGATAGATCTGTAAAATTATTGTGCTTGAATTACAACATTTTTCCAATAGTGCAGTAATTGCTTAATTGATTTTTGTGAATTACACTGGCCAGTTTTTTTTATTCTCACCAGTAATGTATGTTTAAATATTAATAAAAGACATGAAGCAAAGAAGCCACAATTAATAGACATTATTGGGGGGTCATAAAATGCAGTTTAGAAGAAAAAAACTTTAAAAAATACCCCCAAAATTGTGTAACTTTCTCACAGTTCTCTATTTAATGATTACTGTATATGCACTAAACAACAAAACATTG
This sequence comes from Pictodentalium vernedei, assembly GCA_031216915.1. Taxonomy (NCBI): domain Eukaryota; kingdom Metazoa; phylum Mollusca; class Scaphopoda; order Dentaliida; family Dentaliidae; genus Pictodentalium; species Pictodentalium vernedei. The sequence continues at coordinate 233,828,703 of CM062296.1, forward strand.
GATGAGTATTGTGCACATTTTGCTAATTGTTTTCTGAATAAATTGATATTTGAATTTTTTTTTAATTTCTTTTGTTTGTCATTAATACCAACTTATGTCTGTTGGTTGGATTCTAAAGGATTAAGAGATCCACCCTCTGAAAAATTAATTCTTCACCTATAATCCCTTATACCCTTAATCCCAATAAGAATGATCAAATTATCATCCATTTACAAGAAATACTTTTGAAAAGTATTCAAGTATTCATATTTGTATTCATGAATACATTGTAAAGTATTCGTATTCGTATTCAATACATTTGAAATTTGTGTATTCGTATTCGTATTCATAAAATTTCAAAGTATTCGTATTCGTATTCAATACATTTACAATGTATTCGCCCCAACCCTGAAGCAGGCACCCCAAGGATCCGTCCCTAAGCCCCTTCCTTTACATCTTCTATGTAAACGACCTTAACTTCTCTGAAGATCGTGTTCAAGTCTCCCAATTCGCGGATGATAAGGGCCTCTGGGACTCTAATAATATGGCCAGTCTGCTCCAAAAACCCCTGAAACGCGCTCTCGATGACATAGAACAATTGTGCCAAATGGAGAATTAAGCTAAACGCCAATAAAACCCAATGAATCACTTTTACTCGCAAGATAAGTAAACGGGATTTTGACCTGAAACTTATGGATAACACCCTCCCAGAATGCAAAGAAGCGAAATTCCTGGGCATCACCATTGATCAAAAACTGTCCTTCAACAAACATACCGATGACATGGCGAAAAAAGCCACCAAACGCATTAACTTACTGAAAATGCTTAAAGGAACTTCATGGGGAGCCAACCAGTCCACCCTACTCAAACTATACAAAGCCTTTGTGCGCCCAGTACTCGAATACGGGGCAATCATACTAACTGACCTCAATCAAACTAATATGGGAAAACTCCAGAGGGTCCAAAATCACGCGCTTAGAGTTGCCCCCCGCGCCCCATGGGACACACCCATCAAAACACTCCACGACAGGGCCGATATCCCCACCATTAAAGACCGCCTAGCCACCTGGCCGCGAAAAATCATCACCGCTTAGCCGACAGCGAACTAATCTGCGAACTTGGAGCAACATGCGAAAGCCGACAAAAGCCCAAAAATTACAATCAAAACTAAGACCGCTCGAATAAAACTAGGGAACGACAAGGTGAACTAACAGGCAGAAAAACAGCTTAACTGTGGCCTTCTACCAGAAAGGGCTGCCTTCACCGACTCAAGTAAAACTACATCAGGATTAAACATTGTTAAAAACTAAATAAATCGGGAATGAGAAGGTGAATAAACAGGCAGAAAAACAGCTTAACTGTGGCCTTCTACCAGAAAGGGCTGCCTTCACCGACTCAACTAAAAATTACATCAGGATTAAATACTGTTATAAAAACTAAATAATAATTAGGGAACGAGAAGGTGAATAAACAGGCAGAAAAACAGCTTAACTGTGGCCTTCTACCAGAAAGGGCTGCCTTCACCGACTTAACTAAAAATTCCATCATGATTAAATACTGTTATAAAAACTAAATAACAAATAGGGAACGAGAAGGTGAATAAACAGGCAGAAAAACAGCTTAACTGTGGCCTTCTACCAGAAAGGGCTGCCTTCACCGACTCAGCTTAAGATTAAACCTTAAGATTGAACAAGAAGTGCTACTTTTATCTTTCCAGTTTACATACTTTAATGAAAACTAATTCTACCTTCTTCTTTTAAGCAGGTACACAGAAGATGCTTTTTGACCAGCACCCCAATAACCGCTACAGACAGTCTAACCGTTGTGGAAACAGTCACCCCCACGGTTCCTGAACATCCTCCGCTCCATCCCTAAAAGTGGTCGACCACTTTAAGGGAGGCGAGCGTTGGCCCTGCGTCCCGCCTCTGCCCATTTTTGTAAGTGCAATGTGCATCTCTGTGTCCCAACCCAATAGGATTACAATGCAGGCCTGCCTCCGAACCAGGGAAGTTCGGGTCTTCTTCTTAGTGGTCCCCGAAAGGGGTCGTTGTTGTTTCCTTCAAAGATATCCTATCAAACAGAGACATCCTGAGGCAGATTATACTTGCCATCTCCGAAGTGGCAGACTATACTTGCCCGAAAATCCAGATCGACTGCACCCTCGGGGAGAGGTAGTACCTTTGTGAGAGGATCCAACCTCTCACACTGGTCCTCACCCGAGGGTTCAACCGACATCAGTCAAAGAGACCATCACGCCGCAACCGGTGACACCTGCCGAGCACCTGAACCTGTTCCTCCTTCAACACGAGTAGACATGTGGAAATTAGTCATTTACAGTCAATGAGGGTCGAAAGGGGCTTGTTCCCCATACCGTCCCTGCGCGCCTTCGGTGCGTTAAACCATTCAATTCGGGATCATTACATTGTCGCACTGTTTTTTCATCTTCATTCATTCGCACCTTGGACTCCGAGGAGCTGACTACTAAACAATGGAGCTCCCACTTGTTATCCAGGAAACACTTGTCAGAGTGAAGGCTATCCTTGCTACCACCTGGAGTATCCAGGTGCTCAAGGGCAAAATTCACCTGACAGTGGATTTTGATAGAGAAGCCGAATCGACGTCCTTGGCGAGGTGTAGTACCTTTCGTGAGGGGATTTTCCCCCGCACTGGTCACCCTCCAAGTGACTCGGACCTGCAAAAAGATGATGACAAGCGCCGAACACAGACAAAGGACAGCCAGAAGAAGAAAAGGAAAAGAAAGAAGGGACCTTCCGCCAGACGACGCGATGCCCGCCGGCTGACGGTGTTCATGGAAAAGAAAAGGACGGAGAAGGAAGAGAGGGAGGCTAATCATGGTATTGAACGCTCAATGCCTGCTACCCCTGTCCATTCCACGTCCAGCTCGGTACCCTCCACTCCGATGGAAGGTCCGGAGGACGCTGGTTCGCCATGTAATAGTCTAACCTCCAGCCCATCACACTCTTTCCCCGAAGAGCAGATGGAGGAGGATAGTCTGTTTGTGGAGCAGGAAGTTGAGGCTGACATCGCACATGTCGCTAAACCCACTCTTGCGCTTCCTGCTTTTTCCGACCGGGACACCATCCAGGAAGCAAACACCGCTGAATCTGTGGAAAGTATCCTAGGAGAAAAGGTCAGAGACGACGACCACCTTATATTTCTACAAGCACATATTAAGGCCTTGAGAGATCGCGGGTACAAAGACAACATGCTCAGAAGAGGATTAGAGAGTCTCAGCAACCACTACCTGAGAACAACACCAAAAAGCTCTTCACCACCGGCAGCTGCGAGGGCCAGACCTTACCAACCGAGTCAGCCCTCCACCACACCTTCAACACCACCAAAGGGGGTATCACCAACTCAGCCACCTCCTCCTAAGAAAAGCAGACGAAATCATAGACGCCGCTAAGCATCTTAACACTTTCCTCCTTTACCACGGCTAGACTAGACAAACCGAATCACATACTGTTAAAAAGGGTCGAAAGGGGCTTGTCCCTAAACCGTCCCTGCGCGCCTTCGGCGCGCGAAACCATTTCATCCGATCCAGTTGTTATTTCAAAATGACGCTCGTACGATACTTGATCATTTCTGTGTTTCTTTTTGCAATTGAAAGTACATTCCAAGAGAAATCAAGTAATGACATCAGAAATGTATGTGACATAGACTATTTGCCTGAGGTTTTGACTTGCACAGCCATTGAAGCACTACAAATGTTTGGTAATTTGACAGTTCACCAGATTCACTTTGACAGAGTAAGCAAATTGGATGTCACACCGGAACAATTTGTAGAACTGGAGTACGTTTATTTCACTGAGAGTGATCTCACCTGTTCTTCTCATTTAATACAGACTTTTGTCAATGCTGAAGTTTTGGTTATCGTGAACGATGAGTTATGTATCAAGGAATTTAAGGTACGTTTTTTACTTGATCTAAGTCATAACTATTTATGTTGGTCTCAGCAATACCAATATCCTTAACTCATAAGTCTAATCTCACTTTCGCTCGAAAAAAAAAAAAAAAGAATTGGGAAAGAACAATTGGATCTATACAATAGGAAGCTCACTTATTTATGAATATTTATTTTGTTATATTATTATTTTTACATTCACCCACACACATAGTAAGTACCAAGAGGATTAACCACTGAAACACCCGTGGTGTGGGGTGTCCAGGCTGAAGTTTTGCTTTTCTTTCACATGATTATTTGTGTACGGTACTCCACTTATTAGCCCGGTGGAATTACCAGAACTCGAGTGTTCTAGTCATAATCCACTCGCCAAGTACTGTATATGTGAAATGAGAGTTTCAAAAAGTGCAACCGTGTTCCATAATACCTATCGAATCTCTGTTGGTAAAATGTTCACGCGCTGTACGGCAGTCTTACTGTTGAAAAGCACAATCCCATCCCGGCTAATACAGGGCAATTGCAATGATAAAGAGATCAAAGGGCAAGCAAAATTTCAGTCAATGGACCTTAAATGGTTAAACCAGAGGTCTTTAGGCTGAAGTTTTGCTTGTCGAAAGGGATAGTGATAGAATTTCCAACGGAAAACGATGAAATAGTAAGATTAACTAAACAAGTTTCTTACCTAATTTTCATTGAACAAACTGATTAAATTCCATCGGAAATAATATTCCACACAAATTTTACTATTCCATTGCGACAGTCTCTAACATTTGCTACAGTACTAAATACAAACAGTAAGGTGAGGAGACAGTATAGACAGAACCTGATTTTTCGGTCTCGGTTAGTGGAAAGTGTCGCCACCCAATACGTGCACACTCCATTAAAAAAACTTATCCAAAATCTACTGAGTTGTTATGTGTGATTATATAACATCAGACGTTTACTTACCAATCAGTGTTGATTGGGAAAATACCTCGCAATTTACATATTAATTTCTCTTCACTAAATCATTTTTCTGTGCTTAAAACATTTTGTTTCGAAATTTTCTTTATCAAAAAAGCCTTTAAATATGAAAATCGACCCAATAATGTCTGCTTTGTGCTCCAAAAAACAGGAGGGGGATGCGAATTTGATGAAATCCAAATGACATATCGGCAAACATTTTATTTTTAATACGGAAACAAATTAAATATCTCGAAAAGTACTGGGCAGATCTTTTCAATTCATACATTAACCCGCAGTACAAAGCTCTGGAAATGACAGATATGGAATGTTTATGTGATTATTTTATGAAATGCAGGTTTTAGAAATGCTTTGACTGAAGACTAATATTGTTAATCCGGTTCAGTCTCTTGGAGAATTTTATCGTCGAGCACTAATTGATTACATAATGCTTTTCTCCTAACCTATTAAAAGAAAGGTTTCGGGATTCATCACCCTGTTTGTATCGGCTAATTAACACTGACTAGTGTAAGAAAGAAGAAGGGTTTTCGCGCCTTAAAGGCAACGCGGTGAACTTCAAAGATTTCAAATGCCCCATGTTCGATTATTGCTCCATGCCAAGGTGTTTGTCACGTGATACCTTTAGTGATCAAATATCAGTCTGCCACAGTGGAGCTTAATGAATAACCATTTCGCACCTTGGACTCCGAGGTGCTAACAACTGATCAATGGAACTCCCACTGGTAATCCAAGAGACACTTGTCAGAGTGTAGGCTACCCTTGCCACCACCTGGAGTATCCAGGTGCTCAAGGGTAAAATTCACCTGACAGTGGATTTTGATAAAGAATCGGAACCGCCGTCCTCGGAGAGGTGTAGCACCTTTCTTGAGGGGATTTCCCCTCATACTGGTCACCCTCCTAGTGACACGGAAAAGCTGGACGAAGGCAGCCGGAGTAGTACAGCGCCACAGCCACCATCAAGAAGAAGAGAATAAGAAAGAAGGGACCCTCCGCCAGACGACGAGATGCCCGCCGAATGACGGAGTTCCTGGAGAAGAAGAAGAAGAAGGAAAAGGAAGAGAAGGAGGCAAGTGAGGGCGTCAAGGGGACAACGCCTGTCACCCCTGAACAACCCTTGTCCAGCCCGGCACCCCTCTCCCAGGAGTAGGGTCCGGAGGGCCATGGGTCGTCAGGTGACAGTTCATTCTCAAGCTCATCAGACTCTTCATCTGAAGAGGAGATGGAGGAGGATGCTCTGTCAATGGTGCAGGAAGCTGTCTCTGATGACGCACCTTTCACCCCTCCAGCTCTTGCTTCTCCAGCTTCTTTGGACCAGGAGTCCGACCAGGAGGAGAGCTTCCCGGAGTCCGCAGAGGCATTCCTTGGGGAGAAGATCGAGGACGATAACACCCGAGACACAGTCCCAGAAAACTACAGCTTCTATGTATCCAAACAATTTCCAGCAAACTCAATCAGGACAATCCTCACAATAAATTTAAAAAACTGTAGGAAACCTCAAGAAGAAACAGCAGCTAGAACCAGGCCATTCACTACCAAGGAACCTACTAATCCTCCAGATCCAACAATGCCGACATCTATCTCTCCAACACATCCTCCTCCCACCAAGAAAAACCGCAGGAGACACAGACGCCGCTGAACATCTTTACTCTTTCCCTCCTCTGCCACGCCCTGACATGACAAAGCTATACAGTCAACGAGGGTCGAAAGGGGCTTGTTCCCCAATTCCGTCCCTGCGCGCCTTCGGCGCGCGAAACCATTCATTCGATGTTTTTTTCTTAATGAAATTTAAATACGGAACTCATTGTAGCGTAAAATATTTATTCCAATTTACCTGACCTCTTATATTCAAGCTGTTAATAGTAACCTTCGAATTTATCGGTGCGCGGACAAAATCCCATCGGACAAAATCCCATCCGGACAATATCCCAGATTTTGTGTCTTTTTATTTTTTATACCCAACTGGGATTCTGTCCGCCCATGTATGGAATTTTGTCCGCTGGGATTTTGTCCGGATGGGATTATGTCCGATGGGATTATGTCCGGCGTTCTCCTACGTTCGAATTTATCAGCCACACTTGTCCTATTGGTACTATTGCTCTCTTTCCTCGGAAGAGGAACAATAAGTCACATAGTACTAAGTAATTGCATTTCCACCATCACGACTAATAATAGACAACATAAGGAAATAGATTTCACTGAGTTGTCTTGTATTCCTAAATATTGCGATATTAAGTAACGTTATGGCGTTATTATTTGCAGTTAGCGGGTCAGTAACACGATCCACTTTACTTATTATAGACGGCATTGTACTTCCATGATAACAGATACATGTACAGTACAGCATATATTAAAGTGTTCCTTTAGGCGATAATATTAACGTCATAATGTCGTCTAATTATTGCTATGTTGTATTGGTATTAATGAGGCGACAGTCTCTCTTAATATTGAGCGCCAATCAAAACCATATCAGCAGTCCGTGAGTTTCTGTTGTAAAATGTGTTAGGGACGCTGTCAGGACTCCTGAGGCCCCGTAAGGCCTGGGCTGACGTGGGGTTATTTAGTCCCGCTGATGAAATTGCGGGAAAATTAGACCGACGTGGAGAGTCGGAATCCTAGTGCCGCGAACTCCAAGTGTGTGTTTAATGCTCTGCTCTTCAAGGTAGATATACGTTTTACCCTAAACTGCCAGGTGGACAGACGCTCATCTGTCCATCTGCCAAAACGGTGGGAGATGACGTATATCGAGGCAGAATCAATACAAGTCATCTCGCGCGTGACTTAACGGTGATTTCACTTGTCGAGAGAACCGATTCTTTCCTGCCACTAATTGCTGTACTAATGATCAGGTGACGACACGACAGACATTTCTATCTTTTAGAATCTCGTTTCTCAATTGGCCGTGACGATATCCTGCCACCAACCGATTACGTCTCGTAAGACTCGCGACTACTGTTTAACTTAAATGAGATTAGACCTTATCTAACATACCGTTTCTGCCCTGGGTCCCTGCCCTGAAGCTGGATATACACGACGTGTGTTTTTTCCATGCCTAGCTTCACAGAGAAGTGAAATTCACGTAGGTTTTTCGCCTTGATGCGGAATATCTTTTGAACTTACAATATCTTTATATATAAGGCCCCTTGCCCCTATATTTAGGCTGGCTTTGTTCTGACAACTCCCTTCCCGAGAGAAACACCCCGTGTATCTCTTAAAACACAAGGGGCAAAGCCACGCACGCTCGCCTCTCACACCTTTTTACAATTTACCCATCATGTTCAAGCCTACAAAACTGTACCCTAGCGGTCGTGGGGTTCATGACCGGGCTCATGCGTCGGCCATGTCAATTCCCACGACACACACGCCACCACATGCTCCCGTCTTGCGGGTTTACATACATGGAGAGTAGCCCTATCCTTAGATTTGCAGCACTCTCTCTCTCTCTCTCTTATACTATATATTTACACCTAAACATACACATTTTTATACACATTCGCCCATTTTGCAAACAGTTCACTTGGCACTCACTCCGACGAGTAACACCGTCCACGCCTTTGCGTCAGATGGGTTAATTCCAACGGAGTGTAACTTCACCTCCCATTCCCCTATGTCTTGTGAAGGGGCAAACGACCCCTGCATTATGTTGAGCCTCACCCTCGCAAAGCTCAACCAGGGGATTAAAATTGTGCCTCACACACTCACACATTCAACACACAGATTTCCCGACCGCGCCTTTGCGACAGACGGGGTTAGTGTGCCTCACACTCACAACAATTTCTCGTTAGCTACCAAAGCAATTAGAAATACTAAAATAAAAAAGTTTCTTCCGGGCCTTAACACCGGGTTCACGAAACTCATCACCTCATCCACAAAAAATATTTGCGACTGGAGCCCCCGTCCCGGACACCAGGCCCACAGCCACCCAACATTTGCTTCTTTATAACCACCGACCATTGGTAGGGGCCCTGTTCCCAGTATCCCCTTTGGTAACCCTTGACACACCCCTACTTCTCGCCCCGTTATTTCTACGGGTATTCCACCAGGGTCCCCATACCCTGTACCTTCGTTCGAACCTGCGATTACCTTCGTTCGAACGACACTGGCCGCCCTTGGCCCTTGTGCCGTCGACCACCCGGTCCACTGCGACGACTTCTTGCGCACCTTGAACGCTGTGCGCCCCGGCACTCATTGCGTGGTCTCCGCCACCTAGGATGCTTCTCCTTTGGTTTGTGGGCCCTTTCCTCGGCCCCCTGGGAGCCCACCTTAGCGGTCCCATCCACTTTAACACCCTCAACTTGTGTTGACCCGTGCCCTCTCTATTCTGGGGAAGTTTGCCCAGCCATTTGCGTGGGTCTGGCCTCCCCTCTCCACACGGGTGACACCGACTTCTTGGGGCGCTCAACTCCCCCACATAAATTTGCTTGAGGGTCTTTCCGCAATGACCCCATTGGGTTCCTTCGCTGTTTGGCGTTTACCTGGACCGCCTGCGGCCCTTCTCCCTAATTGGACAGGAGTCGTCCCTCCTGAAACTTTCCGACATTTCGTCGTGTAGGGGCCATCCCCTGGACCATCGGATTGGTCCCCCTGGGAACCTCCCCTTCCTTACTCGGTACGTTACCGAGTGCAACCGCCGGAGGTCCTTGCCCACCGACTTGAACTTCCTTTGCCCTCGTTGGGCCCTCACTTGCCCCCCCCTACCCCTGGACCATAACTCATCAGGGCTTGCCTTCACCCCTGGGATATTACCTATGACCAGGTCATACACAGGTGATTCAATGCACATGGCTTCCACTTCGCTACAATAAAATGGTATATCCACCGTTATCCTCGCGATGGGGAACCTTCTAACGGTCCCATTTATCAAAATACACAAATGGTCGCGCCCCAACAATTGCTTGTCGTCAACCAGTTGCCTTCTAACCGCTGCAGAGGAGCACCCAGAATCCCGGAGCAGACGGATCTCCCTTTGTCCCACATACCCTGGGTACACTGGCATATTAACCTTCTCCTGCGAAGTTTTGAGCCTCTCACACATGCCACTTATTATCGGGACAACCTCCCCGCCACCAGCCTAAATTCTCCCTCTTGTATACATTCCCGGAGGGGACTGTGTTCTGGGCCGATAGTTTGACAGAACGCTGCCGTCTGTCTACTTTGCCCTGGATCTAAGCGGTCACCTTGCTTCCAAGCCCTTGGTGCTGCGTCCCCGGCCCCCTGCTGAGGTGGTCTAATGTTCCCAGTGGTCCTAATCTGCTTCTGCCAGCAGTCCCTGACAATATGACCCCGCTTGTTGCAGATAAAACAAGTGGTCTCCTTGGGAGTGCTCCCCTTCCGGCGGGTCTGCGACGCCGTCGGATTGGGATGGTGTTCCCTTACGAGTGCCATTGCCAACCCGTTTGCCCCACCCCTAGCGGATTTGGGTGCGTTTACACTCCCAGCGTGGGCCTCGATGTAGCGTTCTGCCACAGTTGCCATCTCATCATAGGTGGGCGGACCCCTTTCCTTGATGAACAGGCCCAACTCCTTGGAGCATGTAGTTAAAAACTGCTCCCGGAGAAATAGATCTCGCAGGGCTCCATATGACTCATTCACTTCTGCGAGATCAGTCCAGCGGTCAAAGTACCGCCTAGCTCGGGCAAAATACTGAGGTACTGTTTCCCCTTCTCCTGCTTAATTTCTCGGAACTTGGTCCGGAATCCTTCTTCAGTGAGCTGGTATCTCCGAAGGATTGCATTCTTCAGCTCACTGTAGTCGCTAAGAAGTGCAGGAGGCATATCGGTATAAGCCTCGAGGGCTTTACCTGACAACAAAGGGCTCAAGCACATAGCCCATGTGTCTTCTGGCCACATTTGACTGGAGGCAAAACGCTCGAACCTCTCCAAGTACGAGTCCAAGTCATCCGTGTTTTCGTTAAAATGAGCGAGGTGGGGGCGTGGGACATGAATTGCCACCCCTGCACTCCCATCCCCTGAGCGCCGACTTTCATTCTCCACATCGGCCCTTGCCCAGAGAAGCTCTAATTATCTCTCGTGCCTCTGTTGTTCGAGCTGTCGTTCTGCCTCCCTTGCCTCCCTTGCTAATTGGGCTGCACTCTCTCTCGCCTCATTTGCTAATTGAATCTTTCTCTCTTTTGCCTCCCTATCTAATTGGGCTTCTCTCTCCTTCGCCTCTCCTGCGTCTTTCTCACGCTCTCGTTCTAATTGGGCTTCTCTCTCCCTTGCGTCATTACGTAAGGCAATCTCCTTGGCCTCACGTTTCTGCTCATCTTTAACGAACTTCTGAAGTTCGGCCCCCTCAAGGCCCATTTCCTTGCCTAATGATACCAGTTGGGCGAGGGGTGTAACAACATCCATTTTGATTTTTTTCTTTCTATCTTCAACACTCGTCAGAAAGAATGAAGAAGGAAAACAAGGAAAGAAAGAAAAAAAATATGGCAATTAATCCAAATTTACTTAATCCTAATTTACCTGTGTAATTTAACGTAATTAAACGCCCCAAATATTCTGAAACCTACCGCAGTTATAGTGGCTACGAAGTATCCTCTTGGGGACTACTGTATTGCGATATTAAACCCTTAACCGACATCAGCTGACCGAACGCGTCGAACCATAAACAGAACCGCCGTTAAAATAAAACAAAATTTCCATATAGCCATTTTTTACCTTTTAGATATATTCTGGTTAGCGCTCGCCAATCATGCCAGGACACCTGAGGCCCCGTAAGGCCTGGGCTGACGTGGGGTTATTTAGTCCCGCTGTTGAAATTGAGGGAAAATTAGACCGACGTGGAGAGTCGGAATCCTAGTGCCGTGAACTCGGCGCTGGGAGCTGAGTTCGACCGGCGCTGTGATTTCGTTTCTTCTCTGCCATATTGGCCTAAGATAGGTTCGATTTCCGTTAGGTGTGATTCCTAATCACTTCAGGCTGTGAAATGGAAAGAATGATTTAAAGTAACAACGATTCTTTTATTTACACATAAAAATAAAGCCGTTTCAATATTTCAACAATCAACAATTCGATTCTTTTCACAGAAAATGGGTTGCTAGGGTTAAATAATTCTCAACAATTATATAGTCATTCTATAGCCCTGTACTGGCACTATAGTCTACACACTGGAAATGTTACTACCGTGAGCTTGCCATAAGAGCTTCACAAATCTGAAATTATATTACGGAGAGCTCGCCATAAGAGCTTCACAAATCTGAAATGTTATTACCGTGAGCTCGCCATAAGAGCTTCACCCGCTTAGGCTCAAATGTCAACGTCTGCGCGTAACTGTACCTCTGGCTGTCGGAGGGTTCCGACCAGCAATGTTTGTCATCTATAAAGCCACCGTACTTCTGATTCACTAAGACATTCGAACGAATCCTTACCAATCGGTTTAGGGAGCACCTTGAAGACAACAATTTTTTCAATAAGTGGCAAAGAGCCTATAGAAACCGTAAAGAAGGCATCGAACATGTCTACCGACTAGTCACGCGAATGAAAACCGCGATTAACAATCAGCAAATAGGCGCAGCAGTCCTGTTAGACGTCGAAAAAGCATTTGACTCTGTTTGGCACAATACAATGCGCTACAAATTATCAAAAATGAAACTCCCCAAGAAATTGCTCAGATTACTATCCTCTTTCTTAAATGATCGCGAAATTAAAGTCAGAGTGAACAATGAAATGTCTGACAGTGTCCCCCTAGAAGCAGGCACCCCCAAGGATCAGTCCTAAGCCCCCTCCTTTACATCTTCTATGTAAACGACCTTAACTTCTCTGAAGATCGTGTTCAAGTCTCCCAATTCGCGGATGATAAGGGCCTCTGGGACTCTAATAATACGGCCAATCTGCTCCAAAACCCCATGCAACGCGCTCTCGATGACCTAGAACAATGGTGTGCCAAATGGAGAATTAAGCTAAACGCCAATAAAACCCAACGAATCACTTTTACTCGCAAGATAAGTAAACGAGATTTTGATCTAAAACTTATGGATAACACCCTCCCAGAATGCAAAGAAGTGAAATTCCTGGGCATCACCATTGATAAAAAACTGTCCTTCAACAAACATACCGATGACATGGCGAAAAAAGCCACCAATCGCATTAACTTACTGAAAATGCTTGAAGGAACTTCATGGGGAGCCAACCAGTCCACCCTACTCAAACTATACAAAGCCTTTGTGCGCCTAGTACTCGAATACGGGGCAATCATACTAACTGACCTCAATCAAACTAATATGGGAAAACTCCAGAGGGTCCAAAATCACGCGCTTAGAGTTGCCCTCCGCGCCCCATGGGACACACCCATCAAAACACTCCACGACAGGGCCGATATCCCCACCATTAAAGACCGCCTACCCACCCTGGCCTCGAAAAATCATCACCGTTAGCCGACAGCGAACTAATCTCCGAACTTGGAGCAATATGCGAAAGCCGACAAAAGCCCCAAAATTGCAATCAAAACTAAGACCGCTCGAATAAAACTAGGGAACGACAAGGTGAACTAACAGGCAGAAAAACAGCTTAACTGTGGCCTTCTACCAGAAAGAGCCGCCTTCACCGACTCAAGTAAAAGTACATCAGGATTAAACATTGTTAAAAACTAAATAAATCGGGAATGAGAAGTGAAATAAACAGGCAGAAAAACAGCTTAACTGTGGCCTTCTACCAGAAAGGGCTGCCTTCACCGACTTAACTAAAAATTCCATCATGATTAAATACTGTTATAAAAACTATATAACAAATAGGGAACGAGAAGGTGAATAAACAGGCAGAAAAACAGCTTAACTGTGGCCTTCTACCAGAAAGGGCTGCCTTCACCGACTCAGCTTAAGATTAAACCTTAAGATTGAACAAGAAGTGCTACTTTTATCTTTACAGTTTACATACTTTAATGAAAACTAATTCTACCTTCTTCTTTTAAGCAGGTACACAGAAGATGCTTTTTGACCAGCACCCCAATAACCGCTACAGAGAGTCTAACCGTTATGGAAACAGTCACCCACCCGGTTCCTGAACATCCTCCGCTCCATCCCTAAAAGTGGTCGACCACTTTAAGAGAGGCGAGCGTTGGTCCTGCGTCCCGCCTCTGCCCCTTTTTGTAAGCGCATTGCTTATCTTTCTGTCCCAACCTAATAGGATTACAATGCAGGCCTGCCCCCGAACCATTTAAGTTCGGGTCTTCTTCTTCTTGGTGGTCCTCGAAAGGGATCGTTGTTGTTTTCCTTCAAAGAGTCCAACCAAACAGAGACAGCCTGAGGCAGATTATACTTGCCAGTGATGGCCATCACTCATAATCATCTTCGAAACGGCAGACTATACATGCCCGAAAATCCAGATCGACTGCACCCTCGGGGAGAGGTAGTACCTTTGTGAGAGGACCCAACCTCTCACACTGGTCCTCACCCGAGGGTTCAACCGACATCAGCCAACAGACCATCACGGCGCAACTGGTGACACCGGCCGAGTACCTGAAGCAGTTCCTCCTTCAACACGCCTAGACATGTGAGATTGAATCATCTACAGTCAATGAGGGTCGAAAGGGGCTTATCCCCCATACCGTCCCTGCGCGCCTTCGGCGCGCGAAACCATTCCTTTCGGGATCATTATACTGAATACTCAAAGCATTTATTGATTTTTTTATCTGGTGTGTTCATCTGTGAAGCCTGAAAAGAAAAGAGATAAAGCGTTAAAGAATGACACAATCTCAGTTAGATAACGGATTTAAACATGTGAAAGGTGAACATAAAATTGACTTTACTTCTGAAAATGGGATTATTATTCATTTCAGCGACAAAGTGACTATTAGAATTGAGAAAAAACACATAGTCCTCCAAAAAAGTAAAGATATTATGTGTTAAAGTGCGTTAGTATCACGATCGAATGACACCCATCCCAATAATCCACCAACGTTCACCAACACCCTTCTAAAATTGTCATATGAATAAAATTTATTATATTTACCTTGCTTGATTCTCCGTATTCCTCCGATTTTGACTCTTTCCCTACTTTGGTACTCTGAAAAAAAATTGAAGATAAAATTTGAATTATTTACTTATTTGTTATTATATTTCGTAACATATCAAATAATTCATCTTTTATATATATGCGGGAGCGTCGAGAGAAATTCCGGGCCCCGGGGTAATAACTAGCCGGGCTCCCCAACGTCGACTAGGGTATCCCCCCCCCCCACCCTGGAAACTTATTAAAAACCAAATATAGCTGTGTTTATTTTCATAGTCCTACCAATAAAATGACAGGAACATTGCATGTCAACAGGTGGTACTGTTACAGTGTTTATCAGTCTGAGCTCTAGTTCAGCGATCAGAACGTAGTGGCTGGACTCCAACGGACTCAGCCACTAAATTCTGTTCGCTGAATTAACCGAGCTCTATAAAACATAATCGACCCACCTATACACACAGCAAAAAGCTGAAGTGTTGTATATTAATGCTGGTCTCAGTCCCCCCCCCCCCCCCCACACACACCCAAGGCACTCGGGCCCTGAGGTAATATCCCTATAGCCCCACCCTCGATACGGCCTGTATATATGTTAAGCGATATTATCCTTTGCGTTATTGTAAGTTATTGTAAGTTCATAAGATGGGAATTGGTGTAATTTGTAAGTTCATAAATTGTGAAATGTTTAACAATAAATCATTAGTGGTGACGTAATAGTGGGTCTGATAACTGTTTCAATTACGAACTAAACAAACTGTACAATTTGAAACCTCTCTCACAATTCTCTGGAAAAACGCACACTCATACCCTCACACAGACTCAGTTTGTAAAGCATGTTACCTCACGAACAGATAAGTCCGGCAGCTCATCATCTGCCTAATCGGCAACAGACTGAAAAACGAAAAGAGCATTGAATTCCATTATTGTGTTTAAATGTCATTGTGATGGGTATTTAAATCACGAACAGCTGGATCGTATTGACGAGAATTCGACTTCATGTTCCACACAGTTCCATGTCCAAAAGTGTCTCTCCCCCAAATGTTCTAATATAATCAACACCTGTTCGCACTGTTTTTTCGCTACAGACAGTCTAACCGTTATGGAAACAGTCACCCCCACGGTTCCTGAACATCCTTCGCTCCATCCCTAAAAGTGGTCAACCACTTTAAGGGAGGCGAGCGTTGGTCCTGCGTCCCGCCTCTGCCCCTTTTTGTAAGCGCATCGCGCATCTTTTTGTCCCAACCCAATAGGATTACAATGCAGGCCTGCCCCCGAACCAGGGAAGTTCGGGTCTTCTTCTTGGTGGTCCCCGAAAGGGGTCGTTGTTGTTTTCCTTTAAATAGTCCAACTATAACAGAGACAGCCTGAGGCAGATTATACTTGCCAGTGATGGCCATCACTCAATATCATCCTCGAAGCGGCAGACCATACTTGCCCGAAAATCCAGATCGCCTGCACCCTCGGGGAGAGGTAGTACCTTTGTGAGAGGACCCAACCTCCCACACTGGTCCTCACCCGAGGGTCCAACCGACATCAGTCAACGAGACCGCCTACCCATAACTGGAGACACCTGCTGAGTACCGGATCCTTTTCCTCCTTCAACACGCCTAGACATGTGACAGTCATCACATACAGCTACCGAGGGTCGAAAGGGGCTTGTCCCCCATACCGTCCCTGCGCGCCTTCGGCGCTCGAAATCATTTCTTTCGGCTGTTTTTTCATTTTCATTCATTCGCACCTTGGACTCCGAGGTGCTGACTACTAAACAATGGAGCTCCCACTTGTTATCCAGGAAACACTTGTTAGAGTGAAGGCTACCCTTGCTACCACCTGGAGTATCCAGGTGCTCAAGGGCAAAATTCGCCTGACAGTGGATTTTGATAGAGAAGCCCTACCGACGTCCTTGGAGAGGTGTAGTATCTTTCGTGAGGGGATTTCCCCCCGCACTGGTCACCCTCCAAGTGACTCGGACCTGCAGAAGGATGGTGACAAGCGCCGAACACAGACAGAGGACAGCCAGAAGAAGCAAAGGAAAAGAAAGAAGGGACCTTCCGCCAGACGACGCGATGTCCGCCGACTGACGGTGTTTATGAAAAAGAAAAGGACGGAGAAGGAAGAGAGGGAGGCTAATCATGGCATTGAACGCTCAATGCCTGCTACCCCTGTCCATTCCACGTCCAGCTCGGTACCCTCCACTCCGGTGGAAGGTCCGGAGGACGCTGGTTCGCCAGGTAATAGTCTAACCTCCAGCCCATCACACTCTTCCCCCGAAGAGGAGATGGAGGAGGATAGTCTGTTTGTGGAGTAGGAAGTTGAGGCTGACATCGCACATGTCGCTAAACCCACTCTTGCGCTTCCTGCTTTTTCCGACCGGGACACCATCCAGGAAGCAAACACCGCGGAGTGCGTGGAAAGTATCCTAGGAGAAAAGGTCAGAGACAACGACCACCTTATATTTCTACAAGCACATATTAAGGCCTTGAGAGATCGCGGGTGCAAAGGCAACATGCTCAGAATAGGATTAGAGAGTCTCAGCAACCACTACCTGAGAACAACACCAGAAAGCTCTTCACCACCGGCATCTGCGAGGGCCAGACCTTACCAATCGGGTCAGCCCTCCGGTTTTTAGACAACTCGTACCCGCGGCAACTCGTACCAGTAAAGTCGTACCCAAAATTGGACGACTCGTACCTATTTTCGGCTGGACAACTCGTACCCACAATTGGACAACTCGTACCCAAGGTTGGACAACTCGTACCTATGCCTGGTCGACTTGTACTTGGTGTTTAATTGTATGGGCGAAGGCAGTTAATGGCCCAAGAACTTTTGAAGCAGGGTTTTTGCTTTTGTTTGATCCGTTTAAGGTGCTATAATAGTAATGGAAATCAGTTTACTTCGAAATTCCTCCGTCAGATATTCCATGAATATGAATGAAATATACACAAATTTTATGTCTAAATGACGGCTGTGATACACAGAACAGGAAACATATATTCATTCACGGTACTTTGTTGATAGCAGGCACCGGTGGTTCCTGGATGTCCGCAATCGTATTCGTACGAGAACTGGGGTGAATGACCCCCCCCCCCCCCCCCAACCCCGATACCCGGTTTCTGCGCTTCAATATTGGGAAATAGAGTACTGGAAAAAACTAAAAGGCCTTGCATCTAGGCCTAGGCTCTGCAAATTATCAGGGTGAAAACCATGGCCTTCGTCGCATTAACTCTTGCCTTTCCTGACTGGAGTGGCGCCTCACCAGTGATGTAACTTTGCCACACGAAAAATAATCTAAAGGTGGAGAGTGGTATTATTATTTTTCGTATGGCAAAGTTACATCACTGGTGAGGCGCCACTCTGATCAGGCGAGAAAGGATTTCATTGTAAATTGAGAGTCCAGCCGGATTTTGTACTTGAAGCGTACACATTTACCCGCTCGGAAGAAAAACGGCAAACAATGACCAGTGATAGACTGAATCAAGAAGATCACAAATGATGTTCATTTAAAAACAAGAAATTCACTCGGAAGTTAATATGCCCCCCTTCGTGGCAATAACCTTGATCTGTGACCTTGACCTCCATCAAACAAAAAAAATTGTAAAAAGTTTAATATTTGTACTTTGGTTCGTTTCTGAGTTATGGCTGAGACACGAATATTGATGATTTTCAGTGTGCCCTTGAAATGTGACCTTGACCTTGAAGGTACGAACCCGGCTATGGTGTGTGACACATCCTCCCATGGTCCTTTATTATTGTGTGAAGTTTGATGACTGTGGCCCTAACACTTTTCGAGTTATTGGCTCGGATACACACACGGACACACACACACACGGACGGATACACGCACACTTCAATCACTATATGCCACCCGACTTAAGTCGGGGGGGGGGGGGTGGGGAGGGGCCTAAAAATCCAAGTAAAAAGCTCTAATACATCTCTCTCTCTATGGGTCCACCAGCTCGCATCAACTGATTTCTGTCGGAAATTTAATGGTCAACACCGCCGGTATCCGGACAAAATACCCTCGGACAAAATACCCTTAGGACATAATACCCTCAAAAAAATACCCTTAGGACATAATACCCTCAATGGGTAGGACAAAATACCCTCGGACAAAATACCCTCAGACCAAATGTTTATAAAGTTGGATTTTTGGTGTTGGGGGGGGGGGGGGGGCGGGGGGGGGGGGTTAATTGCATCTAAGGCACTAGCCGGTGTTTTGTTTGAAATAACAAGTACCAATATTAAAAAAAAAATTATTAACCCTTTACCTAAGGTAACGGCCAAAACCGGCCAGCTCTATTCTCAAAAATCGCCAATTAATTTTCACTGCTTTTCATTTTTTGTCTCAAAAACATAGGTTATGACCCCTCGTTGGAACGAGCTCGACGAGCTCGTTCCAACGAGGGGTCATAACTTATGTTTTTGAGACAAAAAATTAGTTATTCAAGAATTATTTAAGGGTATTTTGTCCGAGGGTATTTTGTCCTACCCATTGAGGGTATTATGTCCTAAGGGTATTTTTTTTAGGGTATTTTGTCCTAAGGGTATTTTGTCCGAGGGTATTTTATCCTACAATCAACACCGCCACACCTGAAAACTCGACAGTCGTTTAATTTAGACTTACCCGGCAGTGACAGGTGTGAGATCATGAAGAATTATTTTCTATCATCTAGTACCTTATGGTCGATTGGTGTTTAATTTTCTTCCAATTATCTGTGCATATTATTATCGCCAGTGAAGTTAATCTTCTAGTTGGGAGGTGTGTTTTTTCTAACAATTATCTTCCATGACAATCATGAAAATTGATTGATAATTAGCATTTTTGTAAGGTTTGCAATTAGACCATAAAGGTGAATAAAATTGAATTTCTCTCTCTCTCTCTCTCTCTCTCTCTCTCTCTCTCTCTCTCTCTCTCTCTTTATAGGCACCTGACTCTCGTGCCTCGACCGATCGAAACAAAAAATTGGCACAGGTCTATATAGATATAATTTGACCAGGAAAGGGACTTCTGATGGGCCGCGATCGCGTCCGACCTCGCGTTAATGCTTGAACCAATCAAGGGGTGGGGGGAATGAGCCCCAATCGCATCTGATTTTGCGTTAACCTCTCAACACGTGAAATGCTGGGTATGACTACCAGTACAACAAAATATTACGTAGACAAGCCCTCAGAAGTTTAACGAAGAGCCAAAGATTACCCGATTTTTTTTTTGGGGGGGGGGGGTGGGGGGGGGGTGGGGGTCGTCTTCCGTATCTACACCACTGTACTAATATATAATTTAAATATTTCCTGTTTCCTTCGTTGCTCTCTTGATGAAATGTTCATACCGGCGAAATTGACTTTCGGCGAAGTCTGTTCAGACTCTTCTGCTGAGATAAATGCTAAAAATGGAAAGTTTTTGCCTTTATGCACACCCATTGAAAGCAGACACTCATCTTCTCAAGTCCTTCAGGCAATATTCGCCTTCGCCCATACAATTAAAGACCAGGTACATATTGATCAACTGTGGGTACGAGTTGTCCAACCTTGGGTACGAGTTGTCAAACTGTGGGTACGAGTTGTCCAGCCGAAAATGGGTACGAGTCGTCCAATTTTGGGTACGACTTGACTGGTACGAGTTGCCGTGGGTACGAGTTGTCCTGATACCAGCCCTCCACCACTCCTTCAACACCACCAAAGGGGGTATCACCAACTCAGACACCTCCTCCTAAGAAAAGCAGACGAAATCATAGACGCCGCTAAGCATCTTAACACTTTCTTCCTTTACCACGGCCAGACCAGACAAACCGAATCACATACTGCTAAAGAGGGTCGAAAGGGGCTTGCCCCCAAACCGTTCTTGCGCGACTTCGGCGCGCGAAACCATTTCATCCGATCCTGTTGTTATTTCAAAATGACGCTCGTACGATACTTGATCACTTCTGTGTTTCTTTTTGCAATTGAAAGTTCATTCCAAGAGAAATCAAGTAATGACATCAGAAATGTATGTGACATAGACTATATGCCTGAGGTTTTGACTTGCACAGCCATTGAAGCACTACAAATGTTTGGTAATTTGACAGTTCACCAGATTCACTTTGACAGAGTAAGCAAATTGGATGTCACACCGGAACAATTTGTAGAACTGGAGTACGTTTATTTCACTGAGAGTGATCTCACCTGTTCTCATGTAATACAGACTTTTGTCAATGCTGAAGTTTTGGTTATCGTGAACGATGAGTTATATATCAAGGAATTTAAGGTACGTTTTTTAATTGATCTAAGTCATAACTATTTATGTTGGTCTCAGCAATACCAATATCCTTAACTCATAAGTCTAATCTCACTTTCGCTCGAAAAAAAAAAGAATTTGGAAAGAACAATTGGATCTATACCGGCACGTCTTTTTACCCAAATGTACCCAAATGTACTCCAAATGTACCCAAATGTACCCAAATGATACCCAAATGTACCCAAATGATACCCAAATGTACCCAAATGATACCGAAATGTAACCAAATTATAGATTCTAATGCAGCCTACTCTTACGTTTTAGTAAAAAAAAGTATATTATTCAGTTTTCAACAACACCGTCACCAGATGCACGTTTGCAGCCGAAAAAGCGTCAACGAGTGGAAACAAAAGTGAATAAACTGAAACCTGTTTTTCATCTATCCCCACCGTCATTGGAACGAACGCAACGCGCCCGTTTCAATGAGTACTTTTTAGTCATAACCTATATTTTGGAAGCAAAAAGAAAAAAATATTGAAAAAAAAAGATTTATACATCTCCCTTTCTAGGGTGACATCCCGATTGTCCCACTTCTTGAATTAAGGAAGATGAAGAGAGTGGGACAATCGGGACTTTGCTAATTAGTTACTTAGCGGGAACATCAAACAGTTTGACTTATAGTTCATTTCATCTACAAATAATTTATATTATGGTTTTTAAACGAGACCATTCTATATCTGCTTCTTATCGCAGGAAAATGAAAAGATTTTCACAACATATTAGGTAAATAATTTTAAAATAATTCATTTTAAACTCTCTGCACGCTGATGTCAAAATAACAAAATTTAGAGACTCAAATTTCTTCTCCCATAATGCAACTTGGAATTTAACCAATTCAATCTTCTTTGACAGAACTCACAGAGCTCTGTCAAACAAGATGTATTGGTTAAATTCCCAATTGCATTATGGAAAACATCTTCTCTTGAAACCGTTTTTTTTTTTACTTTTTACATAAGAGTGCAGGGAGTTCACCCCAAATTTACATGGCTTCGGGTCCTAATACGTGTTCACTTAATTCTGTAACACGGTATTGATATTTATTCGACTTCTTCATTGATTATTTCATTTTTGCACACGTTTGCTAAACTTTTTTGTATTCTTTTACGTAAAACCTAATAAAGTTATATAATATTTGTTATTTATTGGTGTTGAACGCTTCATGTTCCTTGAAGCTACTTGTAGTAGGGGTTCGGGAGAACTATAGTTCTGACCAGGATCCTCCCCTCATTAGCCCCTTCTCCCGATCCTGCCGGAGAGGGGATGGGGGCTAATAACGGGACGGTTCTAGTTAGGAAAGGGTAATGAGAGGAGATGGTATAGTACACACGGAAGGTTCCAAGTCACAAGGACTACTGTGAAAACATTGCAAAATTTAGCACTCCAAGAGCAAATCGGAGGCGAAGGAAGCATGTGAAGCTCTATATCGGTGAGAAGGCAGCCCCCCCACACGCGCGCACGAAATTCATCACTGACATTTCCATGTTTTGTTGAAAATGATAGGCCTTGCTGTGAACTCTTCTATATGTCTCGATTTTGCAAGTAACACACAACACCGAATCGGCAGATTCGGTGCTGTGTGTTAGCTGCACAATCACATAATAAAATAAATTATTCGACTTTTACTGGTCTATTCGTAGGACAAAGTCAGATTCATTTTACCAGTTGTGTTTTCCGTAAAATATTCAAGAACTAAACATGATCAGGAATCTCTTCGTGTGAATCGAACATTTCCTTAGCGCGAATTTAGCAAATACCGGCTATATCACTAGACTGCTACATTCACATAATGCACGTCACAGGGATGTAAGTAATGGTAACCACCTTTAAAGGCAAGTATCCAACATAAAGTTATTGTTTAGTTACATTTGGGTATCATTTGGGTACATTTGGGTATCATTTGGGTACATTTGGGTATCATTTGGGTACGTTTGGGTACATTTGGGTATCATTTGGGTACATTTGGGTAAAAAGACGTGCCCTATCTATACAATAGGAAGCTCACTTATTTATGAATATTTATTTTGTTATATTATTATTTTTACATTCACCCACACACACAGTAAGTACCAAGAGGATTAACCACTGAAACACCCGTGGTGTGGAAATCCACCCGGCCATATACATGGCAATTGTAATGATAAAGACATCAAAGGGCAAGCAAAATTTCAGTCAGTGGACCTTCGACTGTTATCCAGACGTCCTTAGGCTGAAGTTTTGCTTGTCTTTCACATGATTATTTGAGTACTTCACTTATTAGCCCGGTGGAATTACCACGACTCGAGTGTTCTAGTCATAATCCACTCGCCAAGTACTGTATATGTGAAATGAGAGTTTCAAAAAGTGCAACCGAGATTCCATAATACCTATCGAATCTCTGTTGGTAAAATGTTCACGCGCTGTACGGCAGTCTTACTGTTGAAAAGCACAATCCTATCCCGGCTAATACAGGGCAATTGCAATGATAAAGAGATCAAAGGGCAAGCAAAATTTCAGTCAATGGACCTTAAATGGTTAAACCAGAGGTCTTTAGGCTGAAGTTTTGCTTGTCGAAAGGGATAGTGATAGAATTTCCAACGGAAAACGATGAAATAGTAAGATTAACTAAACAAGTTTCTTACCTAATTTTCATTGAACAAACTGATTAAATTCCATCGGAAATAATATTCCACACAAATTTTACTATTCCATTGCGACAGTCTCTTACAATGGAACAGTAAGGTGAGGAGACAGTATAGACAGAACCTGATTTTTCGGTCTCGGTTAGTGGAAAGTGTCGCCACCCAATACGTGTACACTCCATTAAAAAAACTTATCCAAAATTGACTGACTTGTTATGTGTGATTATATAACATCAGACGTTTACTTACCAATCAGTGTTGATTGAGAAAATACCTCCAATTTACATAATAATTTCTCTTCACTAAATCATTTTTCTGTGCTTGAAACATTTTGTTTCGAAATTTTCTTTATCAAAAAAGCCTGTAAAAAATCGACCCAATAATGTCTGTTTTGTGCTCCAAAAAACAGGAGGGGGGATGCGAATTTGATGAAATCCAAATGACATATCGGCAAACATTTTATTTTTAATACGGAAACAAATTAAATATCTCGAAAATTACTTGGCGTATTTTTTCAATTCATACATTAACCCGCAGTACAAAGCTCTGAAAATGACAGATATGGAATGATTATGTGATTATTTTATGAAATGCAGGTTTTAGAAATGCTTTGACTGAAGACTAATATTGTTAATCCGGTTCAGTCTCTGGGAGAAGTTTATCGTCGAGCACTAATTGATTACATAATGCTTCTCTCCTAACCTATTAAAAGAAAGGTTTCGGGGTTCATCACATCAAAACACTCCACGACAGGGCCGATATCCCCACCATTAAAGACCGCCTAGCCACCCTGGCCGCGAAAAATCATGACCGGTTAGCCGACAGCGAACTTATCTCCGAACTTGGAGTAATTTGCGAAATCCGACAAAAGCCCAAAAATTGCAATCAAAACTAAGACCGCTCGAACAAAAACTGGGGAATGACAAGGTGAACTGCGATCCCCGACGCCCCCGAATACCCCTAAACTAAATTAAAATAAATAAGTCCGCAACCAGCGGTACAACAGGAAAGAAACACCCTCGGGTGTGGTCTAGTGTGCTAGACCTGTTGCCCTCCCGCTGACAGCCTCGGAAGCTCAACCCGCATTAAACAATCGCGATCCCCGGCACCCTCAACTTCAAATAAACTTAAACTAACCTAAATAAGGCCACTTCCAGCGAAGGACACAACAGGAAAGAAACACCCTCGGGTGTGGTCTAGTGTGCTAGACCTGTTACCGTCCCGCTGCAAACTAGGAAGTTCAGCCCACTTAAAACGCTCGCGATCCCCTGCACCTTAAAACTAAATAATAAATAGGGAACGATTGGGGCCCCAAGCACGAGAGTATGTTACTGCTCTTACGAATGTAAAGATTCGTGCATTTCATACTCTCCCCCATAGCGACAAGCACATACACAGCACAATACCACACGAGAGTATGTTACTGCTCTTACGAATGTAAAGATTCGTGCATTCCATACTCTCCAAACACACACAGCAGATACCACAAGGACACGCAACTAAAGAGGTGCTACTTTTATCTTTCCAGTTTACATATTCTAATGAAAACTAATTCTACCTTCTCCTTTTAAGCAGGTACACAGAAGATGTTTTTTTAACCAGCACCCCAATAACCTCTACAGACAGTCTAACCGTTATGGAAACAGCCACCCCCACGGTTCCTGAACATCCTCCGCTCCATCCCTAAAAGTGGTCATCCACTTTAAGGGAGGCGAGCGTTGGTCCTGCGTCCCGCCTCTGCCCCTTTTTGTAAGCGCAATGCGCATCTTTTGTCCCAACCCAATAGGATTACAAGTCAGGCCTGCCCCCGAACCAGGGAAGTTCGGGTCTTCTTCTTGATGGTCCCCGAAAGGGGTCGTTGTTGTTTTCCTCCAAAGAGTCCAACTATAACAGAGACAGCCTTAGGCAGATTATACTTGCCAGTGATGGCCATCACTCATTATCATCCTCAAGCGACAGACTATACTTGCCCAAAAAACCAGATCGACTGCACCCTCGGGGAGAGGTAGTACCTTTGTGAGAGGACCCAACCTCCCACACTGGTCCTCACTCGAGGGTTCAACCGACATCTGCCAATGATACTACCCATCCACAACTGGACATTACTGGAGACACCTGCCGAGTACCGGATCCTTTTCCTCCTTCAACACGCCTTGACATGTGAGAGCCATCCTATACAGTCACAGAGGGTCGAAAGGGGCTTGTCCCCCATACCGTCCCTGCGCGCCTTCGGCGCGCGAAATCATCATTTCATCACCCTGTTTGTATCGGCTAATTAACACTGACTATTGTAAGAAAGAAGAAGGGTTTTCGCGCCTTAAAGGCAACGCGGTGAACTTCAAAGATTTCAATTGCCCCATGTTCGATTACTGCTCCATGCCAAGGTGTTTGTCATGTGATACCTTTAGTGATGAAATATCAATCTGCCACAGTGGCGCTTAATAAAATTTAAATACGGAACTCATTGTAGCGTAAAATATTTATTCCAATTTACCTGACCTCTTATATTCAAGCTGTTAATAGTAACCTTCGAATTTATCGGTGCGCGGACAAAATTCCATCGGACAAAATCCCATCCGGACAATATCCCAGATTTTGTGTCTTTTTATTTTTTATACCCAACTGGGATTCTGTCCGCCCATGTATGGGATTTTGTCCGCTGGGATTTTGTCCGGATGGGATTATGTCCGATGGGATTATGTCCGGCGTTCTCCTGCGTTCGAATTTATCAGCCACACTTGTCCTATTGGTACTATTGTTCTCTTTCCTCGGAAGAGGAACAATAAATCACATAGTACTGAGTAATTGCATTTCCACCATCACGACTAATAATAGACAACACAAGGAAATAGATTTCACTGAGTTGTCTTGTATTCCTAAATATTGCGATATTAAGTAACGTTATGGCGTTATTATTTGCAGTTAGCGCGTCAGTAACTCGATCCACTTTACTTAATATAGGCGGCATTGTACTTCCATGATAACAGATACATGTACAGTACAGCATATATTAAAGTGTTCCTTTAGGCGATAATATTAACGTCATAATGTCGTCTAATTATGGCTGTGTTGTATTGGTATTAATGAGGCGACAGTCTCTCTTAATATTGAGCGCGAATCAAAACCATATCAGCAGTCCGTGAGTTCCTGATGTAAAATGTGTTAGGGACGCTGTCAGGACTCCTGAGGCCCCGTAAGGCCAGGGCTGACGTGGGGTTATTTAGTACCGCTGATGAAATTGCGGGAAAATTAGACCGACGTGGATAGTCGGAATCCTAGTGCCGCGAACTCGGCGCTGGGAGCTGAGTTCGACCGGCGCTGTGATTTCGTTTCTCCTCTGCCATATTGGCCTAGGATAGGTTCGATTTCCGTTAGGTGTGATTCCTAATCACTTCAGGCTGTGTGATGGAAAGAATGATTTAAAGTAACAACGATTCTTTTATTTACACATAAAAATAAAGCCGTTTCAATATTTCAACAATCAACAATTCGATTCTTTTCACAGAAAATGGGTTGCTAGGGTTAAATAATTCTCAACAATTATATAGTCATTCTATAGCCCTGTGCTGGCACTATAGTCTACACACTGGAAATGTTACTACCGTGAGCTCGCCATAAGAGCTTCACAAATCTGAAATTATATTACGGAGAGCTCGCCATAAGAGCTTCACAAATCTGAATTGTTATTACCGTGAGCTCGCCAAAAGAGCTTCACCCGCTTAGGCTCAAATGTCAACGTCTGCGCGTAACTGTGCCTCTGGCTGTCGGAGGGTTCCGACCAGCAATGTTTGTCATCTATAAAGCCACCGTACTTCTGATTTGGGTCAGATATTGTCTACTCATAAATTATGTGCCTTTTGAAAGTCCTCCGTGAAAGTCCTATTGAAATGTTCACTGTTCCTGGTTGAATTCACGATTCACAAATGCCCCTTTTAGTGCTAGGGCGAAATTGTCACTCACACCGATCTCCAGTCGGTATTACGATGCTTCGACAGCAAAACAAACTATTCCCAACGCAATCAGTCTGACGATTCAAAGGGTTAATACGCACAATACAATTAACCTGTACTTCTGACAATTGCAGGCTGATACCTGCTACTCGACAATCTAAACTTTAACGTTTCACCTTGGGTTTTCCTTCTCAACGAATTTGGCACTGTAGCCGCCTATCAACCTTAAGCTAAATCAATCGTGGAATGCCCTGTCTGGCGGTTCCAGTCGTTTCAGGGACCTGTGATCGAAGGTACCCCTATGCCAGGAAACAGAGTCCGCCTGCCCTGGACTTCATCAACGTGTGTGTGACCCCAAGTGTGTGTCTAATGCTCTGCTCTTCAAGGTATATATACGTTTTACCCTAAACTGTCAGGTGGACAGACGCTCATCTGTCCATCTGCCAAAACGGTGGGAGATGACGTATATCGAGGCAGAATCAATACAAGTCATCTCGCGCGTGACTTAACGGTGATTTCACTTGTCGAGAGAACCGATTCGTTCCTGCCACTCATTGCTATACTAATGATCAGGTGACGACACGACAGGCATTTCTATCTTTTAGAATCTCCTTTCTCAATTGGCCGTGACGATATCCTGCCACCAACCGATTACGTCTCGTAAGACTCGCGACTACTGTATAACTTAAATGAGATTAGACCTTATCTAACATACCGTTTCTGCCCTGGGTCCCTGCCCTGAAGCTGGATATACACCACGTGTGTTTTTCCCATGCCCAGCTTCACAGAGAAGTGAAATTCACGTCACGAGGTTTTTCGCCTTGATGCGGAATATCTTTTGAACTTACAATATCTTTATATATGAGGCCCCTTGTCCCTATAGGCTATTTAGGCTGGCTTTGCTCTGACAGACGCATGTATCCTAAATAATGCGACAATAAAGTAACGTTATGGCGTTATTATGTTATAGTTGGCGCGTTAATATCACGATCGACTTCCACTTATTATTGGCGGTACGGTAATGGAATTAGTACTCATTGAGCGTATTAATTAATCCACTTGTCGCGTACTGTATTTTCCTACCTTTCTTACAGACGACTGGAAGAACAGCTGTTGAGGCATGAGAAAAATGATATGGACTTTCTCGATTGTGTCGACCATTTGTTGAAACTTGGCTAATATGTAAAATAAAATATATATCGAAATATTTCATTCCATTAGACTGTAGCTATTTATTTCATTATATATTGTCGCTATTTATTTATCTGTGTTTTATAATTAAATTAATTTTATTGATTAATCCATTGTATAATCCATTGTATATTTTCTCTATTTATTTATTTGCTTTTTGTGTATCATTGTGTATTATTATTATGTGTAGTTCAGATATTCTATCAGGTTACTTTGTTATATATTATCTCTATTTATTTATCTGCTCTGTCAATCACTATTTATTATCTTGTGTATTTGAAAGATTCCATTTCATTATTATTTTCATTTATTTTATTTTTCATTGTATGTTGTCTCTATTTATTTATCTGCTTTTTGTGTATCATTGTGTAATATTATTATGTGTAGTCCAAATATTCTATCAGGTTAATTTGTTGTATCGTGTATTTGAAAAAATTCATTTCATTATTATTTTCTTCATTTATTTATCTGCCATGTTGCATATTTATTAGCAATAAACATCAAAACCCATTTAATTTGTTGTTGTTTTTTTTAAATCCCCTGATGATGAAAATGGTCACTGAATGAAATTAATTCAGAACAGACCATTAACACCAATAATAGGTGTGCAAGGGTGGTGTTTATATAGTCATTTAGACTGTGTGACAAATGGGATGTGTAACTTATGGGATGGTATCGCCACTACTACTACAAAGGGTCAAGAGGACACCAGTTCATTTTTCTCACCTGTTAACACGAAACAACCAATTTCACAAGTTTCGCACACGGATTTCACACTAACCAGATTCGCTGAAAAAACAACAGATGGTAGAAGTACGTTGTCCAGTAGAGAAACACCTAACCCATTATCATCAGATGCAACTTACTTACAAGGTAATAAATCTAATCACACATACAATGCATAAGTCTTAATCTCGATAAATGCGTTATAATGTGAGACAGTTTCACTTAATTTACCGTATTCAAATCAGTGATTTATTTTTATTTTCTATTTTTGATTAATCACTTTTCATTAGTCACTGATTTGCGTAACCTGAAGTTTCATTTTTTCAATCAAGTACTTGATCATGAGGTAATGGATTAATTCACCAACAAGGGTTTCTTTAATTGGTTCAGTTCTAAAAGTACATGGGGTTAGACGACTGAAGGGCTGAAGGGTGGGGTGTGGGTTTGTCGGGCTGATTTAATAACAATAATTTTAGGTTAGCCGCAGATTTGACTTAGTTCTCAGCAGAGAAGAGCATCATGTCCCATAGTTCAGTCCGTGATTACAATCGAACTTAACCCTTTACCCAACGTATCGGCCGAAAGCTGCCAGAGAATTAACCAAAATAAGCCTAACTTAGCCACAAATATCTCAAAAATTTCTCAATAAGCTATACAAATATGGATGTCATAAGAGCGGATCGTCGATCCGGTTATTATGATATCCATATCTGTATGGTTTATTGATAACTTGTGGAATTTGGGGAAATGTGAAATTTAATTTTTTTTAATAAATGCCGCGTTGGGCAATGTACCTTAGAGCTAAACCTGAATTCACTTTACTAACATGTATAACAAATCACTATAAAATATTAATTTTATTTCATATAATTGACTTAATCAATTTTTTGTGCCACTGTAACCTATATGTATATGTTACAATTTTCCACTTTCGCGGGGAAAACGTGCACCTTGACTATGTATGTTTTCATGTACATATATATTTATGCACTGGAAACATTCATAGTAAATGTACAATTACACTTTTTCCCAACGAATAGGAGACGGAGCTCGCATAACTAAACCTTCACGAGAAGCGAGTTTTTTTTTATCTTACCCTATTGATAATTAGTCTGTGTGAAACACACAGACTATTGTTTTTGCACGGTTTCTTTTTCTTTTTTTTTTTTCTTCTTTTCAGATTCCAGGGGTATTTGTGGTGTCTGTAGGGGTGTTTTGAAAGTGGGTCACGCCCATATCTCAGGCGTGGTATGATGTATAGACCTGGGACCAACACCAAATGAGTCGACACTCGATGGAGATTCAAAATATGGGTCAAGGTCACGGAGGTCACCTAGGGGTCATTAAGTGAATTTTTCATAATTGCTAGAAATCACATTTTTTGACCCCCTGAAGCATTCCTGACATACACACATGCATTTTGACGTAAAAAAAGTGGGCGTGGCCAAAATGTTTGAAAGTGGGTCACGCTCATATCTCAAGCATGGTATGATGTATGGACCTGGGACCAATACCAAATGAGTCGACACTCGATGGAGATTCAAAATATGGGTGAAGGTCACGAAGGTCACCTAGGGGTCATTAAGTACATTTTTCATAATTGCTAGAAATCACATTTTTTGACCCCCTGAAGCATTCCTGACATACACACATGCATTTTGACGTAAAAAAAGTGGGCGTGGCCAACATTTTTGAAAGTGGGTCACGCTCATATCTCAAGCATGGTATGATGTATGGACCTGGAAGCAACACCAAATGAGTCGACACTCGATGGAGATTCAAAATATGGGTCACGGTCACGGAGGTCACCTAGTGGTCATTGAGTGCATTTTCTTAATTGCTGGAAATCACATTTTTTGACCCCTAAAGCATTCTTGACGTACACACATGCATTTTGATGTAAAAAAGTGGGCATGGCCAACCTTTTTAAAAGTGGGTCACAGTCATATCTCCAGCATGGTGTGATAAATGGACCTGGAACTAACACCAAATGAGTTGAAAACTCGATAGAGGTTCAAAATATGGGTCAAGGTCGTGGAGGTCTCCTAGGGGTCATTGAGTGCATTTTTCGAAATTGCTGGAAATCATATTTGTTGACCCCCCCCCCCCCCCCTAAAGCATTCCCGAAGTCCATACATGAATTTTCATGTAAAAAAGTGGTTATGGCCAAAGTTTTTGAAAAGTGGGTCATGCAGATATCTCAGCATGGTATGACAAATGGACCCGGAACTAACACCAAATGAATCGAAACTCGATAGAGGTTCAAAATATGGGTCAAGGTCATGGAGGTCACCTAGGGGTCATTGAGTGCATATTTTGGAGTGACTGGAAAAGCACATTTTTTACCCCCCAAAGCATTCCCGAAGTTCATACATGAATTTTTATTTAAAAAAGTGGGCATGGTCCAAATTTTTGAAGTTGAGTTATTCTCATATTTCAAGAATAGTATGACGAATGGACCTGAAACTAACACCAAATGAGTCAACGGTCAATAGACGTTCAGAATATAGGTTAAGGTCACAGAGGTCACCTAGGGGTCATTGAGGGCATTTTTGAGAATTAACGGAAATCACGTTTTCTGACCCTCCTACTGCATTCCTGAAGTTCATTCATGCATTTTTACTTGAAAAAAAAAGTGGATGTGGGCAAAAATTCTTGAGAGTGGGTCACACTCATATCTCAAGGATGGTATGACACATAGACATGGGGACCAACACCAAATGAGTCAACACTCCATAGAGGTTCACAAATGGACAAGGTCACTGAGGTCGCCCAGGGATAATTGAGTGCATTTTTTAGTATTGCTAGAAATCACATTTTCGGACACCTAAAGCATTCTCTTGACAAAACTTTTGAATGCTGTTCACATATATGCCTTTTCTGGTTTCTTAGAAGAATTGTTCTGATTCCATCATGAATATCTGTAAATACTGTGTATATTCTGTTCAAAGTTTTAACCTTCAACTCGTTTATGAGCCTTGAATTCGAGTACCCGTAACTTGTTCATAAAAATGGCTAATTTTTGGTTCATTTTTCTTCCATTTACGAATGGTATATCGAAAAATGATTTACATGTTCGTATTCACAATTACCTATCCAGCATATTTTCTGTTGTACGTTTGGTTGTAAAGTTTAACCATATGCCCATTCTGTTTGCATAAAGATAGATGCTGTCCAAGAAACTCACGCTTTTTCAGAATTTGGTACGATTAAGTGACAATTTACTCCATTCCTTATTGACTGAGTGCTGAATGTTTTCAAAAGCTGCATGCAGCAGTCATAGTATGAAAACTTTTGTTTTATATGTGAGTATTAAAAGTTTAACCCTTAGCTGATCTGAGACTCCCATATGGGTACTGTCTGAATAATTGTGATTTTCAGAAAATCTGAAAATTCTGTTGACATTCAGTTTTACAGTTCAAGTCCAAGAAGATTTTCCTTGATAGGGTAGCTGTAACGTTTAACCTAATCCCTGTTTCGGTTGCATAAAGATAGGTGCCGTCGAAAATAACTCCATTTTTCAGAATTTGGTAAGTTAAGTCTCGCAATTTACTCCAATCCTAATTGATTGAGTGCTGAATGTTGTCTATGGGTGCATGCGGCTAGCAAAGTATGACAACTTTTGTTTTACATGTTATTATTAAAAGTTTAATCCTTGGCAGATTTGAGAGTTCCCAAGTGGGTACTGTTGAAATAATTGTTATTTTCGGCAAATCAGTACCTGAATATTCGTAAGCATGCAGTGATCTTTCGGTCCTATATAAAGGTGCAAATAGTTAAAGTTGAACAGTTCATCAGACAGAAATAATGCCAAACTCTGCCGTTGACAGGTAAATAATGAATGGAAATTTCATTGCATCGAAAATAAAGTGGCAACCAACCGTTCCCACGGTTTCCACACGAGGCGTGGTGTCAGAACACTCGATTTCATGCTCAAATGTCGGCCAGGCTTTGTAGAACATATTCTGAAAATTGCAAGTCGCTGCCTTCAGCGGTCTGGACACAGTCCGTGTCTGAACTGCTATTTTAATGTCTTATATGCAAATTCTCATTAATCTTTTCCCGCCAAAACCTACTGACCGCCGTTTTTTTCTCACTTTTAACTTCCGACGATTCTCAAATGTTTCAAGGTTGCGATGGGATCCCTGGGTGCTGTTCTTAAAGAAACTACTTTGATTTACAGCCATCTCTCCGTCAGTCACACTCTATTGTAACTTTTAAGTGGACCTACCCCAGGGAGGGGGCACCACGAGATATTGCGCCCATTCCCGCCCTCTTCTTTCTCTCCGACTTGAAAAAGACCAAATTCAGAAAATTACCTCCTCTCTTCAAAAACGCTATATTTCAGCGAATTCTCCGCGGATTTTCACGAAATTTTCACTCAGCATTCACGCACGAATAGTTGCTCCATCGGATGCCTGGACAGGCGACTCGAATTGCGCATTTCCTCAAGTCCAATTCGAAAAGAGCCTAAGCACATGCGCGTCAGGCTCCCACGGGCTAGGTGTCGGTTGTTGAATTTTTCAGGCACAGGTCGAGTTGGACAGAGCTTCTAGAACAAACGTTGAATATTTCGAGTCGCTACTCCAAAAACTCTCTGCACAATCTACTGTACATGTAACGGAGTGTATACTTTTTATGACCTGTCGGCAGTACCAACCACCCTTCTAGTTTTATATCATGTTATTAATAAACGTTTAACCCTTGGCAGATTTGGGACTTCTTTTATGGGTACATCCACGGTGTTTTCACCCGGTTGCAGGGCTCAAGAAAGATACTACACTGTCGAGCGGGGATAGTAGAACACATTCTCAGAATTTCAAGTGGCTGCCTTGGACGGTCTGGCTACAATTGGCGCATGTCCTTGTTATGCCCACAACGAATAGTCGGGGGGCATATTGTTTTACCTCTGTGTTTCGCTCTATCTTTCTGCATATAGGGTACATTGTTTGTCCGTCTAACCCCTCTTCTTAGCTCATCTTGACAAAGTCAAGCTGAGCTAATCTCATCGCTCTCCATCCGTCGTCCGTCGTCCGCCGTACGTAAACACCATTTTTTGGTCTTCTCCTCCAAAGCCAGGGGCCAATTCAAGTGAAAGTTTGTGTGAGTGATGATTCCAAAGGGGCATTACATTTTTGTTCAACTCAACATGCCCAGTCCCATAGGAAGGAAGTGGGGAAAATGCTCCAAAATATTTTTAAAATGTTCTTCTCAAGAACCAGTGTGTACAATGACTTGACATTTGCTATGGAACCTCCTTTTGGGGAGAAGAATCAACTTTTTTCAAGCGAAGTTCGTGAAGCAACATTTGGCTTTGTAATGGGAGGGGTAAGGTTTTTTGACCCCGCCCAAAGTTTCTATTTTCTGAACCGATGGTCCGCTATGAATCAAATTTGGTATACGGTATCATTGGGTCATAAGTACTTGACCTATGCAAAAAAAAAAAAATTCTCGCATCCTCGTGGAGTGCTTTCACTTAGTTAGAATGCTTTCACTTTCATATTTGGTATACAACATCTCTAGGGAAGTCAGATTCAAATGTGTTCACATCGAGAGCTTGGGTTAATATTTGGGCTCCCTATGGAGCCGGAATTGGCCAATTTGCTGAAGAATTAAAAATTTTGTATTCAGTACTCTCTAGAGGTGTGTAACTAAGATTATTCCACAAAGGTTGTATCAAGGGGCTTCATTGGGGAGCTCAACATTTTACTTTATGATCAGCTGAAGAAAAGGCATGATGCCCGTATTATTTTTGTCACTCCTGAGGGACTCAAGAATTGAGAGTGTAGCCTATGGAGATGGCTTGCTTAATGTACTTATTCTTGGACTCTGTTTAAATTGTGTTCTGTTCAAGATGAGCGCTTCAGGCCCCGTGAGGCCTCTCGTAATTTTCAAGGTATTACTTTTTTATTTCACAGGATGTTTCTACATTTTCCAGATGTGTGCATATTGTCAGAATTTTGACTTGCCTCAATATTTTCCAAAACTACTGGTTGTTAAACTTAGTCCATCTTTAGCTCAACTTTGGCGAAGCCAAATTCGAGGTATTGTCATGGCCCGTCGTTTGTCTCTCTGTCTGTCGCGCCGTACACATGTCTCGGGCTAGAGGCCGTATTTATAAAACGAAACTTCTTGGGTACCTTTGTTGTCACTGTAAGATGAGAACAAGTGTTTTGGGGCCCGGTCCGAATTCAAGATGGCCACTGGCAGCCATTCTGTACAAAATTAGGTGCAATCAGATTTTTTGGCGCAGAACTTCCATATGAAAGCTCTGATTTGATTAATTTTTTGTATGAATGTTTAGTACCATGGAATACATCACATATAACACGGATTTTTTTTTCTCGTGCGCAAATTATACAAATTAGACTAACTTTTGATTTAATTAGTGTTACTTTCAGCACTGTAAGTGCCAATACCAATACGGCTCGGGCTAGAGCCCGTATTTATGAACCGATCTTTACGAAACTTCTTGGGTACCTTTGTTATCACCGTGGGACGAGAACGACTGTTTTGGGGCCCGTTCTGAAATTCAAGATGGCCGCTGGCAGCTATTTTGCACAAAATTAGGTGCAATCAGATTTTGGCGCAGAACTTCCATATGAAAGCGCTGATTTGAATATTTTTTTGTGTGAATGTTTATTACCTTGGGATACATCACGTATAATACAGGTTTTTTTCTTCTCACACATAAATTATGCCAATTAGAGTAACTTTGATCTATTTAATGTTACTTTCGACACTGTAACTGCAAATGCCAATACGGCTCGGGCCAGAGGCTGTATTTATGAACTGATCTTTCCGAAACTTCTTGGTACCTTTGTTGTCACCGTGGGACGAGAACGAGTGGTTTTGGGTGCAGTCCGAAATTCGAGATGGCCACTAGCAGCCATTGTGTACTTTCAGTTAGTGCATCAGTTTTTTTTGCACAGAATATGTATGAAAGTTCTGATTTTAATAAATTTTTGTATGAATGTTTAGTACCATGGAATAATCACATATAGTACGGGTTTTTTTTTCTCGAGCAGAAATTATGCAAATTAGATGAACTTCTGATTTATTCAGTGCTACTAATAAACAGTAAGTGCACGTGTCAATACGACTCGGGCTAGAGACTGTATTTATGAACCGATCTTCACAAAACTTCTTGGGTACCTTTGTTATCACCTTGGGACGAGAATAAGTGTTTCTGGGTGCGGTCCAAAATTCACGATGGTTGCCAGTGGTCATTTTGTTCCGAAATTAGGTCCAATCATTTTTTTTTTGTACACGACTTCTATACAGCACAGGCTAGAGGCTGTATTTAGGTTCCGCTCCACAGTTTCGCACTATTGCACAGGGGTGAAATTCAAAACAAAGGGCGTATGTTGAAACTAAGGCCATGTAAAATAGAGATATATTTTTAGTGTCAGATATATGATTACATTAGGCTTTTTGTTGGACAAGAGAATTTGAGGTTTTGGTCCCAAAGTTGGAGTCTGACACGTAGGGGTAAATTACCAGATGAATTATGGGAAACAGTGGCTTCGAAAAATTGGCTATTTTTTAAATGTAATTTTTACACGGGTTTGTTACCAGACAGGTAATTAAAAAACGAGAC
Organism: Pictodentalium vernedei; assembly: GCA_031216915.1. Lineage (NCBI taxonomy): Eukaryota > Metazoa > Mollusca > Scaphopoda > Dentaliida > Dentaliidae > Pictodentalium > Pictodentalium vernedei. The sequence continues at coordinate 233,865,870 of CM062296.1, forward strand.
GGAAACATATATTTTTTTTTTGCATTTTAGAAACAAGGGATGCTCTGCTCCAGGGGTGGGTAAGCGGGGTTGGTGGGAAAATTCTGCTTTTGGGGCTGCTAGGTGGCTGACAATGACTGGTTTCGGTATTTTTTCAGGCAATTTTTCAGGTTGAAGTCTTGCCTTTGACAATAAATAATTCCACCCACATTCAGATTGTTTATTTCTACTTAGTCAGATAGTGTTATATGTTTTTTGTGGATTTGGGAAATGTAATACATGTAATGGGTTAGATAACTAAGTTACAGAATATTTGCATTTGAAGAGAGTGTATGGCATGTCACATTTGGAAATGCCTGGAAAACTCTGGAGCGGAACCTTATGAACCGGTCTTTACGAAACTGCTTGGGTACCTTTTGTTATCACCGTGGTATGAGAACGAGTGTTTTGGGGTGCTGTCCAAAATTCAAGATAGCCACCAGCAGCCATTTTGTACCAAAGTTAGTGCAATCATTTTTTTGTACAAAACTTCTGTATGAAAGTTCTGATTTGAATAAATTTTTGTAGGAATGTTTAGTAACATGGAATACATCACATATAATACGGGGTTTTTTTCTCGTGCGGAAATTATGCAAATTAGATGAACTTTGATTTGTTCAGTGTTACTTATACGCAGTAAGCGCATATGTTAATAAAATTTTTGTGATTCAACTTTTGGGAATTTAACATGACATGGTCCTTAACACAGACGCCGATTGGGTCACATAACATATCCTTGTGACTGTTTCTTCACTCCGCTTCCACAACTCATGTTCTGAACATACACACTGTATATAATTCTTGTAGCAATATTTTTTGCACCAGCACTTAGATGGAGATACGTTAATATACGTACGAAATTAAGGGAAACCCTTCCTGAGACACGCCGAAAAGTTTTGTACTTTTTGGAATCGTGGAATATGGCTATCAAAAGCGACCAATACTCATCTCACTTCGTATTTCATCTTATTAACTACGACGATGGCGGTTGACTTGATGACATACCGCGTTCGTATTGGTCGTTTTAATGGTGAAAGGAATGCGTCGCATTTAGATGCGCATACACTGTATCTGATACTCATGGTTAGTAGATTCGGAATTCTTGGGCTACAGTGTGTACTATTCCTACTACTTATATTATGTGGCGACATTGAACTTAACCCTGGGCCAACTTCCGATATTTCCATTGTCCATATTAATGTCAATGGCCTCCGTCGAAAAGTTAATTTAATCCAGGCGGAATTTAGTGATTATGACATAATTTGTGTGACTGAATCCAAACTAAATGGAGACATAGATGACACAAATATTTATATTCCTGGGTATCACTTCCCCCCAATTAGGAAAGACCGCACCTGCGATCAGGGTGGAGGCATTGTTGTGTATATAAAACATAACCTATATTTTAAAACCCGTCCAGACTTAGAAGTCCCGGGTCTTGAAGCCGTATGGGCTGAAATAAGGCACACTAATAAAAAAACTTCTATTAGGCACTTTTTACAGACAACCTTCTGCGCTCTCTCTTTATTGGGACCTCATTGATGAATCGCTATCACTGGCGAGAAACGATTTATCAATGAAATGTGTAGTTGTGGGCGATTTTAATGCAGACTGCTTGATAAATATTCACCCTAAAATTGCACTTATTCAAAACAATCATGGTCTACGGCAAATGATAACTTCGGCCACTCGTGCCACAGAAACTACAAAATCATTACTTGATCTGGTACTTGTTTCATGTCCACTTCCAGTGACACAGTGTGATGTAATACCACCCGTATGTAGTGATCACCACACGACGTTTGTGCGTATAAAATCCACTAGATCTACACTTAAGTCACACCAGCGTCAGATTTATAACTATAAAGAAACTGATTTCAATGGCATAAATGAGGTCTTTGCTCATACAGAGTGGACAAGCCTCATCGAATCTACGATGTTGATAAGACGGTAAGAAATGTGTCTACTTATATCACAGAAGCAACCCAAAGGTTTACCCCCTCTAAACTTGCTACAATAAGACCTAATGATAAACCCTGGATAAATAACCATATACGCAGATTAATGAGAAAGCGTAATAAAATTCATAAAGTGGCCAAATTCAATGATCGCCTCCAGGACTGGGAAAGTTTTCGTCGAATCAGAAATGAAACGATCAATTCCATCAGAGCGGCTAAAAGGGAATATGATATCAAACTTGAAAATTATGTGTCTACCAACAGCTCTGCCTCTAAACATTGGTGGAAGATTGTTAAAAACTTCTCGAAGCAACAATGTAATTCTGACGTTCTCGTTTCTCTACTGTTTGAGGGCGATTCTGTTGTTGATGATCCACATGAAATAGCCAATATCTTAAATAATCATTTTGTAAGTCAGAGCAGTACAGTCAAAGATATCCCATTACCCATTATCCCTGTTAATGATCTTTCTATTGGGCAGTTAGAAATTAAGGAGGAAAATGTTAAATCTATTCTAAATAAATTAGATATTAATAAGGCTACTGGTCCTGACCTAATAAATAACACCATTTTGAGAAAATGTTCTTCAGAACTAGCATATCCACTAACTCGTATTTTTAACATGTCTTTGACATTAGGGCATTTTCCAACTGATTGGAAACATGCCCACATGCAGCCTATTCATGAAAAGGAATCCGTTAATAATAAAAAAAAAGAACTATAGACCCGTAGCTTTGACTAGTAGCGTCAGCAAAGTCTTTGAAAAGGCCGTATTCAACCATGTTTACTCGTTCCTCAAAAATAATAATTTGTTAACATACCTACAATCAGGTTTTATTCCCGGGGACTGAACAATATATCAGTTATTACTAACTGATAATTACATAAATACTTCCTTAGAAAATAGCAAAGATGTTAGGATTGTTTTCTGTGATATAAGTAGAGCATTTGACAGAGTGTGGCATAAAGGGTTACTACATAAATTACATGCTATTGGTATAAGGGGTACTTTGTTGTCATGGTTCGAAAATTATCTTGAAAACAGAACTCAGCAGGTAATTGTTAATGGACAAAAGTCTGATATTAAACATATTCCCGCTGGGGTGCCACAGGGCTCTGTATTAGGGCCCTTGCTTTTTAATACATATATAAATGATATTGTTAATAATATTACATCTAATATCCGTCTCTACGCTGATGATACCTCGCTATACCTAACAGTTGATAACCCGGCACTTGCATCTATTGTTTTGAATCAGGACTTGAACAAAATAAGCTTATGGTCAAAAACATGGCAAGTTCTGTTCAGTCCCGAGAAAACAGTATCAATGTGTATTAGTCGCAGACACACCCCACAGGTATATCCCACTTTATTTCTTTTAGATACCCCAATAACAGAAACAGATATGCATAAACACTTTGGATTAATTTTCACAAATCAGGCACCTGGGACACTCACGTCGATAGCATTTTGTCTAGAGTTAAGCCAATGATAAATTGCTTTCGCAGTTTAAAATACCGCACTTCTAGGTCTGCGTTAGTGACTCTATACAAATCCTTCATATTACCGTTATTTGATTACCCTGATGTTATCTGGGATAACTGTTCAGCAGGTAAACTGGAACAACTTGAGGCCTTGCAACTAGATGCTCTACGCACTATTTGCGGGGCTACAAGAGGTACTAGTGATCGTCTTTTATACGAAGAAACTGGTTTCATAACGTTGAGAGAGCACAGAAGTCGTCACAAATTAACAACACTTCATAAAATGAAAACTGGCATTGCCCCAAGATACTTATCGTTATTACTGCCAGAGCAGGTCTCCAGTCTTACCACACATCCATTAAGGTCGTCCGAGTCGCTTAGAGAAACACGTTGCCGCACGGTAAGTTATTATCGTTCTTTCCTGCCATCGACTGTACGAGCATGGAACGCCCTTGATCTCTCGATCCGTAACAGTTTAACTCTGCCTTCGTTCAAGAAGAAATTAGCGAATGAGGACATTTGCGTTCCATCATACTATCGATCTGGCAGCCGAGAAAATCAAATTTTATTGTGTAAACTACGGCTGGGTTGTAGTGACTTGAGGGCTCATAAATTCGACAGATTTCTCATAGATAACCCCAGTTGTGATTGCGGATGCATTTATGAGTCCCCAGAGCACTACTTCCTACAATGTCCACAATATACCAACCATAGGAACGTATTAATTCACAGTCTACGTAATATGTCCGTATGTATGTCCGATCTGTTGTTCGGTAATGAGCACTTGTCTCGGGAGGATAATGACACCATTGTGCATAATGTACACATGTACATTAACAACACTAAACGTTTTGTCCAACCATGATTCCAATTACACACTTACACGCACGCGCATATGTATATGTATGTGTATGTGTCTGTATGTGTGTGTATGGGTGTGCATATATATATATATATATATATATATATATATATATATATATATATATATATATATATATATATATATATATATATATATATACACTTCATCAAATATTTTATATAACTTCGTCAAATTGCCGTCATGCTCGGAAGTTTACTTCCTTCTAAGCGGCTTTCATTTTTGACTAATACTTATTCCGTTATGTTAAGTACCGTACCAATGTGTATCGCGTCATAGGAACGTAAAATTTAGCGTCACGCTGATCCTAATTGTTGAATGGGAATTATAAAATCAAGAACCCGTCTATAAAATCGCCGATGCATGTCTTCCTTGGGTGGCAACAATTAAAGATATGTTCCGCATTACACGTTGTTCACTGTTTTTAATTGTAAATTATGGACAAACAAGACCGTATCATATCTTCCTTAGATGTGCGCGGGTGTGTGTGTGTGTGGGTGTTTCTGTGTATAGATAGTAGGGCGCAATCTTTCCACCTAAAAGAAAAGATAGGTAACAATTACTACAAAACTTCTAGGCTTCGAGTATCTTGTTTAAGGGTTACTACTATCTCCTGTTATATTTTCATTACAATATATTGTTGTTAATATTACAACATGACTGTTGAGATATCTCCATCTTGCACTTGCACCATTTTTTTTCTCTTTAAAATGCTGTAATGATAATTACTGTAGGGTGAGGCTGCTAAAAGGCTTAGCCTGTTAGCTGAACCCATTTCACTTTAAAGAAATAAAATACTGATTAAAAAAAGGTTAATACGGCTCGGGCTAGAGACTGTATTCATGAACCGATCTTCACAAAACTTCTTGGGGTACCTTTGTTATCACCTTGTGACAGGAATGAGTGTATTTGGATGCCTTTGTTATCACTGTGCTATGAGAACAAATATCTATGGGTTCAGTCAGACCCACTCTGGGACTCGAAGATTTCTTTTTATGCCCCCCCCCCCCGACTAAAGTCGGGTGGCATATAGTGATTGAAGTGTGCGTGTGTCCGTCCGTGTGTGTGTCCATGTGTGTGTGCCCGAGCCAATAACTCGAAGACTGTTAGGGCCACAGTCATCAAACTTCACACAATTATAAAGGACCATGGGAGGATGTGCCATACACCATAGCCGGAGTTTCTCTGATTATAAAGTAGTTTTTGCTCATACTTCAGGCTTGGTGTGACCTATAGAAACAGTACCTACACCAAATGAGTTGAAACTTGCTGAAGGTTCAAAATGTGGTCCACCTCTATGCGGTCAAGAGAGGTCATTAAATGCATATTTTTGCGACCTATTAGGAATTTCATTTTATACCAATTAATGAAATTCTGAAGATTATACATGTCTCTCATCATTCAAATGGCAGCGGCAGTAATGTCAATTTTTTCTGATTCCTTGATCGAACCCGAAAATGGTGTGCACATATATGCCTTTTCGGATTTCTTAGAAAAATTGTTCCGATTCCTGTATGAATATTTTCTCCATGAAAGAATTTCACAAAAAGCAGTTAGGGAGTAAGCTGTGATTGTCACATACAATAACATGATCTGTTTATTTAATCTCATTGTACAGAATTATCAATTCCCAAACCAAGTTAATATAAAAACAAACAACTTGATCATGAAGAATTCCAGTGTACATGTAATTGTAAAACTACACTGAAGATTTGTTATTGAAACATATCACAATACTGTCAGGATGCTGGTAAAAGATGCAATACTGACATAGTTGACTGTACTGTTAACTGTGTTAGTGCTATGACTGTTTAAAATTAATTTATTAGAGAAGTTCTAGTTTTATGTATGCCTTGTTTGGGTCACTAGATGCCCTTTTAAGAGTAGGCCTTCAAATGAGCTCTTGGGGTGTTTAAGGTTTTTATGACAATATCTTCGATATAGAGTCTATGTACCCTTTGTCAAGGCGACAACTCAAATACGGATCGTCCTATCTCTATGCATTTTGGCATGCTGCTCAACAATACCCACCTTGCACTCATCTATGTTTTTTTGCACCCGTTCGATCTGAATGACAGATGACAGATCTGAACTTGGTGGAGGCATTATTTCAAAGTGGGTTGCGCTCATTCTTCAATGTAGATGTAGACATGGGACTACACCGACTGAGTTAAAAATTGCTGGAGATGCAATATATGGTCCACCTGAACGGGGTCATCAAGTGCATATTTTTAAGAAAGACTGGGAAATGCATTTACGCCTTAATGTATTTCTAAAGTTTCTGAATGTATTTCATCACTCAAATTAGTGGGCAAAGCCAACATTTTTCATTTCTGATTCGTGTATCGAACCCTTTCAATGCTGGTCACATATATGCCTTTTCTGGTTTCTTATAAAAATTGTTCTGATTCCTGTATGAATATCTGTAAACACTGTTAACGAAAACCCATTTCTGATTTGTTAAAAAATATTTTACTCCAGAAAATAAGCCTCCATTAATTCTCTTTCTGTAGAGTTTATTCCTGATACTTCAACCCATTTCATATAGACTTGAATTTACTGGATGCAGTAAATTCTGTTTCTCTAGTTACTAGATACTTTATTATCACACAAAAAGTATTTTTTTGTTCTTGTTTTTTAGAGCCATGGTTTGTTGCTGTTGTAAGTACGTCAGTTACGATTGGTACGGGTTTTATCATTTTCTGTATTTACAAATGCGTAAAAAGGCGATATGGAAGACAAAGATCACAAGACCTCCCGATACATTTGACTGATTTACGTGCAACAAGGATGCCACAAGACAATGAATCTATGGATACGATTTCCATAACGTTGGTGGCAGAAAGTGTTTTGTTCCGGCAAAATATAAATAAGAGAGACTCTATCAAACTTCACACAAATTAGTTCTAATTCATGTTTCACACTCACACCGCTGTTTACATAAAAGTGTTCGGTCAGACAACAATAACGCATTAATATCGTGTGTGTGTCACTCAAAACCATTTATTGGCGTGTTGCGTGAAATAAGCGTATTTGAGGAAACAGTATCCAGTTCGTGACGCCTTCAGTGCGATTAGTAATATAATCTGTTGGGTGTAATTAATTCGCTATTGTTGCCAAAAAGAATACCCTCTTAGACTAAACCGTATAATGTTAGTTAATATCAGAAATTAATAAACCTCAGCTAATTTCTGTTGTGAATGTTAACAAATTACAAAGGCACATTCATCATTTACCCTTCACGTAGATAAATTATATATTCATTTTTTGTTGCTAAAATTTTATACATTTTTTATATATAAAGGTCTCATTTTGTTCATCGCAGTGATCATACTGAATAGACTCAAACAGCTATTAAGACAATTATATTTCCACATTGAACAGACGATTGTTAATTACTTTCGAAATGTGATCAGATCTTACTTTGACAATCGGAACAGAACTCAGCCTGTCGCTGTACCCATTTTGAGAAGATCTGAAAGAATACGGCGCACACCAAGAAGATTAACGTACACTCACTTTTAGTTAGTCTGTGTGAAACACACAGACTATTGTTTTTGCACGGATTCTTTTTCTTTTTTTTTCTTTTTTTTCTTTTTTTTTTTTCTTCTTCTTCTTCTTCTTCTTCTTCTTCTTCTTCTTCTTCTTCTTCTTCTTCTTCTTCTTCTTCTTTTTCTTCTTCTTCTTCTTCTTCTCCTGTCTTCTCATCACTTTTTTGTCCACAAGATAACTCGAAAACGAATTGCCCTATCTCGTTGATTTTTGGCATGCTGATAGACAGCCACAAGTTTTCGGCACTGAATATTTTTCAGATTCCTGGGGCATCAGGGTTCTCCGTGGGGGTGTTTTGAAAGTGGGTCACGCCCATATCTCAGGCGTGGTATGACCTAGGGACCTGGGACCAACACCAAATGAGTCGACACTCGATGGACGTTCAAAATATGGGTCAAGGTCACGGAGGTCATCTAGGGGTCATTGAGTGCATTTTTCAGAATTGCTGGAAATCACATTTTTTGACACCTAAAGTATTCCTGACGTACACACATGCATTTTGACGTAAAAAAAAGTGGGCGTGGCCAAAATTTTTGAAAGTGGGTCACGCCCATATCTCAGGCGTGGTATGACGTATGGACCTGGGACCAACACAAAATGAGTCGACACTTGATGGAGATTCAAAATATGGGTCAAGGTCACGGAGGTCACCTAGGTGTCATTGAGTGCATTTTTCAGAATTGCTGGAAATCACATTTTTTGACCACCTAAAGTATTCCTGACATACACACATGCATTTTGATGTAAAAAAAGTGGGCGTGGCCAAAAATTTTTTGAAAGTGGATCACGCCCATACCTCAGGCGCGGATTGACGTATGGACCTGGGATCAACACCAAATGAGTCGACACTTCATGGAGATTCAAAATATGGGTCAAGGTCACGGAGGTCACCTAGGGGTCGTTGAGTGCATTTTTCAGAATTTTTGAAAGTGGGTCACACCCATATCTCAGACGTGGTATGACCTACAGACCTGGGACCAACACCAAATGAGTCGATACTCGATGGAGGTTCAAAATGTGGGTCAAGGTCAAGGAGGTCAACTAGGGGTAATTGAGTGCATTTTTCAGAATTGCTGGAAATCACATTTTTTGATCCCCTAAGGTATTCCTGACATACACACATGCATTTTGACAGACAAAAACGTGGGCGTGGCCAAATTTTTGAAAGTGGGTCATGCCCATATCTCAGGCATAGTATGACGTATGGACCTGGGACCAACATCAAATAAGTCGACACTTGAGACAGACTCAAAATATAGGTCAAGGTCACGGAGGACACCTAGGGGTCATTGAGTGCATTTTTTCAGAATTGCTGGAAATCACATTTTTTGATCCATAAAGTATTCCTGACATACACACATGCATTTTGAAGTAAAAAAGTGGGTGTGGCCAAAATTTTTGAAAGTGGGTCACGCCCATATCTCAAGCGTGGTATGACCTATGGACCTGGGACCAACACCAAATGAGTCGACACTTGATGGAGATTCAAAATATGGGTCAGGGTCAAGGAGGTTACCTATGGGTCATTAAGTGCATTTTTCATAATTGCTGGAAATCACATTTTTTGCCCCCCCCCCCCTCCCCAAAGCATTCCTGAGGTCCATACATGCATTTTTATGTTAAAAAAGTGGGCGTAGCCAACATTTTTGAAAGTGGGTCATGCTCATATCTCAATCGTGGAATGATGAATGGACCTGGAACTAACACCAAATGAGTCGACACTTGATGGAAATTCAAAATATGGGTCAAGGTCATGGAGGTCACCTAGGGTTCTGCCTGAAAGAGGTCACCAAAGTCATCAAGTGCGTATTATTCAGAAATACTGGGAACTAAATTTTATTACACCTTAATGCATTTCTAAAGTTTATGAACGTATTTCATCACTCAAATTAGTGGGCAGAGCCAAAAATGTCCATTTCTGATTCGAGTATCGAACCCTTTGAATGCTGGTCACATGTATACCTTTTCTGGTTTCTTATAAATAACTGTTCTGATTCCAGTATGAATATCTGTAAATACTGTTAACGAAAACCCATTTCTGATTTGTTTAAAAATATTTTACTCCTGAAAATAAGCCTCCATAAATTCTCTTTCTGTATAGTTTATTCCTGATTCTTTAACCCTTTTCACACAGACTTGAATTTACTGGGTGCAGTAAATTCTGTTTCTCTAGTTTACATCTTTATTACTTTAATCGAATATCACATTAGTAAGTTTGAATCTCAAGACTAGTTTACCGCATGTACAGTACGTTTCGAGTGAATTATCACTAAACACTAGCGGAGTGGAAATTCCACCGGGCTAATATCTTAAAGTATACAAAACAACATAAGAAGAGCAAACAAGTTCATCCAAAGGACCTTCGGGTTAAACCGGAGGTCCATTGGCAGAGACTCTGCTTGCCCTTATTATGTTTATCATCGGAATTGGTAGATATTAGGTGAATGGAATTTCCATTTCGCTAGTGTTTTAGTGATAATCCACTCGAAACGCACTGTATCTATGCACTTGTATATCATTTTGCTACAATTTATTGCGTACCGTTGCTCTTTGTTACTGGTAAATCGAAAGAATTCCAAGCACATTACTACGTAAATAACGTATAGCTAAACCTTTTTTTACATTTTGAAAATGAAACGTGCTAATAGTTAAAACAAAATACATTAAGCTGAACAAGTGTATACAAATATATGAATAACAGTCTCACGATTATATAGTATACTGTGAGTGGATTATCACTAAACCACCTACGGATTGTAAATTCCAAACGCTATAGGAGTCCTTTAACTGAAACTTTGCATGTCCGTATTATGTAACCATTAGGTTATTAGTCGGCTGGAATTTACACTCTGCAGGTGTTTATTGATAACCCACACGCAACTTACTGTTTACACATTACATAAGTGAGTTTGTATACCGAAATAACTATAGATCAGATTTTATATTAGTAATAATAGTAGTATAGCAGTGTTTGAAGCATACTCGTGCAATATAACCTTATCATTATTGATGCCTTATTGTTGTCTGGATGGTGAACTTTGTTACACAATATCCAACGAGTAAATTATCACTAAAACACGCACTGATTGTTACTTTTATCAATTTAATAACTGTTAATGTATACAAACAAAGTAGAAGAGCAAGAAAAGTTTCAGCGAAAGGATCACTGGATTAACCCCAATGGTTCTTTGTCAAAACCATGCTTACTATTCTACCTTTTCTATACAATAACAGATATTGATCATATGGATAATCCACTCGACGCGTACTGTAGATGTACTGTAAATATATTTTCACTTACCTTCATTATCTCTTCTTCCAAATCCCTTTCCATTTGTTCGCAAATGTTGACGATTTCCTCTACATTTTCAATCAGTGTTTCGAACTCTGTGTTCGAGAACGAAATCGATCGGTTTTTTCAGATCTCTTATATGGATATATGGCCTCCCAAGCCATAGATTAATTTTTATACACTTTCTGCCGATATCTGCTATATAGCAGTCATCGCCATTAAAAGTTTCTTTTTTGAACATTCTGCCGTTGTCAATCAGCTGAGTGATGAATATCTTTCAACTTTGCAGTTTTATATCTGTCATTCATTACCAAGGTTTCGGTTAGACATTATTAAAGTTGTTTGTTGACCTCAACAAAAATCTAATACTTTATTGCTATATCTCAAAAGAATTTGTTTCACTTTGAAAGTTCTCGTATAATAGTCATTGTATTCTATCACACAGTGAATCTTTCTATTCCTTAATTAATTTCAGTTAAATACGTTTGGACTCATCACGCTGTTAACATGAGAGTAAAATAAATTAACACTTCAGTTGCTCTCAGCTTTCTTTCTGTTGACTGATATTAAAGTTGAAAGATACCTCTTATTATAATTCTCAGTTAATATTACGATTGCATTCCAAAAAACGACGGACACAAGTGTTATATTATAAGGGGGCTGACGGTCGATTTATTCAATTTAGCGCAGATGACTGTGAGCAGAGGGTTACTTGTAATCACAAATATTGGTTTACCCGTTTTTGTTATGTTTACAATTCCAAGTAAATAAACATTCCAGTTAGTGAACTAGTCAGGTTGATATTATTTTTCTTATTATCATAGTCTATTGCACTTATTTGCTTTTATACCTTTTATTAAAACATATTTCTTTTTCACTATACATACGTTTTGACTGATATTTTCAATTTAAGCTCAAATTATAAAGGGATTAGCATACCATGCGAATAGGAATAAACTCACGTAAACACAGGTGAGCCGATGATAAATACCCCCAAACGCAAACATTTCCATATTATTTATGTGCTATGTTTTCATTTTGCTGTGTAAATAAACACCCTGAGGTAACCTAATAACCTAACGCATTAATCACTGTCAAAAGTTCGAATAACAAATATTGCTAGAAAGATATCTTTCCTAAGGTCGCGAACCTTTGTTCAAGGTCATCATAATTTAATTGCTCATTAGTCTGTGTGAAACACACAGACTATTGTTTTTGCACAGTTTCTTTCTTTCTTCTTCTTCTTCTTCTTCTTCTTCTTCTTCTTCTTCTTCTTCTTCTTCTTCTTCTTCTTCTTCTTATTCTTCTTCTTATTCTCCTGTCTTCTGTCTTCTCATCACTTTTTTGTCCGCAAGATAACTCGAAAACGAATTGCCCTATCTCGGTGATTTTTGGCATACTGATAGGCAGTCAGAAATTCTCGGCCACCTATGTTTTTCAGATTCCTGGGGCATTAGTGGTGTCCGTGGGGGTGTTTTGAAAGTGGGTCACGCCCATATCTCAGACGTGGTGTGACATATGGACCTGGGACCAACACCAAATGAGTCGATACTTGATGGAGATTCAAAATATGGGTCAAGGTCACGGAGGTCACCTAGGGGTCATTGAGTGCATTTTTCATAATTGCTGGAAATCACATTTTTTGATCCCCTAAAGCATTCCTGACGTACACACATGCATTTTGACGTAAAAAAAGTGGGCGTGGCCCAAATTTTTGAAAGTGGGTCACGCTCATATCTCATGCGTGGTATGACGTATGGACCTGGGACCAACACCAAATGAGTCGACACTCGACAAAGATTCAAAATATGGGTCAAGGTCACGGAGGTCACCTATGGGTCATTGAGTGCATTTTTCATAATTGCTGGAAATCACATTTTTTGACCCCCTAAAGCATTCCTGACGTACACACATGCAATTTGACGTAAAAAAATGGGCGTGGCCAAAATTTTTGAAAGTGGGTCACGCTCATATCTCATGCGTGGTATGACGTATGGACCTGGGACCAACACCAAATGAGTCGACACTCGACGAAGATTCAAAATATGGGTCAAGGTCACGGAGGTCACCTAGGGGTCATTGAGTGCATTTTTTATAATTGCTGGAAATCACATTTTTTGACCTCCTGAAGCATTGCTGACGTACACACATGCATTTTGACGTAAAAAAGTGGGCGTGGCCAAAAATTTTTAAAGTGGGTCACGCTCATATCTCAAGCATGGTATGATGTATGGACCTGGGACCAACACCAAATGAGTCGACACTCGATGGAGATTCAAAGTATGGGTCAAGGCCACGGAGGTTACCTAGGGGTCATTATGTGCATTTTTCATAATTGCTATAAATCACATTTTTGACCCCCCTAAAGCATTCCTGATGTACACCCATGCATTTTGACATAAAAAAGTGGGCATGGCCAAAATTTTTGAAAGTGGGTCACGCTCATATCTCAAGCATGGTATGACGTATGGACCTGGGACCAACACCAAATGAGTCGACACTCGATGGAGATTCAAAATATGGGTCAAGGTCATGAAGGTCACCTAGGGGTCATTAAGTGCATTTTTCATAATTGCTAGAAATCACATTTTTTGACCCCCCTGAAGCATTCCTGACATACACACATGCATTTTGACCTAAAAAGGAGGCGTGGCCAAAATTTTTGAAAGTGGGTCACGCTCATATCTTAAGCATGGTATGACATATGGACCTGGGACAACACCAAATGAGTCGACACTCAATGGAGATTCAAAATATGGGTCAAGGTTACGGAGGTCACCTAGGGGTCATTGAGTGCATTTTTCATAATTGCTGGAAATCACATTTTTGTTACCCCCTAAAGCATTCCGGACATACACATATGCATTTTGACGTAAAAAAGTGGGCGTGGCCAAACATTTTGAAAGTGGGTCACGCTCATATCTCAAGGATGGTATGACACATAGACATGGGGACCAACACCAAATGAGTCAACACTCCATAGAGGTTCACAATATGGACAAGGTCACTGGGGTCGCCCAGGGATAACTGAGTGCATTTTTAGTATTGCTGGGAATCACATTTTTGGACACCTAATGCATTCTCTTGACAAACCTTTTGAATGCTGTGCACATATATGCCTTTTCTGGTTTCTCAGAAGAATTGTTCTGATTCCGTTATGAATATCTGTAAATACTGTTTACGAAAATCCATTCCTGATTTGTTTAAAAATATGTTACTCCCGAAAATAACCCTCCATAACTTCTCTTTCTATATAGTTTTTTCCCAATAGATATTTTAACTCTTTTCTTACAAGTCTAAATTTACTGGATGCAGTAAATTCTATTTCTCTAGTATTAACATTATTTTCTATTTCAATGATTTTTGTCTGATGGATTCTTTACTATTCTACTGAAATTTGGCACATATGTAGAGCTTCATTAGAAGTTTCTCACCTGGATCATGGCATTTCTGAAGTTTTTCATTTTCTTCCCAAACCGTGCAAAATGTTGTCGCAATGTTACGTTTTGCCACAATTCTCAAACAAGACCCAGGACGATTTGGCTGGAGCTTTCATTATATTTGTAGCATGACTTACTACACCTGACTACATAAGCTGTATTACCCACGTTGCTCCCTTTTGACCTCAAAATTCCCAGCAATTTTGGAAAACTGGTCAATTTTCGCATGCCATTTCTCAGCTCTGCGGCCACATTTTTTCAAAATGTTTCCTATGAGAAGTTTGGGCATTCATCCAAGAATAATTTGGCTGTTGTATATTCTATTCAAAGTTTTAACCTTCAACTCGTTTTCGAGCCTTGAATTCGAGTACCCTTAACTCGTTCATAAAAATGGCTCATTTTTAGTTCATTTTTCTTCCATTTACGAATGGTATATCGAAAAATGATTTACATGTTCGTATTCGCAATTACCTACCGAGCATATTTTCTGTTGTACGTTTGGTTTTAAAGTTTAACCATATGCCCATTCTCTTTGCATAAAGATAGATGCTGTCCAAAAAACTCACGCTTTTTCAGAATTTGGTACGATTAAGTGACAATTTACTCCATTCCTAATTGATTGAGTGCTGAATGTTTTCAATAGCTGCATGTAGCAGTCATAGTATGAAAACTTTTGTTTTATATGTGAGTATTAAAAGTTTAACCCTTAACAGATCTGAGACTCCTATATGGGTACTGTCTGAATAATTGTGATTTTGGTAATATCTGAAAATTTTGTTGACATTCCGATTTACAGTTCAAGTCCAAGAAGATTTTCCTTGGTAAGGTAGCTGTAAAGTTTAACCCAATTCCTGTTTCGGTTGCATAAAGATAGGTGCCGTCGAAAATAACTCCATTTTTCAGAATTTGGTAAGTTTAAGTCGCAATTTACTCCATTCCTAATTGATTGAGTGCTGAATGTTGTCTATGGGTGCATGCGGCTAGAAAAGTATGACAACTTTTGTTTTACATGTTATTATTAAAAGTTTAATCCTTGGCAGATTTGAGAGTTCCCAAGTGGGTACTGTTGAAATAATTGTTATTTTCGTAAAATCAGTACCTGAATATTGGTAAGCATGCAGTGATCATTCGGTCCTATATAAAGGTGCAAATAGTTAAAGTTGAACAGTTCATCAGACAGAAATAATGCCAAACTCTGCCGTTGACAGGCAAATAATGAATGGAAATTTCATTGCATTGAAAATAAAGTGGCAACGGACCGTTCCCACGGTTTCCACGCGAGGCGTGGTGTTTTCCACGCGGTCAGAACACTCGATTTTATGTCCAAATGTCGGCCAGGATGGCTTCGTAGAACAAGTTCTGAAAATTGCAAGTCGCTGCCTTCAGCGATCTGGACACAGTGAGCGCATGTCTGAAGTGCTATTTTAATGTCTCATATGCAAATTCTCATTAATCTTTTCCCGCTTAAAACCTACTCACCGCCATTTTCTTTTCACTTTTAACTTCCGATGATTCTCATAGGTTTCAAGGTTGCGATGGGATCCCTGAGTGCTGTTCTTAAAGAAACTACTTTGATTTACAGCCATCCCTCCGTCAGCCACGCTCTATTGTAACTTTTAAGTGGACCTACCCCAGAGAGGGGGCACCACGAGAGACTGTGCCCAATCCCGCCCTCTTCTTTCGCTCCGACTTGAAAAAGACCAAATTCAGAAAATTACCTCCTCTCTTCAAAAACGCTATATGTCAGCGAATTCTCTGCGGATTTCCACGAAATTTTCACTCAGCATTTACGAATAGTTGCTCCATCGGATGCCTGGAAGGGCGACACGAATTGCCCATTTCCTCAAGTCTAATTCGAAAAGAGCGTATGCGCATGTGCGTGAGGCTCCCACGGGATATGCGCTCGGTTGTTGGATTTTTCAGGCACAGGTCGAGTTGGGCAGAGCTTCTAGAACAAACGTTGAAAATTTCGAGTCGCTAAACCAAAAACTCTCTGCACAATCTACTGTACATGTAACAGAGTGTATACTTTTTATGACCTGCCGGCAGTACCAACCACCCTTCTAGTTTTATATCATGTTATTAATAAACGTTTAACCCTTGGCAGATTTGAGACTTCTCTTATGGGTACATCCACGGTGTTTTCACCCGGTTTTAAGACTCAAGAAAGATACTACACTGTCGAGCGGGGATAGTAGAACACATTCTCAGAATTTCAAGTGGCTGCCTTGGACGGTCTGGTTACAATTGGCGTATGTCCTTGTTATGCCCACAACGAATAGTCAGGGGGCATATTGTTTTACCTCTGTCTTTCCCTCTATCTTTCTGCATATAGGGTTTATTGTTTGTTCGCCTAACCTCTCTTATTAGCTCATCTTGACAAAGTCAAGCTGAGCTAATCTCATCGCTCTCCGTCCGCCGTCCGCCCTGCGTCAACACCATTTTTTGGTCTTCTCCTACAAAGCCACTGGACCAATTCAAGTGAAAGTTTGTGTGAGTGATGATTCCAAAGGGGCATTGCATTTTTATTCAACTCAACATGCCCAGTCTCATTGGAAGGGAGTGGGGAAAATGCTCCAAAATATTTTTAAAATGTTCTTCTCACGAACCAGTGTGTATAATGACTTTACATTTGCTATGGAACTTCCTTTTGGGGAGTAGAATCAACTTTTTTCAAACGAAGTTCGTGAAGCAATATTTGGCTTTGTAATGGAGGGGTAAGATTTTTGACCCCGCCCAAAATTTCTATTTTCTTAACCGATGGTCCGGTATGAACCAAATTTGGTATGTGGTATTATTGGGTCATAAGTACTTGACCCATGCAAAAAAAAAAAAAAATTCCCGCATCCCCTGGGAGCTAAAAATAGAAATATTTTCAAACGCCCATATTTCCCAATCCACACGGAACAGAGAGCTGTTATTTGGTATGAAGTATCATTAGGACCAGTAGAATTGAATGGTTAAAAAATTGCCATCGGTTATGTTAGGGTGTTCTGTAATGGGCATCGAAAAAAGTGCTGAGTCAGCATATTTGCAAAAATTTTAAAAAATCTTTTTCTCCAGAACCAACCATCAGAATCTTTTGATATTTGGTATACCGCATTCATAGTGGGGTCAGATGCAAGTTTGTTGAAATAAAAAAGCTCATTGGTTCATATTTGGGCTAACTATAGGAGCCCGAATTTTTAACATAGGGTTATATGGGGAATATTCTTTAAAAATCTTCTTCAGAGCCACCAGTCAGAATCTCTTAATGTTTGGTATGCATCAGTGTTACGTGGGTCAGATTCAAGATTGTTCAAACCAAGTCCCTAGGTTGATATTTGGGCTTCCTGCAGAAGCCCAAATTTTAACTTTGTTCAATATGGGGAGGGGGGGGGGGGGGTAATTTAAAAAAATCCTCTTCTTCAGATCCACCAGTCAGAATGCTTTCATATTTGGTATGCATCATGGGGTCAGATTCAAGTTTGTTCAAATCAGATCCCTAGGTATATATTTGGGCTAGCTATGGTAACCCAATTTTTTACTTAGTGCAACATGAGGAAATTTCTTTAAAAATCTTCTTCAGATCCACCAGTCGGAATGCTTTCATATTTGGTATACAACATCTCGGGGGGGGGGGGGGGGGGGCAGATTCCAGGTTGTTCAATTCGAGTGCCTGGGTTAATATTTGGGCTCCATATGGGAACCTGAAATTTAACTTAGTACAATATGAGGGAATTTCTTCAAAAATCTTCTTCTTCAGATCCACGAGTCAGAATGCTTTCTCATATTTGGTATACAACATCTCTGGGAGGGGGGTTGTCGGATTTAAGTTTGTTCAAATCGGATTCATAGGTTAATATTTGGGCTCGCTATGGTAGCCCAAATTTTAACTTGATGCAATATGAAATTTCTTTAAAATTTCTCTTCTTCAGATCCAACAGTCAGAATGCTTTTATATTGGGTACACAACATCTCTAGGGAAGTCAGATTCAACTGTGTTCAAATCGAGAGCTTGGGTTAATATTTGGGCTCCATATGGAGCCGGAATTGGCCATTTTGCTGAAGAATTAACAATTTTGTATTCAGTACCCTCTAGAGGGGTATAATTAAGATTAATCCATAAAGGTTGTATCAAGGGGCTTCATTGGGGAGATCTACATTTTACATTTTGATCAACTGAAGAAAAGGCATGATGTCCGTATTATTTTTGTCACTCCTGAGGGACTCAAGAATTGAGAGTGCAGCCTATGGAGATGGCTTGCTTAATGTACTCATACTTGGACTGTTTAAAGTGTGTTCTGTTCAAGATGAGCGTTTCAGGCCCCGTGAGGCCTCTTGTAATTTTCAAGGTATTACTTTTTCATTTCAGAGGATGTTTCTACATTTTCCAGATGTGTGCGTATTGTCAGAATTTTGACTTGCCTCAATATTTTACAAAACTACTGGTTGTTAAACTTAGTCCATTTTAGCTCAACTTCGGCGTCTGTCTGTCCGTCTGTCGTGCCGTACACATGACTCAGACTAGAGGCCGTATTTATGAAACAACACTTCTTGGGTACCTTTGTTGTCACTGTGAGACGAGAACAAGTGTTTTTGGGCCCGGTCCGAAATTCAAGATGGCCACTGGCAGCCATTCTGTACAAAATTAGGTGCAATCAGATTTTTTTTGGCGCAGAACTTCCATATGAAAGCTCTGATTTGAATAATTTTTTGTATGAATGTTTAGTACCATGGAATACATCACATATAACACGTTTTTTTTCTCGTGTGTAAATTATGCAAATTAGACTAACTTTTGATTTAATTAGTGTTACTTTCAGCACTGTAAGTGCAAATACCAATACGGCTCGGGCTAGAGGCCGTATTTATGAACCGATATTTACGAAACTTCTTGGGTACCTTTGTTATCACCGTGGGACGAGAACGAATGTTTTGGGGTGCGGTCCAAAATTCAAGATAGCCGATGGCAGCCATTTTGAAAATTAGGTGCAATCAGATTTTTGCTCAGAACTTCCATATGAAAGCGCTGATTTGAATAATTTTTTGTGTGAATGTTTAGTACCGTGGGATACATCATATATAATACGTTTTTTTCCTCGTACATAAATTATGCCAATTAGACTAACTTTGTTCTATTTAATGTTACTTTCAGCACTGCAACTACAAATACCAATACGGCTCGGGCTAGAGGCTGTATTTATGAACTGATCTTTACGAAACTTCTTGGGTACCTTTGTTATCACCGTGGGACGAGGACGGGTGGTTTTGGGTGCAGTCCGAAATTCAAGATGGCCACCAGCAGCCATTTTGTACTTTAGTTAGTGCATCAGTTTTTTGTACAGAACTTATGTATGAAAGTTCTGATTTGAATAAATTTTTGTATGAATGTTTAGTACCATGAGATACATCACATAGAGTACAGTTTTTTTTTCTCTCGAGCAGAAATTATGCAAATTAGATGAACTTTTGATTTATTCAGTGCTACTAATACACAGTAAGTGCACGTGTCAATACGACTCGGGCTAGAGGCTGTATTTATGAACCGATCTTCACAAAACTTCTTGGGTACCTTTGTTAGCACCTTGTGACAGGAATGGGCGTATTTGGGTGCCTTTGTTATCACTGTGCTATGAGAACAAATATTTTTTGGGTTCAGTCAGACCCACTCTGGGACTCAAAGATTTCTTTTTATGTCCCCCCTCCCCGATTAAAGTCGGGTTTCATATAGTGATTGAAGTGTGCGTGTGTCTGTCCGTGTGTGTGTCCATGTGTGTGTCCATGTGTGTGTGTGTGTGTGCCCGAGCCAATAACTCAAAGACTGTTAGGGCCACAGTCATCAATCTTCATACAATTATAAAGGACCATGGGAGGATGTGCCACCCACCATAGCCGGGGTTTCTCTAGTTATAAAGTAGTTTTTTGCTTATACTTCAGGCTTGGTGTGACCTATATAAATAGTACCTACATTAAATGAGTTGAAATTGCTGGAGGTTCAAAATGTGGTCCACCTCTATGCGGTTAAGAGAGGTCATTAAATGCATATTTTTGCGACCTATTAGGAAAGTCATTTTTATACCAATTAATGCAATTCTGAAGATTACACGTGTATCTCATCAATCAAATGGCAGCGGCAGTAATGTCAATTTCTGATTCATCGATCGAACCCTATAAATGGTGTGCACATATATCGCTTCTCGGGTTTCTTAGAAAAATTGTTCCGATTCCTGTATGTATATTTTTCTCCATGAAAGAATTTCAAAAAAAGCAGTTATGGAGTAAGCTGTGACTGTCACATACAATAACATGATCTGTTTATTTAATCTCATTCTACGGAATTAATTCCCAAACCCAGTTGATATAAAAACAAACAACTTGATCATGAAGAATTCCAGTGTACATGTAATTGTAAAACTACACTGAAGATTTGTTATTGAAACCTGTCACAATACTGTCAGGATGCCGATAAAAGATGCAATACTGACATAGTTGACTGTACTGTTAACTGTGTTAGTGCTATGACTGTTTAAAATGAATTTATTAGAGAAGTTCTAGTTTTATGTATGCCTTGTTTAGGTCACTAGATGCCCTTTTAAGAGTAGGCCTTCAAATGAGCTCTTGGGGTTTTAAAGGTTTTTATGACAATATCTCCGATATATATATATATACCCAGTTTTCACTCATTTATGTTTTTTGCACCCGTTCGATCTGAATGACAGATCTGAAGTTGGTGGAGCCATTATTTCAAAGTGGGTTGCGCTCATTCTTCATTGTAGATGTAGACATGGGACTACACCGACTGAGTTAAAAATTGCTGGAGATTCAATATATGGTCCACCTGAATGGGGTCATCAAGTGCATATTATTAAGAATGACTGGGAAATGCATTTACACCTCAATGTATTTCTAAAGTTTATGAATGTATTTCATCACTCAAATTAGTAGGCAGAGCCAAAATCTTTAATTTCTGATTCGTGTATCGAACCCTTTGAATGCTGGCCACATATTTGCCTTTTCTGGTTTCTTATAAAAATTGTTCTGATTCCTGTACGAATATCTGTAAATACTGTTAACGAAAACCCATTTCTGATTTGTTAAAAAATATTTTACTCCAGAAAATAAGCCTCCATAAATTCTCTTTCTGTAGAGTTTATTCCTGATACTTTAACCCTTTTCACACAGACTTGAATTTACTGGATGCAGTAAATTCTGTTTCTCTAGTTTATTTCTTGCTTTTAAACAATCCATGTCAGGAAACTTAAGAAAATACAAAGAAAACTTATCGGGTTCCCAATACATAGTAAATTTGAACCTCATTCCTGGTTCAATTTCTCTCAAAATTTCTGCTAAACATTAAAGTCTTTGATCTCGTTGGTATCATTCCATTCAATATTTAGCTGATCATGTAATTAGTGTGCATTTACACAATGAATAACCGCTCTCTGAGCTTTTGTGATTGTTGGCCATTAATTTGAACCGAAATTGTAACTTGAGTGTATGCAATTCGAGCTCTCTCATCACACCGTTCAGTTCTTTTCGCTTGATTTCTATTTTCACGCGTTGCTGAACGATACCAGTATGTGTAACATATACGATAATACCATAGTGTGTTTTGATATGTTTGATATCTCAACGAGTTGAAAGTGAGTTTTTTTCGCGAGGCTTGCCGAGCGAAAAAAACTCACTTTCAACGAGTTGAGATATCAAACATATCAAAACACACTATGGTATTGTTGTATTTATCTTATACCGACCATTTTTGTTCTTTTCTGCATTTTTAAAAGGGTTTTGGGGATGATTTCGTGTCAAAATGTCGACTCAAAATGTTCTCCAATCTATATGACATAGGGGTATGTGTTATAGATAATCTATAACACATGGGCTATATCTTCAACAGGTATAAGATAAATAACCATGCAATATAACACTTTGTCCTTATGTCACAGAAACCTAATGTTTATGATTTAATAATGGCCAATCACTATTTCCTTTACGCGGTCACATTAGAAATGCTATTATTTCTGTTGCTCCCAATAAAGAAACGCATGCTCTACCAACACATGAACCCAATTTCTTCTCGAATTCTGTCATTCATGATTCAGATAAAAAACTGTTTAATAGATTCTCACACTTCCCTGATTCCAGTTTCTGTAATAATAAGTATTAGGTTACCTCACAATATTTAACTGAAAAAGAAAATGAAATCATAGCACACAACTAATATGGTTATTTTGAATAAATATTCAAAAAGAGATAGATAGAGAGATTAGGGGGGGGGGGAGGGTAAGTGTGCTTAACAATGGCTATCATGGAATGGATGGGTTTACACAATATAATGGATAGGTTTGCGTTTTATTTATTTTTACCTAACAATAGCATAACTGGTTCTACAAAAGCTAGTAGAACAATATAATGGATGGGATTAGTTTCTATTTATATTCCCTTACAATAGGATGGATGGGTCTATTGAATAGAGTGGATGCTCGCGTTCCTTTAATCTTTGAGTGGATGTCCTTGGAGTTATTGTGACGATCACAATGGCTACAAGAGCAGACAAATTGTCCTATTGTCTGAGTACAAAGACACATTGCATGGGTGTGCATATTAATTGAGTCAGTATTAGAAGTACCATTACTACTTGTATAGTTTGAGTAGGGTGGACTGGTTGGCCCCCCATGAAGTTCCCTTTAACATTTTTAATAAGTTAATGCGTTTGGTTGCTTTTTTCACTATATCGTCGATGTGTTTATCAAAGGACAGTTTTTGATCAATGGTGATGCCGAGGAATTAAGCCTCTTTGCATTCTGGGGAGGGTTTTATCCATTAGTTTTAGATCAAAGTCGCGTTTGCCTGCCTTGCGAGTAAAGGTGATTCGTTGGGTTTTGTTGGCGTTTAGCTTTATTCTCCATTTGGCACACCATTGTTCTAGGTCATCGAGAGCGCGTTGCAGGGGTTTTTGGAGAAGGTTGGCCGTATTGTTAGAGTCCCAGAGGCCCTTATCATCTGCGAATTGGGAGACTTGAACACGATCTTTGGAAAATTTGAGATCGTTTACATAGAAGATGTATAGAAGGGGGCTGAGGACGGATCCTTGGAGGTGCCTGCTTCAAGGGGGACACTGTTAGACATTTCATTGTTTACTCTGACTTTAATTTCGCGATCATTTAGGAAAGATGATAGTAACCTGAGCAATTTCATAGAGAGTTTCATTTTTGGATAGTTTGTAGCCCATTCCATTGTGCCAGACAGAGTCAAATGCTTTTTCGACGTCTTACAGGATTGCCGCGCCTATTTGCTGATTGCTGATCGCAGTTTTCATTTGAGTGACTAGTCTGTAGACATGGTCGATGCCTTCTTTACGGTTTGTATAGACTCTTTGCCACTTATTGAAAAAAATCGTTGTCTTCAAGGTGACCCCTGAACCGATTGGTAAGGATTCGTTCGAATGTCTTACCAATGCAGCTGAGGAGGCTGATTGGGCGGTAGCTGGCTGGATCGGAAGGGTCCCTGCCAGGTTTTGGTATCATGACACCGATGGCTTTTTTCCAACATTTAGGAAAGTAGCCATGGGTGAGGCATGCGTTGTACAGTTTATTTAGTTTTTCGATTAGGGAATTTGGGCTTTGTTTTAGAATTTTGTAGCTCACTTCGTCTTCGCCGGGTGAGGAGGAATTTTTGCATTTTTTTTTTTCGACGTTGATGATTTCGTCATTGGTGATGGGGGCGACGAGGTCATCGTCATCCCCGTCTTCTGGCTCGTTATCGAATTTGGGGTCACGGTAGATATCGGGGTGTTCATTGATGAAGTCATCAGTGGCGTTTATGACGGCGTCATCATTGCCCGCACCTTGATACGGGCGATGCGTTTTTCTTAGGAGGTCGGCAAAGGTGTCGGTTTTGTCTTTGTCGGTGCGCGTGAAGGAACCGTCTTCCCTTTTAAGAGATTTGGCTGCCGCCCTTGCTTTTTGCCCAGTTAGGGTTTTGAAAGAGTCCCGGAATTTTTTGGCATCCTGGGCCCCGTTTAGATTGGCTGTTACCTTTTCCCAGTTGGCTTGTTTTTCAGCTTTGAGGGCTTCCTTGACTTCGCCATGAAGGCGGTTGTATGCTTTTTTGAGGTCAACTTTCTTACTGGAGTCAGTTTCGGTTTGAAGAGCGTGAAGAGCTTTCCGTTTGGTTTTGATTAGTGAGAGTGTGTCGCCCGAGATAGTACTTCTCAAGGGGCGCACTTCTTCTTTTGGGCATATTTCGCTTAGGGTTGAGTTAATGATTTTCTCTATGCCCTCCCCTAGGGTTTCGAGTTCCGCTGCATTGGATGGGGGAGTGGGGGGGGGGGGGGGGGGGGTGTTTGTGAGTTTGACATCGATGTCGCGGTAGAGGTTCCAATTAATTTTTCGAAAATTTCTGCGGAGAGTGGGGGTGGGGGTGGGGGTACCTGAGTGGGCCATTTCCTAGTTGCAGCGAGGCATGGATCGGGAGGTGATCGCTGCCTAAGTCATCATCGCCGACCCAGTGGTGATCGATGCGGTTTATCAGGGAGTCACTGGCGATAATTAGATTGAGGCTCTCAGATGAAAATAGTGGGTTATTACTGATATAAGTTGCTGAGTTGTCGTTCATAACCACATGAAGGTTATGTTTTTTGTGATTTCGAGGAGGGCTTCACCGTTGGGGATGGTTTTGTTGCAGCCAAAGTACAGGTGTTTGGCATTGAAATCGCCGAGGAAAATGCAGTGTGTGTGTTTCCTCGTAAAGAATTCAAAGACAGTGTCGGAAACAATTTTGTGTTACAATAACAAACAATCGCGATGTTTTTATTGTCGACTGTGATTTCGGTGGCAATCACCTCTGTATCGAGGTGATAAGTTTTTATGGGTTTTTTTTGTTTTGATGTTCTGCTTTATTAGAAGAGCAACGCCGCCTCCTTTAGTGATTTGGCGGTCTCTTCTAATAGTTCTGAACCCACTTACTGAAAAATTCTTGCTGGGTTGAAGCCAACTTTCACTGACACAGACAATGCCTGTATCTTCGAAATATCGGCTCATTTGAAGTTTGTTTTATTATTAACGCTTCTAGCGTTCCACACGGCTATTTGTAACTTATTCATGATGGGGATTGGTGTTTAGTTGCGGTGTTTTAGTTGTTGATTAGCCAGGGGCTTTAGTCGGAGCTGATAGCGGCTTTTATTAGTGATTCCGAGATGTGCATTTTCAATAGCTGCGACGTCGATCGGCTGACATTTTGACAGATGTCGGGCAGATTAGTTTTAACGTGTTTGTTTAACACTGAATAGAGGGATCCGGCAATAAAGGAGCAGACGGTGTGAGGTGATGACGCATTATTGATCTTAATGAGATTAAGGTTTTTCAGTTCTATGGCGCTTTTTGCTTTTTTTTTGAAATGGGGACACCCTCGGTAGCTGCTGGGGTGACTTTCTTTACAATTGGGGCAAAAGGGGGTCTTCAGCTTTCATGATTTTGTGAGATGAGGATCTCCGCATTTCATGCAGGCTAAATTACCTCTGCATTTATTGGCGATATGCCCAAACTTCTGGCATTTGTGACACTGTATGGGCGTGGGGGAAGTTTTATATTCCTCCCCTGCGTGCCACCTGCCATTGATGTGTATCCCATTTTCCATGATTTTTATTTTAGCTTCCCTATTGGGGCAAATGACTTTGATTTTCCCCGTGACCTAGTCTTTGTAAGACTGTGACCCGGGGCCCTTCTGGCCCTCACAGTCTTTGAGCAACCCGTTCAAATTTCATCTGACTAAAACTGAAAGAAACTGGCCGCATTTGGGTCGACTCAGTTCGCGCTTCATATCGAAGACAAAAATCACATAATCAACATTCATCTTGTCGTACTCAGCCCAAATATAATTTATTTACGTGTCTGCATCATTATTTAACGCAAACACAGCATCAAATTCAAGAAATGTTGAAAAAACATCGATTTCAAAGATAAACAAATTGTACTACACATGCGTAGTATAATTTGTTTATCTTTGAAACATGATGTTTTTTAACGTGGTGATGTCGGATATTTTTCAACATTTCTTGAATTTGATGCTGTGGTTGCGTTAAATAATGATGCAGACACGTAAATAAATTATATTTGGGCTGAGTACGACAAGGAGAATGTTGATTATGTGATTTTTGTCTTCGATATGAAGCGTGAACTGAGTCGACCCAAATGCGGCCAGTTTCTTTCAGTTTTAGTCAGATGAAATTTGAACGGGTTGCTCAAAGACTGTGAGGGCCAGGAGGGCCCCGGGTCACAGTCTTACAAAGACTACACGTGACCTTGCCCGTGGCTTTGGAGTGGAATCTTTCCCATTTACAGTTTTTTGGGGCTTTGATTGAGGGCTTCACCGGATGTATCGGGATGGACCCTAGTTATGACCGCTGTGAGGTTAGGGGGTTATTCTTTTTGACAGCAGCAGGGAGATCTATTTTCATTAACGGCGTTGACGTTGGCAATGGTGTTTGTCTGGGATTCGACGAAGTTGACTGGCTCAGTGCTTTAACTGTATTATCTGAAAGATTACTCGAGTTAGCCTTTCTTGAGGCGCTGTTGGTATCAGTATGGTCTGGAACTGAGGCAGAGCCAGAAGAGCACGGGCGAGGAATGAAACTCCTACACCTTTTGACTTTTCGTTCAGTCATGGTGTCGAAGCCCTCCTCGTTCGTGCTCTCCTGCAGCTCTATGGCTGAGTCTGTGTCGTCCCTTTTTTGTTTCCTATTTTGGGGAGTTTTACTATAATTTTTGTTTTCAGTGTCTATGTTGGAGGAGGGTCTCCTATCTGGTAGGCTATTCTCATTTTGACTCTCCAGGCTGTTGCCAGAACTGCCAGAACTGAAGAGCTTCGACAGTGGCTTGTCCGGACTGAAGCTCTTGGCATTGAGAGGGTCCATCGGCTCCTTCGGAGAGAGGCTTCTATTTACTGTTTTCTTCCCAGCAGCCTTAGCAGCCCTAGCGACCTCTGCATAGGATCTTGGGCTTCTGCCCTCCTCTGATGCGGAGATTGCTGGGGTTGCCGAGTTGCTGGACTCTTTAACTATTCTGCTCTGTTCTATGGTGCCCTGGTCATTTGTATTTGGTACTACGTCACTATTTTCCTTGTCTGAGAGTGGTGAGTGGAGTGGGTGGATATCCACCACCACCTGGATCTCCCTGAGAGGAGAGCCAGGAGTGAGTGGAATGACTTCTGAGGCAGTGTCAGGCATGTAGGACGTGCTCGGTACTTCAAGTCTGGCTGCTGTGGCTGAGGCTTGAGTGAGCATAGCTTTTCGCTCATCCTTTGCCTTGATGTCTTCCCTGAGACCTGCCAACTGTGCAGTAAGACTGTTGACGGTTTGGGTCAGACTAGCGATCTGTGCCTCTAAACTAGCCCCCCCCCCCCCCCCCCCCCCCCAGCTTGACTATCACTAAATTCACTCACCTTGCCAGTAGAAGCTCTCCTTGCTGCTCTCTCTCTCTTTCTCTCCTGGACTTCCTTTCATCTTTTCTTTCTTCCCTCTTTTTGTCCTTTATGGTGGCTGCTGTAGCTATCACAGGATTCTTGTAGATATGGGACATTTTCTTCTTTTACAAGGTAATAAGTTTTTTAGACAAAGCGTTTTTGTGTTTAACTCTTTTTGACCGAAATATGATTAAAATCACTTTTTCGGGATATGTTTTGTCTAATACTTGTTGCTTGTATCCGATGATGATTGAAAAAAAAGTCTGAATTCAAAGGACGTGTCAAGGCAAAAAATTAAAAAAAAACGGTCTTTTAGGCCATGTTTGGGCGGGGCAGTCCCAACCCAAGAAATCCGGACTCTTGAGCCAAACCCAAAGTAACGGATTGGGGTTACTATTAACCAATTGCTCCCTCCACAAGTACTTTCGTCAGGCTTGCTCCGACTCTATATAAAAAAATGTGTAAATGTTGTAGTTTTTTATTATATTAACGGGAATAACTCGTGGCCAAACGTGTAATATCTTGCATATATTGTGTTCATATTCGATTCTATTGTATATATGCGAGAAAAGATGAAAAAAAAAACTTGTAAAAGGGAGACAAAACAAAACCACGATCTGAGGAAAATTGAATATTTGATCATGTAACATAGTGTTGTTCTTATTTCACCAAGTTTTGGATGGGTTCCGTTTTCGCCAGACGCAAATTGGATGCTATTTTCGCGAGTTGGTATCGTTTTCACACGGTGCTGTTTTCGCCTGTACCCGTGCCACACAAATGGTATTGGGACGTTTCGGCCTCGGGACGTTTCGAACTCGAGACGTTTCGGCCCTGGACGTTTCGGCCTCCTATATTAACAGACAATAGTGAAGGGGATTATCTCATTCACCAGGATAGATAATAGAGGTGTTAATTAATCAGTATTTTTAAATTTAACAACCTAATAACCCCCATTATCTAACCTGCCGAATGAGATAATTTCCCTCACTATTGACTGTTAATATGGATTAGGGAATTAATTGATTGACAACACACAGTTCGAATAAAACAGAAAGACTTCTTTATTACTGTCTCGAAGAATAATTAATACAACTTAAGCAGCAAATAAAAAATGGAAATATTTACATCTCGCACCCAAAATGTCATACAACAAATGGAAATATTTACTTCTCGCACCCAAAATGACATTATTTACAACAAATGGAAATATTTACATCTCGCACCCAAAATGACATTATTTACAACAATAACTGGGGGCAGTAGGGCGAGTGCACCCCCCCCCCCCTATCTGGCGTTTTTAAGAGCATGTTGGAAATTTTTAAAGATGCTGGTATTTTATTTATTATTATCTTAATTTTACTTAAATTTGTTAAATCAGTGAATGAGAAAATCATAAATGCTCACCTTTTTCAAAATCCATCACAAAAGTCTCCACTACAGGGTCTACCGGCTTATTTCGATGCGTCTTCAACATCAGTGAACATACTTTATTTGTGCTTACAAATAATATAAAATATAATTAATTCCTGTTTTATTTCATGGATTTTTACGGATAAATTAATCTTCGATAAAGTTAAGTTCGTTTTTTTATTCAAAGACAACTTTTTTTGACCATCAACATGAAGGAAATTAAGTTCCAAAATGTATAAAATTTAAAAAAAAAATTCACTAAAACTCGGGACGTTTCGGCTCGATAGGCAGGACGTCTCGGCCCGATTGGAGGGCGAAACGTCCTGGGCCGAAACGTCCCAAGGCCGAAACGTCAGTAAACCACACAAACAATCATAGCCTGTATGGAGGGCTGATATCGGCAGGCATGACAAATGTGGAATACTGGTACGGCAGGTATTAATTGAATAATTTGCGTCACAACTGCAGTACATGTATATTTTATTTATTCACTAATTCACTAACGAGTTTTGAACAAGACTTAAGTTTTATTACGAGCCATAATCACAACAAACTGATATTCCAACTTCCTCAAAACACGTCTTATGCAAAGGCAAGCCGTGAATATTTAAATTTTACCTGTTCTCAAATGGACCGTCCCAGTTACGCCACTTGTGAATTGTTGCAAAATGGACGCTCTTCCGAAAATACACATAAATTCCCATAGAGAATTAAAAAATCCGTTCATATAATTTTCGAGTGAGCTACAACCACAGAAACGTAACAGCGGTTAAGTCAAATATATACTACTCAAAGTTTGCTAAGCACCAAATATTTGACACATCATTCTGAAATTTGCTTGTGACATATATGCGATATTTTGGTGGATATGATTGAGGAATGCATTGAGATGGTCCCCGATGTTTGCATTAGCTCTCTTGACAGGCAGACTTTTCGTGACAGTCATGGAAAGCATGTACCCCTTGATTTTCATGATGTTTTCGTGTACTGTCTACATGTACATGACATGTGTAGGGTATTCAGTCTTCATTTCAACACAAATCTTTGTGATTTAATGATTGAATATGGCAAATGCAAATGTAAGAAGACATTTGTCAGAAGCGGGAATGTGGCGGGCTGTAGGGATGGTGGAGCAAGGGGCTACCCATCGCCAGGTTGGTGAAGCCCTTCTTGTGCACCATACGGTGATCACCAGAGCCTGGGAAAGATTTCAGCAGTATGGCACAACAGTAAGACGGCATGGTGATGGCAGAGACAGGGCAACATCTGCAGATGAAGACCGGTTTTTGATCATTCAGGCCTGTAGGAACCGCTTTTGCCACAGCTTCCCAGTGACCTTCAGAATGCATCCGGAGTAAATGTTTCGACACAGACTATCCGGGCAAGGTTGCACGAGGGTGGTCTCCGATCGAGAAGACTATGTATTCGCATTCCGCTGTCCCAGAACCAAGCCCAGAACGATATGACTGGGCCATGGACCACGTTGGATGGACCAGAGAAGATTGGCAACCTGTCCTTTTTACAGATGAGTCAATGTACTGCCAAGACCACACAGACAGGCGTTCTAGGGTATGGAGAAGACCAGGTGAGCGATTCCATGCAGCCAACATTGCTGAGCATGACCGCTATGGTGGAGGGTCAGTCATGGTCTGGGGCGGCATGCCGGCTTCAGCAGGGATGGACGTACAGAGCTCTGTGAACTTGAACGTTGTACATTGACTCCACAGCGGTATATTGATGAGATCCTGGATGTTCACCTCAGATTGTATGCAGGTGCAGTGGGTGATGGATTCATTCTGGTGGACGATAATGCTCGTCCTCATGTTGCCCATGCTGTCAGAGAGTACAGAGGGAGTCTCCTGACCTCAATCCAATCGAACATGTCTGGACTGAGTTGCAGCTTGCAATTTCAGCCCATCCAGTCCAGCCAACTTTTTAGCAATTTGAAAAATTTCCTCTTTACCAATAATATCCATTTTCCATGGTGATCGTATTCAAAAGCTAAACGATAATGTCAAACACAAATAAAATCTTAATTTCTGTACTTAGATCATTAAAGATATAATTAAATAAAAAAAAAATATACACTTCTCATAACAATATTTCAACTAAAACGTAAACAGGTAGTTGGGTGTACTTGGTGCTTAGCAAACTTTGAATAGTATATTACAAGTAATCGGGATCTTAAAACTAAAAGATATGTTCTTGAGTTTGTATAATTACCGTTTTGATTTACTCCTGGGGATGTTATGAAACATGCAATAGTGGTGATTGCTAATCAAGTCTTGGCTGCCTTACCAGGCAGCCAAGACTTGACTAAAAATCACTACCAAGCAACTGGACGCGTACAGGTTCAAGTCCAGTGGGAATTCAGAACAATTTGTGCTCAACAGTACACAGCGCCACCATGCCCCCCCCCCCCCACGTGGACGATCGGGATTAAGTATTTTGCCCAAGAACACAACACAGTGGCCCCTGGCAGCCAGGACTTGACTAGAAATCACTGCCAAGCAACTGGACGCGTACAAGTTCAAGTCCAGTGGGAATTCAGAACAATTTGTTCTCAACAGTACACAGCGCCACCATGCCCCCCCCCCCCCCCCCACACGTGGGCGATCGGGATTAAGTATTTTACCCAAGAACACAACACAATGGCCCCTGGCAGCCAAGACTTGACTAGAAATCACTGCTCAGCAACTGGACGCGTACAGGTTCTAGTCCAGAATAACTGCTCAGATCTTTATTGGTTAACAAAACTAAAAAGAAAATCTGTCTCTTCTTTCATGCAAATGAACACTTCAGCTGCTATCAAGCCTCATCAATGTCTTATAAATTGGAAATGTAGTAAAGTTTGAAAATACAGATGGTTTCGGTATTCAATGATTGGTTCGGTTCGATTTTTCGGTGTCAACATGATATCGGTATCGGTTCGGTTTTTCGGTATATTGCCCGTGAGTAAAGGTGAGGGCAGGCACCACAGAGTCACTGGAAGCAATCGTGGGAGTTGTGTTTTGTTAACCCATGGAGTATGTGGCCATGGTAAGTGTAATCCACATAGGACTAGTTCCCGTATTATTCCAGTCTGCAATTATATGTTAGAACATTTTTGCTCTGTACATATATGCCTTTCTGGTTTCTTGGAAAAATGTATCCCATTGCTGAATGAATATCTTTAAATACTGTTAACGAAAACCTATTTCTGATTTCTTTAAAACTATTTTATCCCCGAAAATAAGCCTCCAAAGTATTCCAATTATATTCATAGAAGGGACTCCATGGCTCAGTAGGTAGAGGCGAAGGCTGCAAACCGAGAGGTCCTCGGTTCGAATCCCAGCTGTGGTAACCCCGTTGTGTCCTTGACATATTTCACTCCCATTGCCCACTTGGGGCATGGTGGCATTGTGCATTAACGCGTACTGCACGTCGATGGTGTACTTGTCTTCAACAAATGCTAACCTGCTTGTGTGGCGTCAGTCTGTTGGGGAGCCTGACAGTTGCTTGCATTTGCTCAGTGGTTTTCTCAGGGCACTCCAGCTTCCTCCTCCCATAAAACTGTCCGACAGAAGGTGGCAGTGGCTGTCAATACTGTTGTTAAGCCCAATAAATAAATAAATAACATTCATAGAAGGCATGCCTTGATAGTGTAGTTGTAATATTTGTGTCTTCTATGCATGTCGATAACATGATAACATAATATAATCAAACCTATCTTAATGTTTTGTTATACTGAGAGACTTTACTTGCAAAGAGATCACTGATGTCAGTAGCCATAATCTCTCATAAACAATGTGGTCAGAGAGAAGGCTGTAAATTTTAAATCGAATAGCATTAAATATTTATTTAATATCATGTAACAAAATTAACTACCTCACATTTCAAAGCATTTTTAAGATTTATTTATTCTCAATCACAACTCATCAGGTTTCGGTATGGAGTGGTGTGTGGCTTTATCAAAACACCTATCACAATTATAAAGTAATGAAATGGAATATTTGAATGGTCTGTTTTTAACCCTCTTAATACTTCAGTGTGAGTACAAACACCCTTCATATAACTCATTGCTACAGAATGTTTTTACGCTTTCCTTTCTGTAACATTTAAATCTAT
The DNA here is from genome assembly GCA_031216915.1 of Pictodentalium vernedei. NCBI lineage: Eukaryota > Metazoa > Mollusca > Scaphopoda > Dentaliida > Dentaliidae > Pictodentalium > Pictodentalium vernedei. Next base: position 233,899,458 of record CM062296.1, read on the forward strand.
ATAGATTGCGACACCTTTCCAGGTTTACCTTCCAAAGTAAAGCATTCTTAACCCTTTCCCAGACATAACGGCGAAAATCTTCAAACACTATTCACTGGAAATTTCCAGTTAATTTTCATTTCGTTCTTGCTTGAAAAACATTGCCTATGACCTCTCATTGGAATGAGCTCCTTTTACAGGGTTAAAATTGAATATTTAAAGGAATTATTTTAACCCTCTTAATATCTTAATATGGGTCCCCAAACATTTACTTTTGCAATGCAGGAATAATGATAACACTTTCTGTTCTCACAATGATGCTCTAAACACACACGGGCTCTTTGGGACCGTTTACCTCTATATTCCAACATCACTGAATTCTTTTACTCGCAATATATTTTCCGGAAGTATCATGTACCTTAACTTTGTCTTTGTAATATGAATATTTGCTATCATCTAAAAACATGGCATAACCAGAGTTGGTGGAGCCAATATTTTTAAAGTGGGATACGCTTATACATGTACTTCAGTTTGGGAATGACCTATAGACATGGGACCTTCACCGAATGAGTTGAAACCTTCTGGAGGTTCAAAATGTGAGCCACCTCAATGCGGGCAACGGAGGTTATTAAGCGCATATTTTTCAGAATTATTGGTAACTGCATTTTATAACAGCTAATGCAATGCTGAAGATTATCCATGTATCTCATCATCCAAATAATTGCTAGAGCCAAAGATGTCCATTTCAGATTCTGTATCGAACCCTTTGAATGCTGGTCACATGTATGCCTTTTCTGGTTTCTTATAAGAATTGTTGTATGAATATCTGTAAATACTATCAACGAAAATCCTTTTCTGATTTGTTTTAAATATTTTACTCCTGAAAATAAGCCTCCATAAATTCTCTTTCTATATAGTTTTTTCTGATTCTTTAACCCTTTTCACACAGACTTGAATTTACTGGTGGCAGTACATTCTGTTTCTCTAGTTAGTATGTGTGAAACACACAGACTATTGTTTTTGTATGGTTTCTTTTTCTTTTTTTTCTCTCTTTCTTCTTTTTCTTATTCTCCTGTCTTCTGTCTTCTATGCACGTCTTTGTCTTCACCATAACTCGAAAACGAATTGTTCTATCTCGTTGATTTTTGGCATGCTGATAGACAGTCACTAGTTCTCGGCCACCTACGTTTTTCACAGGGGCATTTTTTTAATGTAAATAATGCATGTGTGTACATCAGGAATGCTTTAGGGGTCAAAAAATGTGATTTCCAGCAATTATGAAAAATGCACTCAATGACCCCTAAGTGACCCCCGGGACCTTGACCTATATTTTGAATCCACATCGAATGTCCACTCATTTGGAGTTGGTCCCAGATCCATACGTCATACCACACATGAGATATGGGCATGACCTACTTTCAAAATGTTTGGCCACGCCCACTTTTTAAACGTGAAAATGCATGTGTTCTTCTCAGGAATGCTTTGGGGGGTCAAAAAATGTGATTTCCAGCAATTATGAAAAATGCACTCAATGACTCCAAGGTGACCTCCATGACTTTTACCTATATTTTGAATCTCCATCAAGTTTCGACTCATTTGGTGTTGGTCCCAGGTCCATACGTCATACCAGGCCTGAGATATGGGAGTGGCCCAATTTTTTAAAAAATTGGCCCCGCCCACTTTTTTACGTCAAAATGCATGTGTGTACATCAGGAATACTTTAAGGCAGTTAAAAAATGTGATTTACAGCAATTATGAAAAATGCACTTAATGACTCCTAGGTGACCTCCGTGACCTTGACCCATATTTTGAATCTCCATCGAGGGTCGACTCATTTGGGGTTGGTCCCAGGTCCATTCATCATATCGCACTTGAGATATGGGCGTGACCCACTTTTAAAAATTTTGACCACGCCCACTTTTTTAATGTTAAAAATGCATGTGTGTACGTCAGGAATGCTTTAGGGGTAAAAAAAATGACTCTCTTAAAGAGCTAATCTCTCCTAAAGAACTCATGTATGCTAGATTTTGGGGTTAGGTTTAATTAGCTCTGTTAGGCTAATTGGGCTAAAGAGTGTAAGTAGGTAATAATTGCGGATTTACGATCACTTTGTACATGTACGTGTACAACATACGTACACGATGCGTTCACCAACGTGGAATTCAGTGTTAAATTGCACGCTTGTTCACAAAAATGTACAGTGATCTTGAATCCCCCATGTTTTTTTGTGACTCCTAGATCGCACTTTTAACGTTCAAATACTCGTGGTGAACGCACGTTTTTATAAAAAGGGTGAAATTGTACATCTTCACTTTTATCTTTCACTTTAAAAATTTGTGTCGACGTTCCCATCGCAGATCAGACCATCGATCCATCGTTGGTGAAAAAAAAATTCTGGGCTATCATCAAAAAACGGTCTGCGGATTCTACATCAGTGATCCAGAACCCTCAATTGTTTTGAGGCGGTGGGTTTTTCCCATTTATGACGTCATTAGGGGAATTCCCCACTATGGGAATTCCCAAACTCAGCGAATCGACCAATTGGATCGCTCGATTCTCGTAAACTCGATCTGAATGAAGAGTGTTGTCGGTGTGTTAGAAATTCGCGAGCCCGCTGTCACGTTTTTGATTGATATATATACAGGGGAGAAAAAAATATAAATAAATAGTTATTTAAAAAAAATAAATATATCAAATCGAATAGATAATAAAAACGTAAATCATGAGCGATTCTCAGGATATTAGAGTGAGGTTTCTTTTAAAAATGCTGATGAGAGCCTACACATTCTGCGTGAACGAACAACTAGGGCGTCTCTTGTTAGAATGATGCGTCGGATGTCGGGATCACCTAGACTTCGATCACGAGAATAATTCGTGTCTGTGGATGGAAAGGGAAGATATGGTCGTCAAGTATTTCGAACCGGCATTCGAACGTGTTCAAATCAATGAAGTGATCGCGTTTTGGAAGAGATTACTCTTCTGTAAGGATCAAAGCAAGCCCACAGTTTCGGAAGAACTGAAATTGGCGCGTAAAAGTCTGACTTTAGAAGACAAGGGATGCGTCATGAAATTATTGTTCAATGAAGCATACGTCGAAGTTTTCTCATTGATATAAAATAAGGGAGAATAGAAAATAAAAATAAATACACACATAAATTTTTTATCTAATATTAGAAAGAAAAAAACAAAAATGAGAACCAGAAATAAATTGTATCCGACGTTAGTGGACGACGAGGACGAGAAGCCGAACGGCGTTTTGCCGACGGCGCCGTCGCTAGAAGAAAGAGAAAAAGGAGAGAGGTATCGCATCGATCAAATCAATAGAATCCAAGAGTATCTAATTCGAGACAGAGATTCTCATCGTTCCCTCAAGAAGAAGTATTCGCGTTTCGTGACAGTCGTCAACGCGATCGACACGACACTCATCATGATTTCCCTGGGTTTACACGCGGCCGGCATTGGATTTTTGTCGACCGCGGTCGGCATTCCGATCGTGTTAACCGTAGAAGGAGTGGCCCTCGCCGCCAGATTGTTTAGCACACTCAGAAACTTTTTGAGTAGGAAATTATATCTGAAGGCGAGGAAACACGACAAGATTCGCGTCTTGGCCAACTCCAAGATCGACACGATATCCAAAATGATCTCTATGGCGTTGAAAGACGGTAGGATATCGGATGGAGAATACTTCGTGATATTGAGCGAGAAAACGAAATACGATGCCATGAAAGAAGCCGTGAGAATCAAGACTCGTCAGATCATCAAGGAAGAGAGGAAGGATTCTCTCATGGAAAAGGGGAGGAAAGAGGCCAGGGAGGAATTCAGTAAGATGATAGAACTCAAGAGCAGCGATTGAAAAAAAAAATATATATATAATAAGAACAGAATTTAAAAAAAAAAAAATATTAAATTTATATATAAAATAAAAAACAAAATTAATTTGAATAACTCTTAAAAAATGTAATGCGTAAAGTGTAAGAGAGTTACCGAGACGAGTAATTCTAGAGAAGTGTGAACTAAAAACGATAGACGGATGCTTCGTGGAATTTGCGACGTGTGTGGTTCTGTCAAGACGCGATTCATCAAAAAAAAGAATGCGAGCAAAGGTAAAGGCATCGTGAATAAAATGATCAACAATCTACCTTTCGAAATGCATCTGCCCGGTCACAGTTTCACGGGACCCGGAACGAAATTGAACAAGAGACTCAATGCCGATCTGACACCCAAATCTTGGAGCAAACCTGTGAATAGGGTTGACGCGGCCGCGTACGATCACGATCTGTGCTACGCCGGACATCCCGACACCAAGACTCGCAACGACGTCTGCGACAAAAACATGTTGGGGAGATTGAGAGGCATATCGAATCTGACCAGGAGAGAGAAGATGGAACGTTCGATGGTCGGCAATCTGATCGGTGCGAAACGTCGATTTGGATGGGGCGTTCAAAAAAAAAAGCGCATCTGAAAAGAAGAAGAAACGATTATTGATGGGCGAATTGGCCGAGGAGTTACACAAACCCATAGTGCGTAAATTTCGAAAGAGAAGGGTGTTCGTGAAGGGTCTTGATGATATTTGGTCTGCCGACTTGGTCGACGTGAGATCGTTTTCGAGGTGGAACGAGGGCGTCAAATATCTATTGACGGTCATCGACGTGTTTTCCAAATACGGTTGGATCAGAGCTTTGAAGAATAAATCGAGACCTTGCGTCGCCGAGGCTCTGAAGAGCGTGTTCGACTCGTCTTCCCGAAAACCGAGTAAATTGTGGGTGGATGAGGGAAAGGAATTCTACAACAACCACGTTCGTCGATTGGTAGACCTCTACTCGATCGAAAACGAAGAGAAAGCCAGCGTGGTGGAACATTGGAATCGAACGATGAAGGAAAAGATGCACAGATACTTCACGGCGAATTCGACCAAGAAATACATATACGCTCTGAACGGTCTGGTCAAAGATTATAACAACACGCGACACAGATCGATCAAGATGACTCCCGCGGAAGCTAGCGATCCTCGAAACGAAAAACGGGTCTATGCGAATCTATATCTCGAGAGATCTAAGATCAGGAAGAAGTCTAGAACGCCGAAATTTGCGGTCGGCGATCGAGTGAGAATTTACGCTTATAAGAAGCACTTCGAAAAGGGTTATACTCCTCGATGGACCTCGGAAATCTTCGTGATCATCAAAATATTTCACACCGATCCGGTGACTTACGAAATCGAAGCTTTGGATGGAGAAGAGATCATCAGAAAATTTTACGAACAACAATTACAGAAGACGAAGTTTTGATGAAGAAAACAAAATTTTTTTTATTTACTCTCTTTGACATTTTCTTGTTTACACACATATATATAAGAGAGAAAAAAAATAATAATAAAAAATAATTAAAAACTATTTTTAGACAAAGAAAGCAAGTTAATTAATAAACAAAAAAAAATTAAAAATCCTTTAAAATGACAAATATACTAGATATAGCACAAAGCATAGTGAAAGATGAAAGTATTCAAGAATATGAGGTTCACGAATACGAACCGGTAACCGGAACAAGTTTGAACAATGCAGGAGAGATAAGAATCAATGTCGAAACTCAAGATCTATTCGTACATCCTAGCGAGAGTTACATAGTGGTGCAGGGACGTCTCACCAAGGAAGATGGGAGCGAGTACGCCGATGACGACACGGTTACTCTTGCCAATAATGGCATCATGCATCTATTCAGTAACATAAAATACATGCTATCCGGACTAGAGATAGAATCTGTGTTTCATCCCGGTCAGGCCACCACGATGTTCAGACTCTTGACGTATCCTGATGATTTTTCGAAATCCAGAGGACTTAATCAGTTGTGGGTGAAAGACACTGTAGGCCCTGCTAGCGCAGGCGCCGCTGCGATATTCGACTACATCGTCAAGACATCCAGACCTAAAGGAACGTTTTCATTCAGGATACCTTTGAAACACATCTTCCGATTTGTGGACGATTACAACAAGATCATGTACGGATTCAAACACAATCTGACGTTGATTCGAAAAGGAAACGATGATGCAATAGTGAGACTCACCGCGACCGATGCGGGTAAGATAACTCTACACAAGATATCGTGGTTCGTTCCGCACGTGGAGCCTTTGATCGTGGAGAAAGCGCGTCTCTACAAGATCATAGAATCCAAGAGTAAATTAGCCGTGGGATTTAGAATGAGACAGTGTGACACAGCTAGCATTCCTCTCTCCACGAATCACTTCGATTGGAGATTGACGGTGAAATCGGCTTCCGAGAGACCGCGTTTCATCGTGGTTGCATTTCAGACTGATAGGGACGGGTCTCAGGAAAAGAATGCATCGCTGTTCGATCACTGCCATTTGAGAAACATGCAAGTGTTTCTGAATGCCACGAGATATCCAGCAATCGATTACAACGCGTCGTTCGACAAGAACGATTTCTCCAGACTGTACGGCGACACCGCTGATTTTAGAAAGAAGTATCACGGTCTAGACGAATTGATGAGCAATCCTAACATATCTCCCGGCAAATACAAGTCGATGTATCCCATGTTCGTATTCGACATCAGTAAACAGAGTGAACGACTCAAGAGTAGCGTCTTAGACATTCAGATCAAGATGCAATTCGATAGGAACGTGCCGAGAAAAACTGAAGCCTTTGCCCTAGTCCTGTCGGACAGAGAATTACAATTCGAATCGGATGGAAATAAGATGTCGATCATTCGATGAGAGATGAGTGTGTGAAAAAAAATAAAAAACAAAAAAAAATAAAAAGTAATGAGTCATTATTAAAAACAAAAAAACAAAAAAAGAATAAAAAAAATAAATTCGTTTTTAATGATATTTTTTTAACAACAAAAAAAAAAAAGTTTCATCCGAGAAAAAATCGTCTTTTTTCAACATTCTCAACGTATAAAATGTTACAATTCCTAAGTAGTCACGTAGAAAACGAAATACACATTCCATTTTCATGTTTGAAAAAAAAAGAAGATATTTACGATTACATTCTGAATTATTTAAAAGGTCGCGTGCTATTCACTCGAGAGAAACAAAAAGGATATTTCGTGACGAAGATATTAAAACTCGAAGAGATCTTAGATTGTTCGATCCTGTGCGATCGTCTCTCCGTTTCCGTCAGATGTTCCATCCTGTGTTGCAAGCCAAAAAACAAAAAAAAGATGTGGAAAAATGGTTAGGTAAACAGCGGGATAGACGGTTGGAAATGAAAAGAATGAGACGCTTTCCACCATCACCACTACCTTCTGAAGAGAATGGTAATGATGTGAGTGTTACCAAGAGATGCACAACATTCGTCCATAATTATGATTCGGATCAACAAAAGTGTTGTTATAAATGTATCATATCACAAAGAAAAAGAAAAAAAGAAAAAGAAGAATCAACGCTGAAAATTGAGAAAAAAGGAAACGTTATTATAATATATGGTGATAGTGAAGAAGAAGGAAAAAAAAAAAAAATGAGATCTAAAGATGATCTCATTACTTTTTTCTTTTTTTTTTGTTTTTAATAATCACACATTATTTTTTTTTTTTAATTCATTATTTTCCACGCGTTCACTGTTTGTTCAAAGGATCTAGTTCGATCAGTAGACTCACCAAGTGGTGGCTTCGAGATTATTGGTTTTCGTAATGAAATTAATCCTGTCTCCGGCGTTCACTTTAAGAGGCGTGCCGAACATGCTAACATTCGCGTGTTGATTCTCAGTCTTTTCGACGCTGTATCTCTTATCGCTCTCTACACCATTCACCATGAGATTGACGACCGCTCTGTTATTCAAATCCGAGGAAGCCAGACTCATTCGAAGGATTTCACCTCCCAACTGCATGGGATATCCCACTTGACCATGTTTTGATCCGCTACCTCCATTTCCGAAAGACCACTCAGCTTTTCCCTCATCTAAGGCGCCGGCCTCTTCGGCCCACACAGTGATCAATTGTCTAGCATATTTGACTTTCTCCACCACCGAAATCAGGGTGCAGGCATCTGTCATGTTCACGGGATCCGGTAGATTCGTGAGCGCGTGTCCACCCATGTCTAGTTTACCTTCCATGATGTCACCCTCTCTCCAGACCGAGTTGTCGTCCACGTACTTCCTGCTGACCGCGCTGGAATCGAATTCGGGATCGTGACTGAGTCCGAATAAATTCTTACCGTTCATGTCGATGCCACCCTCCATGGTTCCGCCAGATTGTTTGTTCAGGTAGAGATCATCCACTTGTGATTCTAGGTATTCTTGTGATTGTATCATGGCAGAATCTACATAGCCCTTGTTGACTGCGGTTGAGTCCGCATCCGTGTTGTCGATCTTCGACAGATTCAATATCTTGTGGAATCCCACATTCAGATCCGATTTCATTTCTCGTCTGTCAGACTTTCTCTGTTCCAGATCTACACAGTGTTTGGTCGCCACGTCCTTGGGATTCGTGGGAGTGGCCACGTTCGTTATCTTGTTAGAATTGGCGTTCAATTCCGAGTGCATCGTTTTCAGAATGTATCTTTTTCTCAGGTGTTCGCTGAATCTCGTGTGAGAGTCGTCAGTGTATTTCTTGGTCGCGGCATCGGTGGGATCTATGGGATTCGCGACGTTCACCAAACGTTTGGATTTCAGATCGAGATCGTCGGTCATGGTTTTATCCACGTAATTATCTAGCAGGATTCATTCGAAATCGGCGTTCCCCCTGTCGACGTATTTTTTAGTCGCAGCATCTGTGAGATCTATCAGCTCGGGAAGATTGTAGAGCTTCTTATCATTCATGTTCAAAGGTTCCTCTCGAGGTTCGTATCTCCGAACGTAATGTTCGTCCAAATTGGCAACGTCGTAACCATCGTCGACTTCGAACGTCTTCCTCTTCTTTCTCGGGTTGACATTTTCGTCGTCACTTCTACCAAATTTATCGACTGGCATGTTGTTGTGGGATTTTTTTTTTGTTTTTTAGAAAAATATGTTCAAAAAGCAGTTTATTAAAAATGAACTATGTTATTTTATTTTTCGTTTTTATTCGATTAAAAAGTTTTTTAAAATAATTTTTTATCTTTATATATACTTAAAAAAAAAAATCTCTCTCTAATGTAAATCATTGAGAATGTCTTGAAATCGATCTCCTTCAGACCATCTCTTGAGAACATAGAGACACAGGTGACCGCAAAACACTTGATGTGGTGATTGCACTTGTTCCGTGTTGTAACGAACCATCGATTTGTTGAAATAGTTCTTTATTTCTTTTGGCGGCGAGATTCCGTAGCTGTCAAAATAATATTTTTTCTTCTTCCCATTCTTCATCCATGCCACCCAGTGAGTGCCTTCACCCGATGAATCATCTAGATTTAAAATTCCGCATTCCGATTGTCGAGGTCTTCTCTTCGGCAAGGCATCTCTGGAAAACACTCCTAGAAAATCTTTGATTTTCAAATCTTTTGCCGCATTCAACAGATCGATGTTGGATAGGGGTTCGTTAGGTAAGACTACACCTTCTACGGATATCTTTATTTTCTTATTCATAAATGCGTATATATTTTTTTTAATTTATTTTATTATAATTTACTAAAAATGACGTTATTTTTTTTTTCTATTTTTTTCTTTTTCTTTTTAAACTAACTTTCTCGATGTCACTATCGATTTCTATAATTTTGTGTTCATCTAATTCTTCTTGATTTTCTGGAATCCTATCATCCGCAATCGTATCTGGAATCTTATCATCCACAATCGTATCTAGAATCCAATCATCTCCATTCATATCGTCTAAAATTAGATCCAAAGTCCAATGTCTGAGTGCCAAAGTGCTTATTTTATCGTCTAACACGAATCTCTTATCGTCGTCGGCCGTCAGCAAAATCTTGTTGACTATTTCGGTATACAAGTCGTGATTTTCGCTTCGAATCGATTTCATAGTCTTATACACCGGACCACTTCCTAACAGACAATCTTTATACTCTTGGAAAGAGATGTTTTTCTTCACCACGCATGCTTTAACTCCTTTGCACTTCTTGATCTCTTCATCATCTTCTAGACGATAAGCATACAGTTTGGGTCTCAAGCCCACGAATTCGACGATCTGTTTACCGCCGCTCTCGTCCTTAAATTTACCCAATACCTTCTTGTTGTCGTTCGATTGAATGTTGGATGGGTGATCGACGGGTTAATTGCTCGTGTCGAACCAATCGGCCACGTCCGGAGGTATATCTCGGTAGACGTCTTTCGTCTCTATCTCGTAAACTAAACTGTCCATGTCGGTGAACAGTAGTTTGGCTTTGTCACCAAATTTTCGTTTGATGTAATCATAGTGAAGCTCATACATCAATCGCTTGCTGATATCTAAGATGATCGGTCTGAGATAATACGGTTTGTTGAACTTCAGGTGCGTCTTTTGCATGTGAACGGCCACTAGATTTTCGTCGAATATGGTTCGGTGTTTGTAATTGGGTTTCGCCACTAATTTTTTAGCTCTTTTCTCAGACGTGACGAGTCGAACGTCGGTTCTCTTCCTGATGTTTTCCATCGATTTACTGTACTCGCAGTTGTTCATGAGTTTGAAGAAATCTTCTTCAAAATCGTTCTCGGCTCGAGTTCTGAGATTCGTGTTGAGATCGATGTATTTTTTCATCCAAGACTCTTCGTCGAATTGAATGATGTGATGTATGTTGACTAATTTCATCCCGTAATCGACGTACTGTTTCAAATTCTCACTGTAGACGACGCAGTTACGTTTGTTAAATAAATTGGGAATGCATTTTTCCTTGTCTCCCTTGTTCGGTTCCATTCGTTCGGGAGCTAGCGGATAATCGTTGTGTGGATCGTGTAATTCTTCCGGATAGTTCAAATCAACTTCTAAAATGCAAGGATAGTCTCTCCATTTTTGCATCTCTTCCGGTTCCGTTACCCATTTGAAATTTCCAATCGGTAAAGGATGACTCATAGCCCAACCATACAGATTATTAGCGTCCCAATACTGTATGTATTTAGTCGACCATTTCGAATCGAAACCTTCTTTCATGTAGGGATTGTTAGCCTCAGAATATCTGTGGGAGATCATCGAGACGCCATCTCTCGCAGCCCTTTCGAACATGAGCAACATGTCCACGTCAGATAATAATTCTGATTGGACTTCAGTGGTCTTCAACAGAGCGTCCCATGCTAGACCAGGTGCGGTGAAATACCAAGCGGGATCCAGATCGTAATTTTGATGACAGACGTCTCGAAAATTTTCGAACACGTCTGCCAAGAGCAGAACGTTGGTCTTTAGATAGAGATCGTGATAATCTCTCATGGTTTTCATATTGAATGATTTCCACACGTTTTTGGCGTGTTCGTAATTCTTGTCAGAAATGTCGGATTCGTATAATTTCAAATAAAAATCTTCTTTCGAAGGTAGTGCGGTGTCTTCGAATCTCTTTAGATCGTTCATGTAATCATAAGGATAGACTCCTTTCCTCAACATGACGTCTACTCATTCTCCGAAATGTTCACTCGTGATTTTAAATTTATCCTTGCTCATGTTATTGACTAATTTTTCCAGAGCGGTCGACATGAATTTAAAACTGTCGATGAAATGTATGCCTCTACGAATGGATTTCATTTTTTCTTTCAACAGATTTCCGTCGATTACTCTTTTCTTCTCCATGAGCTTCCATTTCGTGAAGGAAATGTATCTTTCTTCGCTGTTCACAATGCAATTTAATTCTTCGTGTGAGGTGCCGAGATTTTTCATGAACAGATGACTGTCGTAACCCGAGAGATTGTGAAACATCACCGGATAGAAAGCGGCGTCTCGATATTTTAAATTACACTTGCTATGAGCCAGACCGCGATACAGACCCGTGTAATGATCGTGGTCTCTGACCTTCTTATTTTCCTCCGAATTCTCGTCAAACGATTGTCTGCATATGTGACATTCGGTGGCTCTGTTATTTTCGTCCTGCTGCTCTCGCGTGATGATCATTTTCGCCGGAGTTTTGAATTTGTCGTATAACATTTGAATTTTCGATTCTAACTCTTCCACGAACCTTTGTGCCACGTCGTCGTCTTCGCACTGTTTTGTGTAGGTGAAGGGACCCATGTCATGTTGCGAGTCGAAAGCGCATTTCACGTAAATGCAATAGCCCGAAGGTATGTGTTTTTGATATCTTTGGACGTAACTTTGAAGAGCGTTGGGTTGACAGGAACTCATTTTCGCAGTGAAACATTCGAAATCGGTGTACACGACGAATGGTACTTTTAACCTTCTATTGTGATTTTCAAACTTCACGATGGTGTTGGGTTTGGGCATTTCGACGGCGACACCTTGATTTTCGTTGCAATATTTTTGATGTTTCGCTAATGATTTTTCGCTGTGAAACACGTTCATGCAATTGTAACATAAAGATATCTTTCCTTTATGATTATTATTTTGTTTCGACAGTAATCGGGTCGGATGTTTAACCCAACAATAATGACGATTGTCACCATTCAAAATCAATAATAAAATAATCGTCTTTTCTCTTCCATGATACGAAGTCTGTCTAAGAGGATAGATCGTTCGTTTTTCGTCGTCGTATCCAAGGACGTTCACCGCTACGGTGGGATTTTGAGCCTCGAAACATTCGATATGTCTTAACTTTGTTGGAAAAATCACTCCGGTCCAATCGAGATTTTTAGAAGTTTCCTCATAATGAGAATTTATGTTTATTTCGACAGGGTATGAAGTGGAGGTGATTGCCCATTTAAAACACTGATCATCTTTATTTCTCACATTGACCATGGCGTGTTTCTTAGTCAAGAAATACGGTAATTCCAAGTAGGAAGATCCTTTCAATGGTTCGTTTTTATTCATGTGAATTTCGAGTTTCAACACCTCATCAAACGTCCAATTACTACCTTCATGTTGATAATTCGCGAGAGACGTCAACATCTTGTCTTTCATCTTTTCGAAAACGTCCGATAGATCTGAACCTCGAAATACAGGTTCGACGTTAGATCTGAAATATGCATTTTTCACGATGCTCTCGCCGGACTTCACGTCGATTTTATTCATTATGCAATGGAGTATCATCTTAATTTTTAATCCCACATTGATGTATTCGTGAAACAAATCCAATACTTCTTTCTTCACCCGTTCCATGAACAATTTCGGATCGACTTTCTTCAACGAGAGAATCACGTCGAAAGTTTTAAAAACGCCTTTGATCGCACTCTCCCATTCTACGGGTTTTGATTGGAATAGTTCCACAATGAGTCGTGTTACATATTCTTCTCCTTTCTCTTCGTCGATTGCTCATTGACTCGATATATCTCGTTTGTCTTGAATCTGAAGTGCATCACTCGTTTTCGTTTTAGTTTTTCTTTTCTTTTCTTTGGAAACTTGATGTTCTTCAACGGCTTTTCGTTTAGTCGTCTTCTTATTTTTCACAACCGATGCATCTTTTGACGTAGTTGCTATCGACATTTCGTTTGCCTTTCTAGCGTTTCGTAAATATTCTTGTATGACATCAATTTTTTTTGATTTAGTTCTATGATTTCTGAAATCTGAAATTTGTAATAGTTTACAAATCTCGTTTAACTGAGGTATGGTTTTCTCATTTAAATTTACCATTGTTTTATCTGTTTGCTTCATTTGTAAGAATATTTTTTTTGGAATTTTGTATTAAATAATTTGTTAAAAAAGTTTTGCTTTTTTACTCTTTTTATATATATAATAAAAAAAAAAAAGTTAAATTTTAAATTCAGTTTTTTTCTTTAATATGTTTTTTATTCAAAAACAATTTAAGACCGCTTTTATTTCTCTCTCGCAAACCGAACACGTTTTCTCGTCTTCGGAATAACATTCTCTACAGTAACACAGGTGTGTGCATGGTAGAAACAAGACGTTTGTGACACCTTCGCAGACCAGACACTTGGTGGACGTTTTGCTTGGCTTGTTTTCGACGAGTGATGATAACTCGTCCACTTCCGCCATGAAATTGATGAGATGTTTTAAAGTTATGAATTGAGACAGGGTCTTGTTCGCGATGTTTAACGCATCATACAATTGTTCCTTGGTGTATCCGAGTTGTAACATATCCATCAATAATTTTTGGTTTTTACTTATATGTTCTAGTAAAGGTATGTCTTGAGGTTCCCAATTCGTCAAATGTATGTCACAACAAAAACATTTGACTTTGTCGCCTTTACCCATGTAAACGAAACCCGCGGCGGCTAAATCTTCGGGTTTTTGAGCGAGATGCGAAGGCCAATTTTTAAACGTTTGAAGTCTTGCACGTTCTAGACTATAATTCGGATGTTTGGACTTGATCATTGTTTTTACCTTAAAATTGAGTTTGTAAGAATATTTTTTTTTTAACTTTTATTCATATATAAAGAGAAATAAAGAGAAACTTTTTTAACAAATTATTATTTAAATACAAAATTTAAAATATACATTATTTGCAAGAATTCATAAAAACCAAATAATCGATCATGACAACAACAACTAAAAGATTGAAATTGAAACAAGTCGAAAGGTATGAGAAATGCGGTTTTAATATCTATACATTACAACAACACGATCCCATCGAATTGAACGAGGTTGAGATGGTAGACTTAGAGCGCTACTACTACGAATATCGAATGTGTTTGAAAGTGGAAAGTGGATGAAGCTGCGCTCGATTTGTATTACGAGTACCAAAGCGATCTGCTGAATAATATCATCATCGCCGAAGACAGAGAATTCAACAAGGGTGATTTATTGTTGTCCTATGGAGGTTACATATATCCAATAATCTCACCCGAACTCGTGAACAAATCGGGTGGTGAGAGCGCATTCACCTATGAAAAAAAACTCAAAAGAGTAAAGATAAACATTGACACCATTTTCGTATGTGGAAAAATGATGAATGTCAACATGCTAATAACGGACTTGGAAATATAAACAATAGAGAGATTGAAATGTTAAAATTTAACTTTTTATATATATATAAAGAGAAAAAAAACTTTTACTAAAAAAATTTTTGCATTAAAAAAATTAAAAATTAAAAAAACAACTTTTTTATATATATATAAAGAGCAAAAAAAAAACTTTTTAAACAAATTATTATTAAAATACAAAATTTAAAATATACATTATTTACAAGAATTCGTAAAAACAAAAAACTAAATAATCGATCATGAGGACAACAACACCTAAAAGATGTGAATTGAAATTGAAACGAGTCGACACGAATAAGAAATTCGGTCATAAAATCTATAGATTACAACGACACGATCCCATCGAATTGAACGAGGTCGAGACGAAGGGCTTAGAGCACAAATACAACAAATATAAGATGCCTTTGAAATTGGATGAAGCCGCGCTCGATTTGATTTACGAGTACCAAAGTGATCTGCAGAACATCGTCATCGCCGAAGATAGAGAATTCGACAAGGACGATTTGTCGTTGCCCTATGGAAATTACATATTTCCAAACATCTCATTCGAACTCGTGGAGAAATTGGGTGGTGAGAGCGAGTTGACCGATGTAAAAAAACTCAAAAGAGTAAAGATAAACATTCAACACATTTTCGAAAAAGGAGAAGACACGAGTGTCAACATGCTAATAACGGACTTGTAAATATAAACAATAGAGTGATTGATTTTTAGCAAAGAAAAATGAAAAAAAAAAAGTAATGAGATCATCTTTTGATCTCATTTTTTTTTGTTTCTTCGCACTCTGTCTCGCGATATTCGTCATTATCGACTAATTGTTTCTCCATCTTTTTATCCATTTTAAATATATTATTTTATACTTTCTATGATTTTATATTTTATATAATTTTATATTATAATAACATATTCAAAATCGGTATATTCTTAAACGGCGAATTCTCACCGAGCAACAAACCCTTGCCGAGTCGATCAATGTTCCGTCCACTCTTCAGATAGAGACCGTTTCCTCTCAGAGAGTTGCCACCTCTAACGGGTTCTAGATACAATCCTTTACCGCTGTCGTCTACGTGGACGCGACACACGGCTCCTCCCTTCTTCAAAAACAGTCCGCTGCCACCCATTAATTTCTCAACTGCCGAACTAGCGAGTCCCGTGAGAGCTCCCACGCCGAGAGTCTTTCCGAGAAAGGGTAGCACCTTTGCGGCAAAGGGTAATGCTTTTGCGGCTATTCCTGCCAATAGCGGTAGGAAACCACCTTTCATTCTCAAATTGTATCTCAATTGAGCGGGACTCATTCTCACCGTCAACCCTCTTCCATCGCGAATCGCTTTCTCCATCCTTTTGATTTGACTTCTGGTCCAGGCGATCGGATCCTGACCGCCTCTCGTCAGATCTTCGTGAGTGAATTTGAATCTCACTGCCTCGCCTCGAGTTGTTAACGCTCTCTTAAGTTTCTTCCTCTGTCCTGCGGATATGTTCACGTTTTTAACCACGTATTCTGTCATAATTCTGTTTTTTAAAAATATATTTACTTCAATTGTTTCTTGTTTAATAATTATACTAAAATAATTTTGTAAAATTAATATTGCGTTTATTTTATTTTTGTTATCTATATATATACACAATTTTTTTGCTTTTATATTTCTCTTATGTGAAATCGTATCGTCACTCTCTCTCTCCGCGAAGATCTAACAGTTCACCATTTTGATCCGTCAACGTGGTTTTGAGACTATACAACGTGTCTAAAATCACTGGTAGATAAACTAAATTTCGAGGTCGCTCCACGATCTTATAACCCGGCGACACGTTTGGAAAGAAGGAATAGATCGTCGGTTGAGCGCTACCATTCACGTAGCTTCCAGCAATCACGTCCACGTTCACCAGAATGCTATTGACAGCGAGAATGTCGACCGTATTTTCAGATGCTGCGTGGCCTCGATACATCTTTCTATCAAATCCCAACATCCTGCCTATAGAATCGTCCGTGTTGAAATCCACTCGAAAATTATCTTCCAAATCCAACATCGTCTGTAAGGTATTAGGATTGGGAGCGAGTCTGATCTTGTTGCTTCCCTTTCCATCCGTCTTCATTCACGTCTGAATATAATCGTTCAAATCGTCTATGTCGTAACTCCCTTTGGGAATTCGAATCTCCAACCAATCCGTTGCGTCGGAATACTTGAACGAGTTATTCTTTTCGGTGACGTTGGGAAAGGAATAATAAGTCTCCAGATTCACCAACGCCATCACGTATCTTTTCTCTCTATTCAATTCGATGGAAGGTTCGAATTTCGTAGCGAATGGAGTCGAATCGCCACTCACCACGATTTGAATGGATTGTTTTGCAGCCGTATTTTCGGCTATCCGTTCTAACAATTCTCCATGTTCGAACATTATATTTAATTTTATTTTTTTTTTTTCAAAACTAATTATTTGAAGATTTATTATTTTCTAAATTTTTATTTTCACGCTCTATCTTATTATTATCATCAGAAACATAAAACTTGTCGAATCCGCACCGATATTTTCCGCGATTAAATTCGCTTGTCAAATCGATCACGACGAAATTGTAAAGTCCACCATCCCAAACCCTCTTGCAGAATCTCCTGAATTCTGCAGCGCTCATGTCGTTTGCGACGTGATCGCCGTAGATGTGATTGAGATTCTTGAGATCTTGGCGAAAGAGACATAGAAAATTAGCGTTCTCCCTTATCGTCTGTCTGGGCAATCGAAAATAATTCTGCGACAGGTAGAAACAGTCCACGTTGCTGTGTCGACCCCTAACGTAATACGATCAATTCATCATCGTCAATTTCTACTTCTGTGTCTCCCACAAAAGTTCTACCCTCAGAATCCTTATAAATTCCATACGACTGATCTCTCTTACCGCCATCATCATCGGACGATGCGACGCTACTAGTGGTGATAGTCGAAGCTGTATCGTCGCTCTCGCTCAAATCTGTTTGAATTCCCGTGGGAACGTAATCCGGTGTAGATTGAACGGAATACCGATTTCCAAAACTAGGAGGCAACGAACCCATTCAAAAAGAACTCTCCTTTATGGGTCTCAATTCTTCGACTATCTCCTTCCTGCTTCGCTCTTGACCCTCTGTCACGGGTTTAAATATTTTTGTGGCTTCGCGTCTGAGTTCCATCTCACCAAGACGTCTGCTTCTGTCAGCAGACTGAATGCCCTTCTTAGCACGTTCATACTCGCCTAAAATTAAATCTCGGCGTCTAGGATCCATCTGTAAAAACATCTTTCGTTTTTAATTGTTAATGTTCCTTTGAGTATGCTAATATGAGTTATTTATTATTTTCAAAATTAAATGTATAATTATTTTTATGTTATGTTTTTTTCTCTCCTATATATATCGGTCACTTTTATTTATTTCCTAGGATATTCCCCCACCCCACGACGAAGGGAGATAACTCCGTATGATCGAGTTTACAAGATCGAGCGATCCGATCGGTCGATTGACGGAGAATCGAGCGATCCGATCGGTCGATTAGCTGAGTTTGGGAATTCCTATAGTGGGGAATTCCCCTAATGACGTCATAAATGGGAAAAACCCACCGCCTCAAAACAATTGCGGGTTCTGGATCACTGATGTAGAATCCGCAGACCGTTTTTTGATGATAGCCCAGAATTTTTTGCTCGCGTTCACCAACGATGGATCGATGGTCTGATCTGCGATGGGAACGTCGACACAAATTTTTAAAGTGAAAGATAAAAGTGAAGATGTACAATTTCACCCTTTTTTAAAAACGCGCGTTCACCACGAGTATTTGAACGTTAAAAGTGCGATCTAGGAGTCACAAAAAAACATGGGGGATTCAAGATCACTGTACATTTTTGTGAACAAGCGTGCGATTTAACTCTGAATTCCACGTTGGTGAACGCATCGTGTACGTATGTTGTACACGTACATGTACAAAGTGTCGTAAATCCGCAATTATTACCTACTAGCGTATAACCCGTTTTTATTATAATAAATTACTAATTGTGGTCTACTTTCCTGAAAGAGCTGTAGCTCTCTAGTAGAGATATAGCCCCTTTAAGGTGTGCCTTGATGTGCATGAAAATCTTTCTCTCATATGGAATGTAGAATGACAGTGTGAATTTTATAATAAAATGCACAATATGAATAACATGTTTTAGACGAATTAGACCAAATAATTAGTGAAATTTTAAATAGTCTTTGTTGGTCTATTAGCTGAAATATCTTTTAACCCTTAGTGGCCAAGTCCAATTTCAAATCTGAGTATTGTCCATTAATTTTATCCTTAGACATTATCTGAGAATCGGTCCTGATTAACCCCAACTGGTCAATGCCAACCACTTAGGAACTCCAGTGCTCTGTTACATTATTTATTCCCAATCATAATTCTAGATCGACAGGTTTTAAGAAGCATCATTATCACAATTATAATAAAATAGAATATTTAAATGGCCTCTTTTTAACTCTCTTAATATTTCAATGCGGATCCAAATATTTTCATTTAACTCACGACAGCAGAACGTTTTGTAGGTTTTCTGTCACATTGCCCCTCTGTTTACAACAGCCATTCTTAAAATCCAACCATCTTCTTATTTCCCGTACGCCTTGTTTAGGACTCTAGATGCATTTAAGGCCTTTTAAATGGATCTGACAGGCGCATGATGGCGATGAGGTTACGGCGTTTGGACTAACTGAAAAGGTCCACGGTTCCCACACCACCAGGTGTATCTGCGTTGTGTCCTTGGCAAGGCACATAATCCCGATTGCCTGCGAAGAGGCACGGCAACGATGTGTACTTTTTAAATAGCTTGCTTTTAATCCTCTCAATAAATCATTCATAACTCTTTCCCAACGTAACGCCGAAAACCGGACAGGGTTATTCACAGAAATTTCCATTCAATTTTCATTATTTTTTTCATTTTTGCTTGAAAAACATAGCTTATGACCCCTCATTGGAATGAGGTCATTTTTAAAGGGTTAAAATGGAGTATTTAAAGCGGAGCATTTTAATCCTTTTCGGGTCTTAATATAGGTCCCAAAAATTTTATTTAATGCAGTGTGAGAGTAATCTTAACCCTTTCCATTCTCACAATGTTACTAAATACACGTGGGCATCGAAGGGACCTCGGTATTTTGCAAATGCCAATAAGCCTTCAGATAGGTTCATGGGGGCCTTTAAGGCCTTTTGACGTCTATATTCCAGCATTACTTAATTTATTTCACTTGCAATATATTTTCCAGAGGTACTATGTACCTTAACATTTTTAGGAGGTTCAAAATATGGTCCACATCAATGTTGTCAAGAGAGGTCATTAAGTGCGTATTTTTCAGAACTGTTAGGAATTGCATTTTGTAAAAACTATAATGCAAATCTGAAGAATATACATGTATGTCTTAATTCAAATAAGAGGCAGAACTAGTAGTGTTAATTTCTGATTTCTTGATCGAACCCTTTAAATGTTGTGCACATGTATGCCTTTTCTGATTTCTTAGAACAATTGTTCTGATTCCTTTACGAATACCTGTAAATACTGTAAACAAAAATTCATTTTTGATTTGTTTAAAAAATATTTTACTCCTGAAAATAAGCCTCCATAAATTCTCTTTCTATATAGTGTTTTCCTAATACATTAACCCTTTTCACACAGACTTGAATTTACTGGTGGCAGTAAATTCTGTTTCTATCGTTCAAAGAAAATTCTGCATGAATACTTTAGTATATCAGACATCGAACAACTGAGTCGCGAAAAGGGTGTTAAAATGATTTTAAGAGGGAAAGGTAAAACAAGACATGAAGAAGAATTTTATATTGCCATTCATGACGACAATAAAAATCAGGGTAAAAACTAGAGAAACAGAATTTATTGCACCCAGTAAATTCAAGTCTGTGTGAAAAGGGTTAAAGTATCAGGAATAAACTATACAGAAAGAGAATTTATGGAGGCTTATTTTCAGGAGTAAAATATTTTTAAACAAATCAGAAATGGGTTTTCGTTAACAGTATTTACAGATATTCATACTGGAATCAGAACATTTATTTATAAGAAACCAGAAAAGGCATATATGTGGCCAGCATTCAAAGGGTTCGATACTTGAATCAGAAATGGACATTTTTGGCTCTGCCCACTAATTTGAGTGATGAAATACGTTCATAAACTTTAGAAATGCATTAAGGTGTAATAAAATTCATTTCCCAGTATTTCTGAATAATACACACTTGATGACTTTGGTGACCTCTTTCAGGCGGACCCCTAGGTGACCTCCGTGACCGTGACCCATATTTTGAATTTCCATGAAGTGTCGACTCATTTGGTGTTAGTTCCGGGTCCATTCGTCATACCACGACTGAGATATGAGCATGACTCACTTTCAAAAATGTTGGCTACGCCCACTTTTTTTAACATAAAAATGCATGTATGGACCTCAGGAATGCTTTGGGGTGTCAAAAAAGTGATTTCCAGCAATTATGAAAAATGCACTTAATGACCCCTAGGTGACATCCTTGACCCTGACCCATATTTTGAATCTCCATCAAGTGTGGACTCGTTTGGTGTTAGTCCCAGGTCCATTCATCATACCATGTTTGAGATATGAGCGTGACCCACTTTCGAATTTTTTGGTCACGCCCACTTTTTTAACGTAAAAATGCATGTATGAATCTCAGGAATGCTTTGGGGGGCAAAAAATTTGATTTCCAGCAATTATGAAAAATGCACTGAATGACCCCTAGGTGACCTCCGCGACCTTGACCCATATTTTGAACCTCCATCAAGTGTCGACTCATGTGGTGTTGGTCCCAGGTCCGTAGGTCATACCACGCTTGAGATATGGGCGTGACCCACTTTCAAAAATTTTGGCCACGCCCACTTTCTTTTACGTCAAAGTGCATTTGTGTACGTCAGGAATACTTTAGGGGTAAAAAAAAATGTGATTTCCAGCAATTCTGAAAAATGCACTCAATTACCCCTAGTTGACCTCCGTGACCTTGACCATATGTTGAACCTCCATCGAATGTCGACTCATTTGGTGTTGGTCCCAGGTCCGTACGTCATACCACACTTGAGATATGGGTGTGACCCACTTTCAAAATGTTTGGCCACGCCCACTTTTTTACGTCAAAATGCATGTGTGTATGTCAGGAATACTTTAGGGGTAAAAAAATGTGATTTCCAGCAATTCTGAAAAATGTACTCAATGACCCCTAGTTGACCTCCGTGACCTTGACCCATATTTTGAACCTCCATCGAGTATCAACTCATTTGGTGTTGGTCCCACGTCTGTAGGTCATACCACGCCTGAGATATGGGCGTGACCCACTTTCAAAAATTTTGGCGATGCCCTCTTTTTTTACGTAAAAATGCATGTGTGTACGTCAGGAATACTTTAGGGGTAAAAAAATGTGATTTCCAGCAATTCTGAAAAATGCACTCAATGACTCCTAGGTGACCTCTGTGACCTTGACCCATATTCTGAGTCTCCATCAAGTGTCGACTCATTTGGTGTTGGTCCCATGTCCATACGTCATACCATGCCTGAGATATGGGCGTGACCCACTTTCAAAAATTTTGGCCACGCCCACTTTTTCTTACGTCAAAATGCATGTGTGTACGTGAGAAATAGTTTAGGGGGTCAAAAAATGTGATTTCCAGCAATTCTGAAAAATGCACTCAATGACCCCTAGTTGACCCCCATGACCTTGACCCATATTTTGAACTTCCATCGAGTGTCGACTCATTTGTTGTTGGTCCCAGGTCCGTAGGTCATACCACGCTTGAGATATAGGCGTGACCCACTTTTTACGTCAAAATGCATGTGTGTACGTCAGGAATACTTTAGGGGATCAAAAAATGTGATTTCCCGCAATTCTGGAAAATGCACTCAATGATCCCTAAGTGACCTCTGTGACCTTGACCCATATTTTGAATCTCCATCAAGTGTCGCCTCATTTGGTGTTGATCCCAGGTCCATACGCCATACCACACCTGAGATATGGGCGTGACCCACTTTCAAATTTTTGGTCACGCCCACCTTTTTACGTCAAAATGCATGTGTGTATGTCAGGAATACTTTAAGGGATCAAAAATGTGATTTCCAGCAATTCTGCAAAATGCACTCAATGACCCCTTGGTGATCTCCGTGACCTTGACCCAAATTTTGAATCCCCATCAAGTGTCGACTCATTTGGTATTGGTCCCAGGTCATTTTTTTGGTCCCAGTGCATTTTTCATAATTGCTGTAAATCACATTTTTGACCCCCCCTAAAGCATTCTTGATGTACACACATGCATTCTGACGTAAAAAAATGGGCATGGCCAACATTTTTAAAAGTGGGTCACGGTCATATCTCAAGCATGGTGTGATAAATGAAACTGGAACTAGCACCAAATGAGTCGAAACTCGATCGAGATTCAAAATATGGGCCAAGGTCATGGAGGTCTCCTAGGGGTCATTCAGCGCATATTTCGGAATTGCTGGAAATCACATTTTTGAACCCCCTAAAGCATTCCCGAAGTCCATACATGACTTTTTACGTAAAAAAGTGGTCATGGCCTAAATTTTTGAAAGTGGATCATACTCATATCTCAAGCATGGTATGAAAAATGGACCTGGAACTAACACCAAATGGGTCGAAACTCGATAGAGGTTCAAAATATGGGTCAAGGTCATGGAGGTCACCTAGGGGTCATTGAGTGCATTTTTGGAATGGCTGGAAATCACATTTATTATCCCCCCAAAACATTCCCGAAGTCCATACATGATTTTTTACGTAAAAAAGTGGGCATGGCCCAAATTTTTGAAGGAGAGTTATTCTCATATCTCAAGCATGGAATGACAAATGGACCTGAAATTAACACCAAATGAGTCAACACGCAATAGAAGTTAAAATATAGGTCAAGGTCATGGAGGTCACCTAGGGGTCATTGAGGGCATTTTTCAGAATTAATGGAAATCACATTTTCTGACCCTCCTAATGCATTCCCGAAGTTCATACATGCATTTTTACTTGAAAAAAGTGGATGTGGGCAAAATTCTTGAGAGTGGGTCACACTCATATCTCAAGGATGGTATGACACATAGACATGGGACCAACACCAAATAATTCAACACTACATAGAGGTTCACAGTATGGACAAGGTCACTGAGGTCGCCCAGGGATAACTAAGTGCATTTTTAGTATTGATGGAAATCACATTTTTGGACACCTAATGCATTCTCTTGACAAACCTTTTGAATGCTGTGCACATATATGCCTTTTCTAGTTTCTTAGAAGAATTGTTCTGATTCCTTTATGAATATCTGTAAATACTGTTTACGAAAATCCCTTCCTGATTTGTTTAAAAATATGTTACTCCCGAAAATAACTCTCCACAAGTTCTCTTTCTATATAGTTTTTTCCCGATAGATATTTTAACCCTTTTCTTACAAGCTTGGATTTACTGGATGTAGTAAATTCTATTTGTCTAGTATTAACATTATTTTCTATTTCAATGATTTTTGTCTGATGGGTTCTTTACTATTCTACTGAAATTTGGCACATATGTAGAGCTTCATTAGAAGTTTCTCTTCTGGATCATGACATTTCTGAAGTTTTTCATTTTCTGCCAAAACCGTGCAAAAGCATCGGTTGTCACAATGTTACGTTTTGCCACAATTCTCAAACAAGACCCTGGACGATTTGGCTGGAGCTTTCATAATATTTGTAGCACACTTACTACATCTGACTGCATAAGCTGTATTACCCACGTTGCTCCCTTTTGACCTCAAAATTCCGAGCAGAGTGCAATTTTGGAAAAACTGGTCAATTTTCACATGCGATTTCTCAGCTCTGCGGCCACATTTTTTCAAAACGTTCCCTATGAGAAGATTGGGCATTCATCCAAGAATAATTCGGCTGTTATATATTCTATTCAAAGTTTTAACCTTCAACCCGTTTTTGAGCCTTGAATTTGAGTACCCTTAACTTGTTCATAAAAATGGCTCATTTTTAGTTCATTTTTCTTCCATTTACGAATGGATTTACATGTTCGTATTCACAATTACCTATCGAGAATATTTTCTGTTGTATGTTTGGTTGTGAAGTTTAACCATATGCCCATTCTGTTTGCATAAAGATAGATGCTGTCCAAGAAACTCACGCTTTTTCAGAATTTGATACGATTAAGTGACAATTTACTCCATTCCTAATTGATTGAGTGCTGAATGTTTTCAATAGCTGCATGCAACAGTCATAGTATGAAAACTTTTGTTTTATATATGAGTATTAAAAGTTTAACCCTTAGCAGATTTGAGACACCCATATGGGTATTGTCTGAATAATTGTGATTTTCGTAATAACTGAAAATTCTGTTGACATTCAGGTTCACGATTCAAGTCCAAGAAGATTTTCTGTTATAAGGTAGCTGTAAAGTTTAACCCAATTCCTGTTTCGGTTGCATAAAGATAGGCGCCGTCGAAAATAACTCCATTTTTAGCTCAACTTGACAAAGTCAAGCTGAGCTATTGCCATCACTTCTCGTCCGTCGGCGTACGTACGTACGTACGTTAGTATGTTAGTACGTTAGTACGTACGTCCACAATTTCGTTTGGCACACCCCACAGGTCGCATTTATGATCAGATCGCTTTGAAACTTGGTATGCGTATTTGGGGTGACCTCTAGATGGGAGCTATCGATTTTCTTCAATTTCCGTCAAAAAATGTTGCCGCGGCCAACGTTCTTAGAACTTAGTTTAGTCAGAAGACCTCAATATTTCCATTTGGCACACCCTACAGGGCACATTTATGATCGGATTGCTTTGAAACCTGGCATGCTTGTTTAGAGTGAGTTCTAGATGGGAGCTATCGATTTTCTTCAATTTCCGTCAAAAGATATTGCCGCGGCCAACGTTCTTAGAACTTAGTTTAGTCAGACCACAATATTTCCCTTTGGCACACCCTACAGGGCACATTTATGATTGGATTGCTTTGAAACCTGGTATGCTTGTTTAGGACGACCTCTAGATTGGAGTTATCGATTTTCTTCAATTTCCGTCAAAACATGTTGCCACGGCCAACGTTCTTAAAACTTAGTTTAGTCAGACCACAATATTTCTCTTTGGCACACCCTACAGGCGACATTTATGATTGGATTGCTTTGAAACCTGGTATGCTTGTTTGGGGTGACCTCTAAATGGGAGCTATCGATCTTTTTCCATTTCCGTCAAAAAATGTTGCTGCGGCCAATGTTCTTAGAACTTAGTTTAGTCAGAAGACCTCAATATTTCCCTTTGGCACACCCTACAGGGCACATTTATGATCGGGCTGCTTTGAAACCTGGTATGCTTGTTTGGGATGACCTCTAGATGAGAGAGATCGATTTTCTTTCATGTCCGTTAAAAAATGTTGCCACGGCTAACGTCCTTAGAACTTAGTTTAGTCAGACCTCAATATTTCCCTTTGGCACACCCTACAGGGCACATTTATGATTGGATTGCTTTGAAACCTGGCATGCTTGTTTTGGGTGACCTCTAGATGGGAGCTATCGATTTTCTTCCATTTCCGTCAAAAAATGTCGCCTCGGAAACGTTCTTAGAACTTAGTTTAATCAGACCTCAATATTTCCCTTTGGCACACCCTATACGGCACATTTATGATCGGATTGCTTTGAAACCTGGCATGCTTGTTTGGGGTGACCTCTAGATGGGAGCTAGCGATTTTCTTCCATTTCCGTCCGTCAAAATATGTTGCCACTGGCAACGATCTTTGAACTTAGTTTAGTCAGGCATTAATATATTCCTTTGGTATGCCATAAAAGGCACATTTATGATCAGATCGGTTTGAAACTTTGTATACTTGTTTAGGGTTACCTCTAGATTGGCGCTATCGATTTTCGTCAAAACATGTTGCCACTGGCAATGACCTTTGATGAACTTAGTGCAGTTAAGCATCAATATTTCCCTTTGACACCCTGCAGGGCACATTTATGATTGGATCGCTTGCAAACTCGGTGTGCTTGTGTAGGGTGACATCTTTATGGGAGCAGTCGATTTTCTCCCATTTCTGTCAAAAAATGTTGCCACTGACCTTTGAACTTAGTTTAGTCAGACCTCAATATTTCCCTTTAACACATCCTTTAGGGCACATATATGATCGGATCACTTTGAAACTTGGTATGTGTGTTCGGGGTGAGCTATTGCTATTTTTTCATTTCCATAAAAATTATTGTCGTTATCACCAGCCTTTGAACTTACTGCATTTGTGCATCAACTCATCCCTTTTGCTCTCCCTGCAGGGTATATTTATGAATTTCCATAAAAATCCCCCAAAACCATTGCCACAAGCAATGACCTGCTTAGTGCATTTGTGCATTAACATCTTCCTCTGGCATGCCTCCGAGGGCACATTCATTATCAGGTTGTTCTGAAACTTTGTAAGCTTATGCAGGCTTACAAAGATAGGAGCTTTTGATTTTCTTTTCATTTCCATCAAAAACTGTTGCTGTTAGCAACAATCTTTGAATTTATTGTATTTGTGCATCAACATTCTTTGACATGGCCTGCAGGTCACATTTATCATAGGATTGTTTTTGAACTTGGTGTGCTCATTAGGCAAGACCTTTAGATAGGAGCTATTGATTAGCATTCATTTCTGTGAAAAAGTTGCCATTTACAATAACCTCTGAACATACTGCACTTGTGTATCAGCATTCTGCCTTTAGCCAGTCTTACAGTTTACATTTAAAAATGTATGGATTACTCGGACATTGGTACCAAGGATCTTCAATTTTGCCATTTCATTTATAACTTAACAAATTCAAGTTTGTCAAGTTGCTCTACAGTGTCATTGACACTTTCATGCAGAATTTGGTAAGTTTAAGTCGCAATTTACTCCAATCCTAATTGATTGAGTGCTGAATGTTGTCCATGGGTGCATGCGGCTAGCAAAGTATGAAACTTTTGTTTTACATGTTATTATTAAAAGTTTAATCCTTGGCAGATTTGAGAGTTCCCAAGTGGGTACTGTTGAAATAATTGTTATTTTCGTAAAATCAGTCCCTGAATATTGGTAAGCATGCAGTGATCTTTTGGTCCTATATAAAGGTGCAAATAGTTAAAGTTGAACGGTTCATCAGACAGACATAATGGCAAAATCTGTCGTTGACAGGTAAATAATGAATGGAAATTTCATTGCATTGAAAATAAAGTGGCAACGAACCGTTCCCACGGTTTCCACGCAAGGCGTGCTGTTTTCCACGCTGTCAGAACACTCGATTCCATGCCCAAATGTCGGCCAGGCTTCGTAGAACAAGTTCTGAAAATTGCAAGTCGCTACCTTCAGCGGTCTGGACACAGTTCGTGTATGTATGAAGTGCTATTTTAATGTTTAATATGCAAATTTTCTTTGATCTTTTCCTGCTAAAAAACAACTCACCGCCGTTTTCTTTTCACTTTTAACTTCCGACGATTCTCAAAGGTTTCAAGGTTGGGATGGGATCCCTGGGTGCTGTTCTTAAAGAAGCTACTTCGATTTACAGCCATCTCTCCGTCAGTCACGCTCTATTGTAACTTTTAAGTAGACCTAACCCAGAGGGGGTGGGGGGCACTACGAGAGACTGCGCCCATCCCGCCCTCTTCTTTCGCTCCGGCTTGAAAAAGACCAAATTCAGAAAATTATCTCCTCTCTTCAGAAACGCTATATGTCAGCGAATTCTCCGCGGATTTCCACGAAATTTCCACTAAGCATTCTCGAATAGTTGCTCCATTGGATGCCTGGAAAGGCGACACGAATTGCGCATTTCCTCAAGTCCAATTCGAGCGTATGCGCATGAGGCTTCCAAGGGCTACGCGCTCGGTTGTTGGATTTTTCAGGCACAAGTCGAGTTGGGCAGAGCTTCTTGAACAAACGTTGAAAATTTCGAGTCGCTACTTCAAAAACTCTCTCCACAATCTACTGTACATGGAACGGAGTGTATACTTTTTATGACCTGCCGTCAGTCATAACCACTATTCTAGTTTTATATCATGTTATTAATAAACGTTTAACCCTTGGCAGATTTGAGACTTCCCTCTTGGGTACATCCACGGTGTTTTCACCCGGTCGCAGGACTCAAGAAAGATACTAAACTGTCGAGCCTGGATAGTAGAACACATTCTCAGAATTTCAAGTGGCTGCCTTGGATGGTCTGGTTACAATTGGCGTATGTCCTTGCACAACGAATAGTCAGGGGGCAAATTGTTTTACCCCTGTCTCCCCTCTATCTTTCTGCATATAGGGTACATTGTTTGTCCGTCTAACCCCTCTTATTAGCTCATCTTGACAAAGTCAAGCTGAGCTAATCTCATCCCTCTCCGTCCGTCCGTCCGTCCGGGCCAACTAAACCTGTTTAGGAGCTATTAGTTTTAGGAGGTTAGTCGAAATTAGCGTAGTATTAGGGTTAGGAGAGGGGTGGGGTTAGGGTTAGGGGTAGCCCCAGGGCAGGGCTAAAGGTTGCAGGGGGTTTGGACCCAGTGGGGTGGGGGTTGGGGTCAGGGGTGGGGTTTTAGTTTGTATAGCCCCTAAACCAAAACATAGCCCCTAAACCTTTTGGTCCGGCTAGGGTGGGGTTAGGGTCAGGGGTGGGGTTGGGTTAGGGTTAGGGGTAGCCCCAGAGTAGATCTTAACGTTGGGGTGGGTTAGGTCCCTGGGGGTGGGGGTTAGGGTCAGGGGTGGGGTTTTAGGGTTTAGGGTCAGGGTAGGGTAGGGTTAGGGTTAGGGCGTGGTTTTTGAGTGGATAGGGTGGGGTTAGGGTTAAATATAAGTTCTAGGGTGGAGGGGGTGGGGTTCTGGCTAAAATAAGGTGATGGACACATAAAATGTTTTTTTCGAAGCCCTTAAACCCAAATAGTTGGAATGTCCGTCCGTCCGTCCGTCCGTTCGTGTCCGTCCGTCCGTCCGTCCGTCCGTCCGTCCGTCAACACCATTTTTTGGTCTTCTCCTCCAAAGCCACTGTGTCAATTCAAGTGAAAGTTTGTGTGAGTGATGGTTCCAAAGGGGCATTGCATTTTTGTGCAACTCAACATGCCCAGTCCCATAGGAAGGGAGTGGGGGTGGGGGGGGGGGGGGGGAAATACTCCAAAATATTTCCAAATCTTCTTCTCAAGAACCAGTGTGTACAATGACTTGATATTTGCTATGGAACTTCCTTTTGGAGTGTGAAATCAAGTTTGTTCAACCGAAGTTCATGAAGCAATATTTGGCTTTGTAATGGAGGGGTAAGATTTTTGACCCCGCCCAAAATTTCTATTTTCTGAACCGATGGTCCGGTATGAACCAAATTTGGTATGTGGTATTATTGGGTCATAAGTACTTGACCCATGCAAAAAAATAATTCCCGCATCCCCATGGGAACCCTGGGAGCTAAAAATAGAAATATTTTCAAACGCCCATATTTCCCAAACAATACGGAACAAAGAGCTGTTATTTGGTATGAAGTATCCTTATGACCAGTAGAATTGAATGGTTAAAAAATTGCCATCGGATATGTTAGGGTGTTCTGTAATGGGCATCAAAAAAAGTGCTGAGTCAGCATATTTGCAAAAATTAAAAAAAATCTTTTTCTCCAGAACCAGTCATCAGAATCTTTTGATATTTGGTATACCGCATTCATAGGGGGTCAGATACAAGTCTGTTGAAATAAAGCTCATTGGTTCATATTTGGGCTCACTACAGGAGCCCGAATTTTTAACATAGGGTTATATGGGGAATATTCTTTAAAAATCTTCTTCAGAACCACCAGTCAGAATCTCTTAATATTTGGTATGCATCATTGTTGCGAGGGCCAGATTGAAGATTGTTCAAATCAAGTCCCTAGGTTGATATTTGGGCTTCCTACAGAAGCCCAAATTTTAACTTTGTTCAATATGGGGGGTAATTTTAAAAAATCTTCTCCTTCAGATCCACCAGTCAGAATGCTTTCATATCTGGTCTGCAACATCTCTAGGGGGTGGGGCGGGGGTGGGGGTGGGTGGG
The DNA here is from genome assembly GCA_031216915.1 of Pictodentalium vernedei. Taxonomy (NCBI): domain Eukaryota; kingdom Metazoa; phylum Mollusca; class Scaphopoda; order Dentaliida; family Dentaliidae; genus Pictodentalium; species Pictodentalium vernedei. Next base: position 233,930,310 of record CM062296.1, read on the forward strand.
GTGGGCAGATTCAAGTTTGTTCAAATCAGATCCCTAGGTATATATTTGGGCTCGCTATGGTAGCCCAAATTTTTACTTAGTGCAATATGTGTAAATTTCTTTAAAAACCTTCTTCTTCAGATCCACCAGGCGGAATGCTTTCATATTTGGTATACAACATTTCTAGGGAGTGGGGTGGGGCGGGGGTGGGGGTGGGGCAGATTCCAGTTTGTTCAATTCGAGTGCCTGGGTTAATATTTGGGCTCCATGTGGGAACCTGAAATTTAACTTAGCACAATATGAGGGAATTTCTTTAAAAATCTTCTTCTTCAGATCCACTAGTCAGAATGCTTTCATATTTGGCATACAACATCTCTAGGGGGGTGGGGTGGGGTGGGGGTGGGGTGTGTGGGTCAGATTCAAGTTTGTTCAAATCTGATCCATAGGTTAATATTTGGGCTCGCTATGGTAGCCCAAATTTTACCTTGATGCAATATGAAGAAACTTCTTTAAAATTTCTCTTCTTCAGATTCAACGGTCAGAATGCTTTCATATTTGGTACACAACATCTCTAGGGAAGTCAGATTCAACTGTGTTCACATCGAGAGCTTGGGTTAATATTTGGGCTCCCTATGGAGCCGGAATTGGTTATTTTGCTGAAAAATTAAAAATTGTGTATTCAGTACCCTCTAGAGGTGTGTAACTGAGATTAATCCACAAAGGTTGTATCAAGGGGCTTCACTGGGGAGCTCCACATTTTACTTTATGATCAACTAAAGAAAAGGCATGATGCCCGTATTATTTTTGTCACTCCCGAGGGACTCAAGAATTGAGAGTGTAGCCTATGGAGATGGCTTTCATAATGTACTCATTCTTTTACTCTGTTTAAATTGTGTTCTGTTCAAGATGAGCGCTTCAGGCCCCGTGAGGCCTCTTGTAATTTTCAAGGTATTACTTTTTTATTTCACAGGATGTCCAGATGTGTGCATATTGTCAGAATTTTGACTTGCCTCAATATTTTACAAAACTACTGGTTATTCAACTTAGTGCATTTTTAGCTCAACTTTGGCGAAGCCAAATTCGAGGTATTGTCATGGCCCGTCGTTCATCTGTCCGTCTGTCGCGCCGTACACACGGCTCGGGCTAGAGGCCGTATTTATGAACCGATCTTTACGAAACTTCTTGGGTACCTTTGTTGTCACGATGAGACGAGAACAAGTGTTTTTGGGCCCGGTCCGAAATTCAAGATGGCCACTGGCAGCCATTCTGTACAAAATTAGGCGCAATCAGATTTTTGTTTGCGCAGAACTTCCATATGAAAGCTCTGATTTGAATAATTTTTTGCATGAATGTTGAGTACCATGGAACACAACACATATAATACGGTTTTTTTCTCGTGCGTAAATTATTCAAATAATAACTTTGATTTAATTAGTGTTACTTTCAGCACTGTAAGTGCAAATACCAATACGGATCGGACAAGTGACCGATGTTTACGAAACTTCTTGGATACCTTTGTTATCACCGTGGGACGAGAGCGAGTGTTTTTGTGTCCGGTCTTAAATTCAAGATGGCCGCTGGCAGCCATTTTGTACAAAATTAGGTGCAATCAGATTTTTGCGCAGAACTTCCATACGAAAGCGCTGACTTGAATAATTTTTTTGTGTGAATGTTTAGTACCATGGGATACATCACATATAATACGGGTTTTTTTTCCCGTACAAAAATTATGCCAATTAGACTAACTTTGATCTATTTAATGTTACTTTCAGCACTGTAACTGCAAATGCCAATACGGCTCGGGCTAGAGGCTGTATTTATGAACTGATCTTTACGAAACTTCTTGGGTACCTTTGCTATCGCCGTGGGACGAGAACGAGTGGTTTTGGGTGCGGTTCGAAATTCAAGATGGCCACCAGCAGCCATTTTGTACTTTAGTTAGTGCAATCAGTTTTTTGTACAGAACCTTTTGGTTTGTCATTGCTGTGTCACATACTATACATGTACATGTACATGTCTTAAACAAGTTGAGCTACAGTGTCATTGACACTTTCATTGTAGATTTTACCTGTATGATACGTGATTTCTCCGGCTAACTTCTCCCCCAGTTTTGAAGCCAGGACCTTGTTTTATTATTACAACATTTTAACTGCGTTCACTAATATTAGTAAGCAGAGAACAAAATGAGTAGCATGACCACGGTTGTGGAATAAACCTAGAATCCACCGGGTAGTGACGAAATTTTGCGTTGTTCAATCAGAATTCTGTCTGTGTGAGTTGTCGGTTGGAATTATAACGGAAATGCAAAACCACAGTCAGAAAAAGAAATCCGTTACAACAATGCTTCGAATTTGCAACTGTTGGAATTTTTGCCTGAAAAATTTCCAATTATCTTGATTTTTAGTCAAATATTGGGGAGGTGAGACACAGCTCCTACACCCCACCCCCATCCCATCCCCGTAGATACGTGCCTGTGTGGAATGGCGAGTGTCTTCCTTGAAATGCCTATCACAATTATGAATGAAGGAACTGGAATATCCATGTGGTGTGCTTTTAACTCCCTTAATACTTCAATGTGTGCCCGAAAGCTTTCATTTAATTTAACTCATAGCTGTAAAACGTTTTGTACCCGTCTGTCACATTGCCACACTGTACACAAAAGCCAGTCTTGAGATCCAACCAACTTCTTATTTCCAGTATGCCTCGTTTAAGACTCCAGATGCCGTTCAATGCCTCAGTCAGGAGAGTAGTGACTCACTGGTTACGGCATTGGACTTTAAAATCGAAAGGTCCAGGGTACGTGCCCCACCAAATGCAACTTTAATTTGTCTTAGGTAAGGCACTCAGTCCTGATTACCCCCATTGGGGCACAGGGACATTGTGTACTAAGGCGTATTGCACTTAGATCGACCAATGCTCATCCTGCTTGTGTGTAGTTAGTATGTTGTGATTTTTGATAGTTGTTGATCGGCGCTCGGCATATCTATTCAGGTACTCTGGATGACATCGCCTGTAAAACTGTCCAATATGAGATGAACTTCAACCTCTTTGTTGAAAGTACTGTTAAACTCCAATAAAAATGGTCAGGCAAATATCTCAAGCACAGTTTGTGATAATGTTGCATATGCATACTTTCTATCCCCTTCCTTTTGTCTTGACGTAAACTCAAAAACAAATCATCTGCCCTGTGCTGTTTGGCATACTGGTAGCCCGTCACTAGTACTGGCCCAGCTATGTTTTCAGGGAACCTTTGGGTGTGGCCTACTGGGTCACAGAGTTTTTTTTACGCCCCTAATTTCTGTATAACAGAAATGCATCATAAAGAAATAGCTGTTTGATATTTATATATGCACAAGAGAATAATGTAAACAATCAAATTAGAGAGAACTTGCTATAGCTGACACACATCTACTCTTATCAGCTGTTGCGATCAGAATTAAATTCCATCCCAAATCAAGTTGAAAGAAACCCTTTGAGTAGCAAGAAAATTTATTTATTGTACAGCTCTATCTTACAACACTTGATTAATTGTAGTTAAATAAATAGCCCTTCACCTTTCATTGCATTTTTTAATTTTCTTTTTTCCATTCTCAATCATAACTCAAGATCAACAGATCAACAGGGTTCGGGCCGAGTGGTAAGTGGCTTTCTCAAAACACTTATCACAATTATGAATTAATGAAATGGAATATTTAAATGGTATGTCTTTAACCCTCTTCATACTTCACCGTCCTCTTCATACTTCAGAACAAACAACATCGTTTAACTTATGACTGCAGAACCTTTCGCACGCTTCCTGCCATATTTCCGGTCTTAACACAAATGCCATGCTTCAAGATGCCATCATCTTATTTTATGTATGCCTTGTTTAGGGCAATAGATGCTCTAAAGAGTAGGCCATTAAAGGAACTCTTGGGGCTTTTAATGTTTTTATACCACTATCCCCAATATAGAATCTATACACCCTTTATCGGCTCGATAACTCAAATACAAATCGTCCTATATTACACTAATCTGAACATTCGGTCTCCCGTAGAAAGCCCAAATATGGATCCAGGGATTTTATTTCAACATTCCTGTGAATGAATCTTCCAAAGATGTCATATGTGAAATATGAAAGCCTTTGGAACAGAGGTATGAGAGACGATTCTTTAATGTTTTTCCCATTGCTCACAGTGTTAATAAAAGATGACTCAGCGTTTTTTCAACGTCCTGGAAAAGTACCCTATGATAAAACCGATGGCCATTTTCTCGATCATTCCTCCCTGCTGTTCCTAAGGAAGCTTCACACAAAACAAACATTCTTAGTGCTGTGTAGTTTTGGCGATATGGGCGTTTTAATTTTTCCTATTTTTATCTCCTGCGGTTCCCATGGGGCGACGGGAAATAAAGTTTCTGGCATAAATTAGCTACGTATGACACAATAAGCCCTAATGTCGAATTTGGTTCAAATCGACCTCCCAGTTCGGAAAATAGAAAAGTTGATACAATTCAGGCTCCCACAGGAAGCCCAAATATGAACCCAGGGACTTGGCTTGGACAAACTTGAATCTCAACCCCCTAAGGATGCTGCATACCAAATATTAAAATATTCTGATTGGTAGATCTGAAGAAGAAGATTTTTAAAGAATATTCCTCATATTGCACTAATTTGAACATTCGGGATCCCACAGATAACCCAAATATACACCCAGGGAAATGATTTCGTCCACTAAGTGAATCAATCTTCCAAAGAAGTTATAAGTGAAATGTGAAAGCTTTTGGAGCAGTGGTTTGGGAGAAGAAGATCATTTAATGTTTTTCCCATCACCCGGTGTTAAAAAAAATGATTCAGCACTTTTTCAAAGTTCTGGAAAAGTACCCTATGGTACAACAGATTGCAATTGTTCTTGACTGTTCCTTTCTGTTGGTCCTAATGAAGCTTCACACCAAATAGAAATTCTCCGTGCCGTGTAGTTTTGGGGATATGGTCATTTTAATTTGAAATTGTTTTCTATTTTTAACTCCTGTGGTTCCCATGGGGCGAAGGGAAAAATGTTTGGGCATAAATTAAGTATTTAAAACCCAATAAGCCCTCATATCCAATTTTGTTCAAATCAGCCTCTGGGTTTGGAAAATAGAAATTTTGGGTAGGGCCAAAATTCTTGCCCCTCCCATAACGACGACAAATATAGTCTCTTGAACTTCTCTTGAAAAAATCTGAGTCTACACCTCAAAAGGAAGCTGCACACCAAACACCAAGTCTTTGCTACTGCTGATTCGAGAGAAGAAGACTTTTTAAGATTTAGGCACACTTTTTGGGCGTGGCCCTACCCAGGGGAGGGACAAATTAATTTGAACCAAATCAAACTGCGATGTTATAACAAGCAACCGTTTCAAATTTCACTTAAATCGGTTCAGCGGTTTTGGAGGAGAAGTCAAAAACAACATTTTCACGGATGAAGGACGAAGAGTGATCACTAAAGCTCACCGCGACTTTCAGTAGGTGAGCTAAAAATCAAAATGATCTTTCAGTCTATAAGGACAGTACACTCTTAGTTTAAACAATATTTATTCAGCAAAAAATTTATATTATACACACAACAGTGAATGTCAAAAACAAAATCAAAATGACTGTACATAATGGCAATAAGCAAAAGTATGTATTATTAGCAAGATAAATGAACGAAACGACAAATAAAAAGTCAGAATTTGGCAGGAAGCTAATGGCTTATTTTGAGCCATCTCCCTAGGTAAACAGCATACATGAGCAATTGAAAAATTTTGTCATGAACTGCATCTGATATGTTTAAACCTTAGTGTACAGACAAAAAAGTGGAAGATGGACCAGTGGAGAGGGAGACAGAGAGAAAGAAAGAAAGAAAGAAAGAAAGAGAGAGAGAGAGAGAGAGAGAACCTGAAGGGAAATAATGCTTGAACACAAAACGTTTCCATTGGAAGAAATACAACTTGTTCGAGCGCAGTCTGTATGTCCAATGTTTGTTAACTGGTTTCATCCACACATAAGATCTATCATAACACACACCCCCGACGCAACATCGAGATGGCACCCCAGTCACAGATCACATTGATGTAGCATTACGACCACAGTAATTGTGACCGGTGAGGGCACCCAAACGCTGTATCGATGAAGTGTGCCAGGCGAGATTTAACTTCGGCTTTTTCCAAAAAGTATAACCACAGAATAAGACACATGTTAAAGAAGAATAACACCGACCGCATCTGTTGTCTGGTTGGATATGACACGGATATAAGATCAAGAATATCACTTAGTACCTTACAGAAGTACTGGTTAAAATTAATCTAGCATTAGTTTGTTATGTAATCAATGACGTTCACTGGAAGCGTCCACTCAGTAATATGCAGTCCTGGACTGCACTGAAAACTTTTCTGACGTTTTCTGAGTTGTTCAATCTTTCCGAGCCAAAGAGAAACATAGGGAGATCGACGTTGAACGACAGAACATTAATGGTGAAATTACGAGCATCAGAAAACAGTGGACAATGCAATAAGAAATGGTCAGTTGTTTCATACTCACCACACTGACAAAAAGGAGAGGCTGAGAGGTGATTATTGAATAAGTGGGCGTTAATTCGACAACAACGCAACCTTAATCTACAATGGTATATTAGAGCTGGTCGGGATTTGGCCCCACAGTAAAATGACGGTGGACGTCGGCAGCCATTATTTAAGAAACTCTTAAAATGTCTAATGAAGGAGTTATTTCTCACCGGAATAGATAAGCTATTCCACACTGGGTAGTAACGGATGGGACGAATGAAGCCTGGTACAGATATGTGTGACATAGCGGAATGCGATGATTTCGATTGGATCGAAGATAATGGTCTTGACTGATGGATGATGTAATGGGTGGTACCTTGCTGGAGATGTATTGGGGGTGTAAACTGATGGTACATTTTGAAGAATTGGAGAAGCTTGTGCTTCCGGCGTCTTTCTTGGAGAGTTTCCCAACATGTTTCAGTATAAAGTGAGGAACTGCTGGCACTTGTGGTGGCGCCAGTAATTATTCTTTCTGCAACTAATTGGATTTTTTCAAAGTCTGCAGCTTTAGTTATTGGACAGTTGTCCCAAACACAACCTGCATACTCTAAGAGAGGCCTAATAAATGCAAAGTATATTTTTTTCCAAAATCTTAGGATCGAGGGTGAACTTATGCAGTCTTAACATATCTATACGAGTCCACGCTTTGGAGCTGATGTGTTCTTTTTGATTGTTCCATGTGCAAGTGCTATTCAAGATTACCCCAAGGTGCCTGTGCTTAACAACTTAAGAGATTTGGCTTCCCCCTAGGTATAAGGGTGGGCGTTTTGATTGGTTGGTTTTACGTGTTATGAGCATAGTTTCTGTTTTTTGAGGATTGAACTCAACCAACCATGTTTTAGCCGAGTGTTCAGTTGTTGCCATGTCACGGTTGATCAAGATCGAAGCCCGATCAGGGTTTTCAACTATGAGATATAGTGATGTGTCATCTGCGAAAAGACGTATACTGCTAAGTAAGTTATTGGTATGTCGTTAATGTAGACAAGAAACAGCAGAGGACCAAGGAGTTGATAGGTCTCTAGGAGGATGTCTCGGAGGCTATCAAGACTCGTTGATATCTATCAGAGATATATGATTTCAAGAAGAGCAGTAGATCTCCTGAAATACCTATCATCTCGAGTTTGTGGATAAGATCGACATGCCATACCTTGTCAAATGCTTTGCTAACGTCGCAGAGCACAACCCGCACTTCTACGCCTTCTTCAAGAGCATGACAGAACTCATCATAAATATCTGTTAATTGCAGGGCCGTTGAGTCCTCTGGGGTGAAACCTGATTGGAATTGAATCAGAATGTTATTATCAATCAAATACTTCCAAAGGCGTTTAAAAATACACTTTTCAAATACTTTACCAACACATCTAATCAGTGAAATTGGACGGTAATTCGAAACTATGTTTGAAGGACATTTTTTCAGGACGAGTATGACGTTGGCTTGTTTCCATTCAGAAGGAAAATATGAATTACTGAGAAAGATATTGAAGAGGATAGTAAGTGGTTCGCTCAGGGAACGACTACATTCCTTTAGGAGACGCGGACTTATTAAATCAGGACCTGATGCTTTGGAGATTTTTATAGATTTGATTGCTTCGTGGATATGGCTACCTTGAAGGCATATACTATCAATTGTTTGTGGAACACGGGTCGATGAGCCTGGCAAGGAGGCATTAGAGTCATCAACAGTAGAGATGGAACAGAAGTACTCATTAAATACTTCGACTTTTTCTTCGTTAGTAGAGTACATTTTGTTCAAATGGTGAATGGTCGGAAGCCCTGAGACATTGTTTCCAATGAATGTTTTTAGAGTTTTCCACCACAGGGACGAAGTGGTATTAGGGCTATTTAGTGTTTTCTGAACTTTTGATATATACGCGGTTTTCGCCTTCCTAACAGCTGATACAGCTTCATTACGTTTGTGTTTATAATTCGCCCCGGCATGTGGAAGATCCGAACGCTTTGACACACGATATAAACGTTTCCTCTACCTTATCAGTAGGTGTATCTCGTTGTGCATCCATTTAGGCTGAATTGACTTTGACGTAATGATTTTGTTTGGTATGTGTTTTGGTGCTGTTTCAATTAGCTTAGCAGTTAAGTCAGAGACTATTGTATCTAAACGTGGCTTATCAAAGACAGAGCCCCATTGTGCGTCACTAAGGGCCATGTTTAAATCCTCGTAATTCCCTTGGAGATACAACCATACACGCATCTTGAAGCTTAGAGGCTGTGGCTTTGAAATTTCAATTTCAATAGAAATTGGACAATGGTAGTGAATTGGGTCAGGGGTTATTGAGTCTAGCACCTCACATCCTAGTATATTTATGGAGCTGCTAACAGCGAAGAGATCAATTAGGGACGCAGGCGACTCGGTAAAGCATATCGGTTCATTAATAAACTGTCTTAAGTTAAAATAATCAGTTATATCCTTGAAGTTAAAATCACCAGTTTTAACTAAATCTGAAGTTGACGTATCTTTTCCTTTTTCGATAGAAGCAAAGATAGTATCCCTCATGTCTACGGGACTATTGGGTGGGCGATAGAAAACACCTAATAATAATGATCTCCTATTCTTTGGGCACCCCGTGTGTGGCATTTCAAGATCATTTCTGCACCGGAGGTCTACATTGTCCGTAATATAAACGACGACACCACCTCCCCTTGACGAGCGATCGAACCTCAATGGTTCCTGGAACCCGTGGATCAAAATGTCAGATGTAAAGTCAGTGCTTTGCAGCCAAGTCTCGGTGAAAACTAGTACATAGTCATGATGATTCACACTGTATGATGTCTAGTTTGGGCTTTAGACTTTGTATATTGAGATGCAAGATTTTTAATGTATTCGATGTGTTTACTAGGTTTACGTAACTTGGGCCGGGGTTAGTCTCAACATCGCCTGACACAATCAGAATCATAGCCAGGACTGTAGCTATAGGTAACTGCAGGTAGACATCACGAGTCCTAGATATTAATTTAGTAAACCGTGGTAATAACGAGGATCCCTCGTACTTGGGTGCGTTTGCCGATGAGAGAAACAGCAACGATGGTGGAGCACCAAGATTCAAGCCGAGGCCAACTCTTGATCCTTCAGTAGTAGCGCTGTATCCCACGTTGGATAGAAAGAACAGTGCAGCCATGATTGAAAAAACATTCAAGTAGCTAACCACCTTTAAATCGCCAGTACAGGTATGATAAAGCACATAGGGATGCATGTTTTGTTAATCTATATTTTAAGCTGCGCCAGTAAACTGCTGTGATGAATGTACCGATCCGAGCACGATGTACTTCAATACTACTCATTATGCAACTTGCTGATAATGATATATGTTTAGTGCTCGGATGTTAATGACATTCATTGGTAACACGAGCATTATGTATTGGTATTGGGAACAAGTTGTGTTCAAGTTAGCTTCGCAACCAAATAGGTGAGAAACAAAAGTGTGAGGAAAGAGGTGTAAGACAAACAAAAAGAACAGTAAATACAACATACTGAGGTAATAAGAAATAATATTTTAACCTGCTTGCAAAATGTCGCTCATCAAATGCTGTGAAGTGGATATCTCCTTCTAGTTACGTAGGGGTCACGATTAGATGGGTTTGAACGGTAATCAGTAGTTGTCGGCAATGGTTGGTCAAGGAGCACCATTAGAAGCACAGACAATGTGCCAAGTAATGATGTGCTTGTACTTCATAGAGCGCCCACACGCGCAAGTCAACGCAAGAATATTTGTAAGAATATACCACTTGCTTACACATGTACATGCATTCATATGCATAACATATGTACATATGCGCTACACACATATTAGTATACACAAACATACATACCCCAGGACATATGTATCTTCCTAACCACACGCATAGATATATACATATACCATCTAAACATATTAATCCAAAAATTAAATGCCACCAGAGAAATAATCAAGTTAAAGTAACTTATGAGAAGATTTATACTTAATTGAGATATCGCAAGTTGGTTAGTGTTTTAATGCGTCATCACTACAACTTTAGGTAAACCATGAGATAAAACATTCACGATCACAGAAGGTACAGACAGAAGATACACTTTAGCAGTGATTGGTTGGACAATCAGTCAGGAAGTCACGAAGATTCAACAATCTGCTGTAGGATACAATTCCGTACGTATATCAACAATGACAAGTAAGCTTGTGCAAGATTCACCAGTGGATATGTAGCCCTTATGAAAATGTAACGTCATTTAGAGAGAAGCCGGCAGACCCTTTCCGCCACGAAAGTGTCGAAACTTGACGGAAAGGGGTGTCTAAGGTATGTTCAGTGTAGGGTTACACTACAAGTGGGAACAGCTCCAATTTCTTGTTTTCCATCTTGCAACAAAGTAGGACTTGCAAACTTGCACAAAACAAAAAAAAACAACAAAAAAAAACCTCTTACACACTGCGTATCCTTATGTGCGTACATGCTTGATATTTTGCAATAATCCAGTGGCAGGGCGTCCCAGTTGACTGCAGAATCGGACCAGCCTCCATCTGCTTCCAACTGTGGCGGTCTATGTTAAACTATGTTTAATTACAAAATATTAGAGGATGCCCACGGACACTCTCCAATAAGATGTAATAACACAACTTTAATTATTAGCTTTTCGTCTCATACTCTCGTTTATTGAAAGTCTTGATAGTTGCTTCTTACAGTTGGAATATCAGCCACAAAATTTGGTCATCGAATGAGGACAAGGGTGCCCATAAGCAGCCAAGTGCTGGTCTACCATGATATTTCAGACACTCATCCAAAACTGTAATTTATTGTACATTATCTGAGAGTACCCATGGACACTATCCAAGAAGTTGCAACAACACAAACTGAGACGAGTAAAACCCTCTTTAAAGGTAACCGTATTGTTTTACCCTCAAAGTCTACACCAACATGCAATTGACCTTGCACATGAAGGTCATCAAGGTGTAAACATGTCTAAAATGCTTTTACAGGAAAAGGTATGGCTCCCAGGTAGAGACAAGCTTGTTTCTAGTAACATAGAACAATGCACTAACATGAAAAGCAGACGACACTTGCAAAAAACAATTCTTCAATAACTAATTTTTTTCATTTTTTGTCTGAAAAACATAGTCATAACCTATGTTTTTCAGACAATAAAATGAAAAAAATAATGAAAATTAATTGGCGATGTTTGAGAATAGCGCTGTCCAGTTTTTGCCATTACGTTGGGTAAAGGGTTAGACCACAGTCAGTAAAAAAATTCGTGAACTAAGAAACATGTCAAAACTGCCAAACAAAATTTGGTCAGAAGTCAGGATTAATCTTTTTGACCCTATGCCAAATGGTCAATATCTTTGGTGATTGTTGATGATCACAGCAGATTTCCCGATGATGAAATTTGTAACAGTACTTCAGCAGAGTCAACCATACCTAAACTAGACTAAACTAGACCATATGTTTTCCACACATGATATCCCTGATGTTGTAAAGAGTGATAATGGTCCTCCCTACCAAAATCATTAATTTCCAAGATTTGTGGATAATAGAAAGGTGACTCCTGACGCCCGAATCAAATGGGGAGGTAAGAGCATTTTATGAAACCCCTGATAAAACATGTACTGCTGCTTAAAATGGAACAGAAGCATTGGAAGCAAGTCTTGTATGCATTCCTCAGAAATCATCTGTACGACAGGTGCGGAACCCACAGAAGTTCTTTATAAACGCCCATTTAAAACAAATTTACTTGAAATTTCAAACAAGTGTTTGTCTAAACACAGCATTAAAGGAAAAGACAAATTGGCAAAATAGAAAATACAATTTATTGTCGAAAAGGAAGAAATATCAAAGACTAAACATTATTGACATTCCCTAAGTTCGAACATTCCTCAACTGTTTGTTGAATAGAAAATATAAATACTGTGAGAGGTACTCAAAGATCACACACTGGTGAACACCTGCTCCAACATCTACTGACTTTCCGGCTTGGATTAACGGTAAACAGACAATGTCACAGACCAAAGCTGCAAAATTCACAAGTGAGCGTCTCAAGCGTGGCCGCCAGGCTTCATCCGAAGAAAGCTGCGTCGACTCAATAAATAACCATTTACCTAACATGAAAAGCAGACGAAACCTGCCAAAAAATTCTTGAATAACTAATTTTTTTCATTTTTTGTCTCAAAAACATAGGTTATGACCCCTCATTGGAACGCCTGAAATGACGGAGCTTTCCGACAAAACAGTAAAAATGTCTATGAAGATATCATTACTTCCTTCAGCGGATGATGTTCGCAAAATTGTGAACAACAGTACAGACACCAACTTTAACGCCCCTAAGGTTGAATTGGAAGGTTTCATTCAGCAGAATCTCAAACAGTTGGAGAAAAAAATTGAGGAAAGGTTAGCCGCCACTGAATTTGAAAATGAAAATCTGAAGAAAGAGGTGAACTTGTTTAAAAATGAGAATAAGACATGGCGTGAAAAGATCAAGGAAGTTGACGACAGAGCGACGGGTGCTATTCGGTCTTCGAATCAAAATGAACAGTATTCTCGAAAATATAACTTGAAGGTACTAGGCGTGGCAGGAGAAACACATGAGCATCTAGCTGCCAAGTTCTGCTCTTTAACCCTTTACCCAACGTAACGGCCAAAACCGTCAGCGCTATTCACAAAATTCTCCATTCAATTTTTATTACATTTTCATTTTTTGTCACAAAAACATAGCTTATGACCCCCATTGAAAAGAGCTCAACGAACCCGTTCCAGTGAGGGGTCAAAAGCTATGTTTTTGACGCAAAAAATAAAAAACAATTAGTGCTTCAAGAATTTTATTTGCAAGTGTAGTCTGCTTTTCATGTTAGGTAAAGGGTTAATGGACTCCACAGACTGTCAACAGAAAATAGGTTAAAGTGACATTCGATCGATTCACCTTCTGCCAACTAGAAATAAAAATGTTCCGCGACCTGTGATCGTTAAATTCTGTAGAAAGAACATGAGCGGAGAAAATACCTCTATCCATCCTTTAATAGGGGAAAATATTTGTGTCCGCCTGCTGTTGCCATCTCTACCGCCGCTATGTGATGGTGGTTTAACTGGCTGAGGGATAAATTATTTTCGGTAGTCGTATTTGCTCATTAAAATGTGTTTTATTAAAAATTGTTGGAGAGTGTCCACAGACACTCTCCAAAAAAATTAAATAAAGCAGATCCGGGTGAAGAAAATTGTACTTGCTTTTTGACCGAGTATGGAACATAGGGAAAGGAATTGTTGGCTTTTGCAAGGCACCCTAACATTTTCAAAGCTCTGATAGTGGCTTCCAGCACTCAAACAGCAAAAAATGTGACATTATTATCCAGTCACACGATATTTATTTCCGCATCTTACAGCATTCTTGTCCCAGAAATTATGTGCATCGATATCGGGAAAACACTCGAGCGGAGAAAATATCCCCCACACCCTCCTTTAATAGAGGTAAATGTTCGTGTCCGCCTGTTGTTGTCGCGGTTGTCATCACTATCGCGGCCATGTGATGACGGGGGAGCTGGAAGCAGGGTTTTCCGCGAAGCTGATGTAGTTTTGCCTCCGGGTACAGACCTGGTGCAGTGTTCTCTCCGGGTACGATGCCCGTGTAGTGTTTTTTGGGGATATGATACCCCGTTCTGCGCGATCATACAGGGGTATAGCAATAGTGGAGCAGAGTCTTTTATTTTCTTATTGTTGAATATACACTTGGAAGCTTAAGTCGCTTACCTGTGTCATTACGTGATGCGGCTGTTTGTGTACCTTTTCCCGGCCATATCCTTATACACTGTGGGGAGGTACAGGATTATTTGGCTTATTTTGTATATTGACGAAAGGTGGGAGTTTCTAGAAAACCAAAATTCGGAAGTAGAAATGTTTTTTCTCTTATCATTTTTTGTTTTTGTTATTGATAAAATTCTAATTTTCAGATTTTACAAATTTTTTAATGAGCAGTTTATACAGAAAATCATAGCACAGATTGAAGGAATGAATATTTCTTATAATAGTAGCTGCACATTCACATTTCACTGTATTTATTTCCAAATTCTAAACGGCTGACATAACAATAGGAAGTGTAAACTGCCTGGAGTAGTATGGTTCGTCCGTTTCAGGCCTGTTCTGGGGGAGAGGGATGGGGGAGAAGGGGGAGAGGGGTGGATGACGTCATCTTAATTAAAATGTTACATGAGGTAATTAACATGACGTCACTTAATGAATGAATATTTATAATCACTTTAATAAGTGTTGGTTAATTAATTTTAATTAATGACTGTTGCATAATTAATGTAATTAATGAGTGTAATTAGGATTGATTATAATAATTAGTATATTAATAAATGAATTAATAATGTCGATTTGTACATATTTTTTTTTAAGTCATAATTTGGGATAGATATTATTAGATAAAAAATAATATATTTAAAAATAATTTATTTAAAAATAATATTAAAGTTCACCGACCATTGGACATATATATATATATATATATATATATATATATATGAATGCTATCAACAGACTTTGACCTGGACATGTCCTACGGTAAACAGTTCATTGCATGTTTAGGTGTCATTAAATCGATTTTTCTTTTCAAACACCAACTACTATACGAGAGTGACAGATGTTGAAGCAATTAAATCTATTATAACATTCTAACGACTGATCATAAATATCGTTAGACTGATGCTTCAACTTTAAGTGCTATTGAAATTGTAAGAGACCAATCTGTCATCTTATTGATTTTAAACTCCCACTTTCATTATGCCCACAAATAAATCACACGACAGTCATGCAGGGCTAAATTTATCATTTGTTTTGCAAACGCCTTGTTGACAAGTCGAGTTTCATTCACATCATATCTACCACGTTGTAATTAATCGAAATGGAAAACAAAACCTTTACCTGTGGAATCTGTGAGAAAGGATTTTCATCAAAGGATCACAAAAATCGCCACGAGGCTACTGTACATGGGGAAGAGGCTGTACATGGCTGTTCTCTCTGCCCCAAGACTTTCAAGAGAAAGGACAAGTTAACGGATCATCTGAAAACCCATCAAGAAGGTACTTTTAACTGTCAGTTTTGTGGAAAATCCTTTACCACTAAATTCAACAAAGATCGCCACGAACGAAGTGTACATCGTGCAGAAGGTGGTGTCAAGGAGTTCCAGTGCACGTTTTGTCTGAAATCCTATACTCGGAAAGATAAATTAGAAAACCATATGGTGAAATGTCAAAGCTCGACATTTAACTGTGCGACTTGCGGGGAGACGTTTCAACAGCTTCTGCATTTTAATTGACATCAAACCACCGCTCATCAAGCACCGAAAAAAACACAAAAGTACTACTGAAGTGACACCTGGACCATCCAAACATGGACGGGAAGAGAAAAAAAATCACAGACATGGATCCTATAGATTTTGATGAAGCTGCCGTAACGGATTTGGAAAGTTCTGCTGTGGAAGAAATATATCGTGACCACTGGGGAGCTATTTGAATGCATTTTATTATGGACCACCCAGTGCAGGATATTTATAATTTCCGGGAAAGTGATATAACCGAACTGGATATTATGAATATTATATTCACGAAACAGCAGACGAAATTCAAAATTAATCTCAGTTTCTGATTTATTCTACAACACACAGAAACACAAGATCTTCATTATTACCTCACTTCCTCCAACAACGCTTGTGCTCTTGAAGAACATCACACAATAAAAAACGTACAGGATTTTGACAAATTTATAGAAACGATAAATAATCAAGATTTTCTGGAGTCGGTTCGTCAAAGACGACCGAGTACAAAATGGAGTGTGGAAAGAATTACAAATGTAACATTTTACGTTAATAAAATTATGGATCATCCCATTGGAGCACCTGTAAATTTGCCAGATCATGTTACCAATAACCATTCAATTGTCAGTTTGGAGTCTTCAAAATTAAGTGGACTAGCTTACAGAGATAATTTGTGTTTATTCTGTTGTCTGGCTCTGTGGAGTGGTGCACATGTGAAAAAACTAGAAAAAAAACACAGAGGCTTATTATTATCAGTTCGAGGAAGAACCCAAACAGAAATTCAAAGGTGTGAAATTGAGGGAATTACCACTCATTGAAGATCTATTCAAACTGAATATTATGGTTTACGAACTGTGTCAGGATGAAACAACAAAAGAAACTAGAGCAAAACTCGTCCAGTGTTCACTGGGTAAATATTCAGCCACAATGTACGTGAGTTTGTATCACAACCATTTTAGTTACATCCAAGATATCATATCATATACAAAATCCTATGCATGTTGGAAATGTAACAAACTGTTTAAACAATCTCGGCAAGTTGTCAAACACGAACAAAGTTGCAAAGCTGAGGTTGTTTGTCATTTTGAAGGCGGATTTTATTACCCAACCAAATCAATCTTCAAAAAAGTGGAAGAAGAGGGCATTATTGTCCCAGAGGAAGATAGATATTATCCGTACAGAGCAGTGTTCGACTTTGAATCCTATTTCATTCAACACGACCTACCTGAAAATACGGAAAAAGACAGTGGGAAGCTTGACATGCCCCACTCAGTGTCTCTGTGTGTAGTAATGTAGAGGGATATACAGATCCGCAGTGTCTTATAATGGACGGTGACTCAAAAAAACTCATCGAGGAAGTGGTTACGTACTTGTAAAAAATTTCATTCGCTGCCCGTATGAAAATGTCAATGAAACACAGCTAGACATACTCACAGCTTGCAGAGCTCATCGATACAGCACTCGAACTCGAACCCGAGAAAGAGAAAGGAGGAAAACGCCCGCTTCAAATTTTGAGGGAGGAATTTGACCACTACAACCAAGAAATGCCAGTACTCGGATTCAATAGCTCCAGATATGACATGAATTTAATCAAGAAAGAACTGACAGGATATTTATTGGATACATCTTCCATTAATTTTGCCATTAAAAGCAACAATAGTTTTATGTGTGTCAAACTCCTTCATTGAAATTCATGGACATAATGGCTTTTTTTAGCCCCAGGCTATAGCTATGACAAATACCTGAAAGCTTATGGAGCGTCGGCTGTCAAAGGATTTTTCCCATACGAATGGGTGACAGATTTGAATAAACTCGATGTAAATCATTTACCGGATCACAGCGATTTATTCAGCAAGTTAAAAAACAAGAATATTTCTGAAGAGGACTACGCTTTTTGCCAGAAAGTATGGGACGATGAAGGTATGTCAACATTTCGCGATTTCACAGTCTGGTACAATAATTTAGATGTTAAACCTTTTCTCGAAGCAGTTGAAAAACAATTTGCATTTTACCAAGAACTGAAAGTTGACATGTTCAAAGATGCGGTGAGTGTACCCGGAATAACTTTATTTATTCTCTACATTGGAGATAAATATTACGTTTTCACTTTTCAATGAGAAAAACAGTGACCTCTATCACCTTATTAGAAACAACATAGTCGGTGGCCCATCTCTCGTATTCAGCCGCTACCAGGAAAAGGGCGTTATGCTAATTCGCCCCTCTAAGTACGGCAGTCAAGCAAAAGTCGCCCAGGGCATGTTGGGATATGACTTGAACGCCCTTTATCTTTTTGCCCTGAGTCAAGACATGCCAACAGGACCATTTATCCAACATAAACCGGAAGATGATTTCAAACCAGTTAAATCCTGTACGTTCGGGCGAACAGCATTTGAGTGGTTAGAATTCGTTTCTCACACATAGAAAGTCAACATTTTACATCAATTTAATGGAAAAGAAAAACGATTGGGGAGACGGTGCAGCATCCCCGTAGATGGATGGGATAGTAAAAATAGGAATGTATATCAGTTTCATGGCTGTTATTTTCATGGACACAAGTGTAATTTAAACAGAAACAAAAACGGACAGTTTCTCATTAAAAATCAAACAAATGATAAACTCATGAAGGATCTTTACAGTGAAATGCCTGACATCACCAGTTATTTCAGAAATACTTTAAACCTAACAGTGGTTGAAATGTGGGAATGTGAGTGGCTTGTCAAAAAGAAAATGGACCCGGAGGCATCAGGGACAACCCGCCCCACGGACAACCCGCCCCAGGCATATTTTTGGGACGGGTTGTCCCACTTTTTGGGGCGGCTTGTCCCGATTTTTTTTATATTTGATAAAAAATTGGGGGGGGGGGGGGGGAGGTTGTAGTAATATATAAAAGATTTCTGCTCACTTTTTTATCGAAAATTACCAAATTTAATCGAAAATTATCCACCATCCACAATTAACTGATTTTTTTTATGCTATTTTTAAAAAAAAATTGGGAAGATGGTAATATATAAAAAAGATTTTTACTCACTTTTTTATCGAAAATTATCCAATTTTAACGAAAATAATCCACAATTCTCTTGACACATCCCATAATAAGTGAATCAAACTAATAATACTTCAAAACTGAAATGGTAGCATGTAGACACCAGTCAGAATTGGCGTGTTGTTTTAGACATGTTGTTTCAGTCGGGTACCCTCTAAGAGGAATGATATTTGTTTGATGCGCAAAAATCAAATGACAGGACATGTTGTTTTATTTTGATATGGATTCATCACAGCGTTGATCTTTTTTCATTTATCTAAGACTAAGACAAATAATGTGTTTTTTTAGCTGTTAAGAATCACCATGTTGCTTCTCTTTGAATTGTACCAGTTTGTCCCTTATATCCCGGCACGTATTTATTATTATGATCATATCATAAGTAGGCCTAATAACAGGTGAAAAATTCATTCTGAATTATTCATTTGTTATTACTTACAATACAATCATAATTCAAATTACAGTCAGGCTGTCCCTTATATCCCGGCACATATTTATTATTATGATCGTATTATAAGTAATAACAGGTAAATAATTCATTCTGAATTATTCACGTGTTATTACCTATAATGCAATCATAATTAAGTAAAATGACAGGTTATTAGTAATCATAATCCAATCCTAGTCCAATATCATAGTCACGAAAAATTGGGGTGGGTTGTCCTGGGGCGGGTTGTCCCACCTGGTTTGGGGCAGGTTGTCCCTGGGGTGGGTTGTCCCGTTCCAATTTTCAAAAATGCAAATATTTCAAGAGGCGACATAGGTGAGCATATGAAAGCTTTCGCCGAAGAAAATAAAATTATGTCCCAACCGAGAAGATCATTGATCAGAAGTTATAAAGGTGAAAAGATACTTTTGGCAACACCTCTGTTAAAGTGGTATCTCGAGCACGGACTGGTCGTCACAACAATTTATCAAATCATTCACTGTTTTCAGAAATTTGCAAATTTTGTCTTGGAGGCCCACTGATCTGGCGACAGTGACCCGGGAAAGCCATAATTGCTGATATGTTTAAGCTGATGGGTAACTCTAGCTATGGGAAGTGCATCATGAACAAACATAAACAGCGGGATGTTAAATACTGCCGTGGTTCAACAGTAGTTAGGCAGATAAATGATAAATCGTTTCATGCCTTGAACTGTATGGAAGACGATCTCTACAAAGTTGAAAAAAATAAAAAGACCATCAAAATAGATCTTCCACTTCAAATAGGGTTTTTCATATATCAGTACGCCAAACTAAGAATGTTGGAATTTTATTACGATTTTTTCGATGTGTATTTGGACAGGCGAGATTTCGAGTACTGTGAAATGGATACCGGTTCTGCTTCTTTAGTGCTATCGGACTCAAATATTGAACAACTCGTGAGATTGGAAAAGCGAGAAAATTTCTATAAAGAATGGAATGACTGGTTCCCGGCTACAGCATGTGAAAAACACCAACAGGACTTTGTGACAACAAAATTGAATGGGTGTGACTGGCTCCCAGATACTTGTTGTAAAACCCAAACAGCTTACGATAAGAGAACCCCTGGACTGTTCAAAATAGAATTCGAGGGAGACGGAATTATTGCTCTTTGTAGCAAGACCTACTTCTGTTTTGGTGCTACAGACAAATGCAGTTGTAAAGGAATAAGTAAGCAACATAATGAAATGACAAAAGAGTAATATCTTGATGTGTTGAAAACTAAACAGAGTGGGTCTGGTATAAAAAAACAAAGGCTTCATGGTGAATCAGCATAACATGTTGACTTATACCCAGACAAAAACTGGACTCTCTTATTTTTATCCCAAGAGGAAAGTGTGTGCAGATGGCGTAATCACAACTCCACTGGATTTGTGAGTACAAAACAAATGTTCTAATAAGGTGATAGGGTGGGGGGGGGGGGGGGTGGCGGTATGTCATTATAAACCACATAGCCGTCGTGGGCCACGATAATTAATAAACATTACTACGAAAATGTCACAACAATTTTGTAGAAGCGTTTGTTAAATATTGTAACCAACAAAGTAGTTTGAAAGGTGAAGGAGTAAATGCTCCCCGACTCCCGAACTGCGTCTGTGGGAAATCTACCTGATGAGTCCCAGGCCGGGACGAAACGGTCTTCATAAAATATTGTTTAACTAAATTTAAAAAAATAACCAAGAAATTGTGGGGTTTTTTCTATCTAAATTTTATTATTACAAATAAACACGATAATACAAGCCATGTAAAAAAAAATGTTACAATGTATTGAGTAAATTTATGAAATGAAAAAATTATATAATATCGAAAAACTATACATAAAAAAAATATTGTACATGTCAAATGTATCAGGAATACAATTCAAATATTTTCGAATTTAAATTATATTAAAACCGATCAATCGGTTTTACAATTATGTAAATTCGGCCCATCGGTTTTAATAGGATTTAAAAATCGGTCAATCGGTTTTAATAGGACTTAAAACTGGTCGATCGGTTTAAATATGATTTTAAATTCGATGATTCATTAAACAATAAATACTTTTAAATATTCAAAAACTGTCTTTCGACAGACAAGACAACTGTTCAATTGTTTACAACAATTATCGCAGCAGCACAAGTGATTGCATGGACGAATCAAAATAGTTGATTCCACCTCCAGGCATACACAACAGTTCATTTGAGTGTCAGCTTTAAAAGTCTCTTGTTCTGATTGTTCAGCTTCTTCTTCTTCAGGTGGGATTCTATCCACAAACGGGCAGGGAGGTTGAAATCTTCGGTACTCTTCTTTGACAATATCCGACTCTCCCCACAAGTGAATTTGAACGCTGCAATAAAAACATTTCGTCTTGTCTTCGGTTCCCCTGTAGAAAAAACCACACCTCGCCAACTCTCTCGGGCTTTTAACACATTCTCTAGGAAGCATAGATTCGAACGTTTTTAGTCTGTGTGCTTCTAAGGCATACTTGGGATAAATTGGTGGGAGGTTTATTACTCCACGTAAAATATTCTCCAGTTCAGCTTCGGTCATGTGATTGAATTCAGTTTCAAAAGAGACACTCGGTACTGGTGGTTCTGTTATAAATGCGCTCCGTACCTCCTCTAGGCTTACTGACCTCAGAGCTCATATCCTTGAGTTTCTTCTTCTCGACTCCATGTCTTGCGTAGAAATGATGATTGCGTATAAAATTCTTCACAAAATTATCATTTTTTCTCAAGTCGCCCGGGAACATTCCAATTGTTGTTGCCATAGTTATGCCTCGACAGCGATTAAGCAAATAAAATAAACAATAATGTCCGCATACTGGTAATAACCCTTGAAGGCGACAGAAATTAAATTGCCAGGTGTTAGAATATTTGTTTAGAAATTTTTGGAATGTCTTGTGTTGAGGGGGTACTCCATTTGAATCAAAATATTCGACTGATTCATGTCCGATGTAAAAAAGCCACCCAGTGTTCACCGGGTCTGTAACTGGGATTTGTATTAGCAATGAATATCACTGGGTGGGTGGTAGTTAATTTTCTGGGTAGTCGATTTCTGGCAGAAACTCCCAAATTGACATGTCGGAGGTATTTATCGGAGTTCATGGCTGTCACTAATTGAAGAGTGTTCATGTTGAAAAATCGAAAATGATCTGTCTATTTTTGTCTACCTCTAATATGTTTTGAAATTCAGTGTAGACAATAACGTTCACTGTTATAGGTAGAGCGTCATCAAAGTGCATTTCCAGTCTCAAATTTCCACGCTTGAGTAAGTTGAAATGGTCTCCATGTCTCAAATCTGGTGAGAGGTCAAATGCGAACAATGTGTATCCTTTGGAATACTCTTCCCGACTGATGTGATTCCCGACGTCTTCAAATATTTGTCCAGTCGCTTGAAACAGACTTCTATAACATCTTACTATTTCTCCGTGTTCGAAACGAGGTTGTAGTGGTTTTGCGGGTATTTGTTGACCATCTAGATATACCGCAATGAAGTTAACATTGTAGTGCTTGAAGTTGAATGGATTTTTTGAATAGCTGCCATTGAAAGCATCGTTATCGACACAACCTACAACTATTCGTTTTGGGAGCTGACCTAAGTAGGTGATAAATGCCGATTCAAAGACAGGTGTACATGTACGTATACATGTACATGTACATCGATGTACACCTCCATAGGATTTAGTGTTAAAATCGTGTACAGGTACACGATTTTAACGTTTTTTAGGGTGTCTTAGAATCGGCTTTGCCGATTCAAAGACCACTGGATTGTATCCAAGAGTGAAAAAAACGCATGAAATTTTACGTATGTGTACATGTACTGTCTGATTTGAAATCGGCAAATGGGTTTCCCCCATAGGATTCAGTGTTAAAATGCGAGCAAAAAACGTGTTGTCGTTTCTAAATCATCATCTTGCTGATTCTAAATCATCTGCGTCTGTACACGATTTTAACACTGAAACTCTATGGAGGCGTACACGGAAATCCATTTGCGGATTTTACGTCGGAAATCGAATCGTGTATGGTACACGGAAAAGAGGTGGTCCTGAACCGGCAAACCCACTGTCACGTTTCCTGAAGAAATAAAAAAAAGAGATTGATATATATAGGAGAGAAAAAAATATATAAATAAATAGTTATTTAAAAAAAATAATACATCAAATCGAATAGATAATAAAAAAAATAAATACGTAAATCATGAGCAATTCTCAGACTATTAGAGTAAGGTTTCTTTTAAAAATGCTGATGAGAGCCTACGCATTCTGTGTGAATGAACAACTAGGTCGTCTCTTGTTAGAACGATGCGTCGGATGTCGGGATCACCTAGACTTCGATCACGAGAATCATTCGTGTCTGTGGATGGAAAGGGAAGATATGATCATCAAGTATTTCGAACCGACGTTCGAATGCGTTCAAATCGATGAAGTGATCGCGTGTTGGAAGAGATTACTCTTCTGTAAGGATCAAAGCAAGCCCACAGTCTTGGAAGAACAGAAATTGGTGCGTAAAAGTCTGACTTTAGAAGATAAGGGATGCGTCATGAAATTATTATTCAATGAAGCATACGTCTAAGTTTCTCGTTGATATAAAATAAAGGAGAATAGAAAATAAAAATAAATACACACATAAATTTTTTATCTAATATTAGAAAGAAAAAAACAAAAATGAGAACCAGAAATAAATTGTATCCGACGTTAGATGACGATGAGGATGGGAAGCCAATCAGCGTTTTGCCGACGGCACCGTCGCTAGAAGAAAAAGAAAGAGGACAGAGGTATCGCATTGATCAAATCAGTAGAATCCAAGAGTATCTAACTCGAGAGAGAGATTCTCGTCATTCTCTCAAGAAGAAGTATTTGCGTTTCGTGAAATTCGACACTCATCACGATTTCCATGGGTTTACACGAGGCCGGCATCGGATTGTTCTTGACCGCGGTCGGCATTCCGATCGTGTTGACCGTAGAAGGAGTGGCTCTCGCCACCGGATTGTTTAGCATGCTCGGAAACTTTTTGAGTAGGAAATTATATCTGAAGGCGAGGAAACATGACAAGATTCGCGTCTTGGCCAACTCCAAGATCGACACAATATCTGAAATGATCTCTATGGCGTTGAAAGATGGTAGGATATCGGTCGGAGAATACTTCGCGATATTGAGCGAGAAAACGAAATACGATGCCATGAAAGAAGCCGTGAGAATCAAGACTCGTCAGATCATCAAGGAAGAGATGAAGGATTCTCTCGTGGAAAAGGGGAGGAAAGAGGCTAGGGAGGAATTCAGTAAGATGATAGTACTCAAGAGCAGCGATTGAAAAAAAATATATATAATAAGAACAGAATTAATTAATTATTAAATTTATATATAAAATGAAAAACGAAATTAATTTAAATAACTCTTAAAAATGTATTGCGTAAAGTGTAAGAGAGTTACTGAGACAAGTAATTCTTGAGAAGTACGAACTAAAAACGACAGACAGATGCTTCGCAGAATTTGCGACGTGTGTGGTTCTGTCAAGACTTGATTCGTCAAAAAAAAAAGAATGCGAGCAAATAAAGGCATCGTGAATAAAATGATCAATAATCTACCTTTCGAAATGCATCTGCCCGGTCACAGTTTCATGGGACCCGGAACGAAATTGAACAAGAGACTCAACACCGATCTGACACCCAAATCTTGGAGCAAACCTGTGAATAGGGTGGACGCGGCCGCGTATGATCACGATCTGTGCTACGCCAGACATCCTGACACCAAGACTCACAATGACGTCTGCGATAAAAACATGTTGGGGAAATTGAGAGGCATATCGACTCCGACCAGGAGAGAGAAGATAGAACGTTCGCTGGTCGGCAATCTGATCGGTGCGAAACGTCGATTCGGATGGGGCATTCAAAAAAAAAAAGCACATCGGAAAAGAAGAAGAAATGATTATTGACGTGCGAATTGGCCAAGGAGTTACACAAACCCATAGTGCGTAAATTTCGAAAGAGAAGGGTGTTCGTGAAGGGTTTGGATGATATTTGGTCTGCCGACTTGGTCGACATGAGATCGTTTTCGAGGTGGAACGAGGGCGTCAAATATCTATTGACGGTCATCGACGTGTTTTCCAAATATGGTTGGATCAGAGCTTTGAAGAATAAATCGGGACCTTGCATCGCCAAGGCTCTGAAGAGCGTGTTCGACTCGTCTTCTCGAAAACCAAGTAAATTGTGGGTGGATAAGGGAAAGGAATTCTACAACAAGCACGTTCATCGATTGGTAGACCTCTACTCGATCGAAAATGAAGAGAAAGCCAGCGTGGTGGAACGTTGGAATCGAACGATGAAGGAAAAGATGCACAGATACTTCACGGCGAATTCGACCAAGAAATACATATACGCTCTGAACGGTCTGGTCAAAGGTTACAACAACACGTGATACAGATCGATCAAGATTACTCCCGTGGAAGCTAGCGATCCTCGAAATGAAAAACGGGTCTATGCGAATCTATATCCTGAAAGATCTAAGATTAGATAGAAGTCTAGAACGTCGAAATTTGCGGTTGGTGATCGAGTGAGAATCTACGCTTATAAGAAGCACTTCGAAAAGGGTTATACTCCTCGATGGACCTTGGAAATCTTCGTGATAATCAAAATATTTCACACCGATCCAGTGACTTACGAAATCGAAGCTTTGGATGGAGAAGAGATCATCGAAAAGTTTTACGAACAACAATTACAGAAGACAAAGTTTTGATAAAGAAAACAAATTTCTTTTATTTACTTTCTTTAATATTTTCTTGTTTACACATATATATATAAGAGAGAAAAATAATAATAAAAAATAATTAAAAACTATTTTTAGATAAAGAAAGCAAGTTAATTAATAAACAAAAAAACCTAAAAATCCTTTAAAATGACAAATATACTAGATATAGCACAAACCATAGTGAAAGATGAAAATATTCAAGAATATGAGGTTCACGAATACGAACTGGTAACCGGAACGAGTTTGAACAATGCGGGAGAGATAAGAATTAACGTTGAAACTCAAGATCCATTCATACATCCTAGTGAGAGTTACATAGTGGTGCAGGGACGTCTCACCAAGGAAGATGGGAGCAACTACGCCGACGACGACACGGTTACTCTAGCCAATAATGGCATCATGCATCTATTCAGTAATATAAAATACATGCTATCCGGACAAGAGATAGAATCTGTGTTTCATCCTGGTCAGGCCACCATGATGTTCGGACTCTTGACGTATCCTGATGATTTTTCGAAATCCAGAGGACTTAATCAGTTGTGGGTGAAAGACACTGTCGGCCCTACTAGCACCAGCGCCGCCTTGATATTCGACTATGTCGTCAAGACGTCCAGACCTAAAGGAACGTTTTCATTCAGGATACCTTTGAACACATCTTCGGAGTTGCGGATGATAGAGAATTCGACAAGGACGATTTGTCGTTGCCCTATGGAAGTTACATATTTCCAAACATCTCATTCGAACTCGTGAAGAAATTGGGTGGTGAGAGCGAGTTGACCGAAGTAACAAAACTCAAAAGAGTAAAGATAAACATTCAACACATTTGCGAAAAAGGAGAAAACATGAGTGTCAACATGCTAATAACGGACTTGGAAATATAAACAACAGAGAGATTGATTTTTTTAGCGAAGAGAAGGAAAAAAACGTAATGAGATCATCTTGAAAACACGAGTGTCAACATGCTAATAACGGGCTTGGAAATATAAACAATAGAGAGATTGATTTTTTTAGCGAAGAAAAAGGAAAAAAAAAGTAATGAGATCATCTTTAGATCTCATTACTTTTTTTTTGTTTTCCTTCTTCACTATTACCATATATTATAATAACGTTTCCTTTTTTCTTAAATTTCAGCGTCGATTCTTCTTTTCTTTTTTTCTTTTTTTTGTAATATGATATGTTTTTATAACAACACATTTGTTTATCCGAATCATAATTATGAACGAATGTTGTGCATCTCTTGGTAACACTCGCATCATTACCATTCTCTTCAGAAGGTAGTGGTGACGGTGGAAAGCATCTCATTCTTTTCATTTTCAACCATCTATCCCGCTGTTTATCTAACTCTTTCATCAGTTCTTTCCTTAGATATCCATCATTGGCGTCTAACCATTTTTCCACATCTTTTTTTCACACTCTGTCTCGCGATATTCATCATTATCGTCTAATTGTTTCTTCACCTTTTTATCCATTTTATATATTATTTTATACTTTCTATGATTTATATTTTATATAATTATAATTTTATATTATAATAACATATTCAAAATCGGTATATTCTTAAATGGCGAATTCTCACCGAGCAACAAACCCTTGCCGAGTCGCTCAACGTTCTGTCCACTCTTCAGATAGAGACCGTTTCCACTCAAAGAGTTGCCACCTCTAACGGGTTCTAGATACAATCCTTTACCGCTGTTGTCTACGCGGATGCGACACACGGCTCCTCCCTTCTTCAAAAACAGTCTGCTACCACCCATTAATTTCTCAACTGCCGAACTCGCGAGTCCCGTGAGAGCTCCCACGCCGAGAGTCTTTCCGAGAAAGGGTAGTGCCTTTGTGGCGAAGGGTAATGCTTTTGCGGCGATTCCTGCCAATAGCGGTAGGAAACCACCTTTCATTCTCAAATTGTATCTCAATTGAGCGGGACTCAATCTCACCACCAACCCTCTTCCACCGTGAATCACTTTCTCCATCCTTTTGATTTGACTTCTGGTCCAGGTGATCGAATCCTGACCGCCTCTCGTCAGATCTTCATGAGTGAATTTGAATCTCACCGCCTCGCCTCGAGTTGTTAACGCTCTCTTAAATTTCTTCCTCTGTCATGCGGATATGTTCATGTTTTTAATCATGTATTCTGTCATAATTCTTTTTTTTAAAATATATTTACTTCAATTGTTTTCTTGTTTGATAATAATTATTTATATTAAAATAATTTTGTAAAATTAATATTGCATTTATTTTATTTTTGTTATCTATATATATATACACAATATTTTTTTTTTTTGCTTCTATATTTCTCTTATGTGAAATCGTATCGTCTCGAAGCAATCTGTATTCGGGTTGAAACAAGCTCTTGCCAAACACGAACAATCTGTCTCTAATCCAACCAGTTGGGTCGGGACAACAGATTCATCAACAGATTGGTCTTTCCACAATTCGATTTTCCCCACTATCAAGCCTCTTATGCTTTTAGGAAACTACTCATTATTCGACCTCTTAGTCGCGGCGTCGTTCCAAGACATATCTTTAATGTTCATCTTTGTTTTATTTTTTTGTTTGTTATTTTTGATTCTTTTCAAACACAATTTTTATGTTTTTTCAAACTCAGTTTTTAATATTATTATTTATTTATATCACACCGTTGCGAGTTCTCTTCAATCCTTATCCACTCGTCATTTTGGCTAAATCTTGTATGGGTACCACAGCATCCTTAAAATCTTTCCAACTTTTCGGCGTTCGCTCTAACGCAGCTCGCTTTGCTGGTGGACTGATCAACTTGTCGATCAATGTGTTGGCTGCCCTCTTGCCAGCCACAGAAGCTATCCTACCACTGGCTTTGGAAGTGGCTTTCTTACCAGCATCCAAAGCCGTCTTCTTACCGACCTCAAATGCAGTCGATGCGAGTTTTCTACCCGCATCGCTCGTGAACTCTCGCATTATAGAATCGACGATGCCAGAACTGCTTTGAACGTAAGTTCTGATGTATCCCCTGTTCTTTATCACCAACATATTTTATTTTTATAATATATTTTGTTTTTCACTGGTAAATCGTTTTGTTGTTTAAATACTTTTATTATTCTAGTGTAAAAATTTACTGTTTTATTTTTGTTTGTTTGTTTGTTTCTCTCTACTTATTATATATACATCAATCCTTCAATTCGTCCATCAGCCTTTTATAATGGTTTTTATTCAAAACCTTCTGTCTTAACAATTCGTCAGATATAGTAACTATCTGATTATCTAATCCTGTGTTACCAGCCCGTCTGCTCGCCATCAACAAACTCAATCTCTGAGACAGAGCATCAGAATCGCTCAGAAGAAAAGTGGTTTTCACCCCTTTGCCAGTCACCGCTTCGACGAACTTCTTATTCATATCCCATATGGGTTTCACCACTTTCGTCCACTTGTAACCTCTGTTGGCTTTGGATCTCGTCTCTCTGGCATCGTTATTTCTCTTCATGGCGTGGGTCTGAACCAGAATGTCGGCGTAACTGTCAAAATCCTGTTCCGTGTAATCACTAGGCTTGTCGTAAAGGAGCAATCTGCGCAGTCCATCAGTCAACTCATATCTGTTCGAACCCACGGTCAATTCATCATCACCTATTTCTACTTCTGTGTCTCCAATAAAAGTATTACCATCCGAATCCTTATAAAATCCATACAACAGATCTCTCTTACCGCCATCCTCAGACGATGCGACGCTATCAGTGGTGATAGTCGAAGCTGTATCGTCAGTCTCGCTCAAATCTGTTTGAATTCCCGTGGGAACGTAATCCGGTGTAGATTGAACGGAATGTCGATTTCCAAAACTACCGGGCAACGAACCCATTATCACAGAACTCTCTTTTATGGGTCTCAATTCTTCGACTATCTCCTTCCTGCTTCACTCTTGACCCTCCGTCACAGGTTTAAATATTTTTTGTGGCTTCACCAAGACGTCTGCTTCTGTCAGCCGACTGAATGCCCTTCTTAGCACGTTCATACTCGCCTAAAATTTGATCTCGGCGCCTAGAATCCATCTGTAAAAATATTTTTCGTTTTTAATTGTTAATGTTCCTTTAAGTATGCTAATGCGAGTTATTTTATTATTTTCAAAATTAAATGTATAATTATATTTTTATGTTTTAAGTTAATAAAAATCTTTCTGTCTTTAATATAATAACTAAAAATTCACATCTCAACTCAGTATTGATTGAATTGGGAAAGTTTTAAAACGTTTTAAGCACATGACAAACCGGTTTCTGATTTAACGCATTTGAGAGTAATTTACGTTTGTTAAAAGGAATTCCATTCACATATCAAAAAAACATTCACTCAGTGTCGAATTAAGAGAGAACTTTTGATGACAGTTAAAAACATTCTAGCACATAAAAGAAACTGTTTTTTCTAATTTAACGTTAAAGGGATTCATTCATTCATTCATTCAAATCTCTGATCGTTATCATGAAATATATTAAAAATTTACCACTCAAACCTAATTGAGTGGAACATGCGTTTTATTATACATTATTAAAATGATCCATTAAAACGAAAAACCTTCATTCACGCCACAACAAAAACATGAGCAACATTTTTCATTCAAACATTCCATTAAGTGTTTATTAAGATTTCTTCACAAGAATTAATAGTGACAAACGCAAACAAACGATTTTTTACCTCTGATTCTTTTCTCTAATTGTCTCTAAACTCAATTTCTTTTCGTTATATGGAAACAAAACACGAATGTCTATTTTTACAGATCATATTTTATAGTCGACTCTTTTGAACGAGTGCCTTTCATTCACGCAACTCTTTTTTAAAACTGACGCTCATATTTATAGTCTACTCTTTTGAACGAAAACCTCATTCAATCACAACAATAACATGTGTTAGTTTTACTTCAGGAAACGTGACAGTGGGTTTGCCGGTTCAGGACCACCTCTTTTCCGTGTACCGTACACAATTCGATTTCCGACGTAAAATCCACAAATGGATTTCCGTGTACGCCTCCATAGGGTTTCAGTGTTAAAATCGTGTACAGACGAGGATGATTTAGAATCAGCAAGATGATGATTTAGAAACGACAACACGTTTTTTGCTCGCCATTTAACACTGAATCCTATGGGGGAAACCCATTTGCCGATTTCAAATCAGACGGTACATGTACACATACATAAAATTTCATGCGTTTTTTTCACTCTTGGATACAATCCAGTGGTCTTTGAATCGGCAAAGCCGATTCTAAGACACCCTAAAAAACGTTAAAATCGTGTACCTGTACACGATTTTAACACTAAATCCTATGGAGGTCTACATCGATGTACGTGTACATGTACACGTACATGTACACCTGTCTTTGAATCGGCATTTATCACCTACTGACCTAAAAATAAATTTTCATGCGTTATGCTAAAATTCCCCTTGGGTATGGAAAATACCTTCGTTTGCACCCTATTGATCGGGTAATTAGTGGTTCCCCTTTCTAAAGCTTTAACGTGGGCCAGTCGCACAGCAGGGTTAAGGCGTTCTTTCCTGATGAACAGGGAAACTTTGTTAATTTTTATTTTATAATCAGGTGCGTCTCCCATCAATGCGAAAGCATCTTTTGATCTGTTCATTTTCAGGTGTACGTTCACCCCATTGAGAAGATAACGATCTTGACAACACATGTCCAAATGTAAGCGACCACTCATGTCAATAATTTGACTTGTACTGGTGAATTTTGTTCTCGTATTCAATCCATTATTTAACGATAAATCATCAAAATGCCCCATGGTATCTTTGTACCACAGAGTGGCGGTAAGCTGAGATTTTTTGGCTGGGGGACTGTAGCTCAATAAAGTTTCTATGTATGCTCGATAGGGATAAGTATTATTCGATGACGAAATGAGTCTTTCATTGAGGCTGACTTCTATCTGATTGAACAACAAATGCATGAATAAATTAACGGTGATGACTTTATCATCCCCGGTTAATATGCCACCATCCATTTGCAATATTTGCGCTTTTACGTGGAGATACCTCTGGGCTAAATTCAAATAATCGTCGCCGCTCCCAGAAATGAAAACAATCTATCGGTCCTCTGTTTCTAATCATAGCTAGAGGGCGAAATTCGATCCACTGTCCACATTCTATGCTCGTCTGAGTGGGAGGAATGGAAAATAGGTCAAGTTCGCTGTTGACACATTCCAAAGATTTGGGGTTAATTAACGACATCGCTAGTCTAAAATATCCTTCTTTACCGTTCGCTTTCGTTTCTTCGGTATGGCAGGTTTCTTTTTGAGACCTACTTTTATACTCTGTGGGCGTTTCGCAGGGGGTGTTCATTAGGCTGACCAGGGGGTGTCCCACAACTCCTTGCACGAGGGCTTCTTTGAATCTATCAAGTCTGGCTTGCTTTACATTTTTTCCGTAAGCTATATCCCCTACAAAATCTATACTTTTTTTCAAAAGTTGTTTTCCCACACTCTTAGCGAGTGGAAAGACTGCATGCTTTATGGTTCCCATAGGCTTCCTAGACCATGACCCCTCTGCATCTGCGCACCCGTAAAAACGGGCCTTCTGGAACCTACTTGTTCCAGATAATAATCTTCGAATAATTTTGGGTTACAGCAGTACGTCATTGTTTAAAATGAAGTGTCATGGTTAATTTTCCACGTTCAAATGGAACAGGTTTTCTGGTGTTGTCTCTTATATAGACCTCTATTGTTCTGAAATGCTTCTGAGAAAGGGGGAGGTAATACGAATTTTCAAATGTACAGGATATCGTTCTGCCGTATTCCCCTTTGATGGGAACAATACGTAACAGGGGAACTCTAGAATCCCCCACGATTTGATCTCACACCAAATCGCAATATACGTTTAGGGAATAAAAACCTCTATTCACGTCAGTTGCATGCGTCGCACTGAACCATCCTTGATGAAAAGTATCATTTTCAAACCCAAAACTTTTTTGAAGGCATGGACTCATGGTAATTTGTGCCCCGTGTTTCACGACAATCATAAGTTTTTGTGAGATTGGACTCCACTCAAAATCTAAACACTCGGGATTAGGTAAAATAAATCCTTTACTGCCTTCGAGTTCTCAGATGATTTGGGTGGCGTCCGTATATCTACCAGCTCTCAACCCAAGTGTGTATTCCTTTTCTTTGTATTTTATATTTACGTAACCTTCCAAATCTTTTATGTTAAACCATGTATATGGGTACTGAATTTCAGTTAGAGCCACTTCCCATTCACCTTCGAGAGTTATGGGCTGAGACAACTGAGTTCGAAACGCAGTGAGAGTGCTATCAGTAAATGTGTCCAGAGAACTGTTACTCGTTAAATGTAAATAAAGCATTATTTGTTCTTGATGGTCAGGTTAGGAAGTAAGTAACCGATTGCGCTACCTAAGAGAGCAGTCCAAAGCTGAGAATTATTCACGTCCAAGCTTAAATTGACAATACTTGTGATTATTATGGTGTATAAGATTATGACCTGTGCAAAATACGTTATCTCACTTTTTGGCACACGACTATCGCATAAAAGCCACGATCTGTTACTTTCCGTGTCTTCCATTATACTGAGACTTTTTTCGTGAAATGCTCACTTTTATTAAATAATCTGACTTTGTTTGATCCAAGAATTGAACGATGTGGGATAACCAAGCCATTTGACAAACAATTCTTTCCCCTTACCTTTACCTCGCATTTTTATAATGCTTTCTATTTTATATGCGGTTTTCTCGGCTACCCGTTGAATTTCCTCCGCATAAAATCCTCCTAGCAAAGCTCCATTATAGTCCCTCAGCCTGTATGTCACCGGATATTCCAGTATTATCTGAGTTATTGTAAAGAGTTCCTCTGTCCAGTTAGGCAAATACCCCTTTTTGAATGTTCATTTAACCTTACTTATTCTAACTCTATCTCCTATTTTGTAATGCTGCCTAGCTTCGGTCGGTTCGCCATACAATCTTTGCCAAATTTGTTCTTGGTCCCTCTTTGTAACGGAGGCCGGAGCCATTCTGTGTGGTGATAGGTATTATTATAGGAGTCCGTCAGTGCCTGGATTGGAAAAGTTAATGTGTTGTTTTTGGTAAAATATTTAAGCATTTTGGTTTTAAGACTTCGATTGAAGCGCTCAACTATGGAACATTTCATTTCAACATTATAAGTTGTAAAAAAATCGACGTTATTTTGTTTTAAAAATCGCTGAAATTGACTGTTTGTGAATTCTTTACCTTGGTCAGTCTGTAACTTGAAAGCTTTACGACCTTGAGAAAATATTTCTTGAAAAGCCAACACAATAGACGAACCCGACTTGTGTCTCAATGAGATCACCCAAGCATACTTTGAAAACACGTCTATGCGTGTTAATAGAAATTCAATCCCGTCATTGTGTTTGCTTATTGAAGTCAGATCTACAAGATCAGCTTGTCATTGAGCGTCAATACCGCTGACCAGAGTTTTCTTTCTAATGAACTTACACCGTGCTGGTTTGTGAAGAGTGTAAGTGTCCTGACTTTGTAGCCAATTTATCACCTCTTTATTTTTCTTTCTTGACACGCACCGCAGGGCAGTCACTCCCCCAAAGCTGCCCGGAGTCGAAGGTGTGTAATAGAGCTCTGTTAAACTCATAATGACTCACAAATACACATGTCAGAAGTATTTAACAGGGGACCCAAGTGTGAACACCCAGAGCCTCTCCACCTTTGTGGATGATTTGGGGGGTGTGGTTCTCGGCCGACGTTTATGAATAAAAGCCCAACGTTCTTTGTTCCCAATGAGTTCTTGAGGAATATCAGCATCTCGCAGTACCTCACCCAAAACCTGCCAGCCTTCCGGTGCAAACTTTTTGCATTGTCTAAGTAAGTTGTTCAACAAATCTGTGATGTTTGACCCTTCAGCTGTTTGCTCGTTAATTATAATATGCCCTCTGTCATCCCATTTCAGATTTGGAATGGACTTCTCTTTAATAATAAACCCGCTTTTCTATGCATGGTTAGAGGTACGGTATCTAAAATTTCCCAGTCATCATGTGGAGTGGGCAGATCGGTCTTTTCCTTTTTAATCTTGATAGTGGTCAGTTCAAGTGATTTCTCATAGAATGTCAAATACCGCTGAAGTATTTGATTGTATTTTGTGATTTTTTCGGTTTCACTAAGATCAGACCTGTTTATTATTTCTGTTAATTCTCTATCCAGCGCGGACACTGTGGAATCATTTTCTTGGCATGTTCCATTATTATCCCAGTAAACCTTTGGCTTATACTTTCAAAACGGGCCCAATAAGCGAACCCAGAAAACCTCCTGATTGAATGATCTGTCTTCTAACTTTATCTGATGTGTTCTTTACTGCTAGCTTCCTGAATTTGTCTTTATGGGGTCGTAGTTTGGCAAAATGATAATTCGAAACGGGTACGTTCCCCAATAAAATATTTTTAGCGCATTCACAAATCGAAAGAATTAGGTCTTTATCGGCACGCTTGATAATATTTTTAATTTCTGAAGGTTTTGCACGACAAAGAACTTTGAGAGTTCCGATGCTGCGTGTTACGCGAGTAGACATAGTTATGAGATAATTACCTCAAACCACCCCCTTTTATACTCTGGCGACATAAACAATTTGAGTTTCACCCGGAATTATGTGAGATCTTAGTCTTAACCCCTCGTCTGTTTGCTGTCTCAAATCAATTAATAAATACCCAAAGGGTGGGGCGGTAGCATCGTCGAAGACCTCCCATAAAAATGTAACCCTCCTGGGATACATTTGATTAGCTAGGTGAGAGATCTGTGATCGGTCTCTAGGGTTCTTGAAAAGTATTAAATAATGGGAGTTTAGGGAAACTGTGTGCTGAAATTTATTCTTATCGAATATATTTTGAACAATGTAAACAACACTTAGGTTTTGATGGTGGGATCTCTGAGTAAACAAACGGGCAACACGTTCGTCGGCCTGAGGTATCAAGTCATCGAGAATTATCAGGGAATTGGGCTTGACGTCCTGTGGGACACCTTCCCCAAATTCAGCCCCCGAAAGTGTGTCGTATAATGGCTGCCATTCTCCGTAACACCAGATGATATGCTAGGGAATAGGGTATATCATAGCCTCTAAATTAGAAAGGAATTTGCAGACAAATGTCGACTTGCCACAAGAAGTCGGACCTGCCAAAATTCATGTACAGGGATGACTCCATCTCGAAAATAAAATGACTACCTAGGAGTTGTTATGCTCTTTATATACTGCAAATGTTACATAATGACAATGGGGCGGGCTAGAAGGGGGAGGGGGGTGTTAAACCTCAAAGGATGTTGTACTGTGGGTGTGTGTTGGTGAGACCTGATTGGTTGGAATAATAATCAAATTTCGGAAATTCGATTGAAACATGTTTGGGTGAAGGGGGATCCGCCCACTGAAGGTTCGTGCGACAGGGGGTGGAGTGCAGAGGAGTACAAGTGATGAGAGATTGGAGGGGTCACCAAGCATATGTTTGTGCTAAAGCAACTCTTTTATAATAATTTAGTTGGCCCTGAAAAGGGCCGTTTTTTCCATGTCGTGATTTGTATTCGCTTCTGTCTTATTTTTCTTCACCATACCATAGAAATATTTTCTAAAACCATTTTCTCTACCGCTTCTCTATTGAAATCGTCGATGTTAATATACTCGTGCGACATCACAGCGGGTATCATATTACTTATGTTCGCAGCCCAAACATCTTGCAACTCAGCACGATCAATCTTCTCCAATGCAGTGAGGAAACATCTCTCGACCTTTTCTTCTGGACTAGTCATTAAACATAGATCGTGATGGGTTTGACTGCCATGATTTAAGGTACACCCATAGCACAGTTTACTAACTGCCTCAGCTAAATGTTTTTGGATCATAGTTGCGTAAGCTCGGTTCAGCTCTGGTTGGATCCATATTCTTCCAAGTTCGGTCGTCAGATTCTTTTTTCCATGATTTGAGAATGTTGGAAATTCTCATTTTCTTTTTCTAAACAAATCTGATTCTTTGCTGGCAATTCTCCTGTTGATTTCTGTGATGGTTTTCTTCAGGTCATTCCACTTGATTACGTCCAAAGCAATTCCAGTTTTAGTCAGTGTTGAAGAGTCTTTTGTGTATCTTCTTACATGGACCTTTACTTTACCCTGAAACAGTGTCACATTGATAAAAGTATTTCTTGAACCGATTTGAAATTTATTGGAGCTTGCCATCTCGACTGTTTCAATGAAGTGACGAGTCGATTCACCTCACAGAACTTAAACAAAAAACTGAAGCCCTGCCCATCGTTTTAAAAGTGACTGATTGTTTTTTTGAGAACCAGTCAAAACGCAGAATTCAGACCATTAAAAATCGATGAAATTTGAATCTCAGAGTCTGGACAAAGGTTGTGTGTTGATCGCTAATTTAATGAGGTTTTTATTACACTCATAACTTTTGAAGAATAGAAATTCATTATTAAAATCAATAAGGTGACGGATTGGTCTCTTACAATTTCAATAGCACTTAAAGTTGAAGCATCAGTCTAATGATATTTATGACCGGTCATTAGAATGTTATAATAAATTTAATTGCTTCAACATCTGTCACTCTTGTATAGTAGTCGGCGTTTGAAAAGAAAAATCGATTTAACGACACCTAAACACACAATGAACTGTTTACCTTAGGACTTGTCCAGGTCAAAGTCAGTCGATAGCATTCATATATATGTCCAACAGTCGGCGAACTTTAATATTATTTTTAAATAAATTATTTTTAAATATATTATTTTTTTATCTAATAATATCTATCTCAAATTATGACTTTAAAAAAAAATATGTACTAATCGACATTATTAATTCATTTATTAATATACTAATTATTATAATCAACCCTAATTACACTCATTAATTACATTAATTATGCAAAAGTCATTAATTAAAATTAATTAAGCAACACTTATTAAGGTGATTAGAAATATTCATTCATCAAGTGACGTCATGTTAATTACCTTACGTAACATTTTAATTAAGATGATGTCATCCACCCCTCTCCCCATCCCTCTCCCCCAAAACAGGCCTGAAACGGACCAACCATACTACTGCCGGGGGCTCTCGTCGGACCAAAATAAACGCCGAGACTTTTTTTCTCGGTGCAAAGATAAATTCGACATTACTCTCCTAGCTGACACCCATTCAAGCAAGAGAGTAGAAACCTGTTGGAAAAAAGAGTGAGGTTACG
Organism: Pictodentalium vernedei; assembly: GCA_031216915.1. Taxonomy (NCBI): domain Eukaryota; kingdom Metazoa; phylum Mollusca; class Scaphopoda; order Dentaliida; family Dentaliidae; genus Pictodentalium; species Pictodentalium vernedei. The sequence continues at coordinate 233,968,538 of CM062296.1, forward strand.
AGGCTGTTTTCTGTTCTTATTCAAGTTCAAGTAGAGGTGTTGCCATTTTGTTAAAAAATAATTTCAGCTTCACAATACATAAAACATATTTAAATAAAGGCGATAATTACATTATTTTGAAAATTACCATCAAAGATCACAGATTGACGCTATCGGTTGCCTACGGCCCAAATGATGATAGACCACAATTTTACGATGAACTATTTTCTAAAATTGAAAGTGCAGGTAATGAATCAATACTTATAGGCGGGGAATGGAATGTGCCACAAGATTACGAAAAATATACTGTTAAATACAAGCAAAAAAGCAATACGAAAACAAACAAAAAATACTGATGTCAATGGAAAAATTTGATTTATTCGACGTCTGGCGATTGGACATGGAGGAGAGGCGCTACACATGGAGGGGACCAGAAAATAAAATGGCAAGACTTGATTACCGTCTGTTATCTTCAGACCTACAACTCTTTTTTAGAAAAGCAGAAATCCATTCTAGATATCAATCAGACCATAACCCCATAAGCGTCAAACTTTCATTTAGTAATCAACCCCGTGGAAAAGGTATTTGAAGTTTAACAACAGCCAACTCAGTGACCCAGAATGCGCAAAATCTATTAAACAGGTTATAGCCGAGACAGACAGAAGATTATATACTGTTCACAACCACAGTAGGAGCAGCAGCAATAATAATAATAATAATAATAATAATAATAATAATAATAATAATAATAATAATAAACCAATGTTCATCATTGACGATCGACTTTTGGGGAAATCTCTGAAACCTATGATACGGGGTAAAACTATAGCATACGCTTCTTTCGTGACACGAAAATGTGACAAAAGGCAGCAAGAAATAGAGAGCAGCTTCAATTCTCTAAATATTAAACTAGACGGTGGAAATACCTAGGTGTTGACAGAAATGGAAGCGTTCGAGGCTGAACTTAAAACTATCAGAGAAACAAATGTACAGAGAACGGCGATGAGGGCAAAATCAAAATGGAAAGTTGAGGGGGAGAAACCCACAAAGTACTTTTTGTAATTTAGAAAAACGACATTATGCAGAAAAAAATATCCCTATTTTAGTAGAGGATGAGGTATCAGAAATCACTGACATACGCGATATTTTATCTGAGCAGAAAACTTTCTACCTAAATCTATATTCTTCAAAATTAACAAACAAGAGGTCTGTAGAAGACGATGAAACATTTTTTGACAAAAATAATCCATTTTTAAAATTTTTTAAACGACAAAGACAGAGATTCTGTCAACCTCCATCGTCAACCTCCGAAGGTCTAAAGGCTTTAAAATCTGTGAAAAACAATAAGACCCCAGGCTCTGATGGCATCAGCGCAGAATCCTTTAAATTCTTTTGGAATGATATTGGATCCTATCAGATTAACTCATTGAATTACGGCTACGAATCAAATGAACTTTGAGTTACCCAAAGACTTGGAATCATTATATGCATACCCAAACAAAACAAAACAAAACAAACCTAAGAAATATATAAAAACAACAGGCCCCAATGGGCCTTAAATCGCTCACCTGACAAAGTAGTTCAAAGGAGCATTTTAGAGCACATTCAGCTAGTCCTGGCTTATCAACAGAAATAAAGTCATGAAATTATTCATAGGTCCTGCTGACTGAGTCCAATTCCACTAGTTGTAGACATGCACTGTCATAATCCAAGGGTTGTTAGGTCACTGCAGTTTGAAAGGCATAATTGATGGAAAAATACTAAGAATGGATTTAAAAACAAGAGGCCCCAAGGAGCCTTAATCGCTCACCGGCCAAAGTGGTTCAAAGAAGTATTTGGGGGTCACATTCAGTTAGACATGGTTCATCAACACTACAAAGGAATGTAGTCATGAGAGACAAATTTTATGGAACTAGGGCCATGGCTTGAACAAACTTGAATCTTACCCCCCCCCCCCCCCCCAAAAAAAAAAAGGATGTTGCATACCAAATATCAAAAGCATTCATCTGCTGGATCTGAAGAAGAAGATTTTTAAAGAAAATTCCTCATTTTGAACTAAGTTATCATTCGGGATCCCACAGTGAGCCCAAATATGAACCCAGGAACTTGGCGTGAACAAACTTGAATCTCACCCCCTAAGGATGCTGCATGCCAATTATAAAAACATTCCGACTGATGAATCTGAAGAAGATTTTTAAAGAAAAATTCCTCATATTGACTAAGTTATAATTCGGGATCCCACAGGGAGCCCAAATATGGACCCAGGGACTTGGCTTTAACGAACTTGAATCTCATCCCCCTAATGATGCTACACACCAAATATCAAAACATTCTGACTGCAGGATCTGAAGAAGAAGATTTTTTAAGAAAATTCCTCATTTCGATCTAAGTTACAATTCAAGCACCCACAGTGAGCCCAAATATGGACCTACGGACATGGCTTGAACAAACTTGAATCTCACCCCCTAAGGATGCTGCATACCAAATATCAAAACATTCCGACTGCTGGATCTGAAGAAGAAGATTTTTAAAGAAAATTCCTTATTTTGAACTAAGTTATCATTCGGGCTCTCAAAGTGAGCCCAAATATGGACCTAGGGACATGGCTTGAACCAACTTGAATCTCACCCCCCTAAGCATGCTGCATACCCAATATCAAAAGATTCTGCCTGCTGGATCTTGAGAAGATTTTTAAAGAAATTTGATTGAAATGCACTAAGTTCAAATTGGGCTCCTATACTGAGCCCAAATATGAACCCTGGGGTGCCTATTTGAACAAACTTGAATCAGATCCACCCAACAATGTCGCATACCAAATATCAAAAGATTTTGCCTGCAGAATCTGGAGAAGATTTTTTAAGAAATTTGCCTGAAATGCACTAAGTTTGAATTCGGGCTTCTATAATTGAGCCCAAATATGAATCCAGGGGGCCAATTTGAACAAACTTGAATTAGATCCACCCCACAATGTTGCATACCAAATATCAAAAGATTCTGCCTGCTGGATCTGGAGAAGAAGACTTTTTAAGAAATTTGCCTGAAATGCACCAAGTTCGAATTCGGGCTTCTATACCGAACTCAAATGTGAATCCAGGGGGCCGATTTGAACAAACTTGAATTAGATCCACCCCACAATGATGCATACCAAATATCAAAAGATTCTGCCTGCTGGATCTGGAGAAGAAGATTTTTTAAGACATTTGCCTGAAATGCACTAAGTTCGAATTTGGGTTTCTATAGTGAGCCCAAATATGAATCCAGGGGGCCGATTTGAACAAACTTGAATCAGACCCATACCAAGATGCTGCATACCAAGTATCAAATGATTCTGCCCACTGGTTCTGGAGAAGAAGATTTTTTAATAATTTTTCTATAATTTATACGGTGCTATCAGAGTTATGCCCCATACAGAGCCCCCAAGGGACGTGCCATTGCATTTGAACAAACATGAATTGCCATATAGTAATGAACATGCACAAGAAGTTTCGCGAAAATCGGACTAGTGGTTTCAGAGGAGAAGTCGTTTGAAAAATGTTCACGACGACAGACGACGGACGACGACGGACGACGGACGACGGACGGCAAGTGATAAGTTGAGCTCCCTTCGGTGAGCTAAAAAACTTGAATCTGCTCCCCACTCCCACCCCTCCCCTCTTAAGGATGTTGTATACCAAACTATCGAAATATTCTGACTGGTTCACCTAAAGAAACTGATTAAACAGAATTCTGACCTCCAATTGTGCTCAGGTGCTGTATACAAAATATCCAAGGACTTTGACTGCTCGAACTGGAAAAGAAGCTTTTCAAAAGCTTTTACTCATATTGCACGAAGTTAAAATTTGGGCTTTCATAAGCAGCCTAAACCTGACCCCAAGAGATGTTGTATACCAAATATGAAAAGATTCTGACTGGTAGATCTGAAGAAGAAGATTTTTAAAGAACATTCCTCATATTGCACTAAGTTAAACTTTGGGCTCCAATAGGGAGCCCAAACATTAACGCTGGGACCCGACTTGAACAAACTTGAATCTGAACACCCTAGAGATGTTGTATACCAAATATGAACGGATTCCGACTGGTGGTCTGTAGAAGAAGATATTCAAAGAAATTTCCACATATTGCACTAAGTTAAAATTGGGCTCCAAAAGAGAGCCCAAATATTAACTCAGGGACTCGGTTTAAACAAACTTAAACTTGACCCCCTAAAGATGTTGCATACCAAATATTGAAAGATTTCACCTGGTGGATCTGAAGAAGAAGATTTTTAAAGAATATTCCACATATTGCACTACGTTAAAATCCAGGCTCCAATAGAAAGCGGCCAAATCTCTCGGACGGACGGACGGACGGACGGACGGACGGACGGACGGAAAGTGATTAGTACAGCTCCCCTAAAAGATTACATTAGGTACTTATGACCCAGTAAGACCTCATATTAAATTTGGCTCAAATCGGACTCTTAGTTCGGAATATAAAAAGTCTGGTACAATTCGGGCTCCCACAGGAAGCCCAAATATGAACCCAGGGACTTGGCTTTAACAAACTTACATAGCACCTCCCTAAAGATACTGTATACCAAATATCAAAAGATTCTGACTGGTGGATGTGAAGAAATTGTTTTAAGAATATTCCTCATATTGAACTAAGTTGTAATTTGGGCTCCCACAGGGAACCTAAATATGAACCCAGGGACTTGGCTTAAGAAACTTGAATCCCCACCTTTCGGATGCTGCATACCAAATATCAAAGCATTCTGACTGCTAGATCTGAAGAAGAAGATTTTTAAAGAACATTCCCTATTTTGAACTAAGTTATAATTCGGGCTCCCACAATGAGCCCAAATATGAACCCAGGGATTTGGCTTGAACAAACTTGAATCTCAACCTCCTGAGGATGCTGTATACCAAATATCAAAAGATTCTGATTGGTGGATCTGAAGAAGAAGATTTTTAAAAAACATTCCTCATATTGCACTAATTTGAACATTTGGGCTTCCATAGAGAGCCAAATATGGACCCATGGAATTTATCTCAACAAATAAGAGAAGCAATCTTCCAATGATGTTATTATGTGAAATATGAAAGCTTTTGGAGCAGTGGTTTTGGAGAAGAAGATTCTTTAATGTTTTTCCCATTACCCACAAGTGTTACAAAATGCTGACTCATCACTTTTTCAAAAATCCCGAAAAAGTACCCTATGATAAAACCGATAGCAATTGTTTTTGACCATTTCATTTTGTTGGTTCCAAGGAAGCTTCACACCAAATAAAAATTCTCGATACCAAATCCTGGATAGTGGCAGCAAAATCACATAAAAAATTATCGTCTATATATAATGTAAACATTGGTATGCTACAATCAACACACAAGGTTTGCCGAACATTCCATATCAATTTTTTAGAACTATATTTACAATTTAAAATCGTCCATAGAGTCTTGTATACGAGCTCAAAACCACACAAATTCAAAATGTCAGAAACGGAATTATGCACATTCTGTAGTAATTCAAAAGAGACTATACTTCATCTGTTTTTTAATGTTCTGTCTCAAAAGCAATTCTTTTGATCATTTTGGAAAATTGAAAAGAAAAATGTAAAGTAACCTTTCCTTTAACACCAAAATATGTTATCTTAGGCTATAGTAACACATCGAATGCTTTCAATAGCACAACCAACGTTTATATGATTCTTTTTAAGAAGTTCATTTACTCGTGTAAAGTAAAAAAACGTCAACCAACCTATCGTGGGTTTTTTAAATCAACTCCGAGAGTACAGGAATCTAGAACTCATCTCCCGACATTCATACCAAAACAAACTTGTCAATGAAATAAATTCTAGGTGAGACCTTGTCAATTGCTTTCTTTACTTATGAACTCTGAATGCATCCAAGCTATTCCCCAAAATGGCCGATTATTTACGAGACTCACCTGGAGATTATGTGTCAAAGTTGGGAAGATGACCCCCCCCCCCCCCCTCTGCGGAGAAAGAAAGATGAATTTAACATGATAACAAAATATAGCTCACGTCCCGATTGCGTCTCTCCAGCAGGGTTCTCCTGGAGAGATGTATCTGACATTTTTTATTGTTACTAATCAGGCACTGATTGGGTATCTAAGGCAACTGAACATCCGGTCTTACTGGCTTTGATTTATTGATTGTATAAGATGTGTAACCCTATACAGATAAACCCGGCAGTTTAAAATATCTTGTATGTGCCGGGGGGGGGGGGGGGAGTGGTCGGATAAAATTCCAGGAACATAGGCGGGGGGATGGTGGGTATCCGTCGGCCCCAAAATGATTTTTTTCCATGAGCTAAAAAAAAATTTTCCACAAGGTTTTTTGCTACAAATTGTGATCTAGTTGGAAGGGAAATGACAAAACACAACTGCTTGAGCATGTGCATATGGTGGGGTACCATATATAATGGGGTATGATTTGAGCCACCCCAAAAAATTTTCAAATTTTGTTGAAGAATTGTTGGTTTTCATGGATTTTTATTACACTACTGGTTAAGTTTATTACACTACTGGTTATTACATTACTGGTTGATTTGTATTACACTACAGGTTGATTATTACACTACTGGTTGATTTGTATTACACTGCTGGTTAATATTACACTACTGGTTGATTATTACACTATACTGCTTGTTACATGGATGTTTGCACTTATCAACAGCAATCTGCTGAAATTGCATTCTTTGAGTTTACATGTTTTTCGTCGCCTTTTCATTTTCAACAATTTCCACTCTACAGGATCAACACAAAGATGAAAGGCTGTATTTCGACATTTTTTCCCTTTACCTAACATGAAAAGCAGACGACACTTGCAAAAAAAGTTCTTGAATAACTAATTTTTTTCATTTTTTGGCTCAAAAACATAGGTTATGACCCCTCATTGGAACGAGCTCAACGAGCTGGTTCCAAGGATGGGTCATAACCTATGTTTTTGAGCCAAAAAATGAAAAAAAATAATGAAAATTAATTGTCAGTTGTTGAGAATTGCGCTGGCCGGTTTTGGCCGTTACGTTGGGTAAAGGGTAAAACACTTTGTTCAAATTTAAATCTGGCGCTTGATCTTCAAAAGATGATGTAAGTATTTCTGGGTTGTTGTGTTCCAGTTTTGACACTCCAGATCCCGTGAGGTGGGTTTTGAACAATTCTGGAGAACCAGTGCGTATTATTTCAGTATGTATTATAACTACCCCCAACAGATTTGTTTGGTTAGTTTTATACATTAACCAAGTGTGTGTGTGTGCAGTAGAGTTGATGTCGACTGGCACTGGATCTGACGCTTGGTTTGAAGTTTCCCGAAGTCACCTATTATCGCTGCTATCAATAGATCTTAGACTAACTAATAGAGCAAATCTGTATGAATATATCCTGAGTACCAAACGCACAGTACTGCGAACAAAAAAGCGGACACAGAGTTTTAACTGGATCGCGACTGAGTCTAAATTCTCTGTCCGCTTTCCTCCCCAACAACTAAGTAGACCCCCCCCCCAAACCTCCGTAGAAAAACAAATATGAGAACATTGAATTTATGTTTTTTTATTCGCGCGGTCTTGATTTCGCAGTATTTTATTTAGGAAATCTCGACCCACTGATGTTACGTGTGTTGTGATAAAATCACGACAAGATCGCGAAAAGACCACCATTGTGACAACAGTAGAGTATCTATCGCTTTATCACTTAATATGTCTGAAATGTTAAATATCAAATGTCGAGTATAATCACCGTGGATTGGTCATAATCCACGCGTGGGCAGTGATATCCACGCATACGTTTACCAGGTAATAAAAAAGCATCATCAGCAAAATTTTAATTAATGAAGCACCGGTTTGCACCCGGTGCTTTATTAATTAAATTTTTGATGATTATTCCTATAATTAGTGTTTGGAATCTAATATTATTACATTCGCATAAATATTGCCCACCCGTGAAAAGTGGCCAGTCCACGGCGGCTGTACTGTACATGTAGGTATTTGTAATGCTAATCGCATACAAAAAGAAAATGCAAGAAGTCATCGATCAGAAATTAGAATGAAGGAAAAGTCTTCTATCAGAAACAGTTCATTCTGTATCACTCCCAGTCTTCTCGGGTTTGGTACCTGAAGATTGTTTCATTGCGTTGTCAGCCTTACTGGAATCATTAGATGAATTATTGTCATCTAAAGTGTATTCAAAAACTAGACCAGTGTCCTTGAATTTCAGCTCCACTTTCCTGTCCATATCAGAGCTCATCTTTGGTGTAAAATAATTACGCCAGTCACCAACTTTGCCTGAAATAAAAATGTATAAGCAGGGAATTGATAGAATGAATATACGGATACACATAAACAATGTTTGTGTATGTTCCTGGGCTCTTTCAGTGCCAAAAAACCCCAGAACACCCCCCCACCCCCATAAAAAAAAAACAAAAACCAAAAAAAAAAAAAAAAATAAAAACAACAAAAAAACAAACTATCAACAGGATTCCATTTCAAATATCACTACCACGATTGAATGATTACGATTCAGTTGAGAACTATATTTTTTATATGGATACATTTTAAAGTGGTGAACTTGTTAAAAAAATGGTCCACCTGACGACAGCGAATCGTGATTTGTTGCTTGAAGCAAATCTCGTATCGAATCAGATAAAATATTTCACATCGAATCAAACCTCGAATGGAAGTGCATTCCCAATGATTGTTTGCAACCGTGGTACTGGTTATCATGAATCCCCCCCCTCCCCACCCTCTCTACCAGGCAATATATAGTGCAGGGAATGTGTACAAGGCTACTGCGCACTGTTACATTTTCGTATGAAGTCAACTAGTTGGCTGTGTCCGCGGACAAGCCACTATGTTCTGATTGCCCAACGTGGAGGCACGGTGACGATGTGTACTAAGGCGTAATGCACGTCGATGGTGCACACCATGCGGAGTTATAATAGCTGGCAATTTTGTCTTTGGAAGAGATTTAAGGGAAAGTTAGCTACCCTTATTTTCTGAAAGCTGTCAGTAAATCTAGCACTAAAGGTATGGCAATATAAATTTAAAATTGAAATTTCAAGATGTTAGCGAACTTTTATCATCAATGTGCGCATCATGTCACAAACTTAAGGTATTTTCCAGAAGAATAGTATAAAACTACCGAAGCTGACTTTTCACTATTTTTTCCCAATCAGTTTTAATTCTTCTCTTTTAGTTTCTTTTGAAAGCCATTTAAAAATAAAAAAAACGTCGCTTTCGCCATCTTTTAAAGTGCTGTAGTTTTTTTGTGTTCATTGTATCAACAGTGTGCGTATCGTAACATATAACAAAGACACTGTCATATCCATTAATATAAAAATCTGTGTGGTGAGATTTGCTAATTGTTTTCCTGGGAAGAATAAAAATCAAAGCTGACACTTTAGTGTTGCTTGGTGAAAAACTGATGGTATGACTGTACTAAATATTTAAATCAGAGTTACCCGCCTTGAAAGGTTGCGTCGGATATGATGCAAATCTCCAAACTAAGCTGCTTTGGAAAATATATCGTTTCAATAAACGTTTGAAGCATCCTACTGGCATCTTACATTATTGTTGAATATTCTAGGTATACAAATATAAATACAATTGATTATTGGTGTGTTTTTGTTGGTAATTCCATGAAAAATATGTGCACGTGACCGGTACTTCCTTCCTGTCTACCTAAAAGATATTCTTAATGACGGACCATCTGTGAACTAGTGGCGTCTAACACTTTACCCAACGCAGACAATATCAAAATTTATTATTTTAAATATCATTTTTTCAAATTTTTCAAACACTTTCAACAAAACCGTATCATGTGTCCCCTCGTTGGAACGAGCTCGTTCCAACGAGGGGTCACATGATATGGTTTTGTTGAAATTTTTTGAAAAATAATATTTTTTCAACTGCTGAATTTTCATATTACGGGGGCGGATGCGGGCAATTCGTTGGGTAAAGGGCTAATTAACCTGCCATAAAAAGCCAAGGTTTCTCCCTTTTGTTACTTTTAATAAAATAAAATTACCCATTCAAAAATAAGGCGAACTCGTTCAAATATTTTATATGATTCGATACGATGCATTTAAATGTCTGCTGTTTTCATTAATTAAAAGTAAAAAAGGAAACTTGAATTTAGTTCCTGTTGATGCCATTTGGGTTTTCTCAACAATTACTAGCTTCTTAACTGGACCTTCGTCGCTCGTCAAATAAATCCAGAGGCGATAACTTTATTGAAAGTTGATTTCCATGACGATGTGCGTTGAGGAGTCTAACAGTTCCTCGCCACTACTTGGCGGTTCGCAGAGGGTACTCTGGCTTCCTCCGCCCGTAAACCTGTCCGACACAAGATGACCCTGGTTGTCGAAAGCGCAGTTAAACCCCAATAAACTGGGGCCTGGGAATAAGTAACGGTTGTCACGTCCGTTGCGTTTAAAATGTTGAGACACTTTTTGTCTCAAAAACATAGGTTATGACCTCTCATTGGAACGAGCTCGTCGAGCTCGTTCCAATGAGGGGACATTACCTATGTTTCGTATTCTTCGCGGATAACCCAAGGGACTCGAATCGAATCTAATCAAATATCAAAGATTCGTCGAGCCCTACTGCCTATTAAAATGCATATTTACCGGTTCTGAATGTAAATTAATTGATTCCAAAATGAAATTTATTATTTGGAAGGGGGGGGGGGGGGGGGGGTAACAACTCTTTCGACAGCCAGATCATCTTGTATCGGATAGTTTTACGATGGAGGAAGCCGGAGTAACCGGACAAAACAACCGGGCAGCGACAAGCAACTTTACGACTCCCCAACGTACCAATTCCACACAAGCAGGGTTAGCACTGGTTGATGGCAAGTGTAACATCGACGTGCTGTAAGCCTTAGAACATAGGCCACGTTTTAAGCTACATGAGAGTTATATTGTGTCATACCGGGGTATCGCCCAGTGATCGTCTAGTGGATTTTAAAAGATTGTACAGTACAAACAAACTCTTTGCACATTTGTTAAGGTTCTTATGAGGTTGCCCAAATTATCTGCGCGTCGTCTGTTGGTACGGCTGTCAGAAGTTTCAGCTGATGGACCATTCAGCAGCCAACAACTCATTTGTTTCGTATATTTATTTCACACAGCTTAGCTAATTGTTCATCAAACAATCTACTACTGGAACATCGACGGAATTAAACTATCTGGAATGACGGTAATTTACTGGAGGCAGTCACAAATCTGCAAGCCACCAAATTTCACCAAATATTTATAAATAAATAAATAAATAAATAGATAAGTACATAAATAAATAAATAACGAGTTGGCTTCATATTGAAGTGTGGCGATACGCGATACACATTACATATTGTCTTCTAGATACCGTCTGGTGTATAAGGGACAAAGGAGTTTTGGGACGTGACACCAGTTACTTATTCCCAGTTCCTTATCGGTTGATAACGGATGTCGAATAGGGATCTGGGAATAAGAAACGGTTGTCACTCAAGTTGCGTTTAAAGTGTTGACATTCGTATTCTTCCTGTATGACCCAAGGGATTCAAATCGAATCGAATCAATGACAGGATGTCGAACCTAATCTAATCGAATATCAAAGATTCGTCGGTGCTCTGCTGCCGATTAAAATATATATTTACCGGTCCTGAATGCAAACCAATCGATTCCAAAATGAAACTTATTAATTTTTTTAATGGGGTTTAACAACACTTTCGACAGCCAGGATCACCTCGTGTCGGACAGTTTTACGTGTGGAGGAAGCCGGAATAACCGGAGTGAACCACTGGGCAGTGGCAAGAAACTTTACAACTCCACAACGTACCAACTCCGCACAAGCAGGGTTAGCACTGGTTGAAGGCCAGTGTAACATCGACGTGCTGTTGAACACAGGGCCACGTTTTTAGCAAAAAGAGAGTTACCATATTGTGGCATAGTGGGGTATCGCTCAGCGATCATCTAGTGGATTTTAAAAAATTGTACAGAACCACAAACTCTTTGTACGTCTGTTCAGGTTCTTATGAGGTGGCCCAAATTATCCGCGCGTCGACTGTTGGTGCGGCTGTCAGGAAGTTTCAGCTAATGGTCCATTCAACAGTTAACAACACAGCAAGAATTTTTACGTATATTTATTTTACACAGCTTAGCTAATTGTTCATCAAACATGATCCCACTAGAACATCGACGGAATTAAACTATCTGGAATGACGATCATTTACTAGAGGCAGTCACAAATCTGCATGCCACAAATTTCAACAAGACTTTTACAAAGCACACGTCCGTTCGCTTGGAGAGTTGACCCGAGAGTGTCTGATCTGGGCGTTTGCTGGCTCTTTTAATCCCAGTGATACGTGACTGGCCTTGATCGAGATTCTGCAATTCTGCTTATCTAAGTGCTGAACAAGCATCACGCGACTTCGAGTGGATCAAGTGAACATGGGACACCCTTTGTCAATGAAGCTAAAGAAGTGCCTCTACAAGTCAGTTCCCATACCTCTAACAGGAATCACCAGGCTTCAATAGTCGTCGGACAGGAGGGCATTCTGTTAGAGGTGTGCGCGATAACCTAGCCGGTTCTGGTGAAAACTTGTCAGAACCGACTCAGCATCACCTGACTGTTCCAGTTCTGCAAATCAGATTGACATGGTAGAACAATGGAACAGTTTGACAGTTGAGTGTCAAGTTCATATTCCTATACACCAGTAACAACATTCCATCAAATCTCGATTACATAAAATTCCAAAATGTCCAAGAGCCATCATTTGTTCCAAACATTTTGGTACAATTGACGTTATAAAGGTATTCCCCTCACCTATCGTCAACTGATTTACCATACTTTTACAAAGTTGCACCTGTTGCTATGTGCAGGTGCAAGTATCTCTGATATCCATATAAAATATTAATATCAGAAAAATTTGATTTGCACAGTTTCCCACCAAAAACCTGCTGTGGATTCTAGTGCCACAGAACTGTAACATCTTCCCTTGCAATTAAATTCTAACCCTTCCGCTATTACATTTCGTATTCCTAAAATATTTTACTACAATGTACTAGGGGTTCTAAACTCCCGCTAACACTTTTCCCAGCATGATATTTCTGCTATTTGTCGGCTAACTTTCGAACAATATCCATGAAGAAACCAAGCAGTTCCGTAATACATTAACGGAATTGTTCGGTACAAACTAGCCCAATGAGGATTGGCAGATAAATACTTGTAGCTTGTGCCAGTAGCGGCGGAACTAAAGTGAAAGTGTGTGTGTGTCATGGGGTTGGGGGTGCTTGTCACGAATTACTTTTTTCTTTTTTCTCGTCCCCAAAATATAGCGTTTGTATGTATACTCTTTTGAACGCGATCGTTGAGCTCGCTCCATCGAGGGGTCATAAACTGTTTTTGTGGCAATATAATGACAATTTTTTGTCACGTGTCTTCTTTTATTTGTTTTTATGGAGCCCCACGAGTGACATGCAAAAAGAAGAAGAAATTATCAATTCGTTCGAACGAACTGAATTCGTGCGCATGAGTTGAATTCGAGCGAAAGAACTGAATTCATGCGAACCAACTGAATTCATGCGAACAAAATTGAATTCGTGGGAACGAACTGAATTCGTGCGAACGAACTGAAGAGCTTCATAATCGGTGTTTAATAGAAATACGATCACCCAAATTGTTGAAGCATACAAATCTCGGCCTGCTTTGGCCAGCACAGACGGACAGTTATTAGATGCAATAATCGAATTAATAGAATATCTGCTGTTTTATCAAAGATGCCGTGACTCGACACAGGGAACAATTTAATGTATTGGGAAAGGGAGGAGGGACAACCAGGTAGGGTGATGGCATGATCTTCCCACTTTTTACAAGTATAGCCCTTGGAATTCGAGCAAATCCTTTCCGATAAACTTTAAACGAAAAAAATTTGTTTTATTCTATGAAATGATGAGTAGTAGATCATGTACCCGACCGTGCCCGTTTGGCCCGAGGGAGAGCCGGAGGGGGGAAGTGACGTCATGCCACGTTACCTGGTGGCGCCATGTTTGGTTGTCATGGTAACCCGCGCGAGCGGCCATCTTGTGACGTCACCACCATAGTGTTGTTAGGGTGATACGCGTTTCCGTTTTCCATTTTTGTATACTGGAGGCCGCCATCTTGGTTTCTATGGTAGCACGCGATTGCTATGTGACCTAAAACCTTCTGATTGGACAGGGGTATGTTCGGAGGGTAGGTTCCTTTGTACAAGAGTAATTCCCCGATTCGTAGAATTACCACAAATAACCCGACAATCTCTCCAAATCACCAAAAACGAATTTATTTGATACGGATTCCCCATTTTATAAGCTTAACACGTAGTGCAATGGTACCGAGGGACCCCGGCGTGAGTTCGATTGAAATAAAGTAATTTGGCTTGGACTTTCCGCAAACCCTCGGATATTTCGCAGAATTATCACAAACAATCCGATAATTGTTTAGGGGGCTCAGATTCCACACGGATCCTTTTTAGGATCACCATACTTTGGCTTATAATAGTAGCACGTAGTGCTATCGGGTGTGTTCGATTGAATTGGAGTATACTCCAGATGAGTAGAAGAGCCTATCGACTGGAACAGTTTTGTTACTATATTTAGATTTTCGGATCTGTTCAGGCCCGTTCTTAAGTGTTCTATATATCAATGACTTATCCCAATCGACTGATATGGATGTTTTGTCCTTCGCGGATGATAAAACTGCATATACATCAGGAAATAATCTTAACTTTCTGACTGAGAGGACAAGCGACGCATTAACGAAAATCAGTGACTGGTGTCTAGCCAACAAGCTATCGTTGAATGCTAACAAAACCAATGCTTTACTTCTTCATCCCCCAAATGATAATTATAATTATAACCATGTCCAGACACAAATACTAATAAATAATAAAAACATCACAGTAGGAAGACAGTCGCAAGGCTATGTCATTCCCTACGGCATACATCTACTCATTTATCAAATCTTGTAACATTATTTTTCTCTCAAAACGTACTGTATTTGTATTCTGTGAAATAAAGTGAATTGAATTGAACTGATTGCTTGATTTATCATAAAGAGTATGCACAGTTATCTCTCTTGTGTATAACAAAAGCCTATATCATTCCCAAAGCCAATAAGCTATCGAGCAGTTACTGAAAAGTCATTACTCGAACGACTCGAAGCCCATCGAAAAAATGAGCTTCAGTGCAATTGCTCGGTCGAGTGACTCGCACATACTGCTTGAGCGATTCGAATCCCATCGCGCAAATCAGCCATAGAGCAATTGCTCGTTCGAGTGACTCGCACATATTGCTCTTCGACTCATTTCGGTATTTGAGGATACCCATGGCCTGGTATTGTATTATTATTTGAGGATACCTTTTATGGGATACTTACCTAAGGATACTATTACATGTTTGGCCCAGCCTTCTAGGCCACCCCAGGACGTACCTTCCCAAATTCCTCTAAAAAGTCATCGAGCAATTACTGAAAAGTCATTGCTCGAACAACTCGAAGCCCATCGAGGAAATGAGCTTTAGAGCAATTGCTCGATAAAGTGACTCGTACATACTGCTCGAACAACTCGAATCCCATCGAGCAAATGAGCTTTAGAGCAATTGCTCGATCGAGTACTGGCACATACTGCTCGAACGGCTCGAATCCCATCGAACAAATGAGCTATAGAGCGATTGCTCGTTCGAGTGACTCGCACATACGACTCATCGACTCATTTCAGAAAAAAGGGATCCCATAGCCACACACGTTTTTTTTCCAAAAAGGGATTCTAAAAAAGGGATTCCGTAAATGGGATTCCTATCCGACTCCGTAAAATGGGATTCCGTTGTTTTGGAACCCAGTCTTTGTTCAGTCATTGTTATGTTCTGTTCACTTCGACCATGGTTATGTTGGATCTTCGTTTTGTTCGTTTCAAAAGAGTTAATACTATTTATATATATATTATATAAAGTTCATTCAGGTGAAAATTTTAATGAATTTATTGGGTGTTAAGATTAAGTCAAACTGCGTTATGTTTGTTATGTTCACTTCGATCTCAGTTGTGTTGGATTTTCGTTCACTTTGTTATGTACAATTCACTTAGCCAACTTCATTCGGTCAGTTCTCTTCGATCTTGGTTGTGTTCGATCATTTCAACTAGTTCGATCTTCTTTCACTTTGTTATGTTATGTTCCCTTCGATCTTGGTTGTGATGGATCTTCGTTCACTTCATTCGAAGTTCAAACTTAGTTGTGTTGGATCTGTTCATAATTCAGTTCTGTCCAGCCAGTTCATCTTCGTTCATGTTTCGTTTGTTCATTTGGGTTCTTGCAATAGGAGTTTAATTGTGTGTTACTGATCCCTTTCCATACCCTCGAGTATTGATGTTAAATCACGGAATCTCATTTTACGGAGTCGGATAGGAATCCCATTTACGGAATCCTTGTTTTCAGAATCCCTACTTGGAAAAACATGTGTGGCTATGGAATCCCTTTATTTCTAAAATGAGTCGAAGAGTCCTATGTGCGATTTACTCGAACGAGCAATTGCTCTATAGCTCATTTGCTCGATGGGATTCGAGTCGTTCGAGCAGCATATGCGAGTCACTCGATCGAGCAATTGCTCTAAAGCTCATTTCCTAGATGGGGTTCGAGTCGTTCGAGCAATGACTTTTCAGTAATTGCTCGATGACGTTTGCGAGAAATTTGGGACAGGCATGCCCTAGGGTGGCCTAGAAGGCGGGGCCAAACAAGTAATAGTATCCTTAGGTAAGTTTCCTATAAAATGTATCCTCAAATAATAATACAATGCCAGGCCATAGGTATCCTCAAATACCGAAATGAGCCGAAGAGCATTATGTGCGAGTCACTCGAACGAGCAATCGCTCTAAAGCTCATTTGCTAGATGGGATTCGAGTTGTTCGAGCAATATGTGCGAGTCACTCGATCGAGCAATTGCTCTAAAGCTCATTTGCTCGATGGTCTTCGAGTCGTTCGAGCAATGCTTTCAGTAATTGCTCGATGACGTTTTAGAGGAATTTGGAACAGGTATGCCCTAGGGTGGCCTAGAAGGCTGGGCCAAACAGGTAATAGTATCCTTAGGCAAGTATCCTATAAAATGTATCCTCAAATAATAATACAATACCAGGCCAGAGGTATCCTCAAATACCGAAATAAGTCGAAGAGCAGGATGTGCGAGTCACTCGAACGAGCAATTGCTCTAAAGCTCATTTGCTAGATGGGATTCGAGTTGTTCGAGCAGTATGTGTGAGTCACTCGATCCAGCAATTGCTTTAGAGCTCATTTGCTCGATGGGCTTCGAGTCGTTCGAGCAATGACTTTTCAGTAATTGCTGGATGGCTTGCAGGGGGGAATTTGGGACAGGTATGTCCTGAGGTGGCCTAGAAGGCTGGGCCAAACAAGTAATAGTATCCTTAGGTAAGTAGTCTATAAAAGGTATCCTCAAATAATAATACAATACCAGGCCATAGGTATCCTCCAATACCGAAATGAGTCGAAGAGCAGTATGTGCGAGTCACTCGAACGAGCAATTGCTCTATGGCTCATTTGCTCGATGGGCTTCGGGTCGTTCGAGCAATGACTTTTCAGTAACTGCTCGATAGCTTAGTTATTGCCTTTGGGAATGATATAGGCTTTTGTTATACACAAGGGAGATAACTCTGCATACTGATTATGAAAACTCAAGCAATCTGATTGGTTAGTTATCTGTAGTAAAGTGAACTGATTGGCTTATCTGGAAAACACGAACAAGAGTACTTGGAAAAGGTTTAGAACTGGCGTGAACATACCAGAAAATCTAAATATAGTAACCACACTGGTCCAATCGATAGGCTCTTCTACTCTTCTGGAGTATACTCCGATTCAATCGAACACACCCTACACCACAACGTGCTACTATTATAAGTATAGTAAAGGTAGCGGATGCGATAGCCGAGAGCGTAAAGCGTTGCGCTCGGAGCCCAAAGTTTGCGAGTTCGAACCCCAGTCGGGGAACGTAATGTAATGCAATACCGACGTGGATTCAAAACCACATTGCTCCTCCATAGTGCCATGTTCTGGGATGATGCTATGCTTGTCCTATCGGATGAGGATGTAAATGGCTGCCCCGTGTGCAATAATTATTGTGCACGTTAAAGAACCCTATTGTGGCAAAAGAGCTAGAGCTCGATAAAATTCCCGCGACCCCCCCCCCCCCCCCTTGTATATAGAGTATATAGTGTACTTCATTACCTGTATAAAGACCCCCGCAATGAATCAATCAGGGTCCTCCGAAAAATCAACGGAGGAGTGACTGTACAAGCGCATTGAATCGTGCAACTACCGGAATAGAATGAGTGCAAGACGTGAACTGCAGCTTCAGTCCAAACGAAATACCTGAGATGATTCTGATGATGTGGGGTTCTCACAGGGTGCTCCGAAAAATTAGCGGAGGCATTTCGAAATAACATAACATAACATATAAGCCAAAGTATGGTGATCCTAAAAAGGATTCGTGGGGAATCTGAGCCTAGTAAACAATTATCGGACTGTTTGTGATAATTCTACGAAATATCCGAGGGTTTGTAGAAAATCCGAGCCAGAAAGTTACTTTAGTTCAATCGAACTCATCCCGGGGTCCCTCGGTACCATAGCACTACGTGCTAAGCCTATAAAATGGGGAATCCGTTTCAAATAAAGTTGTTTTTGGTGATTTGGAGAGATTGTCGGGTTGTTTGTGGTAATTCTGCGAATCGGGAAATTACTCTTGTACAGACAAACATACCCTCCGAACATACCCCTGTTCTATAAAAAGGTTTTAGGTCACATAGCAACCGCGTGCTACCATAGAAACTAAGATGGCGGCCTCCAATATACAAAATGGCCGACGGAAACACGTATCACCCTAACAACACGAGCTGCGCATGGGCACTGGGACTACGTTTCACTATGGGGATGGCGTCACAAGATGGCCACTCACGCGGGTTACCGTGACAACCAAACATGACTCCACCGGGTCATGTGACATGACGCAACTTCCTCTGGCACGGTCGGGTACATGATCTACTACTATGATGGCTCTACATATCTCTTGAACTTGATGAGATGAAGAAAGAGACAAACAATGCTGACAATGGGAAACATATACATTTGAGCAACTCCTACGTCGCTGCAAAAAAAACAAGAGCACCGCCTAGCGGGGCAACATACGCCCGTCAAAATTGGAACATGCACAAGTTTCTCTGGGGTAAAGTTTGAAATTTTTGTTGACTCGACTATGTCTGCTACAAACCCCCCACCCCTCCACCCCCCCCCCCACACACACACAATCATTGCCCATTCCCCTGCCCTGTCTGGGGTAAAGAGTAATTCACCTGTTTTCGCATTTTCAAATTAATCGATCTGAGGTCTTCACAAAATAAAAACGAGGCTGCTGTAAAAGATTCTCCTCGCCGTTTACAATGGTAGCGTCCATTCATTGACAGGTTAACTTCATTGATAACGATTGATGACAGGTGGCGCCAAGGAAAAGGACATTTTGAGGATCATAATAGCTATAAACGGCAATGATTCTCGTCGTTTAAAAATAAAATTGAGTTATCTGCTCCTGTCACATGCACAATAACAATTGATGATCAACATGGGTGCAAAGTTTGAACAATATAGCATGTAAAATGTTGAAGGAGTAGGTGACACAATACTGTAATGTTTTAAGTCCTAAAAGGGGCATAACTCTGGAAATTCAAAACGGAGTTACCAGCTCTTGTCATATGCACAACGACAATTACTGATCAACATGTGTGCAAAGTTGGGACAATCTAGCATGTAAAATGTTGAAGGAGTAGGCGACACAATACTGTAATGTTTTAAGTATTAAAAGGGGACATAACTCTGGAATCACAAAACAGAGTTACCTGCTCTTGTGACATGCACAACGACAATTACTGATCACCACGTGTGCAAAGTTTGATTACTATAGCATGTAAAATGTTGAAGGAGAAGGCGACCCAACACTTAATGTTTTATGTACTAAAGGGGCATAACTCTGGAAATACAAAACGGAGTTACCTGCTCTTGTCACATGCACAATGGCAATTGCTGATCACCATGTGTGCAAAGTTTGAACAATATAGCATGTAAAATACTGTAATATTTTAATTACTAAAAGGGGGCATAACTCTGGAAATACAAAAATGAGTTACCTGCACTTGTCACGTGCACAACGGCAATTACTGATCAACATGTGTGCAAAGTTTGAACCATGTAGCATGTAGCATGTCAAAGTTTGAACCATGTAACATGTAAACTTTTGGAGGAGAAGGTAACACAAAAATTGTTTACGGACGGACAGATAGACGGACGGACGGACGGACGCTCCAACATTTCCGGTTTATGGGCTACCAAAAAAACATTTTGTATGTCCAAAAACTTATTTTACCCAGAACCCCACCCCCTCCACCCTAGAACTTATATTTAACCCTAACCCCACCCCTCCACCCCAAAAACACACCCTAACCCTACCACACCCTGACCCTAAACCCTAAAAGCCCACCCCAGACCCTAACCCCATACCCACCCCCGGGACCTAACCCCCCCAACTTTAAGCCGTACTCTGGGGCTACCCCTAACCCCCACCCCACCCCACCCCTGACCCACCCCCACCCTAGCCAAGCCAATAGGATTAGGAGCTATTTTTCGGTTTAGGGGCTACTAAAACTAATCCCCCACCCCAGACCCCAACCCTAACCCCCGGGACCTAACCCTCCCCAACCTTAAGCCCTACCCTGAGGCTACCCCTACCCCTAACCCCACCCCACTCCTAACCCTAACACTACCTTAATTTGGAGATAGCCCCTAATAATAATATCCCCTAAACCCGACATGTTGGCACGGACGGAAGGACGGACGGACGGACGGACGGACGGACGGACGGACGGACGGACGGACGGACGGACGGACGGACGGACGGACAGACAGACAGACAACGCCATAACATAATACGTCCGTTTTTTTCAAAACGGGCGTATAAAAAAGAAGTGTGTGAAGGGGAAACGACATGAGGCATAGAAAGAGCAACCCCCCCCCCCCCCAAAAAAAAAAAAAACAAACAAACAAAAAAAAACAAAACAAAAAAAAAAAACAGCCTTGCAAAATTGTATGTGGGGGATGGGGGTGGGCGTTAAAACTCTTGAGAACGACGAGTACTAAAGACGCGAATGATGGTGATCTGGGGCCTCGCGCGGAAAATATTGTAAAAGACGGACCATTTCTCCAGGGCTCTTCTGTGCACGTGATGGAAAGGTGAATAGATGAGTAATTGGAAAGATTCCTGTCAACAAGTAAAAATTACCCACTCCTCCATCCTCCCCACGCACACTTTTCACACGACTCTCGAGATTAGGATAAATCCGATGAGATAGTGTGTAGGAGTAGTGTGTGGAACATGAACTACAGGATGGTCAGTCCGTTTTTGTCCGCCTGAGAGATAACTGGGTGCCTACTCTGTAGTCCAACTGTTACACTTACCCACTCTTCTTCCCCAGTTTCCTGCCTCCTCCACCCCATATATTATCTCATCAGATTTTCACGAATCCTGGAACTCATAATTGTGAAAAACATGGGCGCAGATCTCTTCCAAAAAGTGGGAGGGGGGGGGGGGGACGGGCAGATGCCGAAAGCATCTGCAGCGAGTGCCGCAGGCACGAGCCGGCAGAGGGGGGTTTGGGGGGGAGGTTCTTCCCCCAAGAAAATTTTTAAATTGCGCTTTCAAATGGTGCATTCTGGGGGCCTCTGGGGTATAATTTCTCTTAATTATCTAGTAGAAAAAAATATGTTTTTCAACAGCCTGTTGTAATTTTGTCAAAATGCTTAACCATAATTGTTCCCGCTTTACCGAGCGTTCCCTATTAGATTAACACAATTCAACTGTGCGGTGGATTAGCATAAGGGCCCAACAGATGGAGCGACGACGTATGTGTCGGGCCCGTTAATGGATTAACAGATCCAATAACAGCCCGACACATACGTCATCAACAAGTCGCGTGAATTGAATGAATTCGATCGATAAATTTCGTTTTCAAAATGTAAACAAAGCAGACGATACTGTCTTGCACATTTTCACGAGCTCAGTACCGGCCTATTACTCTCTCTGCATAAGAATGCTGTCTGCAACATTGATATTCCGATATCAAATAGTTATGCTGCTTATGCATTCGTGCAACCCACAGCTGTGTCTGGCTGAGTAACAATTTATTTGAAGGCGCAGTGTTGAACAACTGTTCGTTGAACGTTACGTCAGTCCAAACATGGACCCACAGACATAGTCCGTAATATAATTTTTGTGGTTGATACGGCTACAGTACAGGCCGTACCAACCCCAAAATTATATTACGAACTGTGGGTCCAAGTTTGGACTAGTTGAACGTGTATCAGAAGTGAATCTCGCATTAAAATTGATGAGAGGGTGCAGCAGTGGGGGAGCATAGTGGGGGACATGTCATACCATGTCCCCCCCCCCAGTGGTGGTGGGGGGGGGGGGGACATGGCATACCATGACCCCCCCCTTGATGAGATCTGGGGGGGGGGACACGTCCCCCCGTCCCCCCATGATCTGCGCCCATGGTGAAAAAGGGAAACATGCCCATTACCCACATACCGTAGCTCCTCTACTGGAAACAGTATGGAAGATACTTCCACCACAGTTCCCGACAAAGGAAACACCTTCTTACCACATATTTCTCATATTAAAATGGATGTCTTTTGTGAGTTTATTGTTTAGGTGTCCCTGCATCCTATATTTTTAGAACCCTTGCACTGTCCCTGAAATTCTCTCATTGGGACAATTAGTGTGGGGACAGGTGATCTTAACAAGCACGTCTCCACAGCCGACACCTGTAAGCAACGATCATTGACAGTTATCCACAGTCGCGGAGCTAGATCTGCAAAAGGGGGAGGAATCATTTAAATTATCAATATTAAAAATGATGAGCGCGGAAGCGAATTTCGTGGGGACTGAGAGACTTCGTGCAGAAACGTTTGCCAAATTTGGAACCTTTTTCATGCATTTCGTGCACCGGTAGGCAGTTGGATATATAAGTCACTGGGAAGTTCCATGGAAATGAGCAATTAAAGAGAATATATAGGAAGGTAGGAAGGGTGTGGCAGTTGGATTATACCACAGACATTCAATTATCAGTCGGGAAAAGACACAACTATCCTGCCAGACCCTATCCCCAATATATTTCTCATCAGATTTACACGCATCCCGAGGGTTCTAATTGTAAACGGTGAGAAGGGTACTCCTCCCAACCCTCTGATTGTCCCTTTTCGCAACGTCGAGGCACGGCTGCTTGAATAAAACAACAGTAATTCTATTAATTTGGTTATTATTGCGTCTAATAACTGCTGGGTCATGGTGCCCTACAACAGACCGAGATTAGTATACTCCAACTAAATGCGTGGCCGTCTAACTGTGGATCATCCGTGGATGGATGGATTTGGCCAATATTTGATATATGAGACTTTCTTAACAATGCCTTAAATGGGTTCGAAAACTGGAACGGTTCGGCCATACTGGTTGTGGCACTTAAGGCTAAAGAAAATTAATCTTTTGATTCTCAGGCAGCGGCGCATTCGTTTTTTTCGGCCCGCGTTCGTCACATTTATTTCAGAGGCAAAATTCAGAATGTGTAAAACTATCATAGCTTGTGATTTTAGCGGTATCACATCGCGATTTGCGATGTAATATGTCATATACATTGATGCAGTATTGTTATTCTCTTCGCGAAGTGTGACACGATTCTCATATGTTTGTGCAAGATAAATATTTATTCAACTGGTTGAGCGCAAAATTAGTTTTGGTGGTCTGAATTGTTCATCAAAAATAGTTTTATTACAAATTATTGGAGAGTGCCACCAGGCACTCTCCAATAATTTGTAATAGAACAAATCTGTATAAACAAAATATTATTTACGTTTGACTGAATACGAAACACGGGTAAGGAAAATGTTGGCTTTTGCACTGGTACCCTCATTTTTTCGGAAGGACTAATTGTGGCTTCTGGCACTCAACCAGTTCAAAAATTCCTTATTATTTTTTATCTCCATTTTAGTTGTTCTATATTGATTTTGCATTGCATGATCACTGTTACAAAAAAACTATCAGTGAAATCAACATGGAAGCTCTAGTATTTAATTTTAGGCTCCCACAAGTGGATTTTAGGCATCGGCGACCATTCCATCAGGAATAAAAAAATAAAAAATAAAAACCGCCCTTCCTCATTCGTTTTAAAAAAAATATTGCCTGAGAATCATTTTGTTTGGCCTAATTAGTTAAGTTTGGCCTGTTTTTACATCATTAGCGCGATAACTTGAAGAAATATCAATGGATTTGTTCAATATTTGGTGTCTGAGACTTTTCTTAATAATGTCTTGAACGAGTTTGAAAACCATAATAATAATACCACTTTGGCCAGCCGCTGATTTGTCGCGGTTCTCGGATGAGAAGGCCTTGGTTACTCCTGTACACCCTTCTGCCTCCCTATTCCCACGTTTCTCCTCTCCTCCCAACACTCGAAGACGAACTGTTTGATGACATCCCTTGCCCCATTCTTCCCAATCTCTCCGATTAGCATATTAACCCTCTCCTTTGAGTCTCCCATCCCACTTCCCCATTATACTCCCAGTGAATCTTATTCTTTTAGACTGGTACTTTGGACATTCTAGAAGAAAGTGTTCCAGGGTCTCCACCATGCCCAAATTACACATCTGGCACTCTTTTTCACTGTTGTCCCAATTTTCCCCCTCAGCTCCAGGGATCGCGACCTCAGCTTGAACAACAGTGACCCCCCCCCAAAGGTGCCATCAAGATACTCTTCAAAACCTGGCTTCTCTTTATCACGCAGGCCACCCATCCTCCGTGACCCTTTCTTTGACGATTTTTTTTACCCTGGTGATCCCCAACGTCCAGGTCCGAGATCTCCAATGAGTAGTTCTCTACTAGCCCCCTCACTTGGACCATCCACCCCATCTTGATAATTGAGCTGAAAATTCTCAGGAACATCACCTTACACCATCGGCTGTCGGGGAGATTTACCAAATAATTAAGATAACCGAGTTTCAACAGGTCTATCCTGTCCTTTATCCTCATCCACCCAAGCTCACCCCTAATTGCTTCTAGCGCAGCGGCATTACTCGACCCCGTTATCCATCGGCCTGCATCGTTCTGCAGGATTTCCAAGCTTTTTACGGCCGTCTGGTTTAGGGGTACCACCTCCGTACCGCATGTTATACTTGGCAGACCCACCATTTCCCAAATGGTTTCCCCACGAAAACCTTATTGAAACTGTTTCTCCCTATAAGTTTCATTTGGTCAAGGATTCGCTTCCCCATCAGAATCAATTTATTTGTGTGATTTTGGTAGATGCCTCTTCCTGTAATGTTTATATCCCCCCCCCCCCCCCCCAAGTACTCGTAATCACTTGTCTCTCCTACACTAAGACGTTTGCTGCTACCTTCCGGAATGCAGAACTCACCCACTCTCCACCTTTGAGTGGGGTCCACTTTGCGGCCCACAGGTATAACTTTGCTCTTGCTTTCATTAAGTTCGAGTCTCCATTTGCTCCCATATTTCCCTACAATTCCCAACATTTCCGTTAGCCTCTCTTCGCTTTCTGACACTAGCACCATATCGTCTGCAAAAATAGCCCTGGGATCTTCAAGTCCCCAACTGCTACCCCCCTCGTCGCTATGCAGAAATTCGTCTCCTAAACCTTTGATGTACAATGCAAACAGAATTGGCGAAAGGATACACCCCTGTTTTAGACCTATCTCCATAGGCACACGTTTTGTTGTAATGTTTCCCAGGCTAAGTTCACTCTGTACGTCTTTATATAATGCTTTCATAATTCCAATAAACTCGCCTCCTAAGCTCAGAGCCTCCAGCTTACGCCACATACCCTCCCTCCAAACTCTATCGTATGCCTTTTTGACATCCAAAAAGGCCATAAACATCTTTTTCTTTTTTGCTTTCGCGGATTCCATCATTTGGGATAGCGGGAAAAGATGGTCAGTGACTCTCCTTCCCCTCCTGAAGCCATTCTGGATTTCTCCCCGAAAAACCCTTCTCTTCAATCATCTTCTCTAGTCTCCTATACAGGACTTTACAGAAAACCTTTCCAATGTTACTACTGACAGAGATCCTGCGATAGTTATCCACAACGTCTTTTCCCCCTTTTTGTGAATAAATGTCACTTTTCTTTCCCTCCACTCCTTTGGGATCTCTTGATTTTCTATGGCTAGATTAAATAGGGCAGTTAGGCTTTCCACGAATTCCTCTCCCTCTTTTTTGATAAACTCGTTAGGAATTTCGTCCACTCCTCCCGCTTTTCCATTACCTTAATTTTGAGATCACCTTTCGCACCTCCTTCCTTTTTATTTCGCTGTACACGAAGTTCGATAGGTTTTCCTCGACCTGATTCGGACACTCAGGTGGGCTCCCCATGCCCCGTCGCTTATCGTTTACCTTTTCCCAGTACTTGACTAGTTCTGATGCGACTTGATCTTGCGCGTCTGTGACTCTGCCATCTTCTTTAATACTGTGTGGGTTACTTCCTTTGTTACGTTTATTCACCCATTTCCAAAATACGTTCGAACTCGACCCCCCCCCCCCCCCCCCTCTGTCATTCCGATCGTCCTAACAAGACTGCTATTTCGCACTCTCCGATTATCGTCTTTAATCTTTTTTACTTTATTTCGTGCTTGTTGGTATTCTTCCTTTGCTACTGTGGCCTCGTTGCTTTCCGCCCCCTTAAGTTTTCTACTTCTCCTGTACGCAGCACATTTAGCTTTTCTACCCTTTATGGACCTTTTCAGTTCTACATTCGCTCTGTACCCACGTTCCCGTGTTGGCACCCTGATCCTCCCTACACTTTCCTTCCCTGCCTCCACTGGGCTCGCAATTATGGCGTCGGCCATCTTTTGGACACTGCACCCCTTGGGTACGGTTGCAAGCTTTGGTTTCAGTTTTTCATTGAACTTCGCTCAGTCAGCATCCTTTATGAGTTCCCAAATCTCCTTAAAGCTTCCTTTGCTTTTTACTAGATGTTTGGCCCTGATCGTCACTGTAATCAATTTGTGATTACTATCCACCTCCATTTTACCCTCATCATCCACTTCTACCCCTATCACCTCCCTTCATAAAATAATATCCCACCTGTGTGTGGTGCAGTAGAAAGTATGTTTCCATTGGATATACTGTGAGATGGGATTTTGAATTCTGGAGTTTATCAATATTTTCTAAGTGGTCATTTGCCGCTCTGTAAATTTTCAGATCAAATTGGCTATAGAAGGCGAAGGCTCGCTCGTCTCAAACGACAGACTCATGTTATTTGGGGCGTGACAACCGTTACTTATTCCCAGGTCCTTAATTGGACATTCGTTATCAACCGACACTCGGTTGATAACGAATGTCGAGTAAGGAACTGGGAATAAGTAACGGTGGTCGCATGCGTCAGTTATCGCCTTCTAGTCGTGTTGGGAGAAAATGTTAAGGTACATGAAAGCTTGAACCATAATGGAACAATCAAATAACACAGCGAGGTTACAACCTGTATGATTATCAATCCCCTTTGTTAAACCAAGCACTATTTTGGTTTCATATTTACTTACCCGTGGCCGAGAAGGTGGCACATGTTCTCCTGGTGCACCCCCGCCCATTTGCTACGACTACGGGTTCCAGGACAATGCCGGAATCATGTCTTACCTTTTCTCATAAATGGCGTTGCACCTTCACGCGTCATGTCGATACCATCAAACCATTTGTAATTAACACTATCATTTTTAGACATACTCTGAAAGGAACAGTGTTCAACAACGGTATCTATTTGCTTATCTGTTAGATTTTTTCCGAGGAACACGGCTATTTGTTTAACCACAGATGAAAGATCCTGAAAAAAAGTTTGGAAACATCAATTCCAGGGTACAAAAGACCACCATCCGTGTTTATAAAGTCAAAACTAATTCGAGCGTGCACAATTTTGCCCATTTTTTGCTGTATGATCAATGCGTGTGAGTGTAAATGGATATCTGAAAGTTTTCAGAACGTTCCACGAGTTGATTAATTCTTACACCCAGACCCGTCTTTTCGGGTTTGGTTACTAACATAAAACACCTGATTGAACAACAGACAAGGCGCCCAAGTGCCGTCGCTTGAATGTCGCTGTTCCATGATTACACCATGGCACATCTGTCTTTTCGGGGTTGGTAACCAACATGAAATACCCGAGAAAAACAACATACTATGTGCTCAAGTGACGTGATTTGAAAATGAAAATTTGTTCCGCACATATGTGCGGAACGGAAATCATTGACAGACTATTTTAAATAGAAGCGAAATTTCACTGAAATTTTCTACAAATTGTTTTTAACAATTTGAATCGCTAGCGGTAGCTGACAATCGTCCCCTGAGTTCCAATGTGTTTTATGTGCCAATAAGCACACATTGGAACTCAGAGAGCGAAACAGTAACACAGGCTCCCCTCGTAAATCTGGTTGGCGATAAAATGTGGTTCTTTTTGTTGATAGTTATCAAATGAGTTGCTGAGTGTCCTTCAAATAATTGTTTTTTAGAGGCGTGAAGGCGTGTAATAAACACAGAACGACACACGCGTGCGAATGGGTTAATCGATATGGCACATCTGCCATCGCGGGAGGATAAAACTCGAGGCCGCAGGTCTCTCGTTTTATCCTTCCGCGAGTGCACTCGTCAGTGACGTCACAGAAAACTCGTTTGAAATCGGGGCGGGGAGCGCCGGGTAGTAACCCCGAGGCCCGGAACATTCAGTGGGGAAGGCTTGACTCAGCAGTCGAGGATTCTTGTGCCAGGCCTGCCTCCCAAAGTTCGAACTCCTGTGCCAAGCCTGCCCCACCCCAATCCCCTAGAGAGAACCAGCAAGATTAGTTGCCCGGCGTATTGGAATACTAGTTGCTACTCAAATAAAGGCGGAATGGGAGTGCTCGGTGGACATACTTAATCTGTTTATAGGCTGTTATCTGTATATATACATATGCACTAAACACGGTGTTACGCGGATTTCCTAAACATTCCTTTTGTAGCAGTCGAGCAGCCTCAAGCTATTCAATTGGGAAACTAGAACGAACTGTGAGGGGGGGGGGGGGGGGGTCGCGAATGGAGCTCTGCACTTGACCAACGGTTGTAAGTTTGGACTGCATGATTAATGAAGTAATAACTAAGTTAAATCAACTTGACGTACCGGTATTAAAGTTGTCACTTCGAGAACTGAGCAGTCAAAAACTATAACTCTTGATCACTCGATACTCACTGATGAACTTGCACATTTGAAACATGCTGCTAAAAACGTCATTTTGACGGCCAAAACATAACCAGAAGTCTCCATTTAATAACTGATTTTAAACTTTCCTTGTGTGTGCGTGGGTGGGGAGGCGGAGGGGGGGGGGGGGCGATTATCGCTTGTGCCTTCGGCGTCTGTATCGATGTAACCATGGAGCCCGACATTCCTCTCCCGGGCCTGTTTGAGAGAGGCATGAAACGAATTTGGAAAAAAATGGGACTATCATCTTTCGGCGAGCCAGAATCGATGGGCAAACTACGGTGGTATTGTGTATCTATATGTGGTAGTCACAAAATAAATACTTGTTATCGTTTTAGTGAAGTGATAGGGTAGTAGTATCACGTCGATCTTGCGAGGGTCAAATCGACGTTCCAAACGAGCTACCCAAGATGATCTGACCTTCGTCAGAGACGTGATACTACGATCCATATCACTTCACTGAACCGATAATAGGTTTTTTTAAACCAACACACCGAAAATATCTCCGTCCGTTCTGGTGACCTAATTGCAAACCAAACTGATAACGATTTCAAACATTTTCGATGCACATGCATTATCATCTCCAGTTGCATATCATGGGATTTGTATCGGATTCGTGTTTACAATCGGATCGCAACGACCCCGTCAGATTGTAAACACGACCGATAATCTCATACAAATTCCAGGATATGTATTTGGTCATGAAAAAACATTTATCTAACAACCCCGTTACATAAAGCCCGTTTCCCCCCTTTTCAGTTTAAATTTGGTTGGAATTGGTAAAAATTTTGCATTTTATATTATATGTAATCAGAATGCATATTGCTTTCAAGATGTTGCGTAAATATTTCTAGAATCAACAGCAGCTTGTCTTCGGTAAAAAGTTGAAATTACATTTGTTTTCGTGTTTCCTCACGCATAGAAGAACAGGGTAGCAGGACGTTTTTCGCCCGAATAGTACAGTTTACCTTTTGCATAAAAAGGAATGAGCTACATAATCCAACATATCCACCTCCATCCACACTCCTGAAAAGTTTTCATTATGAGTAAAATTTCAATACAGTCGAGGAAACTTACCTTTTGCATGTCTTCGTATTTCAGGAACAAAATATTGTCATCATGCCTGTGTTCCCAGAATACAAGAACATGTTTCCACCACGGACTGTAGGAAACTAAAAAAAAACAACATGGTTTATTCATTTGTGGTCAACATGTTAAGTTCTATCTTCTTTTAACAACAACCCCCCCCCCTCCCACACACACACACACCACACCACACCACACCACACCACACCACACACACACACACACACACATAAAGGTGTTAAATCGGTTAAAAATACATCTTCCTGCTGCCGGGTCTCATCTCCCCGAGATATAAATTTCGAAGGAAAAATGCTGGTTTCCCCATCCACATGTCACTAGTCGTCACGGATGGAACAGTTGTAAATTAAAAACCGAATTGCTCTAATTTCCAGCTCTCTATCTTTTCTACCTCCTCTATCTCATCAGACACACGACCAAACTGAATGACAAACTATGAAGGGTTGAAACAATCCTCATGCAAAGATGTGCAGAAAACCTAACAAGACCAAGGCAAGGATTGAAACAATGTTGCCAGCAAACAGCCCCTTTAAGGGCTCTTTTTTGGGTGGGGGTTGGGAGGGGGGTCATTTGGAATTTCCGAAGGATAACCAGATACCTCATAATCACATACGGCATCCTATCTCCCAGAAGGCTTGATGGATGACTTAAGGCTAGGAGACCCCCCCCCCCCCCCAACTCCTGGGGATTTATCATAGAATGACCTAGTATTGTTACATAGACGCGGATTATCCTGGTAACTCAATCGTGTGACGTCATTACCATGATCGTGCAGTGCCCAACATGGTGAAGACGGGGGTGGTGGGGGAGAGGTATTATTTTATCCGGTTGGAACGTTTACCAACATGCGTAGTCTCCGCTTCCAGAAATGTAGTGTAGCATAGTCTCCTGACGCCTTTGGGGATGGGAAAATGCCTCTGTTTCTGCTTGTTTTGGGCATCTAAAACTCATTTGTCGCATATTTCTTAGTCATAAGAATATCTTATTGTTCATTAATTTGACATTTTATCAACTAACAGTGAACAAAAATGAGGTGGAGCTAAAAGAGGTCAAAAAGTTGGATGGAGCGAGGTACATACGGTGGATGTGGCAGGTTGGCAGTGTCGCACGGAAGCCGAAGAATAAGATGCGAGGCTGGGTAGAAAGAGGAATGGGTTTAGGTGGGTTGAAAGGGGTGGGCAGGGATTAGGCGGGGATTAGGCTGAGAAAGAGAGGAGGTCATGGATTAGTACATCAGGGTGATTGTACATTAATAGAGTACCAAGGGCTAACATGAGACCTGTAGAGTTACAAACCGTACATCCTATGCTACCACACTAGGCGACCATGCATTACACCCATCCACCCCATAATAACGTCTGTCCTGCATTATATACCACATAAACCAGCCATGGGATGACACAAAGTATTTGGTAGGTTAATATTATCAACGGTTAAGATGGGACCAACAGGGGAATATACCACCCATACTATACTGTTGTTCTATACTGTCAGGCATTACCCCCACCCCCACTCCACAATACCACTTGACCTGCCATAACATACTACCTATACCAGCCATAGAATAATACAAAGCAATCGGTTTGTTAATAATACCGAGAACTAACAGGGGACCTACAGCGGTATACACATTGCATCCTAAGCACCACTTCTAAACGAACGATTACAATTCTGCCTAACCTAGCATAACGAACTACCAATACCAGCCATAAGATAATCCAAACGATTCGATAGGTAAATAGTACTAAGGGGGTAATAGGCTAACAAACCATTCATCCTGTACTGCCAATCAAAACCACCAAGGACTATCTCGCAATACTACACTGGTCGACCATGCATTACCGTCATCCCCATAATACTGCTTGATCTAGCTATCGCTGGCATAGGATAATATGAAGATCCAAGGCCTAATGGTATACCAGTATACCAACATGGATATATACCACCACTACCATAGCCGCCACCCCATACGAGAAGTCCGACACCCCCTGACCCGAACAACGTTATGTCAGATTGTATAGTGGACAATAACAGCGGTCAGCGTCTCTACGACGTCGCGCGCGTATCATGACGTCACGACGTCAATAGTAACGCCAACCGTTTCGCAGGGAAAAACTTTCATTTTCAAGAAAACCCAATTTTCCCATCATCTTTACACCACTTACCCATAATATATATCTATAGCCCCATGCATACATATATCACTATACATGCCATAGCATACTATATATACAGTACCTACACCACTTGTCGGATCTAGCTTCATGGAGCCGTACTTTTGCTCCCTCAAAGTTGCTCCCCCAAACGGCTCCGGTTCCTATGGGAATTTAACACTAGCTGCTCCCCCAAAGCTCCGGGTAAGAGGCACGATCGGGTGCATGCTATTCTACTAGCATTGGTTGAAGACAGGTGCACCATTGACGTGCAGTACGCTTTAGTTCACTGCGTCACAGTGTCCCCACGTGGGCAATGGGGGTGAAGTGTCTTGCCAAGGACAAAACGCGGTTGACGCAGCTGGGATTCGAACCGAGGACCTCTCGGCTTGCAGCCTGCACCTCTGCCAACTCAGCCACCGCGCCCTCTCGCTTCTATTTAAAAAATAGTCCGTCAACGATTTCCGTTCCACACATGTGTGCAGAGCGGATTTTCATTTTCCGCATGGTTTAGTGTTGCTGTAGATGGGGATTCCATAGAACAGGCGTACAATAAATAACATACTAATATTTCAAAAAAAAAAAAAAAAATCTAACTCATTTTAATTTTTGACTCCAAGAACACCAGCCCCTCCCATTACGTCACATCAGAGATCGGCCATAACCTTGGGGAATTTCATAAGACGGCAAAACATTTGCAGATATGTTTTGCGAAAATTATATTCCCAAAATTCCGAAAGCTAAGCGTCATAATGAAGTTGGAAATAAGAGGTATAGACGTTATGACTCCGTGACCCATATGACGTCACCCCAAAGTTCGGCTATAAAGGTCGAGAATTTCTCAGGACAGGAACGCATTTTTACATGTGTTTTTGGAGAACATATGTTATCAAAATGAAATTGAAACTAAAAGGACAAGAAGAAACCCCAACAATACCAACAAAAAAAAAATAAAATTGGCATCGCTGGTATCGGGCGCGAGATTTTAATTCCAGAGATGTGTGCGCACAATTCCAAATGCCCGGAGAACGATGTGTGAAATTTCATTGCTGCGTAATATATAAATACGGGATAATGGAATCACAAAAACGAAATATGCCAAAAATAGCCCAAAACTTTGGAATGCCGTTAAAACATCAAAATGGCTTTAAATTGTAAAACGAAATAACAGCTTCCTCTTAATTTTCTGGGCTCTAAACATTAAGATTCCATGAGAACTAGGCCGATATTTAATTTCTGTGACGTTGAAGACAATAACATGACCCAGGAATTTAGCCATATATAGAAATTCGGTTGACAATTCCCACGTCGGTACCACTTTTGATGAAGATGATAGGCTCCACAGAGGAATCCATATTAAACGATAGAACCCAGGCGCTGAATAGGGTTAGGAGCCATTAATTTCTTCAGACAAATATCCCCCAAAAGGTATCATGAAAAGGTTTCCTCATCCTCAAAAGGTATTCTTAAAAGGTATCCTCAAATAGTACATCATTATGTCGTAGTTATCCCCAAATACCCGTTGGGCCTATGTGGTTCATGTGTTGTGCGCACATTGCGCACTAGCACACAGACACCTATCGGCACATTCCGCATGTACCTCTGTGCTACATGTGATGTGTACACATTGTACACTAGCACACAAACACATCTAGGGAAGTCAGAATACTTTAGAGGGAGGCCGGGGGAAGTCATACTACAGACAGGACAGGCCAATAAATGCAGAGAATAAGGTATAGGCAGAAGCAGGGCATTGTAAAGAAAAACAATTGTCAGGTTGTTTGTGATACTTCTATGACGTATCTGAGGATTTTGGTAAAATCCGAACCCGAAAACTGCCCAGTTTAATAGAACGCACCCTATAGCACTGCGTGCTACTGTTATGAATCCAAAACAGGGCTTCGCCCTGTCTGTTTCGGTGATTTTAGACAGTTTTCGGTGATTTGGAGTGATTCTCGGGTCTGTTTCGGTAATTATATTTACTCTTTGTCGAACTTACTCTCCGAACACGCAACCTCCCATTAGAGAATTTTAGGGGTCACATATCAACCTCAACCACGTGCCACCATATATACCAGGATGGTGGACTCCGGTATACAAAATTGACGACGGAAACACGTGTCACAGGAACAACACGTGCTCGCATACGCTCGGAGACCACGCATCACTACAGTAATGACGTCAGAACATGGTCGCTCACGTGGTCTACCATGACATCCCAACAGTGTGCCACTGGGTTACGTGACTATGGCGTCAAATGAGATCCCTTGGTGGGGTCCCCCAACATGCATCTGAAAGATGCGAGTACCACTACTTGTCCTTTTCGAGTCTTTTGTCATAATTATTATGGTTAGGTATAAGTGGAACTAATGCCCTTCATTCGGCAAATGCTTACTGTATTTTCGTGTTATTGGTCACGCGAATAAACAGTATTCTGTCTTTATTGCCAGGGCAACGGAAAAATCCAGATTCTTTTGAAGTAAATTTGAATCGAGCTGCCGGCCAATACTAGCTTCTGTATAAATGCAAAATGTCAAGAGAGTTGGGTTATATAGTAGCGAATACATCGTTCTAAAACTCTTAACTTGGTCCTTTGCTGAGCGTTGCCTCACACTGAACTAGGCTGTGAGCACAAAAGAATAACATGTTTGCGCATATGGGTACATCTCTCATAGTGCAGACATTTTACAGAGTCAGCCTTCTATCGGCCCTAGTTTTCAAATAACTAAATGCAATTTGCTTCAAAGTGTTTTTCTCGGAAACTAGATCTTTAAACACCATGTACACTTTGAAGGAGATGCGGTCGGTTGACCTCTTTTTGATATTAGAATAGAAACAAAATTTCTGCTAACCATCAGTTTCAAACTAAAATTTGAATCAAATCAAAATATATTGGGATTCCAGGACCTCCTGTTTATTTTTTGTTTTCATGGTAACTTGGGAGATAAGGACCAGATCAGTATAAAACATAGTTGAGGTTATAAAGCTCACAGTTGTCAATAGCATCTCTCGGAAAGTGAGTTGTCGTTCTTTGACTAACTGCTGCCAGTTGGTATTTGTGGTATTACAAACATTATGACTCCATTGGATAACACATATTTAAAATGTTTTCCAAGAGGAGAAAACCCAGGGATCACCCTCCATGAACCCACCCCAGTAAAGGTGGTGGTGGATCCGGGTGTCTCCACTTGAAATATTTCGCATGTCAATCAACACGGCAATCATCGGCTTGTACATCAAACATCACACAAAGCGACGACATGACTGTTCACAACTTTTCCGATGTAATTGTCACACTCTGTTACGCAGCAGAAAGCCCTTTCCATTAGCATGATCGCAGTTTTGACAACACGATCCTATTACAAAGCACACTCTGAAACAAAGAGTTCCGAACGCCAACAGTTAGTAATTTATATACACCTGGAACTTAATAAAGCACCCCATGAAATGTTTCATGACAGTGAAGTTGCTGAAACTTGATTATTACGTTTCAATGATTACTGAGTCTTGCAGTACAATTCATCTAGTGAAACATGCTGTTTCTGGTTGATAGCGTACCCAAACACATCCCCTCATCCACGTGGAGCATGCTGCCCACAAACATTACAGAAGACACTATCATCCACATGCAATAATTGGGTATAAAACAAGAAAATGTGTCACTTCTTTTATCAGAAAATGTTGACATGGTAAGGAGGAGACTGTCAGAGGCACAAAGATGACAAATCCTTGGCATGCATGCAACAGGCATGTCATTCAAAGCTGTTGGAAGGCAACTTGGCTATAGTCATTCTGCCATCAGCAGACTTGTCCGAAAATATCAACAAACCAGGACCGACCAAGACCTGGACAACCCCGAAGGACCTTTCCTCGGGAATATCAGAGTCTTGCACGCGTCGGTAGGCGTGAAGGCTTTGCTATAAGTGGGGTTCTGGAACGCCTTTGGCCCCCGCCCCCCCCCCCCCCCCAACAGGCGTTTGTTCCACAGAACTGTCCGAAACCGTCTCAAAGCACGGGATATGAGGTCCAGCTTTGACCGATCACAATCAAAGACGACATTTGGAGTGGTGTATGGTACGACAAAATTGGAATCTCAGGACACGGAGGAGAGTCCATTGGTCAAACGAGAGTAGGTTCCTGCTTCACGTCACAGATGGTCGCATGAGAGTGTGGAGGCATAGAAATACTGCTTACGTGCCCAGGAACATCAGACCTACTGTTCCATATGGCGGAGGATCAGTAATGATCTGGGGATGGCTCTCTCATGATTGTAAACTTGATATAGTTACTGACTTACTGTACATGGAAATCTCAATGGTCATCAGTACATCCAGCACATTCTCGATCCGATTGTCGTGCCTCATTTTGACAGCCACCCGTTGACTACTCGCTCTGTATCCATGGACGACAATGCAAGACCACATCGTTCCCATGCTGTGATAGCATTCCTTCAGAACAACGCCATTACAGCACCACCTTGGCGTGCTATGAGCCTCGGGTGCCTTAGAACACACCTGGAACTTTCCTGGGCGTCACGTGCAAGCAAGGGATCCGCCTGTACAGAATTTGTGACTGACTTGAAAGCTGCATTACATGAGGCGTGGCAGCAGTTGTCTCTGGACCGTATCAGAAGGCAGGCTCAATGGTAGCATTAGGAGGGGGGTTCAGGCTGTCATCCGGGCACATAGTGGATACACTCGCTACTGACGTCAGATACTGCTATTGTGTTCAGGAGTTCACAAGTTACATTTTTTGTCAGTAATTACCGGCATTGTTTCATCATGTACCGCTCTTGCACCATACTTGTCGAGAGAACATTTTTCCATCAAAAACATTAGTGACAGATATGTGTAATTAGCGCCATTAAAATACTGCATATTTTCACCATTGTGTTGTCTTTCAGGTGTCAATAAACCATTCTTTCTGCAAACAATGACTTTTGGCCATCTTAAAAATAACATGAAAGTAATGACAGTTTCTATTAACACCACTGCGAAAAAAGCAGGGGGTGCTTAATTAAATTCCAGGTGTATATTAGTCTCCATAGCGCAGAAAAGTTCATGAAATCAGATGGAGATAACCTGTTTATTGATAAAGCCTATAGATGTACTGAATTGTAGTGCTATTCTTTTGTTCTGTCCCTGTGTTTATTTCTGTGTGTCTTTTAGCTAGGGGAGGACTGGGTCAAAAAAGCTGCCGGGAAATATACAAAGGGGGTCCAGGACCCAGACAAAAATTTGATTTTTCGAACAAAAAGAACGCTACTTCCTTGTATCGGATGGATCAACGGCAGTCCACACAATGGGCATTTTTGACAGCATTTGTGTATCATCTTTGTCGCTCATTTGGCAAAACTGGTTGCACCAAAGGGGGCCCCGAACTCATCAGGACGACCATAGTTCGGTCCAATTGGGAAAAACTCTGATTTTTTGAACCGAAAGAACGCTGTTTCCTAGCATCTGACCGAGCAATGGCAGAGTAGACTGCTGATAAATCGAAATGCCCTCTATATGGACTGCCAATGGCAGTCCACTTAGAAAGCATTTCGATAAACCGATAGTCTATGCAAGCGGATCCATTTCGCCGTTTGGTCATTTTCACGAAACTTCATGTGCCAACTGGTGTTGGGCTGTGTAAATATTTTGTTGGCCCCGGGAGGGGGGGGGGGCACCGGGGACATTTCCCGGTGAATCATACGGCCATCCCGCCTCTGACTTTTACTTTTAGAGAAAACAGTTGGGAAGAATAACAAATAAGAAGAAGAATTCAAATCTAACAATTGCAAATAAATATACGCAGAGTGTACACTTAATGAATAATGTTTCGCTGTTTTCTTTTTATCACACACCTATTAATATAAAACACGGGCTTTCCACTGTTCTGCCTGTACGATAAAAATAAAGTTGTATCGCACATGTGGTGATACAAAAAACGTTCGATTTCGTTTCCAACGTAAACAGAGAAGGCACCCGTCTAAATAAATCACGTCATCATTGGTCGATTGCACCGGAGCCGAGACCGCTTGGAGATTTCAAGTTCCTCATTTACATTTGTTTACCTGGGATATTTAAACAATCAGATTCGATTAAAAAAAGAATCTAAAATAAAAATAACATTCTGACTGCTTGTTTCTTGACAAATACTTTCCACAATTGACCATATAATGATATGGAGTGTGCTAAACCTAGCTGTTTAAAACCTTTTTGGTGTGTTATTTCCTGCAGTTTAGTCAATATTTGAAGTTCAACCATCATGACCATGACACTGATCGCTGTCAATTGGTTTCGACCAACTGAATGCCGTAAAATTAAAAGGCAAATTAGGGTTGGTACCCCGCCAACCAACAGTGGTGTCTCGTTGACAACGAAGAAAAGAAAGCAATTATCCAGTTCAGAGTGCTTTTAGTTCAATTTTCGTGTAGTCTGGTTGTTACATGGGAGGTGTGTGATAAATACAGAACCGCACATACACTTGAATGGGTTAAGAATTATCGCAATCTCGTGCGATAATTTTTAACCCATTCAAAGGTATGTGCGGGTCTGCATATTTATAGCGCTCTTGTTTTAACACTGCACATGTCACACATTATTTTCAATAAACTCACGTTCGTCATTTAAAAATCTGTCAAATGTCTCACTAAAATCCCCTCTGTAGTCATTGACTTTCAAACTTTTCTTGAAATGGTGGCCTGACACACAAACATCCTTTGGGTTTCTGGCAACATAGATAATCTAAAACATGAGTAATCATAAAATGTAGAATGGCTTTGTCCAATCGCTTCAATACTGTTTATAGTGCTTACCGGTTCAATTCCTAAGAGCATTTATGTCTCCTTTCGTACCTCCAGTCGTGACTGTAGTGTAGATTTCTCATCACTGAGCGAGTTAGGGTGGCTTGAGAATTTCGTAGATGTGAAGATAACCTGTGCTTATACATAAGTTTTCATCACCATGTTGGTTTCCGAGATGGTGTATTGAAGTCAAAACCTCACCTCTGGGCATACATCGAAGAGACCGTTTGGACGAGTCGAAATATGACCCAGAAGTGAGGTCGAGACTTCAGTACACCATCTCGGAAATCCACTTGGTAGTAATATAAATTTTATAGTAAATTTCCTTTCTTATTATACCTACCGCAATTGTTTACTACAGGCTTGCACTACAGTGGAAGAACCTAACTCGGATTTGGGAAAGAAAAGTGGTGTAACAACACCACGAAAAAATAAGCCAAAACTGGGTCGAGCGCTATCGGCGCACACCCAGAATGGGACGCTCTTCCATAGTACAAATCCACGACTACCGTAAAACAGTGCGCAGTGCGTCAATTCGTCATTGTTTTGATTCCGAACAACACAGGAGTTATGTGATCAGCGGGGAGGAAGGATTCGTACCCGAATAAGAAGACGGGGGGAGGGCCTCCATGTAAACAATTTCGGTAGGTATAATAAGAAAGGAAATTTACTATAAAATTTATATTTCTTATCAACCTACCTCAATTGTTTACTACAGGCTGAATAGACAAAAGGATGGAGGGAATCACATTACCAACCCACACATAACTCAATAGCACTGGATCCGTGGGCAGAGGAAGAGATCCCTAGGCCTATCAAACCATAGCATCACAAACATTAGAAAAGACAATGAAAGATGAGGCGTATGGTGAAGTGAGACGCACAGACAGAAAGGGCAGTAACAGCACAGAGCTGGAACTGATCCTGAAAAAAGCTGAAAGGCTGGGATAGACAACAGCCTGAGCCGAAGAAAGAGGGCCCCTAGGACCAAGGTCCTCTATCGGCTCCTGCAACTGTCGCAGATAAAAGGAGAATGTAGCATTTCTCCAGTAGGCTGCCAGTATAACATCCGTCATCCGACAACATGACAGAGTTATTAAAAGAGGAAGACAATGCACGCACCTCCTGGCAGAAAAAACAAATGGTGATACAATCACCAGTAGCTAGACGAGCGGAAGCTGCACGAATAGCAAGACAAATCCATCGAGAAATGGATGCAGAAGAGATCTGGCATGTGAGAAAACGCATAGTCATCCAGGATAAAGGCGCGAACGCCCCCCACCCCCAAGCAGAGCAGCGCCCAAGAAAGCGACCATCTTGGAGTAAACTGCAAAGTCCTAGGCCTTTTCAAGGAGAAGAGCTGAACAAGCTTGGAGAGGCAAGGATGAGTGTCGAAACAATGCGATACCACATATGAAAAAGGTCTCCGAAGCATGGACTTGTACCCATTGCTGGAGACCCCCAGAAACAAACATAAACCAGAAACTCCGCAAGCGCTGTGATCGAAGGAGTGACAGAAGCAACAGAGTGATCGCACACCATCGACAGAAGAACCTTTCACTTAGCCACAGAGGCTAAACCAGTGGAGTGAGTGCCTCCTTGAAGAAGAAAAGCAACTCCACTTCGTGTCTCGAAAAACCACTACGGAGGAGACAGAACCCGATAAAAGACATGTGCCAAGGCACAATGAAGTCGGGTCAACTTGAAACCTCCTCGGGCGACTTTGGCAAAGAAAGTCGCGATGTAGAGAGAAACATGCCGGAACCTCCGCTAACAGAGAGCGGAGCAAATTGACCCACACCCACCGAGGAGACGGGTGTGATCGAAAGGATTCGACGACTGCAGGTTCATATCTGGGAGAGAACCTGAGGCGGAATCGGAATCGACAAGAAGGCGTAGCCGACAAGACCGTCCCAAAGGAGGACCAGAGCGTCCACGGCGAAAGCCAGAGCATCTGGACACGGGGACACGAAAGTGTCCACCTGATGGTTCCAACGAGCCGCAAAGAGATCGATGGAACCCGCCATGTGGAGCATCCACTCGGTGGAAAAGAACCAGCCCCGTCGGGACAGGGAGTCGGCTAGGACGTACAGACGACCGGAAATGTGACGAACAACCACACAGGCGTTGACATCCTGAGCGAGCAATAGAAGATCCCGAGCCAATTCGTACATTGGGACCGAGTGCGTGCCGTCCTGGTC
Organism: Pictodentalium vernedei; assembly: GCA_031216915.1. NCBI lineage: Eukaryota > Metazoa > Mollusca > Scaphopoda > Dentaliida > Dentaliidae > Pictodentalium > Pictodentalium vernedei. The sequence continues at coordinate 234,010,099 of CM062296.1, forward strand.
CCGAATGTAAGCAACCACTGTCGAATAGTCGAACAACAGAAGGATCTGACGATTCGACATGTGAGAGATCCACTGCCTGAAACTCAGAAGAAGAGCAAGAAGCTCTGCTGGATGATGTGTAGAGATGCCCGATCCTGGTCCCACATCCCGTGAAGGGAAAGACCTAGAGGATCCAACGTCTCAACCCATCCGAGATCGCTGACATCTGCCGCCAGAACGCGATCGGACGTGGGTAAGTCCAACAGGACACCCTGCGTGATCCACTGAACATTCGTCCAGTGGAGAAGGTGAGGATAAGAGAATCTGGTAACTGAAGCATCAGATCCAGAGAATCGACATTCGGCCTCCAACGACTGAGCAGAAAGTGTTGGAGAGGTCTGATGACACGCAGCCGACCTAGAGGAATGAGATCCGTCACCGAACCGCAGAGACCGATCAGCCGGAGAATACTCCGTGTCGTCGCGGATGTGGACTGGGACAGAGTCAGAGCAAAAGCTGAGAGAACCACAGCCTTGGCCTGGGGAACCGCCACCAAATTGAATCGCTGCGGAAAGCCATCCCCAGATGACAAAACGACTGAGAAGCCGACGTGAGCAAGCTCAACAGAGTGGACACATCCGACTCCAGTAAGGCAGCATTGGAATGCTTCTGGAGGATATCGACCAGATATGCCGAAGTAGTCACCCAGGACTGTGTGCGCTGGAAAGCTATCACATGCGACATCAGTCATGTGAAGGCCCAAGGAGCCAGGCTGAGGCTTAAAGGCATGGCCTTGAACTGTAAACTCGCCCCAGAAAAGCGAACCTGAGATACTTCCGTGACGCCCGATGAATCGGAACGTGAAAGTAAGCGTCTCGCAGGTCGAAGCTGGAAGCGAAAACTCCCTGGTGAATTGAACGGCGGACCGACCTGAAAGTCTCCATGCTGAACTTGGGAGCAATGATAGACTGGTTCAGGATACTCATATCGATAACCGGTTGGAGTCGACCGTCCTTCTTCGGCACCAAGAACAGGCGGGAATAGAACCCCACTGACTGAATGTTCTTGACGACCTCGATCGCCCCGTTTGTCAGGAGATTGTCTACATCCGTGGTCAAAAGTTCCCGACGTAAAACGTCTGAAGGAACTGTGGTTGGAAGAGGCACCCTGGTCAGAGTGGGGTGCCGTCGGAAGGATATTCGCAGCCCGGACCGAACAACATCTAACCCAAGGATCGGATGTGATGGTGGCCCAACGGTCTGCGAACTCTGCTATCCTTCCTCCAACCTGAGACGAGTCGAGGTGAGGACCTTCATTTCGAGCCCCGACGAGGCCCGCGAGAGGAGAAACCACCTCCTCAACTGCATGAAGAATCCCGATACTTCCCTCAAGTCTGCCGACGATTCAATACTATTTATAGTGCTTCCCGGTTCAATTCGAGTAAGAAGTAGAAGCGGCGGCAGAAGGATCAGCCTTTTGTTTCGCAGAGGAAGCAGAAGGGTACTTGTTAGGCTTGGAACGGCCCCTGCCTCCCCTAGAAGGCTGATCAAGCCGAGGAAACAGCAGCTGGTCTTTGGAATGACGTAGGACGTCATCCTGGACCGTCGACACGGAACCATGGAAAAGTTGCGGACCTGCCTAAGAAGCAGATCAAAGAGTAGCGCGCTGCTCCTCAGGAAGGGATCGGCCTGTGTCCAGCACAGAGTCCCTCCGAACTAATTCCAGATTAGCCGTGTTACAGGCATGCGTGTGAGTAAGATGCATGAGCGCCTTGGACAGCACACATAAAGGAGCCTGTACCTCGTCAAACTTATCTGGAGGCAGATAAGCAGCTAAAGCTGAGACGACGTGATCTGAGAGAGAAAGCATATCAAGCATCTCTCTCGATAAGCCCAACATGGACTCCAGAGTCGTCATCGGAATGACGGCAGACTTGGGCTTGGAAAGCCCGAGGGAATTGGGAGTCCTGATCTAAAACCGTCAAAGTCTCGCAGACTGACGGATTGGCGAAATCGTAGTAACGATAACGCACCGGAGGCAAAAATGGTGTCAACCCTGGTGAAGAACGGAGCCTTCATAGCCTTGAAACTCAGCTTAGAAATGCTTCAACCAACTGTACCGACTGGCACGGTCGAAGACGCCCAGAAGCAGGTTGCTCCATAGGCTGTTGGCGCGCGATCGATGATCGCGGCCTGGCTGACACTGTCGGCTGGTTTGTTGGTTTGAGATCCGGAAGGAACCCAAACACAAAATCAAGAGCTGCCCCCAAGTCCGAAGACTGCTGGCTCTCGACATCAAGCATGTCTGACTCTTCCCCTGAGTCGGAAGACACAGCCCATCGTGGGCAAACCAGCCGACGCCTCCCATGGTGTCGGAACACCAGGGGGATCAGAAAGCGGCCTGTTTCCAATCCCGGGAGGTGGCGCCATAGGGGGCGCCTGGAAACCACCCGCTGCCTCGCTGGAAGCAACGGGAAGGCTCTTTGACAGAACCTGAGTGAGTAAGGAGAGGGCCTCCCTAAGCTCTCTGCCCGTACTGGCCGGTTCGACAGAGGAACGAACCGGCAAAGTGGCTTCACCTCTGACCCTCTTAATCAGCGAAGGGTCACGATCCTCCAAAACACCCGACGCGGGACGACGAGCGGCAGCCGAAACGTCTGAAGGCAGACGTGTATAGGGGTACGACACACCCCGAGGATCAACATAGCGGGAACTCATGAGAGTCACTGCGGACCTCTGTGTGGCAGAAGGTCCAGGCTGCACAAAAGACGTTGGTCCCCCAAAACTGGTCGTGTGGCCAGAATGAGTGAACGAAACGCCACGGAGTTCATAGTGTCCCCACTGAGAACATCCGAATCCAATAACACAACTGTGGTGCTCGGTGGCACAGAGACCACAGTAGAGGGTCCGGCCGGCAGCCACTTCCAACTTCGCCGAGTTGAAGTCAGGAAAGGCCGAGGCCGATACCCCCACGTCTACACTCCCAGACACCGCAGCAGATCACTGCAGGTATAAAACTACTAAGAACATCCGAATCCAATAACACAACTGCGGTGCTCAACGGCTGAGATGACACAGTAGGGGGTTCAGTCGGCAGCCCCTTCCGACTTCGCCGAGTTGAAGTCGGGGAAGGCTGAGGCCGATACCCACAACCACACTACAGACATCCCCGCAGACCCTTGCAGGGATAAGCCGAGGCCGGCTAAAAACGGTGCCCAATGACGTTGAAGATGGAACAGCAGTAGCAGCAGATACGACGGGAGCTGTTGGAACTGGCGGGAAAGCGGAGAGAGCCACCAAGCTCGGCCTCCAAAGGAGGAGTCACAACCCTAGTGGCAGCCTCAGATGACGAGTGGAGAGGGCGCATAGTCCCGGAACCAGGCATCTCTTCACCAGAAATCCAACAGCTCCCGCAGTATCCACCACGGTAAAAAATTCCACATTCCCCACGGAAGGGGAATAACTCTCACCAAACATGGTCGAGTCGGGAAGCCCCGAAACGACAGCGTTCCCCCCCTCACCCCCGCTGTTGCGGGAGGAGCTGCACATCCCCCACGGAGGGGAGCAATTCTCACCAGAAGTGGTCGAGTCAGGCGACCCCGAAACAACAGCGTTCCCCACCCCCGCGGGAGCGGGAGGAGCTGCACATCCCCCACGGAGGGGGTCAAACTCACACCAGACGTGATCGAGTTGGGGCCCCGACCCCCCTCCCCCACGGGGGCGGGAGGAGCTGCACATCCCCCACAGAGGGGGTAAACTCACACCAGACGTGGTCGAGTCGGGAGGCTCCCGAAACGACAGCGTTCCAAACCACCCGCGGGTGTGGAAGAAACGGCCACGAGAACGCACCAAGGCGAGGGCAAAAGGAATTGCCCTAAAGGAACCGAACTGGAAATAACAGAGGTGAGAGCAGTAGAAGAAAAAAGGGGAACTCAACAGAAACAGAAAGTAGAAGAAAACCCTCAACTACGAAAGAAGGTGGCAGAAAAAAACCGGTGGGTACACGATAGAACCCAGACGGTCGACAGGGACCGAAAAAAAACAGAAATTCAGCCCTCAACAGAGTGACGAAACCCTGTCCAGACAGTCCCTAATAGACACCTAACTCCAATAACAATTAATTCATCAACCGAAAAATTCATTGTCGAATCGCGTGATGTCGAAAACAAAACATTCGCGAAAACGGAATAGTAAATAATATACAATGAGAAAGTGGTTGAAAATATAAACGAGAATATATAAAATACAGTCCTGTTATTATACGACCTTCAGATCCATAATTCCAGTCACAGGAAAACCATTATCGACGAGTTAAAATATCACTCTTACTGAGCAAGATGGCACACATCCACCACGTGTGCGGATAATCAAAAGAATGACGAATTGACGCACTGCGCACTGTTTTATGGTAGTCGTGGATTTGTACTATGGAAGAGCATCCCATACTGGGTGTGCGCCGATGGCGCTCGCCCCAGTTTTGGCTTATTTTTTCGTGGTGTTTTTACACCACTTTTCTTTCCCAAATCTTGGGAAAGATTAAAATAGAGAGTATTTTATCCGAGTTCTTCCACTGTAGTGCAAGCCTGTAGTAAACAATTGAGGTAGGTTGATAAGAAATAACCGATTTGCCTTACAATATTCCTCCATTTCTTGACCTGATATATTTTGACAATCGTTCAGCGCCAATGAGTTGATTTTTTATGAATAAAAATTATGACGTCATGGTATTACGTACTTATGCTTCACATGACGTACTCCCCATTCATTATTCTGCTTGTTCTTTTGCCGCGTTTCAGCTTTGTGTTTCTTTGTTTTATTTTTCATGTTTAACACATGTTAGGTGTATATAAAATATCACCATGGCAAAAGAGGATCTAAAAATGATCTAGTTCAATTTATTTCGTTGAGTTGGTTATTTATGTTTCATTTAATTACTGTTATCAAAAACGATGGCCTCGACATGTGAACTCAGTTTTCGATGAGTGCAGGTAAAAACGCTCTCGTTCTGAATCGAATGCTCGCGCGTGCGCTTGCTACACTCAATACAGATTTGTATTTTGCTTAAACATTTTTACAAACATTAGAGGAAATTCGTCCTTGATGTAAGATAAATTCTCATATTAGTTATCACAATTTATTCCGGGGTGTAGATAAATTTGCACTAGTTCAAAAACAGAACGCTGCGAGGAAGAGCCTAAGGCTGCGTGGGTTTTCAAACCGATGTACATTTTCATTCACTTTTCAGTATACTTGGGGAACGAACTAGTTTCCTACGGCATCGTTGAGGCGCCAACTAGAATTATTTTTTAAATTGTAGTTACGGTTTATTAAATTGTAGTAACGATTTATTAAATTGTGGTTACGATTTATTAAATCGTAGTTACCATTTAGTATTTTGTTATTATTATTTATTTATTGGTGTTTAATGTCACATACTTATGCACAATGGCTAATCATAACCGTGACAGTTTTACGGGTGGAGGAAGCCGGAGTACCCGGAGAGAACCACCGAGCATCGACGAGCAGCTGCCAGCTCTCCAACGTCGTAACTCCGCACTGCAGCACAGGCAGGACTAGATTGGTTGAAGACATGCGCACCATCGACGTGCAGTACGCCTTAGTTCACGGGGTCATCGTGCCCCCATGTGGGCAAAAGGGGTTAAGTGCCTTGTCCAAGGACACAGCGCAGGCGTCCGAGTCCATCGCTCAGACGCTCACCCATCCGAGGACTAACCGGGCTCGACGCTGCTTAACTTCGGTTACCGCAACGCCACCGCGCCCCCTAGTATATAGTTGTTACGATTTACTAAATTGTAGTTACCGTTAGTAAATCGTAGTTACGATTTATTAAATTGTAGTTACTGTTTAGTAAATTGTAGTTACGATTTACTAAATCGTAGTTACTGTTTAGTAAATTGTAGTTACGATTTACTAAATCGTAGTTACCGTTTAGTAAATTGTAGTTACCATTTATTAAATCGTAGTTGCCGTTTAGTAAATTGATGCTACGATTTACTGAATCATGTAGTTACCGCTTAGTAAATTGTAGTTACGATTTACTAAATCGTAGTTACGGTTTATTAAATTGTAGTTAGGGTTTAGTAAATTGTAGTTACGATTTAGTAAATCATAGTTACGGATTGGACATTAACTAATTAGATTTAAGAATTAGAACATTAATTATCTCGCCTCGGCGAATTAATTATCTCGCTCCGGCGAGATAATATCTTACAAGGTCGAGACAAATACTGACAGCCAAATGTCCGTTCTAGACAACTCCCTCGAACCGGTGGCCCAATAGCCCTACATTTCGACCTAGAAATTACCTCAGCGCGCATTTCAAGGGTGATAGGGTCCACAAATTACCATAACCTAGGGGCTAGAACACATGTACTTTCCAACTCGTTGGTCCACCAAGTCGACCCTGTGGCTTTTGCAGGTGGTTCGATCCAGTGAGCCTTCACGACATAGTCATCTGACCACACACACCTCTCTACCCTATGATCCCAAAGCGCATTCTTCTCGCCACTTTGGCACGACATGACCCTTCCGTCATTTCCTTGTGTGTGACCCGACCAGAAAGCTTGCTCCACCCAGTAGTCGAAATGGCACCCCAACCAAACTAACGATGACCCTATAACAAAAACCCAGTCAAAGTGACCCAATCACACCATCTTCCCGACCCACAAGTCAGTTCCACTGGCCCCTCTCAGGGATTATCCCCCATTCCCAGTGAAGTATGACCCAGTCACCTACCCATCCCAGTGACTCCACACAACCCATTGGACCAACACCCATACCTTCGCACTAACAGACCTTTCCCAACGCCGACCAAGTCATCCGACATATCCCGGTGATCTAACACTTTTTCCGAATCAATCTAGTGATCCACGATGGCTAAGTAACGCGAAACTCCTTTCTTCAGACACGATTAGCAGTCCCGTCATTTCATTCCAAGGGTGACACAGTCACCCGACCTGTCCCAGTAAATCATCGCAGCCCCCACCCCACGACCAAGTGGTCTAATATCTCTGCATTGCCACCCATTGATCTTGGTCTCCGTCTGATTCGTTCATGTGACCCAACCAGATATTCCACCCAACGACAATCAAGTGACACAACATATCCCTGGCGACCTAGTGGCCGAACCTCCCCACCCCACAACCTATTCGACCCGATTCAAACTACTATATTTCACATGTCTTACTAAACCCAAAGCCCCAATCTCCGCTACACATTCGATCCAGTAATTGACCAGGCGATCCGACAATACCACTTGTTGCGGTATGACGGGCAACTTCGCCACATTTTCCGGCCGAGACCCCACCAAATACCATCACCCCCCGTTCCAGTCATCCTCCGCTACTTAGTAGCCCAACGCCCCAATTCAACAACAGTGACGGGGCTCGGAATTCAAAGTTAAGGTGCATGGGTACACCCGGGAAGGGGGAGGGAGTATTCCAACTTCACACCTCAGATATTTTGTTTGTCGTTCATTCTTCTTTTTTACAGTCACACGGTATAAGTAGTCATCAGATGTTCGAAAGCGAATTTAAACAACAATATATTCATCGATTGAGGAAAGAAAATCCTGCAGACGACTCGAAGTTCCAGAGCAACCAATCCTGTTCATTTCTTCATTGAAGGTGTATATATATTATTAAAAAAGTAGGGGATATCCAAACTGATGTGGATATTTTCGGAAAATGGTATTGGATACGCTTGACTGGACACATAAATATGTTACAAAGTTTAGTGTGGATCATGAATGTCACCGGCCCACTGAACCTTCGTGCAGGCTTTTTCGCACGAGTGCCGCGTTAATGTCTGGGGTGCGTTTTGAAATTTTCATTTGTACTGGACGGGCTTTTTCGGGGGTCTCATCGTTCTTTTCTTGGAATAAATTCGTTCATCAGTAGTTTCCGGTTGAAACGTAACTTTTAAGGTATGCTTAGACTGACACGTGACAAACGTTTACGTGCCGTTGGCATGTTGGAAACTGGCAACAGACAGACTGCAATGGCTCAAATTCTGAACGTTATCCAATCGGTGATTATCAGGTTGTGGTCACGCTAACGTCAGACAGGCAATGTTGATGACAGACGTCGGCCAGGTTGTCCAATGGCGACTGCTGCTAACCAGGATCGTTTCATCCGAACCGCCATCAAAGTGCCTCAGAAATTGGACAGTAGCTGCACCGAGCGACAGATGTGCGAGTCAGTGGTCAGACGATCCGAAATCGCCTAAACAGCTGGAATTTGTATGTTCGACGACCTCGAATAATTCCACGCTCGACTGAACGTCACATCGCATCAAGGCGAAATTGGTGTGGAGCACGAAGACGCTGGAACAATCGTCGGTGGAGCAACCGAAGTCATATTTTCCGATTAATCGAGGTTTACTCTCGACTTCCACTACAGGCGAAACAGGGTGAAGCGGCAGCGGTGGAACGAACGATACCATGACGTAACCGTTAGGCAGCACGATTGTTTTGGTGGTGGATCGGTTATGGTGTGGGGAGGCTTAGCCACGACAATCAGAACTGCATTACATGTCATCCAAGGGCGTGTAACAAGGCAATACTACAGTGACAACATGTTCGCAGCTCATGTGGTTCCATTTGCGCGACGTCATTTCCGTCTATTCATTTTCCAAGATGATAATGCAAGAGCACACAGGGCTCGTGTCGCTACAGAGTTCCTCCTCCAGGAGCAAAACATCACTACACTGCCTTGGCCAGCACTAAGTCCAGACCTTTCACTAATCGCGCACGTCTGGGATATGCTTGGCATGCGCCTACGACAACCCCAACAGCCCCCTACCAATGTCCAGGAACTCGCCGCTGCACTGCAGGAAGAATGGAATAACATCAGTCAAGCTGATATTGGACGTTTGGTGAGGAGTATGCCACGTCGGATCCGTGCTTGTCTCGCGAACCGAGGAGGATTTAAAAGGTATTGAGGTCTTGGACTGTATGTGGTAAATTATCTGACTGACTGTCCATGTCTTCTACAGCTCAGTGCGTGGAGTGTGTTCTTATCAGACACGCAGCTATCATTCACCAGATGTCAAAATGCAATGTCTCAACTGTGTTTTTGATGAAAATATAAATAGATTTCTTCATATATCTCACTTTTATCAAATATCCCCTACTTTTTTTTTGAATATTATATATAATGGTTTGAAAACATGAAGACATCCTTCACAGTACACAAAACAACCGAATGTTTTGTTTTGTTTTCAACAGAAGTACCTCACCACAAAGTCATCTAGAATTCTGATTCAGTCATGTATTTTTAGTCTGCATACTAATTTCAGGTGGTGTATTTAAAAACACATTAAAATGAATGTATCAATTCAAACACTGCTTTCAGAATCAGCTTGTGGTAATTAGTTTAATGACTCGTGATGAGAACACGCAAAAAACTGGAGACATTTTTCAGTGTAAAAAGTCAGACGATCGACAGCAGAGCTCATTTATAAATTTTTATTATAGACTGCTTACAATTTTCTTGCATCTCCAGACCCCCCCCCCTCCCCCCCCCCCCCCCCACACACACAACTCGATAACTCTTAAAATACTTGCTGGGATGACATTGTATTTGGTATGAACGTGTATCTTACCATTGTCTAGCCTCGGGTACGATGGTGTTACTCGCCATAGTCTTATCAGAATTATGGTCCTTTTTAGATTTTGTATTTTTCGCAAATTTATTTTTTTCGGCGGTAACTTTTAAACATACTTGATGGAAAGACATCATATTTGGTGCTTGGTGCGCAAGTGTATTGCTCATCGATAACTAAGCCGGTGTTGCTCTGCTTATTTATTCTCGGGTGTGTGTGTGAGGGGGGGGGGGGGTGGCGTTGCGGTAATCGGTTCTCGTCAGATCACCGAAGTTAAGCAACGTCGAGCCCGTTTAATCACTGGATGGGTGACCGTCTGAGTGATCAATTCGGACTCCCACGTTGTGTCCTTGGGCAAGGCACTTAACACCGATTGTAGACATGGGGGCACGATGACGCCGTGTACTAAGGCGTACTGCACGTCGATAGTACGCATGTCTTCAACCAATCTAACCCTGCCTGTGCTGCAGTGCGGAGTTACGATATTGGCGAGCTGGCAACGGCTCGTCGTTGCTCGGTGGTTCTTTCCGGGTACTCCGGCTTCCTCCACCCGTAAAACTATCACGGTCATGATTAGCCATTGTGCATAAGTATATGACTTTAAAACACCAATAAATAAATAAAATTTATTCTCGGAGTTATCGCTGGCTCGGAATTTCACAGTCCTGTTGATTGTCATGTTCCCATTCTCCTAAACTGTGGTAGCAGTTATAGTCAGAACTCAGTCACAGTACATATCTCTTGCCCGAAAGTCTATCATATTCCACTCTCCTGAAATGTGGTCGAAAACTGATCTCTGTCACAGAACTTTCACGAATCTTTTGCCGAAAGTTTGTCATGTTCCATCTCCTGACATGGGGTAGTAATAGTAGTTAGAATTCTGTTTTCCGTACATTCACGAATCTCTTGCCGTACTTTCACTCTTACGAGTGTTGAGGTCGCGGCATTTTTACACATTAGTATGAGAAATTTGCATGGAAAAAGAGGTTTTTAATAGTCTGATCTGTCGGTGTACTTTCAGTACTCTCTTACCAAAAAGTTTTCATTGTTCCACTCTCCTGAAATGCGGTAGTAATAGTAGTCAGATCTCTACTCTGTCACAGAATATTCACAAGTCTCTTACCCGAAATTTTGTCATATTCCACTCTCCTGAAAATGTCGTGGTGATAGCAGTCAGATCTCTCTATCTCAATATGTTCACGAATCACTTGCCAGAACGTTTGGTTAAGTTTCACTCTCCCGAAAAGTTGTAGTAATAGCAGTCAGATCTCTCTCTATCTCAATATGTTCACGAATCACTTGCTCGAAAGTTTTGGCATGTTTCATTCTTCTGTAATGTCGAAGTCATAGAAGCTGGATCATTCCATCTCAGTACGTTCACGAATCACTTGCAGAATGTTCTCATATTCCACTCCTCTGGAATGTGGAAGTAGTAGTGGTCAGATCTCTGTCACAATACCTCAACGAATCTCTCTTGTCAAAAATTATTCCTCTTTAATCGACTCGTAAACTTAATATGATGTTCCAAAAAATTAATAAGTTCTGCGAGTTGTGTCGAGCTTCTGGTCAACGTGTAAAATAGGTGTTTGCGATTGTGTTTTGGGCATGTGTAGCTTCCTCTAAATGTATTCGTGAAGACATCGAGGTAGTGTTTTGGGTTTCCTTCCCGAGAGGATTCATCAGACAGTCTAATGTATCATAATACTTTCACTCATCTTATTTATATTCTCTCCCTTTGAAAGCGGTATCAAGCATTTGCCACCTTTGCCACGCAGTTGAAAATCTCCTCTCTCTCTCTCATTCTATAAATCTCCTTTGAATCAGTCGAATCAAACACATCCGTTGAACAGACACACTACATAAAACTGTATTCCTCTGTCTCAGACTGACTGGAAAAAATACCAAGATGCCATGCGGTTGCGAATGTTTCTCATCGGAGAGATCTCCATTGAATCGGCTGCATCTGTCAAAGAGAAACTGGAACACATCGACGGGAAAATATAGATTATACCCATAGTAGCTTGGTATACCAAATGTTCACCACGAGTGGTGAAGTGGTGTTAACCGCGAGTCTTTGACGCGCGGTTAACACCACTTCACCACGAGTGGTATATTTTGGGTATATTTTATTTATACCATGACCGTCAGATTATCAAGAGTCGCTATTATTTGTTCTCGATTTTACTAAACAGCAGACGCACATACGTGCGAATTTGTTTTTATTAACACAAGCATCGGTGGACGGTATTTCCGCTGTCAATTTTATCGCCGAAATGAAATGGACAAAGAAGCAGCCTTTTTCGTTTTAATAGCATAATAACATACTATTTCGAATCATGGATGCTTTATTAACACGAGACAATGCATGTTTGTTAATTTTTGGCATCTTATGAGGTAAACCCATTAAAAAACGTAATAAATAATTGCCAATTTCATTTCACTCTTCGCGAGACGACGTGCGTTAAATTTAGACAAGTTTGCATTCAAGTCGACGCCACCAAAGGTCAACTTGGATGCAGTTCTACTTACTGTTGGTGTAAAATTTAACTTTTGAAATCCCGTTGCTGGCGTGTTCACCACGGTTGGTGTGTAAAGCTAAAATTTATGTCATAGGCTTTTCATATATAGTACAATAGGTATTCATGGTATAAATACAGGTTTTTTGCAGTTTCTGCCTAATTTGGTCTGTTTCACATGAGACATCAACACCAAATCGATGAAATCCTTTGATGAGACACTTTAAAAGAGCTACAGAAAATTACATGTTTTCACATATTGCCACATGCTGAAGAGTGTGCCATTCACATCGCCTAAGGTTTTGACGACCTTGCCCCCCCCCCCCCCCCCGGGGAGAGTCGGTCACTCCATATTCGAAATATACACGTCAAGACCTTTACAATAATATATCACATGCCTAGTTTTCTAAAACTTAAATTTTGATGTCCCCACCCCTCAGCCCCACACCATCAGGGAGGTGTAATTATTTCATTTTAGAAATATTAAGTCAAGACCTTTTAAAATGATATACGGCATGCCTACCTTTCTAAAACGTATGTTTTTTATGCTCTTACCCCTCAGCCCCACCCTCTCGGGAGGTGTAATTACACCATTTACACATTTTCAAGTCAAGACCTTTAAAATGATAAATGACATGCCTACATCCTAAAAATTAAGTTTTTGATGCCCTCGCCCCTCGGTCCCACCCCCTTGGGAAGGTGTAATGTTTATTTTCGAAATATTCAAGTCAAGACCTTTAAAATGATATATGACATGCCTTCTTCCTAAAACGTAAGTTTTTTATGCCCTTACCCGCCACCCCACCTCTCGGGAGGTGTAATTACATCATTTTCGCATATTCAGATCAAGACTTTTAAAATGATATTTGACATGCCTACTTCCTAAAACTTAAGTTTTTGATTCCCGTACCCCTCAGACCCACCCTTTCGGGGAGCTGAGATAAGATCATATTCAAAATGTAACTTCATAATGATATAAGCCATGCCTAACTTCGCCACAAACGAAACATTTTCTTAATTCAAGTAGACATTATTTTATTCTCTATCGGAATGAGCGAAGGGGGTGTTGAGATGGGGTTAGGGGTGGATTGAGGGGGCAGAGTGAGAGAGGGAAATTATGAATATGACTTATAAATTCAAGTGACATATAGGCCTATTAGGCCAGGTGCTATTGTAATATATAACAAATACATCATGTATTATTTGAAAAACCCATATCAATGAAGATATACTACGGCAACGTAGAACCGCCACCTCCACTTCTGTTAGTAACTTGTTTAAACAAGTTACTAACTTGTTTAAACAACTTACATAACTTGTTTAAACGAGTTACTAACTTTTTTAAACAACTTAAGTAACTTATTTAAACAAGTTACTAACTTGTTTAAACAACTTACGTAACTTGTTTAAACGAGTTACTAGCATGTTTAAACAACTTAAGTAACTTGTTTAAACAACTTACTAACTTGTTTAAACAACTTACGTAACTTGTTTAAATGAGTTACTAACTTGTTTCAACAACTTACTAACTTGTTTAACAACTTATGTAACTTGTTTAAACATCTTACATAACTTGTTTAAATGAGTTACTAACTTGTTTAAACAACTTACTAACTTGTTTAAACAACTTACGTAACTTGTTTAAATGAGTTACTAACTTGTTTAAACAACTTACTAACTTGTTTAAACAACTTATGTAACTTGTTTAAATAAGTTAGCTGAATGTATGGAAGGTAGGGGTGTTGGGCCATCCCGTCATGGCACGGTAGGGTCTCTCACTAGGACAGCTCGGGTTACAGTGTCGCCCTAGGAGTGAATATTGCATTACAGCCTTTGGGTCGGATTACCGCGACGGATATCCTGGGTGGGTCTATCACAAGGTTGAATGGGCGGAGGGATTACTGGGTGCGAACCTAGAGACTTGGCTTCCCTGGGACGGTAGTGATCGTGTGGGCCACACATGACATTAGCGATGGGGTAGGGTCACTGATCGCGTATCTGGGGATGGTCACGGGAGTACGCACAACAGTTGATACTGGGCTTAAACATAATATAATATAGGATTTCGGGAAGAGTAGGGTGGCACCTCTCGACCCGGCCTTTGGGCTAGGTTACACTTGGAATGTGTAGTTGGGGTGTACAGTATGACTAATTGTGGGATTTTACACTACAATGAGTGGTAAAATAGGACCTCTTGGTCGGGTCTCTGGATCTGGAATGAAATGTGAATTATGGAGCTCGGGAATGAATCGTCGAATCCAATAACTACAGAGTCCAATAGCGATCGAGTTGGTTGTGACTTCAAGGAACACAAGTAATCAACATGCCGTAATGCGGCCATGATCTGATGAGGACTCTGAATGGGACAGGTCGGGCGACGGTGTGGCCCTTGGAATGGACTCTGGAGGACGGACCGTGGAGGGATCCGAGCTTATTTCCTCGTGTTATACGACGACTATATCCGTAGCCCCGGACACCCTATCTCCTAAACTAAACTGGTACAACTATATCCGTAGCCCCGGACACCCTATCTCCTAAACTAAACTGGTACACACCCATACGGATATAGTCGTATAGTACGGGGAAACAGACTGGAAACACATGAAGAGCCTTCAAACTGAGGTATTCTGCTCAACTGGAGTCAAGTCTGCTATTGTTTTGTTCAAGAACATATTCCCGTACAATCGAACAATCCTCAGAACACACGTTTGCCCAGCTAAAAGGCTTCAAGTACCACAGCACCTGCATGCCATCCTAACAACCAAGACGGCGGTACCCATAGTCAGAATGGATGATGGAAGCGTGCTTCACCTTAGAGAAACGCGCTGCTCATGCGCAGTGAGGCCACGTATCACTAAAGAAACAGCATCGCGAGATGGCCACTCACACGGGCTACTATGACAACCATTAGAACGCCCCAACCTGTCACGCGTCTGATGTCTGATGACGTGGGATGACATCGATCACGAGACTCCCCAACCAAGCCCAAACCGCATGCTATACTACTGCTGCCCCTCTCTACAGCATGGTCAATATTACATTCTGATTAAGCTAAATGTCAACTATTATTTGTCACATGGTAACCATGGCCAGTAACCATACCCGATTACCAGTGCCATGTGTAACCCAAAGGAACATACCCATCCCGGTGAAGTCACACCTCTATATTCGCATTCAGTGATCACCTTGTCCATTCCCAGACACGAAGTTACCCCTCTCGGTAATCCTGACCAACTCAGAGACCTGGCCACATCATGACAGCATTGCGACATGCCGCCATGTGCATTC
Source organism: Pictodentalium vernedei (assembly GCA_031216915.1). NCBI lineage: Eukaryota > Metazoa > Mollusca > Scaphopoda > Dentaliida > Dentaliidae > Pictodentalium > Pictodentalium vernedei. Next base: position 234,025,505 of record CM062296.1, read on the forward strand.
CATGTGTATCTTGACGCCACACCCCACTTGATCGGTAATGGACTCTATGGGTATTGGATTCGATAATCCATTCTAAAGTCTCAAACTTCCATCCCAGGATCCAGTGGCCAAGCCTAGAGGGCTTAACTTGCCACTCATTCTAAGTGTAAACTCCCTCAATTAGTCCTGCTGTGCACCTCAATAACACATTCCAAGTGTGACCCGACCCATAGACAGGGCCAAGAGATGTTACTCTTCCAGAAGCCCTATATTATATTTTGTTTAAGCTAAGTATCAACTGTTATGCATACTCCCCTGACCATCCCCAGATACACGATCAGTGACCCAACACCATCGCTAATACCACGTGTTCCGGGAGGGGGGGGGGGCAAATCTCTAGCTTAACACCAAGTAATCCCTCCACCCATGCAACCCGATAATCCTCCCCAGAGACCCAACCAGGATACCCGTCTCAGTAATCTGATCTAAGGCTGTAAACCCCCATCCATTCGAAGGGCGACACTGTAATCCGACCTGTCTTACTCAGATACCCCACCATACATTGACTAAAGTCCCGACGCCCCTATCTTCCGGAAAGTTAGCTAACATGTTTACACAAGTTACTTAACTTGTTTAAACAAGTTACGTAAGTTGTTTAAACAAGTTAGTAAGTTGTTTAAACAAGTTACGTAAGTGGTTTAAACAAGTTACGTAAGTTGTTTAAACAAGTTGGTATAACTTGTTTAAACAAGTTAGTTAAGTTGTTTAAACAAGTTAGTAACTCGTTTAAACAATTTACGTAAGTTGTTTAAACAAGTTACTAACAGAAGTGGAGGTGGCGGATCTACGTTGCCGTAATATACTTAGTTACTAACATTCTATAGATCTCTGTGGAATCGGCCACACTGTTGATGAAACAGACAGAACCGCAATCGCAATCGATCGAATTGGAGGAAAGGGTGAAATCATTTTCTATCAGTCGATAGAGCTCTGTGAAATCGACCACATCTGTTGATGAAACACTATAAAAACAGACAGAACTGCGATCGATCGAATTGGAGAAGAGGTGAAATTATTTTCTATCAGCCGATAGATCTCAGTCGAATCGACTATATCCATTCATGAGACACTGCAAAACGCAGGCGAAAAATCTAATGGGTTCCAAGGCGGCGGCACTTTACACAACCACCAATTACAAATCTTACAATTTCCCCATTAGAATAACACGGGACAAAACGCCGATGTGCGCAAAATCGTCAGTCCAGAATGCCAAGTATTACAAATTCGAATGGAAAAATTCCATAGACAAAGAGCGTTTTCGAGTTTGTCTTTTCTGGCCAACTTGCGAGAGGTGAGAACGAAGGGAGCGCATTACAACTCTATTAAAATCTCTGTTGAAATTGCACTGATTGATGAGTAGAAAAGTTCGTTTTCGCAAATGTTCGAGGCGAGCGATCTTCAAACTTTTACAAATTCTAATTAGAAATATGTATAGAAAAGGAGCCTCTTTTATAGACCAACTGGTTTTTGTACTTTCTAAAATAAATCCCTATTGGATTAAGTCTAAGTCGAAAAACAAGACCAGGTGTAAATTGTTCTAGAATTGACTAAGACTGATTTTAGCTGCGTTAGAAATAAATTCCCATTGCTTTTAAGCTTAAATTTTGGTGTGGCCGAGAAATGCATTTTGTGCTGGTCTAGAAACCCCCTTTCGTATCTACTGTTCGGCTTTCCTGGTTGCAAGAAGATTGGTCCTGAAGCATTTATGGACAGAGAGATGAATTTGTTTTGCGAGAATGCAGATCATGGTATTAAGTTAAAGATGATATTGATATGTTGCATGGAAAAAAGAAACACAAATGCAAAAGAAGAGACGGTCTCTGAGACGATTTCGAAGATCATCCATAAGACATCTTATTTTCATTTGTTTCTATAATTTCTTAAGCAATGGTCTTTGGGATATCATTTTCAAGACATCTTTAACGATTTACATTAATGAGACTTTTTTACATAAAAACAGAATGACAAAGGGTAGATGTGAAGTTGCAAAAAGAAGAGAAAAACGGCCGCTAGCAATGTCCTTAAGGCTTACATGAATGATCATTTTGTCAAAAGATATGAACCTCTACAGGAACCGTTGAACCTGAATTCTCAAAAGCTTCATAATCTTCACGAACCGGAAGATCTCAGTGATGCCACGACTAGAATTGATGGAGACAAGGGAGATGCAGATTTGCAGAGACACTTAAGAGATAACTACTTGGATAAAGAACATGAATGTAGCAACAACTTTTGTTACAACAACCATTTTTGTTACAGCTCACAACTTTTGTTACAACACTTGCCCACTTTGGTTACAGCTCACCATTTTTGTTACAAAATCAACCATTTTTGTTACAAAATGAGCTCACCACTTTTGTTACAAACATCGCCCATTTTTGTAACAAAAAAAACTCGCTCACCATTTTCTTACAACAATCGCCCATTATTGTTACAATTTTTGTCAGTGTGAAAAATGAAGTAGTAATCTGCAAGTTATGCGAAACGTGACGTTCAGTCATGATTATCGGGAGCGCGATTGCTCAGTGGTTAGAGCGTTGGTCCTGAGATCGGAAGGTTGTGAGTTTGTTGCCTGGCCGGGGTAACTTGCGTTGTGTTCTGAGGCAAGGCACTTAATCCCAATTGCCCGTTTGCTGAGGCGTATCGCACGTTAATACCAAGCACACATGCCTACAGCCAATGCTGACCCTGTGGAATTAGGACGTTGTAGAGTTGACAGTTACTCGCCGTTGCTCGGTGGTACTGTCCGGGTACTCCGGCTTCCTCGACACGTAAAACGGTCTTCGACACAATATGACCTCAACTATTAAAATGTCATAAAACACCAATAATCCAATAATAATTATCAAACCAAACCACTGTCGCGCATGTTCAGTGGTAATGCCACACCCTTCGTTATTATTGGGTGATATAGTAACCTGCCACCTTGCGACATCATTGATGATGCATGCGCACACGTATATTTGAAACGGCACGTGCCTGTCGGTGCCAATTATAGGAGATTCCAATCTTTGAGCCTTTTAGCGGGTTCTCATGTAGGTTCTCATTTGATGTCATCAGCCACGTGACCGGAAAGGGTATTGTGAGGTTGCCATGGTAGCCCGCGTGAATGGCCATCTTGTGACGTTATTCCCATGGTGACACGTGATTCCGCTGCGCGTGCACAGCACGTTTTCTAAGCTGACGCACTCTTCCGCCAGCCATTTTGATTATGGGCGCCGCCATCTTGGTTGTTAGGGGTAGCATGTGGTTGCTATGGAGCCCAATGGTCTTCTTGTTGGTCAGGGACGTGTTTTGAAGGTTTGTTCGATTCAGCGGGAGTACATTGAATCACCACAAACAACCCAACAACAACCGAACCTGCCCCAACGGACCTATTATTTGATCGAATCCCCACTGAAACCCACCGAAAGCAAGGGCTTCTGGCAGAAGAGCGACTGTGTCGCTCTCGCTCGTCTTGTTGGATCACCTCACTAATAGTCGCCAGTGGTGATCTCTAGAGATCATTCTCCCCGTATGAGAATAAGAGGGATGTGAGGTGAGGCCTCACCTCACACCCCTCTTATCCACATCACGTGAGGATAAGAGTGATGTGAGGTGAGGCCTCTGTTATGAGGTACTGGCAGTAGTAGTAGCGGGTGGCCCCCGGGGATGTAACGTTTCAGGGGTCTCGTGGGGTCCACTCGTGTTCCACCGTGAATAACCAAGCCCCGGTGGTCAGACCTGTGTCCGCTGGCCCTGCGGTTTCTTTTTATCCTGGTCGACCAGGTATCTCCTGGCCCCCAGCAGGCTTACGCGTGCCTCCGTACGAGACCCCTGAAAATATACATCAACAGGGAGCCACCCGCTGCTACTACTGCCTGTACCTCATAACAGAGGCCTCACCTCACACCCCTCTCATCCACATACCACAGCTGATCACTATTGATAACTTGGAGCGAGATGAGGATAAGAGGCAAGAGGGGGGTGAGGTGAGGCAGGGAAGGCCATGAGGTGGGGGCTAAGAGGGCAGGGGAGGTCGTGAGAGCTATGAGTTAGGGTCTCATTGAGGCCTCTCCCTATAGGCTTTTTGTACTCGTGTGGACGAAGCTCATAAAGGTCCGTTTGGGTAAGTTTCGGTGGGGATTCGGTCCCTTAAAAGGTCCGTTAGGGTAGGTTTGGGTCATTGTTGTGTCGTTTGGGGTGGTCCGCTGAAGGTATTCCGCACCACAATAGCCACGTCCTACCATACGATATAAGGAAATGGGCTGGAAGCCCCGGGAAAAGCCTTCAGATCAGGGTATTCTGCTCTAATTTCCAGGGCATACTCCCACAGAATCGAACACACCCTCAGTACACGGCCCTACCAACAGCGAGGCCATTGGGCTCCATTGCAACCACGTGCTACCCTAACAACCAAGATGGCGGTGCCCATAGACAAAAAGGCTGTCGGAAGAGTGCGTCACATTAGAAACACGCGCTGCGCCTGCGCAGTGGGACCATGTGTCTCCATGGGATTGACGTCACAAGATGGCCACTCACGCGGGCTACCATGACAACCTCACGCCGCCACGTCTAGTGACGTGAGTGATAACGTCAGATGAGAACATGCATGAGAACCTGCTAAAAGGGTAATAAGTCAACATCACATACTACTGGCATTAACCCCAGAATTTTATTTTTGTTTCTCCACCCCTCATAAAAGAGATATCTTTTTACCTAGTGGGATGATCTCCCTGAATTTCAAGTCTTTTTTCTGATTTTTCTATTCAGGAAATCGGCGAATTGAACAATTTTCTACTATGATTCCTGTTTATTATTATTCTTATTTCTACGTTATACCACACCCCTTAAAAACAACATCGTAACGACATTATACAAACGGTGACGTAGCTATATTCCGAAGACACATTACTCCGAAAGTCCGTTTTTCCGACGGCCCATTACTCCGAAGGTCCGTTTTTCCGACGGCTCATAACTGCGACAGCTAATTACTCAGAAGGCCCCTAACTCCGAAAGCTTTTTACTCAGAAAGACTATTACACAGAAGGCCCATAACTCCGAAGGCCCGTTCCTACAAAGACCGGTTACCCTACAAGAGAATGCAGACATATATATGTATTAAAGGTCGCCGGATGTCTTGAAAATGTATCAGAGTACCCCCCCCCCCCCCTCGAGAGTTCCGCCCGTAGAGTAAACCCTGAAGTTGACCTCTCCCCTAAAAGAGAGTATCACAGGGTATAGTACCCAGTAGATAACCAAATGTTAATAATAATAATAAATCCTGCACAACCTGGAAATAGATTTGAACTTCTTATACAAAATCATACAAATATTTGTCATTGTAACCTGCTCCCTGAAAGGGTTTCAATGACTTCCATAATTTTGTTATTATATTTGAAGGAAAGCGAGACTTACTCCAATATAAGATTTTTTAAACAGAAAACCATTATGTATGAGGGGGTTAAAGAAAATCAGTATTTTGTACCGGAGTATAATTGGTGTCCTTACCCCACCCCCGCGCTGACCACACACTACCACTATATGTTTTCTCACTCGATATCGGCCTACTAGATCTCTATCCGTAAACGTGTATATAACATAGGGGCCAGAAAAGTCAAATAATAATTACCCACAATAATACCAATAACGTAAAAACAAACGTTACAATTTTTCAAAATAACAATACAAGTCTGAGTCTCATTGGAACAGGCTCAGTGATCTCATTCCAATGACATTCATAGTTTTTAGTTTTATTGTTAAGTCAATGATTTCTATACAGATTTTTCAAACTTTTACTTAATTTCTAAAAAACTGTTATTTATTTATTGGGGTTTAACGACGCTTTAGACAGCCAAGGTTATCTCGTGTCAGACAGTTTTACTGGTGGGGGAAGCCGGAGTCCACGGAGAGAACCACCGCACCGATCAGCGGCGAGTAACTGTGAGACTCTCCAACTTACTAACCCGGCAGGAGATGGCGTGCACATTGTGCCTCCGTGATCCCACTCGAGCAAGTGAGGTTAAGTATCTTGCTCAAGGTCAGAACACGCGTGACTCTAGAGAGATTCGAACTCATGACCTCTCAATCACAAGGCCCACACGCTATCCAATGGTCCACCGCGCCCTTCTAAAATACTGTGGTGACGAAAGGCCCTACTCAACTAAGTCAATTTTTTCGATAAAAAAGAGGAGAAAGGGCGAGACATTCGGGAGATTACTGAATAAAGTAAAAAGACACCCCATCCAAGAAGACTGTGATCAAAAGCTCGGGAAAGAAACAGCAGTCCTATTGCTCTAAAGGCTAGAATTTTCTGACAATAGTCAACTTTAGAACTCCTGTACACATGTGAAAATGATGTTGGTACCGGACATACGCAACAGGTTTAGATTTTGATAATCATGACTGAACGTCACGTCCAAGTACTTGCAGATTACTTCATTTTTCACACTGACAAAAATTGTAACAAAAATGGGCGATTGTTGTAACAAAAGTGGTGAGCGAATTTTTTTTGTTACAAAAATGGGCGATGTTTGTAACAAAAGTGGTGAGCTCATTTTTTAACAAAAGTGGTTGATTTTGTAACAAAAGTGGTGAACTGTAACAAAACTGGTGAGCTGTAACAAAAGTGGTTGTTGCAACAAAAGTGGTTGCCAGACATGAATGTCGATCTAGACTTGAAATCAAAATGATTAGTGAGTGTCGTCAATCCCACAGATTCAAACGATGCATCCACGAAAAAGTGTGCTGATGATCCACACACAATTTCACTAAGTGTTTGAGAGATCGTTACGTCAATAAAATCATAAATTCGCAATTAAATACGAATTCGAACAACACATTGAATATACCGAACCCAAGCCAAGAGCGAACTGTAGACTGATTTGGATGCTGGGCTGAATAAGACCGTTAATCGACAATCCGTCCCCCGAGTTCCAATGTGTTCTATGTGCCAGTAGGCACATAGAACACATTGAAACTCAGGGGACGATTATTATCGAGAATGGAGTTTCGGAATCAATGGTGGTCAATGAAGGCTGCGTTGATTCTGATCTTTCAAAATCTCAGACCAACCTCAAATCGCATGCGAACGACTTAAATCCGAACAAAATGTCGGGAGAAATGATGGAGTCCGGAATGGACGTGCATGTTACAAATTATGAGGTCAGAAGACTGACCTGGAATTCATAACGCGCAACGTCAACAAAGACTACATGGACAGCACTAAAGACTGTAGATCTGGTGATAAGATGAAAAGTTCACTAGAAATGGGAAGTCATCGAATCATGAATCTACCAGATCCTTTACACATGATGGATGCCAGTACTCTCATGAAAAAAATAAAATATTTGAGACAACTGAAAACGACATGGGCTGAAGATAGTGGTGCGTCAAATTATGACAAATCGCAATGGTACTTCAGAAATGAAATAAATGGACCTCCACTTGGGGAGATAGGTTATCCCATGCCTATCCAATTCGAAATCATTCGAATGACTTTGATTTCTACCGACACAATGAACAAAGTTGTCAACAATATCATGGTGAACATCGAGAAGCCCGATATATAATATTCCAGTTCGAACATCTTTACCACACCACTACGAATCAAACTAGGAGATAAAATTAATTTCAAGACAGTTTCATCTAATCCAGAAGACGTGAGTTCTACCGTGTCTTTGTGGTGTGTTGATCAAATGCGATCCTTAGAATAAATAAACTGAAAAGAAATATATATCGTCATTGTCTATGGAAAAAAATGAGTAGAATGTTAATATGTGTGTTCTCAGACTATTTTTGTGTTTTCTCTTTCATTATAAAATTTTCGAGTCATTAACTACATTTATTATTATTATTATTATTATTATTATTATTATTATTATTATTATTATTATTATTATTATTATTATACCAAACAACCTACATTTCCATCCGACTGGAAAGATAACAGTCTGTCAGAAATGACGAGAGCTGAAGCTTCGGTTCATTTTTATTGAATTGTATTTTGATCCGAATGTCTAAAACGCTATTCTTGAGTCTCTCGCTATGCTTGGTGGCATCATATACGTGCAGGGGTAAGAGCCTGTTGTATTCGGTGGCACTGAAATTCTGACTGCTTATCAAATCATCCAGACATGATATTTCAAATGATCGAATAGGGATGGAGTCTTTTACTGTGACTCACCCCTATTGGTTTGAAGCACAATATAATAAAATGCGGTCGTTCCTGGTCGTTCTTAAGATTTCATTGTCAATCTCTAACTGAAATATTTCCTTCTGGAGATCACACTGTCTCATCCTGAATCCTGCGGGTAATAGAGCTTTCAATTCGAGAGTTTTGCAGAGGTTGAATTTTTGGTCGTGCACTTTGGGCACGAATTACAATTTGTTGCTCAGACTAACCCTTCTGGCAACCACTCCATTATCTCTCGCGCTAGCAATGTCGACTCCCTTCTGCACTAGTGTGGGGTTATGTTTGAATACGTATAGAATTTTGTTGTAAGCTTCAGCGAATCCAAAAATATGTTTCAAAGAAATCCTGAATGAAATGTTACTTTGAGTATCGAGGTCTGAGTCCTTTAGATTTTGAAAAATTGCCGGAATCCTTCAAAAGTCCTAACATCATTTTGACTTGACCAGGAAAAAATATGGATGCTTTCTCTTGAACTGAGAGGAGATATTTTATATTACTGAATAGATGCATAATACTGCTACTGGCCAAAGTGGTGATATGATCGCCGGTATATTCACAAGCATCCGAGTTTGTCAACTGCCCTTGTATCACGAGAGAAAACGTTCCACAAGAGAACTTTTTCTTTGATGAATGAAGAGATCTTGTGTTCGATATTGATTTGTATCGCTCCCGCATTATTGAGATTGATTCCTGTCACCGGTTCAAATTCGTGAACTTCGTACTCTTTGATACATGGTTTGCTTACTTACGTAAAATCTAATATGTTCATATTTTTTATTTTTATTAATTATTATTATTTTTTCTCTTTCCTTTATTTATATGTACATATATACATGTGCACACAAAACGTTTCTTTTTTCTTTAGAAAAATTGTCTTTTGTCAAATGCATCTTTGTCATAAGTGATGGGATCGATGTAAACCACTCGAACCACGATGACGATGTCTTGGGTCCACCTCGATATTTAACCTTTTTAGAAATGTTACTTCCATTTGTAAATTCTCAAACGATTCCCCATAGCAAATTTCGTTCGTTTTTGTTTCATTATCAATCACATGGGATAGAGATTCATCTGGACTGTTGTTTTGTTTCACGAGTCGCAAAAGCTTCCACATGTGTCATCTTAATCGAAAGATGGTGAGTGTTGTTAAAGTGGTCGATCTCATCGTCTAAAACGTCCATGCATTTTTTGGTCGAGTTAGCCATGAAATATCTGTGCAATTTTTCCTTCAAGGTTCTATTCCATCGTTCGACCATGCACACTCACTCTTCATTTTCTATAGAACAAGTGTCGATCAGTTGAAGAACGTGAATGTTATAACCTCCAAAACTTCGGCTATCCTCGTTTCTGATTTATTATTTAGTTTTAATGGTCTCATCCATCCACATTTCAAGAATACGTCTGTGACTGTTAATATGTATTTCATGCCTCCTCTATGCTCCAAAAATGAATGCTTGTCTACCAATTTGTCGACCCAAAGGCAATCCAGTCCTCTAAAAAATGCTCTTCTCTTGTGAAATTTATATACTACACTACAGGTTTCTGTAATTCTCCCACTAATACATTAGTGATTGTTTTATTTCCCATTCCGAATTGGTGTTTTGTACTGATCATCTTACTAATTATCAAATGTTCGAATTTCTGTCTCAACATAGGATTCATTATATTTTTTTATTACTTTCCAAAGTCTGATTTACTGGGATTTCCGGGTTCAATTATAAACGATAACTTCACAAGTGAATTATGCAATCAACAATTGTGTCATGTATCCGTGCGCGCAAACGAAGACGCTTTGCCGTGGATGAAATGGGGACTTCATTGTTTTTATTTTTTTAACCCTTTACATAATATGGAAAGCAGACGACAATTGCAAAAAATATTCTTAAATAGCTATTATTTTCATTTTTTGTCTCAAAAACATAGGTTATGACCCCTCATTGGAACGAGCTCGTTTCAATGAGGGGTCATAACCTATATTTTAGAGACAAAAAATGAAAAAATAACGAAAATTAATTGGCGATTTTTGAGAACAGCGCTGAATGTAAAAAGCTTGAACTCATTCAACATGCAGAAAATATTGTTTCAGCAGAATTCCTTGATGGCTTAACTCTACTCTTATATTACATTAGAAGTGTGTCATCTGGATAAATGACCCTCATTTGGGGAGAGGTTGAGGGGCGCACGGGGCGTCATAGTCACGGGGCCTAGGTACGCCATGTTGTTTCGTTATGGTAGCCCGCGTGAGTGGTAGTGTTGTGACGTCATTCCCTTAGGCATATGTGATGCAAGTGCGCATGCGGCGCGTGTAATTAGGTGATACGTGTTTCCGCCGTCTATTCTGTCTACTGGTGACCGCCATCTTGGTTTTTATTTTAGCACGTGGTTCCTATATGGACCCAATGACCTCTAATAGAACGAGGATATGTTTTGAGGGTTAGTGCGGTTGGACAGGAGAATAATGAATACCCAAATGAGACCGACAACTATTTTTATCTGGCTCGGATTCGCGAAGAAAGCTCGTTTTCTATGTTCTTGACCTTTCCCTGTCCCGGGTTCTCCCAGAATCCTCGTTTCTAACGGACACGGATCCCTCCCAGAGTACCACGCAGTGCTATATGACCTTAAATGCGAGGTGTTTGATTGTACTAGAGTATTTTTACTAAAAGTTGCCTTGCATGCAAATCCTCGTTTCCACTCTGTTACAGGATTTTATTAGGTACGGATTATTCCAGAATCCTCGTCTTTATGTGGCTTCAATTCTGTATAGAAACCTCCTTTTTGACTGCTTAGACCATTTACTGCCCATTCTTAATCTATTTAGGTACCTGGCTATGTCCTTATCATTAGCGCTAGTCCTAGCTAGGTATGATACTCTTCCGACTGACATTTGGTACCCCTTTTCATCGAAAGAGGCCATGAGGACCATTAGAAACGTCCTTATTAAGGCACAATCTGCCATTCACCATATGCTCATCTAGGTATTTGGGGATCACCAGAGCCAGTCTATGGGGACTGGTAAGGACCACTGGAGACAAGTCTTCGGGAACTAGTGGAGATCAGTCTTCGGGGACTACTACCTACTACTATTATCTACTACTAACTCCTACCACTACTACTACTACCACCTACTACAACTACTACTACTACTACTACTACTACTACTACTACTACTATACTACTACTACTACTACTACTACTGCTACTACTACTACTACTACTACTACTACTCTTACTACTACTACTACTACTATTACTTCTGGTTAGTAGTTGTAGTAGTAATAGTAGTAGCAAGAGATGGTGTAGTAGTAGTAGTAATAGTAGTAGTAGTAGTGGTAGTAGTAGTAGTAGTAGTAGTAGTAGTAATAGTATTAGTAGAAGTAGTAGTAGTAATAGTAGTAGCAAGAGATGATGTAGTAGTAATAATAATAATAATAGTAGTAGTAGTAGTAGTAGTAGTAGTAGTAGTAGTAGTAGTAATAGTGGTAGTAGTAGAAGTAGTAGTAGTAATAGTAATAGTAGAAACAGTAGTAGTAATAGTTGTAGCAAGAGATGTAGTAGTAGTAGTAGTAGTAGTAGTAGTAGTAGTAGTAGAAGTAGTAGTAGTAATAGTAGTAGTAAAAGTAGTAGTAGTAATAGTAGTAGTAGAAGTAGTAGAAGTAGTAGTAGTAATAGTAGTAGCAAGAGATGATGTAGTAGTAGTAGAAGTAGTAGTCGTAATAGTATTAGCTAGAGATGTAGTAGTTGTAGTAGTAGTAGTAGTAGCTAGAGATGTAGAAGTAGTAGTAGAAGTAGTGGTTAGTAGTGGCAGTAGTAGTAGTAGTAGTAGTAGTAGTAGTAGTAGTAGTAGTAGAAGTAGTGGTTAGTAGTAGTAGTAGTAGTAGTAGGAGTAGTAGTAGTAGTAGTAGTAAGTAGTAGTAGTAGTAGTAGTAGTAATAGTAGTAGTTGGGTATTCATTATACTCCCGTCCAATCGACCTTACTCTCAAAACATACCCTCGTTCTATCAGAGGCCATTGGGTCCATATTGCAACCACGTGCTACCATAAAAAACAAGATGCTGGTCTCCAGTATATAGAATAGACGGCGAAAACACGTATCACCTAATTACACGCGCTGCACAAGCTCACTTACACCACATATCCCTATGGGAAAGACGTCACAACATGGCCGCTCACGCGGGCACCATGACAACAGAACATGGCGTTCCTGGGTCCCATGACTATGACGCCCCTTGCGCCTCCCTCTTTCTCTCCCCAAATGAGGGTAATTTATCAACACGACACACTTCTCTACTACTAATGTAGTGTAAGAGTAGTGTTAACCCATCAATGAATTCTGCTAAAACAATATGTTCTACATGTTGAATGAGTTCAAGCTATTTACGTTAAATGTAAATCATCACATCGCTGTCTACCATTGGTAATCGAGAACAATCACTTGACATGGCAGACGGAAATGGCAGTGTACCCCTGATAGTTGGATTCCCTAGTTTTCCATTACGAATATTCTGGGCATTATTTCTGTGGTAGCATCCCAATACTACCAAAAAAAAAATCATCTGGCATGGACAGCTGAGTTATAAACAATTAAATAACTTCATTCCTCTATTTTGTTAACTAGCCATAGATGGTAATTACATCATTCTTTAAACACTTTTGGTCAGGTGAGCGCCTCAGGCCTCTTGTTTAAACTACTTTCAGTCCTGATCCAATTAATTTCTTGACCAGTTCTTGTATTGCCTCGACACCAAAACCCTTTAACACGCTGGTCATCCTATAATACCCTAAGCGGACAGTAAAACTCCGCAGAGGGCGTCAGAAAGGCCCGCACCGGGTTTTAGTTTTCTACTTTAATTGTCCATATGTTGACAATTATGAACTAAACTGTCACTGATAATAATCCAAATGCGAGGTACGAAATGAAGCAACCAGAATCCCAAACTAGTTACCCGAAAAGACGTTTTTCTGACCATATATCGCAGAAGATTATAAAGTAATCCCCTACTCGGGCATGCAGTAAACCACGCGCCGTGCTGTGTCGTGCCCATCATGGTTATCACCATCCATTTAGTTTTGAAACCAAAATGAAACCTTCTTCAACAACCTATTGAAATGCTGTAGATGCTGTATTCGTAAGTCAATAATGTAAACTCGGAATCTGTTCGTATTAATCACAAAATTTCACATACAACAGACTTTCCTATCGTCAAAAGGGTTGCCCCGCACCGGGTTTTAAGTGGTATTTGCCCGATGCAGGTTTTACAGGATGTCCAGCGTGTTTACGTTTCCATTTTTATCTTCGATAAAATCCCTCACGGTGTTGGTGTTAGTTTCGCACGTTTAGACGGCGTTATCAACATGTGAACTATAAACGTTTGATGACTTTCTGTTTCTAGCAACCTCCCCTCCACCTAAGATAATATCCCGGACCCGCCTCGGGTGTACAAATGCTTAATTAACTGCCGTGAGAGTACAATCCACATATAAATGATACCTTGGGCTTTTTTTCTTTTGTCTGTTTCGGCAGAAGATGATACGGCAAGTGTGACTTGAGGAAGCGAGGTGACTGTGCTCTCTCAATTTTCTCGATACTCGGATATCTGTACTCGAAATATGGAAATCTCTGTTCAATGTTATCATTTTGTGCTTTCTCAATGTTGACATCATTAGCTACCAAGTACACAATCTCTTCTGCCCATGTTGTACCTATGAAATGAGAAATGATACTTTTGTATATTGCCTGTTTCAGCAGCGTAACGAATTCAAGGATTTCATAACCTCCGCCACCCCCATCCCCCGCTAACAGATAGATACGCAACACAATAAAACTGATCTCGGCCCCAAAATAGTTCAGTTTGAGAACAATTTCCTTCTTTTAAGAAACGACTGCAGGGTCTTATTATGGAAAATTGAAAACGGCGAAGAGTATTTTCTTGGAAAGCAACAGTTGACAGCATATTTGTTTCATGTTACCGTGTTCATGGAAGACAATATATTAATTACATAGTAGCTAGATTGGCCGTAATGAACGAGAAAACAATCTACCTCAATTTCACTGATGTTTTAATGTAAAGGGGGTAGGTGACCCATTGTTCACAAACACAATAGGTCCCCAATTACGTTCGTTGACACTTTTCAATGCTGCTTAATGGAAGCATTTCATATACATGTATTTCTCACATTGTGTCTCGCCTCTTGATTTCAAAAACCTGTTTTGGAGTATAATTATCCATTTGAATACTTTAAAACTTGTTACGCCATTTAAATATTTAAAAATTATTTAACGAAAAGACCAGCTTGTTACTTCGTTTAAATTGAATTTAAAATTATTTAATTAACGAAAATTATTAAGAAATTATATTTCGCCAATTGTAAGGGGACTGCGTCATAGCAATTAAACTTTAAAAGAGGGGGGGGGGGGGGGGGGGGGTACTCCACCATAGCACTGTTCAGCATTAAGATGGGGTTTGACGTCATAGCAATTAAAATTATTTTAAAATAGGCTACGTCATAGCAATTAAAATTATTTTGAAATATGCAACGTCATAGCAATTAAATTTACAAAAAATATTAAATTTATTTTTTTCAAATATGGCCGCACCGTTGTCTCCTTTGCCCCTCCCCTTAACCTCTTTCGACTCCCCTTGCCGGAGGAGGAGCAGCCCCTCCTCCGCTTCTCCTCCTCTGGTCAATCCACATCGATTCGTGCACCCCTTACTACTTTAGTAGTTATTTGGATTCATTCAATCTGACTTTCGGTTGGTATTACGTCTGCGAGATAAATTGGAACCTCTTAACGGCTCCCCCACGCCACAATATATTGACTCTTGCGGTTCCCCAGTCTATATTTTGGAGTAGATGCGCAGATCGTACATTTTTGTGTTGTGCAGTAGATGGTTATTCCGCTGGTCCCTAGCAATATTCGATATTGTTAACCCTTACCTAACATGAAAAGCAGACGACACTTGCAAAAAGAATTCTTGAATAACTAATTTTTTTCATTTTTTGTCTCAAAAACATAGGTTATACCCCTCATTGGAACCGGCTCGACGAGCTCGTTCCAATGAGGGGTCATAACCTATATTTTTGATACAAAAAATATAAACAAGAAAATACAGCAGTGCTGTGCAAAAAAGGACAATGATAATATGCCAATGCAGTTTTACTGAAAAGACCATCTTTAAAATAATAAGCCTGAGTATCACTTATGTAAAACATTACGTTGAGGAGAAATCTGGAGAATAAAGACGTGACGTCAACATTGACCTGCCTGTTTTTATTTGCAATGCATTTTGGGTCCGTGTACCGAATTTGGTCAAAATCGACCCAGTAGTTAGCCCGTTGATAAGGGGCGCTCTCGTTGCTAGGGAAGTCACAAGACGTAAGCTTTGATCTGTCTGTTTTCATTTGCAATGCATTTTGGGTCCGTATACCGAATATGGTCAAAATCGGCCCAGTAGTTAGCCCGTTGCTAAGGGGGCGATCTGGTTGCTGGGGAAGTCACGAGACGTAAATTTTGATCTGTCTGTTTTCATTTGCAATGCATTTTGAGTTTGTATACCGAATTTGGTCAAAATCGGCCCAGTAGTTAGCCCGTTGCTAAGGGGGCGCTCTGGTTGCTAGGGAAGTCACGTGACGTAATCATTTATCTGCTTGTTTTCATTTGGAATGCATTTTGGGTCCGTATACCGAATTTGGTCCAAATCGGCCCAGCAGTTAGCCCGTTGTTAATGGGCGCTCTGGTTGCTAGGGAGGTCACGCAACGTCATCATTTGTCTGTCTGTTTTCATTTCCGATGCATTTTGGGTCTGTATACCGAATTTGGTCCAAATAGGCCCAGTAGTTAGCCCGTTGCTAAGGGGGCGCTCTGGTTGCTAGGAGGTCACGTGACGTCAACATTGATCTGTCTGTTTTCGTTTGCAATGCATTTTGGGTCCGTATACCGAATTTTGCCAAAATCAGCCCAGTAGTTAGTCCGTTGCTAAGGGGACGCTCTGGTTGCTAGGGAAGTCATGTGACGTCATCATTGATCTGACTGTTTTCATTTGCAATGCATTTTGGGTCCATATACCGAATTTGGTCCAAATCGGCCCAGTAGTTATCCCGTTGTTAATGGGCACTCTGGTTGCTAGGGAAGTCACGTGACGTCATCATGTGTCTGTCTGTTTTATTTCCGATGCATTTTGGGTCTGTATACCGAATTTGGTCCAAATCGGCCCAGTAGTTAGCCCATTGCTAAGGGGGCGCTCTGGTTGCTAGGAGGTCACGTGACGTCAACATTGATCTGTCTGTTTTCGTTTGCAATGCATTTTGGGTCCGTATACCGAATTTTGCCAAAATCGGCCCAGTAGTTAGTCCGTTGCTAAGGGGACGCTCTGGTTGCTAGGGAAGTCACGTGACGTCATCATTGATCTGACTGTTTTCATTTGCAATGCATTTTGGGTCCGTATATCGAGTTTGGTCCAAATCGGCCCAGTAGTTAGCCCGTTGCTAAGGGGCGATCTGGTTGCTAGGGAAGTCACGTGACAACACCAGTGACCTGTCTGTTTTCGTTTGCAATGCATGTTGGGTCCATGTATCAAAATTGGTCAGAATTGGCCCAGCAGTTTGCCCGTTGCTAGGGGCGTGCTTTACTTGCTATGGACGTCACGTGACATAATCAGTGACCCATTAGCCCCCACCTCCTGCTCCCCCTCACCCCTCACCCAATATATTAAGGGTCCCTTGACCCAATGAGGGTGAAAACTATGGTGGAGAGCCATCACTTGTACTCGCGTCCGAGTATCCTTGAAAAAATGAAACCTCATTTGTCCCCGGTTCCTTTTGGAAAAATCCCTAAAAGTTTAATCAACCAGAGTCATTGTCGTGATGTCTCATCTCGTTAACTACTTCCTACGATAAACAAGAAAATACAGCAGTGCTGTGCAAAAAAGGACGATGATAATATGCCTATGCAGTTTTACTGAAAAGACCATCTTTAAAATAATTGACTGAGTATCACAAATGTAGTTTCATGATTCGGACTAGATCTTTATAAAGGACGTTTCGGCCAGGATCTATGGACGATTCGGACCATATTTCTGGCCGATTCGGCCCAGGTTATTGGACGATTCGGACCATGTTTGTGGACGATTCGGACCAGGTTTCTGGACGATTTGCCCAACAGACACACAAACGACACAAGCCAGCACAGACATACACACTTCACAAGACAGCACAGACTTGTCTTTTGAATTAAATAGGCCTAGAGATTTATGTGCCAATTTCAGTGAGCCATTTTCATTATTTTCACTGAAAAAAATACCAACGTACCAGTATTGTTTGTAGTTATCACAACAGATAATTATGTGAGTAATTATGAAACAGCTAATCCTGTGCTTCTGGGTCATGTCAGGGAAGAGGAAAAAAGACGTGACGTCAACATTGACCTGTCTGTTTTCATTTGCAATGCATTTTGGGTCCGTATACCGAATTTGGTCAAAATCGGACCAGTAGTTAGCCCGTTGCTAAGGGGAACTCTGGCTGCCAGGGAAGTCACGTGACGTCAACATTGATCTGTCTGTTTTCATTTACAATGCATTTTGAGTCCGTATACCGAATTTGGTCAAAATCGGCCCAGTAGTTAGCCCTTTGCTAAGGGGGTGCCCTGGTTGCTAGGTAAGTCACGAGACGTAAACTTTGATCTGTCTGTTTTCATTTGCAATTCATTTTGAGTCCGTATACCGAATTTGGTCAAAATCGGCCCAGTAGTTAGCCCGTCGGTAAGAGGGCGCTCTGGTTGCTAGGGAAGTCACGTGACGTCAATATTGATCTGTCTGTTTTCATTTACACTGCATTTTGAGTCCGTATACCGAATTTGGTCAAAATTGGCCCAGTAGTTAGCCCTTTGCTAAGGGGGCGCTCTGGTTGCTAGGGAAGTCACGAGACGTAAACTTTGATCTGTCTGTTTTCGTTTGGGTTCCGCTCCACAGTTTCGCACTATTGCTCAGGGGTGAAATTCTAAACATAGGGCATATGTTGAAACTAAGGCCATGTAAAATAGAGATATATTTTTAGTATCAGATATATGATTACATAGAGGATATTCACGAAAATTTGATGAATACCGAAAATATCTCGTGAGTGGCTACAAAGAAATATGAGGATCTTCACGAGCGACGCAGTCGCGAGTGAAGATCCTCATATTTCTTGTAGCCACGAACGAGATATTTTCGGTATTCATCAAATTTTCGTGAATTTTCTTTTTATTTAATGCTCTACGACTACAAAGTCTCCAATTTGTGGCCTTTATTTGCCATTAAGGCGCAAAATTTATGTGCCGAACCGGCGTCCATACAAAAATTACAACAACCAAACTCCAACCATTGGAATGTGTGAATATCCGCACAAAAAGTAGTCCCGTCTTATTTCTCCCCTAACTTTACGATTTACCAAGGCTGGCGAATTGAAATAATCGCAATGTGTTTCGAAGAAATAGAACAATAACAAAAAACACCACTTTCTTATTTTCAATAACAAGACACGTCATTTTATTTTTTTTGAACTCAATGCACTGAAGACGTGTGAAGTTGAACTGAAGAAATTTGAAAGTGATTTCGGCTTTTCGCTGGAAGGTGAATGAGAAAGTCAAACTTTGAAACCGCTGATTTAATGAATTGATTTAGTCACTGTCACTATCAATTATTCGAATTCGTTTGTATTTGGGACTCTGGAATTCATTACTGATGTGCTGACTCGTTTAAAGTACATGTGATTCGTCATCCGAACCTACGATGAAATATCGATTTCTAAATATCATTTTGATATTTCGTTTTGCCGACCGACAGGGGAATATGACTTAATTTTTCAGCGTGAATTGATGCCTGAGCATTAAATAAATTAGGTTTTTTGTTGGACAAGAGAATTTGAAGTTTTGGTCCCAAAGTTGGAGTCTGATACATAGGGGTAAATTACCAGATGAATTATGGGAAACAGTGGCTTCGAAAAATTGGCTATTTTTTAAAATGTAATTTTTACACGGGTTTGTTACCAGACTGGTAATTAAAAATGAGACGGAAACATATAATTTTTTTATTGCATTTTAGAAACAGGGGGTGCTCTGTTCAGGTGGGTAGGTGAGGTTGGTGGGAAAATTCTACTTTTGAGGCTGCTAGGTGGCTGAAAATGACTGGTTTCGGCATTTTTTCATGCAATTTTTCAGGTTAAAGTCTGGCCTTTGACAATAAATTATTCCACCCACATTCAGATTGTTTATTTTTACTTAGTCAGATAGCGTTATATGTTTTTTGTGGATTTGGGAAATGTAATACATGTTATGAGTTAGATAACTCAGATACAGAATATTTGCATTTGAAGAGAGTGTATGGCATGTCATATTTGGAAATGCCTGGAAAACTGTGGAGCGGAACCTTAAAGAGCATTCTGCCGTCGGTGTCAATTCTTGAACCAGGAAGTTCCTTTTTGTGTTTGAGTTATAAATACACCATTTTTCAAAAAACTTTTCTTTATTTCTGGTTTGTGTGCAATTGTTAGCAGTAGTTAACATTCATCAAGTGATATCTCAGCACAACTGGATGGAAATAAGTGGAACTGTGGAGAAATTTATTGATGTAGCCTAATTTCGCACTTGTTTTGAATTTTTGTCAAGATTTCGAAAACATTAAGGTAGATCACTGCCTTTCCTAAACACCGAGCCTTGTATTCATGGCAAATATATGCAGTTATGGACAGCCTGGTTGTTATTGTTGACCAGTTGCAGTCATGGTGTCTACTTTTTCATTTCGGTCATTGGTGTCATGTCTGTGAGTCATCCGTCCGTCAAGCTGTTTGGGTCCGTATACCGAATTTGGTCAAAATCGGCCCAATAGTTAGCCCGTTGCTAAGGGGCGCTCTGGTTGCTAGAGAAGTCACGTGACGTCATCATTGATCTGTCTGTTTTCATTTGCAATGCATTTTGGGTCCGTATACCGAATTTGGTCCAAATCGGCCCAGTAGTTAGCCCGTTGCTAAGGGCGAGCTCTGGTTGCTAGGGAAGTGACGAGACGTCAACATTGATTGATCTGTCTGTTTTTATTTGCAATGCATTTTGGACCCGTGTACCGAATTTGGTCAAAATCGGCCCAGTAGTTAGCCCGTTGCTAAGGGGACGTTCTGGTTGCTAGGGAAGTCACGTGACGACACCATTGACCTGTCTGTTTTCGTTTGCAATGCATGTTGGGTCCATGTATCAAAATTGGTAAAAATTGGCCCAGTAGTTTGCCCGTTGCTAGGGGCGCGCTTTACTTGCTATGGACGTCACGTGACATAATCAGTGACCCATTAGCCCCCACTCTCCCCCCCCCACCCAAAATATTAAGGGTCCCTTGACCCAATGAGGGTGAATGCAATGATGGAGAGCCATCACTTGTTCTAGCGTCCGAGTATCCTTGAAAAAATGTAACCTCATTCGTTTGTTTTTGCATTCCTTTGGGAAAAATCCCTAAAAGTTCAATCAGCCCGAGTCATTCTCGTGAAGTCTCATCTCGTTAACTACTTCATACGTTTAAAAAAAGTGTGAAATTAGTATAAAGAACTCACGAGTTTCGACGTCGGCTTCGTCTCCGTCTCACCTCGGGCGCCTCCGGCGCCTTCGCCCTTTATAAAAATTAGTGAAAACAATATAAAGGACGATGTCGCTCGGCGTCGGCTTTCGCCGACGTCTCGCTCGGGAGCCTTCGGCTCCATCGCCCTTTAGAAAATAATTAAAATTAAGTGGCCATTTTTGAGAATAGCACTGGCCGGTTTTGGCCGTTACGTTGGGTAAAGGGTTAAAACAGCAAACTTTTCTTCTGCTTGATAAAATGTTTGGTTTTTTTGTGTATTGGGGTTTAACGACACTTTCAACAACTCGAGTTACATCTTGTCGGATAGTTTTAAGGCTGAAGAAAGCCGGAATACACGGAAAGAATCAGCGTGCAGCGCCGAGCAACTGCTCAAGCAGAGTTAGCAACGGTTGAAGGTAAGTGCGCCATCGACATGCATTACAACTAAGGACACAACGCCACCGTGATCCTCGTGGGCAGTCTGGAGATTTGGAGGCTAATGCTCTAACCAAAGCCGCTCTAGGGAATAAACGTTGCCCAAAACGCTTCAATGTAACCTGGTTTTACCCTTTCAACAACGACGCCCCTGTTGATATTGTCTTATGCACTACTGTCGAAAGAGAAATGAACGAGTCTATTTTGTACTGATGTGCAGGTTCAGTAATAATTTAATCCTACCGCCCGAAATTTTTTTTAAAATTTTAATCCTACCGACCTATATGGGGCGATAGGATTAAAATGTTCCTGATCCTTTGTCCGAGTTTGATATTTACTTTGCTGCTTGCTACGGGAGGCCTACCCTTTTATTACGGAGACTTTATACACTGCAGATCGAAACGGTTAAGAAAGGAGTTCTCACCTCTGTGGACAAATGTTTTGGGGTCTTTTTCAAACATCCTGAAGCTGCTTAGTCAATGGCCAGGAAGTCAAATAATTGGCGACCTCAACCGCTAAACGCACTTAGTATCACAGTGGATAAAGGGATGATTTGACTTTTCGGACGTTGGGGTCGCGAGCGAGATGGTTATATTTTTCGCGAATTGTGTGTTAATGTAACATTTCAAAATAGATTTTATCAACCTAAATTATGTTAAACATACCCTACCATACATTTCATGTACAGGTAAGTAACTGTAAAAAGTCGGTGGTTGTTTCATTCATCGGTTTCGGAACACAAAAACAGTGCCTGATCCACCCTGAAAATGGCATATTGACGGGGAAAGTGGACTTCAAATGTCGTTTTATTCCATTTCCAAACCATATGGAGTTTTGTACTGGGCGATGCTCCTTTACAAAGAAATATCACTATGTAGAGGTTAGTTTCATATCGACCGAGATGTCAGTCCGGGGTAACTTCATATCAGCCAAAAACCGTAATAAATAATTTCACAATTTTCTCAGATCTGTTCCTATTTTCTGACAGTTCAATTCTTCTCACAGTTTTCTTTTCTTTTCACAGTCAGAAATTTCCACAACTCGTAGTTCAGTCGACCGAAAGTCTCGGCTTCCACTCTTTGGAAGCCGCGACTTTCGGATAGCTCAGCTATTTCTTCTCCCAATTTGATGAATCTTCGCTCTGTATAACCCTATTCTTTCTTCTCTTCATTCGCCTAAGCTTAACTTACCGATATCATTAATTCCCCACCATACAAATACTCAGCTTCAAAGAACTCTATTATGCCTGGTAACGCTAACTTTCGTGATTGAACGATTTTTATGTAAACCAGTTGGTTGTGCCTATTTACACATCGGGGAGGGATCGGAGGCAAATCTAGCTAGGTTCATATCGGCCGACATCGAAGTCATATCAGCAGAGTTTAAGGTCATATGTGCCCAGCTTGGTATATTTATTTATTTATTACGGTTTAACGACACATTAACTGCCAGGGTCATATCATGTCGGTGAGAGTTTTACGGGCGAAGGAAGCCGGAGTACCCAGAAAGAACCAACGAGCAACGACGAGCAGTTGTCAGTTCTCCAACATCGTAACTCTGAACTCTGTACCTCGGCACAGGCAGGGGTATATTGGTTGAAGACATGCGCACCATCGACGTGCAGTACGCCTTAGTGCACAACGTCATCGTGCCCCCATGTAGGTAATCGAGGTTAAGTGCCTTGCCCAAGGACACAACGCGGGGGCACGAATCAGCGCCGCTGAAATGGTCACCCATCCTGCCACTAACCGCGCTCGATGTTGCTTAACTTCAGTGATCTGACGAGAACCGGTTACCGCGACGCCACCGCGCCCGCCCAGCTTGATAATGGGGAATTCTGGGACAGAAAATTGTATCTAATAAATAGATAACTATATTATGTTTGAACGAATATTACTAACTCGTTTGGAATGAAGCAATATGTGAAAGCACTCTCTGATCTCTCACTGTCCGATCAGTTCTGTCCGCTCATTAATACCAGTTGCTTGGACGGCCCGAAAAGATAACAATCGGAGTCAAGCCAAAAATGATATGTATGAAACTAGACTTTATGATTCTGGAGAATCATGGTTTTTCCAGATGAGACTCCATGATTTGTCATGACCCCTAGAGTGCCTGATGAATTGTTTTTAACTGTCTCACTGAAGTTCCTTTATTGATGTTATGAGAAAGGTGGGTATACTAGTCTCAAATGACTCAGTTTGATAAAAAAATGTTGAGGTGAAAATCATCATTGATGGTGGAGAGGGTTAATATAAATATCGTCGTCCAAGTTAAAGGGCTGCATACCCGAAACAATTTGAAATGAGACGCAATGTAATACATGAAAATGTTCATTATAATCCACTCCATATGAATATCCACGTTTGAAATGGAAAAAAATCAGTAGAAACGAAAAATGTGGTTTTTGAAGTGAAGGCTGTATTAGCAACAGAACAAATCATGGCAACGATAATCTGAAGTAATTTATCAACCAATATCAATGGCTAGTAGTTACCAACTGTATGCGGGGGTAATTTTCATGTAAGTACTTTTAGTAGTGATGATCTTGGTAGTTTTTTCGACATTTGCTTCCTGATGGAGAACGCCATTTGTAATTATACCACGTGACCAAACAACATTTCGGTAATTCAGAAAGCTATCATATTTTGCGTTGTAGCACTGCTTTTCAATTTCCAGAACAGCACATAACGTTAACAACTTTTTCTATAATGCTCCTGACCTTGTGCTTGTTTAATAATTTGGTGCCAAATGTGTTTAAATGAGCGTTGTTTTTGAAGAACAAAGATGAATTCATTTTAGCACCGCCTTCTCCAACCTCCCAATCTAACAGAAATTGGTACGCATTTT
This sequence comes from Pictodentalium vernedei, assembly GCA_031216915.1. Classification (NCBI taxonomy): domain Eukaryota; kingdom Metazoa; phylum Mollusca; class Scaphopoda; order Dentaliida; family Dentaliidae; genus Pictodentalium; species Pictodentalium vernedei. The sequence goes on from CM062296.1 coordinate 234,049,581, forward strand.
GATGTCGTTTGGTAAAATATCATTTTTTATGAAATGTAATGAGTAAGAGTCGAATAAATACATTTGGCACAACAAAATTAAAAGAATTTAGTGGATTTGAGAAATGGTAATCGGAATGTTACGAATTATTTTGTGACGTATATGTAGTAACGCCTTTGTTACGAATGGGCGGAACAGTTTTTGTCTTTTAGGAATCACCGCGAATCTGTTTCCAGACCGTTTCTGTGACAGAGAAGCTTTTTTCCAAGAATATTTGGTAAGCATTGGGCGATGAACGACAAATAGCACGCCTTGATACTATGAAATACACGATCGGTGAAAAAAGAGGCCTTTCCATGTGCTTTTCATGTTGAGAGTATAATTAGTCTGTGTGAACACACAGACTATTGTTTTTGTACGGTTTCTTTTTTTCGGCCACCTATGTTTTTCAGGTCGCTAGGGCCATTGAGTATGGCCCAGTAGGCCACAGGGTTTCCACAGCCTCCAATTTCCTGATACAGTAAATTCTCCCCAAGCAATACGATGTTATGTTCACACTGGAGACTATGTAAACATCACAGTGGAGTTAACTGTCAAAATGAAATCTGACCTTGTCATTTATTATAATGGGATGTAGATTCCTGAAACTAAGTTGAGAGAAACCCTTTGCCTTGCAAGGAAATAAATTATAAATTATTCAGTTCACTGCTTTTAACCCTCTCCAGACTTCTGTGTGGACTGCACATATTTTATTTCAGGCAGAATAAAGTTAACCCTTTCCATAAAACTGCACTGAATAATTGTTGAAACATATCTTATTCAGTTCACTGCTTTTAACCCTCTCCAGACGTCTATGTGGATTGCACATATTTTATTTCAGACAGAATAAAGTTAACCCTTTCCATAAAACTGCACTGAATAATTGTTGAAACCTATTACAAAACTGTCAGGGTGCCACTAACAATGCAATACTGACATGGAATAGTCATGGAATATTTCATTTCAGGCAGAATAAAGTTAACCCTTTCCAAAAACGGCGCTGAATAATTGTTGAAACCTATCAATACTGACATGGTCGACTGTACTGTTAACTGTGTTATTGCTATGACTGTTTAAAACTCATTTTGTTAGAGGAGTTCTACAGTCTTTCACTGCGCTCGGCTCGGTATCACATAGAGAAACACTTTGTCTTGCAAGGAAATAAATTATAAATTATTCAGTTCAATGCTTTTAACCCTCTCAAGACTTCAATGTGGATTGCACATATTTTATTTCAGGCAGAATAAAATTAACCCTTTCCATAAAACTGCACTGAATAATTGTAAAATTTGTTGAAACCTATCTTATTCAGTTCAGTGCTTTTAACCCTTTCAAGACTTCAATGTGGATTGCACATATTTTATTTCAGGCAGAATAAAGTTAACACTTTCCATAAAACTGCACTGAATAATTGTTGAAACCTATCACAAAAAAAGGTGCCGGTAACAATCCAATGCTGACATGGTCGACTGTACTGTTAACTGTGTTAGTGCTATGACTGTTTAAAACTCATTTGTTAGAGGAGTTCTATAGTCTTTCGCTGCGCTCGGCTCGGTCTCACCGAGCGTGCAGAAACCTTTGGTGCCAAAGTGCCATTAAGAGAATGTCTCTGATTTGTGCTCTTCCATCCTTCCGGAGTGCAAAAGCAGGTACTCTCAGCTGAGAAACTTAATGTTTTTCGCTTTATTTTCTGTAACATTTAATTCTATGTGGAATGGGACACCTTTTCAGTGTGCCTTCCAAAGTAAGGGATTCTTAACCCTTTAGCCAACATAACGGCAAAAACCGGTCAACATTATTCACTGAAATGTCTATTCAGTTTTAATTACCTTTTCATTTTTGCTTGAAAAAACATAGCTTATGACCCTTTATTGGATTGAGCTCATTTTTTAAAGGATTATGTATTTATTGGAGTTTAATGTCTCATATTTCTGCCCAGTAACTAATCATGACCACGGCAGTTTTTCAGGTGGTGGAAGTCGGAGTACCTGGGAAGAACCACCGGGCAACAACGAGCATGTGTCAGATCCCCCACATACTAAATCCACACAAGCAGGGTTAGCATTGGTTGAAGACTGGTGCACCATCGATGTGCAGTACGCTTTAGTAAACAGCGCAACCATGCACCCACGTGGGCAATGGGGTGAAGTGTCTTGCCCAAGGACAGAGTGAGAACCTCTAACCTTGCACTTCTGCCAACTGAGCCACTGCGCCCCCATTTAAAGGATTAAAATGGAGTATTTAAAGGGAATATTTTAACCCTCTGAAGATCTTAATATGGGGGCATTATTCAGAAAGACTGGGAAATGCATTTTATTACACCTTAATGCATTTCTAAAGTTTATGAATGTATTTCATCACTCAAATTAGTGGGAAGAGCCAAAAATGTCCATTTCTGATTCGAGTATCGAACCCTTTGAATGCTGGTCACATGTATGCCTTTTCTGGTTTCTTATAAATAATTGTTCTGATTCCAGTATGAATATCTGTAAATACTGTTAACGAAAATCCATTTCTGATTTGTTTAAAAAATATTTTACTCCTAAAAATAAGCCTCCATAAATTCTCTTTCTGTAGAGTTTATTCCTGATACTTTAACCCTTTTCACACAGACTTGGATTCACTGAGTGCAGTAAATTCTGTTTCTCTAGCATTCCAATTACATTCGTATAAGACATGTCTCAATGATCTGTCTTCTATGCACTCTTTTGCCCGCACGATAATGCAAATACAAAATACCCTATCTCATTGATTTTCGCTCTACCGGTTAGTAGTTACTTGTACTCAGGCATCTATGTTTTTCAGGCGTTTGGAGTCCAGGGTTTGACTCTACAGGCCACAAGATGTTCACCGTTTCTACCTTAACTGGTAAATGTAATCGTTGAAACAAAATCCACTGTTTAAAACTGCAGAGAATCTATCTCTTCCCAACAAAACTCATTATACAGTAATATATAATGGGTCACACAGAATAACATTGTTTGTTTATTTAACCCAATGTTCAAGATTAATTCCCAAAGTCAAGCTAGATAGAGGACCTTCCACTTTTCAAAGCATTCAAAAATTTGTTTATACTCAATCATAACTCATGCCGGACATGTTTCGGAGTGGAGCCAGGGAGGTTTGACTTTTACAGTAAAATACAGAATATGAATAACATGTTTTAGACCAAGTGAACAAAATAATCCGTGAAATTTTACCTAGTCGGTTTTGGTCTGTTGGCTGAAAATATCTTTTAACCCTTATGACCAAGTCCAGCTTCAAATTTGAATATTGTCGTTTAATTTAAACCCTAGACATGACTTGAGAATCCGTCCTGATTAACCCCTACTGGTCATTGCGAACCACTTAGGAACTCCTGGGCTCTGTTCCATTATTTATCTTCAATCATAACTCAAGACCGACGGGTTTCACGAAGCAATGATGAGTGGCTTTTCGGAAACACCAATCACAATTAAAAATTATTAATCTAGAATATTTAAATGGTCTCTTTTTAAATGCCTTTGTTTAACTCACGACAGCAGAACGTTTGTAAGTTTTCTCTTATATTGCCCCTCTGTTCACAACAGCCATTTTTGAGATTCAACCAGCTTCTTATTTCCCGTACGCCTTGCTTAAGACCCTAGATGCATTTACCAGACTTTTAAATTGATCAGACAGGCGAACGTTGGTGATGAGGTAACAGTATTTTACTTCAAACGGAAAGATTCCGAGTTCCAACGTCACCAGGTGTATGTGCGTTGTGTCTTTGGCAAGGCACATAATCCCGATTGTCCAGGAAGAGGCATAGTGACGCAGTGCTCTTTTTAAATGGCTTAGTTTTAACCCTCTCAATAAAGCAAAGCAAATTCTTACCAGTTTACCCAACGTAACGCCGAAAACACGGGTCAGCGTTATTCACAGAAGTTCCCATTCAGTTTATATTTTTTCATCCTTGCTTGAAAAACATAGATTATAGCCCTCATTAGAATGAGGTCATTTTTAAAGGTTTAAAATGGAGCATTTAAAGGGAGTATTATAACCTTCTCAGGATCCTAATATGGGTACAGCAAATTTTATGTCATGCAAAGCGAGAGTACTGTTAATCCTTTTCATTCTCATAATGTTGCTCTCACCACGAGGAGACCTCGGTATTTTGCCAATGCCAATGAGCCTTCAGATAGGCTCTTGAGAGCCTTTAGAGCCTTTTGACGTTTGTATTCCAACATTACTGAGTTCTTTCACTTGAAATATATTTTCCAGAGGTACTATGTACCTTACCATTTTCCAGCTAATATGAATATTTGCTATCATCCACATAATGGCATATGGTGAGTTGGCAAAGTCAATATTTTCAAAGTGGTTTATGCTCATACTTCAGGCTTGGTATGACATATAGAGACCAGACTTACAACGAATGGGTTGAACTTGCCAGAGGTTCAAAATACGGTCCACTTATTGCGGTCAACAGACGTCATAAAGTGCGTTTTTTCAGAACTGTCAGAAATAGCATTTTATAACAACTGATGCATTCTTCAATGCAGATGTAGACTTTGGACTACTCCGACTGAGTTAAAAATTGCTGGAGGTTCAATATATGGTCCACCTGAATGAGGTCACCAAGGTCATCAAGTGCATTATTTAGAAAGACTGGGGAACTGGGAAATGCATTTTAAAACACCTTAATGCATTTCTAAAGTTTATAAATGTATTTCATCACTCAAATTAGTGGGCAGAGCCAAACTGGTCCACTTCTGATTCGTGTATCGAACCCTTTGAATGCTGGTCACATAAATGCCTTTTCTGGTTTCTTATAAAAATTGTTCTGATTCCTCTGTGAATATCTGTAAATACTGTTAACGAAAACCAATTTCTGATTTGTTAAAAAATATTTTAGTCCAGAATATAAGCCGCCATAAATTCTCTTTCTCTATAGTTTATTCCTGATACTTTAACCCTTTTCACAATATGTGACCTTAAACACCAATAAAGAAATAAATAACCCTTTTCACACAGACTTGAATTTACTGGTGGCAGTAAATTATGTTTTTCAAGTTCCGTTGTTATTTTTTTCTCCACGATCTGATGCTCGAAACTATATTGTACAGTTAAAGAGGGTCGAAAGAGGCTTGTCTCGCGCTGAAATTTCTCATTCATTGATTCATTCAATTTTATGATGTTTATTGCGGTTTCTCGAAGTTCAATGTTTTTTCGAGTGTGTCACCATAGAAACCAATAAATATTGCGGGGTCCATAAGCGTATGAACGTAAGTTAAAAGGGGACATTATGGGTTAATAACAGCTTTAAAAGGAGAGGATATGTGTATTGGTATATTTTACTCATGTGTAACATTGTATCCACCTCTGATGAGCATTTCGATAATTGAGAGAATTTCAAGTATAATGTAACACGTTCTTTTGATAATTAAGAGGATTTAAAGTGTACAGCGAAACCTATGCTTGTAACTAAATAATGAACAGAAGGTCAAGCAGTGGGTAATTAATTAGCTGTCAAATTAAGTTGTACTATTGCTTGCACAAATGGGTGGGGTAAAATTGGCTTTTCAATTTTTTCATTATTTATTTTCATGAACCACATATTCCGGAGTCATCCCCATTTATCAGATATAATTGCCCATTTACTGCACTGAAAGCTCGTTTAATCTCTTGTATAAAGAACAAAATTGAAACGTCATGAGCGAAGTAAAATTATAATTACTTCATTACGTAGCACTTTGGGCGGTCGCTTATTTGACGCAGTTATCAGGTGAAAAGGACTTAATTAACCCTGTGCTACCAAATGCCTCGCTATTCCCATACCTCGCCTCTCCTCCCAACACCCGGAAACGAAATGTTTGAAGACAGCCCTAGTACCTAATTCTTCCCAGTCTATCCGATAACCATACTAACATCCTTCTGTTGCCACCCAATCCCCACATATCCTTCATTCTTCCGTCCTACTTCCCCTTTATATTTCCAGTGAATCTTATTTTGCCTCAGTTTCGGTGTAGACAAAAGGGTTGAGTCGTTGTTTCTTTAAGTTTTTATTTTTGCTTATTTAACCCAAGGAGAAAAATCAACAAAATACCGAAACTCTACAAAAGCCACTTTTTGAAACAAAAAGGCTTTCCGGCGAGTCCATGACATGGACCTGTGCCGTGATGTTATTTGTACATGGTGCTATACAGGACAAGCAGCATTCCTTAATTCTGTGGATCCCCCCCCCCCCCCCACCACCTCCCGCATCTTTTTGTGTTCGACAACGTTTGTGAGTTTCGTTTTTTTCTCGACAACTGACACCACGCAGATTTTTCGGTTTACCGGAGAGCTCTAGACGTCCACCACCCTCACCTCAAAGGTGCCTTCAAGGTACTCTTCCAAATTGCATTCTGCAAAATGCTGAAAGTGGCTTCGGATGGCAATGACTGAGTGAATTTCCATGTGATTGCTCGAATAGTGAACATTGGACTTTAATAAAATTTGATAAAACAGCCTTATTAGTCTGTGTGAAACACACAGATTATTGTTTTTGTATGGTTTCCCTTTCTTTTCTTTTTAAGTCTGTGTGAAACACACAGACTATTGTTTTTGTACGGTTTCTTTTTCATTCTTTCTTTTTAGTCTGTGTGAAACACACAGACTATTGTTTTCGTACGGTTTCTTTTTTTTTCTTCTTTTTTTTTTTTTTTCTCTTCTTCTTCTTCTTCTTCTTCTTCTTCTTCTTCTTCTTCTTCTTCTTCTTCTTTCTTCTATGCACTTCTATGTCCGCACGATAACTCGAACACGAATTGCCCTATCTTGTTGATTTTTGGCATGGTGATAGACAGTCACAATTTCTCGTCCACCTATGTTTTTTAGATTCCTAGGGCATCAGTGGTGTCTGTAGGGGTGTTTTGAAAGTGGGTCACGCCCATATCTCAGGCATAGAATGATGTATGGACCTGGGACTAACACCAAATGAGTCGACACTCGATGGAGATTCAAAATATGGGTCAAGGTCACGGAGGTCACCTAGGGGTCATTAAGTGCATTTTTAATAATTGCTGGAAATCACATTTTTTGACCCGTTAAAGTATTCCTGACGTACACACATGTATTTTGACTTAAATTAAAATGGGCGTGGCCAAAATTTTGAAAGTGGGTCACGCCCATATCTCAGGCGGGGTATGACGTATGGACCTGGGACCAACACCAAATGAGTCGACACTTGATGGACATTCAAAATATGGGTCAAGGTCACGGAGGTCACCTAGGGGTCATTGAGTGCATTTTTCATAATTGCTGGAAATCACATTTTTGACACCCCAAAGCATTCCTGACAAACACACATGCATTTTTGCGTTAAAAAAGTGGGCGTGGCCAAAATTTTTGAAAGTGGGTCACTCTCATATCTCAAGCATGGTGTGATGAATGGACCTGTGACTAACACCAAATGAGTCGACACTTGATGGAGATTCAAAATATGGGTCAAGGTCACGGAGGTCACCTAGGGGTCATTGGGTGCATTTCTCATAATTGCCTGAAATCACATTTTTTGCCCCCAAAGCATACCTGATGTTCATACATGCATTTTTACGTTAAAAAAGTGGGCGTGGCCAAATTTTTTGAAAGTGGGTCACGCTCATATCTCAAGCATGGTGTGATGAATGGACCTGGGACCAGCACCATATGAGTCGACACTTGGTGGAGATTCAAGATATGGGTCAAGGTCACGGAGGTCACCTAGGGGTCAATGATTGCATTTTTTATAATTGCTGGAAATCACATTTTTTGACCCCCTGTTTCATCACTCAAATTAGTGGGCAGAGCCAAAAATGTCCATTTCTGATTCGTGTATCGAACCCTTTAAATGCTGGTCACATATATACCTTTTCTGTTTCTTATAAAAAATTGTTCTGATTCCAGTATGAATATCTGTAAATACTATTAACGAAAATCCATTTCTGATTTGTTTAAAAATATTTTACTCCTGATAATAAGCCTCCGTAAATTCTCTTTCTGCATAGTTTATTCCTGATGCTTTAACCCTTTTCACACAGTCTGAATTTACTGGGTGCAGTAAATTCTGTTTCTCTAGTTAGTCTGTGTGAAACACACAGACTATTGTTTTTGCACGGATTCTTTTTCTTCTTTTTTTTCTTCTTTTTTTTCTTTTTTTCTTCTTCTTCTTCTTGTTCTTGTTCCTCTTCTCCTGTCTTCTGTCTCCTCATCACTTTTTTGTCCGCAAGATAACTCGAAAACGAATTGCCCTATCTCGTTGATTTTTGGCATTCTGATAGACAGCCACAAGTTCTCGGCCACCTATGTTTTTCAGATTCCTGGGGTACCAGGGGTGTCTGTAGGGATGTTTTGAAAGTGGGTCACGCCCATATCTCAGGCGTGGTATGACCTACAGACCTGGGACCAACACCAAAAGAGTCAACACTCGATGGAGGTTCAAAATATGGGTCAAGGTCACGGAGGTCATCTAGGGGTCATTGAGTGCATTTTTCAGAATTGCTGGAAATCACATTTTTTGAACCCCTAAAGTATTCCTGACGTACACACATGCATTTTGACGTAAAACAAGTGGGCGTGGCCAAAATTTTTGAAAGTGGGTACGCCCATATCTCAGGCGTGGTATGACATATGGACCTGGGACCAACACGAAATCAGTCGACACTTGATGGAGATTCAAAATATGGGTCAAGGTCACGGAGGTCACCTAGGGGTCATTGAGTGCATTTTTCAGAATTGCTGGAAATCACATTTTTGGATCCCCTAAAGTATTCCTGACGTACATACATGCATTTTGACGTAAAAAAATGGGCGTGGCCACATTTCTTGAAAGTGGGTCATGCCCTTATCTCAAGCGTGGTATGACCTACGGACCTGGGATCAACATCAAATGAGTCATCACCCGATGGAGGTTCAAAATATGGGACAAGGTCACGGAGGTCATCTAGGGGTCATTGAGTGCATTTTTCAGAATTGCCGGAAATCAAATTTTTTGACCTCCTAAAGTATACATGATGTACACACATGCATTTTGACGTAAAAAAAAGTGGGCGTAGCCAAAATTTTTGAAACTTGGTCACGCCCCATATCTCAGGCGTGGTATGACGTATAGACCTGGGACCAACACCAAATGAGTCGACACTTCATGAAGATTCAAAATATGGATCAAGGTCACAGAGGTCACCTAGGGGTCATTGAGTGCATTTTTCAGAATTTCTGGAAATCACATTTTTTGACCTCCTAAAGTATTCCTGACGTACACACATGCATTTTTTACATAAAAAAGTGGGCGTGGCCAAAATTTTTGAAGGTGTGTCACGCCCATATCTCAGGCGTGGTATGACCTACAGACCTGGGACCAACACCAAATGAGTCGATACTCGATGGAGGTTCAAAATATGGGTCAAGGTCACGGGGGTCAACTACAGGTCATTGAGTGCATTTTTCAGAATTGTTGGAAATCAAATTTTTTGATCCCCTAAGGTATTCCTGACGTACACACATGCATATTGATGTAAAAAAGTGGGAGTGGCCAAAATTTTTGAAAGTGGGTCATGCCCATATCTCAGGCATGGCATGACATATGGACCTGGGACCATCATCAAATCAGTCAACACTTCAGGGAGACTCAAAATATGGGTCAAGGTCACGGAGGACACCTAGGGGTCATTGAGTGCATTTTTTCAGAATTGCTGGAAATCACATTTTTTGATCCCCTAAAGTATTCCTGACGACGTACACAAATGCATTTTGACGTAGAAAAGTGGGCGTGGGCAAAATTTTTGAAAGTGGGTCACGCCCATATCTCAAGTGTGGTATGACCTATGAACCTAGGATCAACACCAAATGAGTCGACACTCGATGGAGGTTCAAAATATGGGTCAAGTTCACGGAGGTCAACTAGGGGTCATTGAATGCATTTTTCATAATTGCTGGAAATCACATTTTTGCCCCCCCCAAAGCATTCCTGGGATTCATACATGCATTTTTACGTTAAAAAGTGGGCGTGGCCAAAAAATTTGAAAGTGGGTCACGCTCATATCTCAAGCATGGTATGATGAATGGACCTGGGACTAACACCAAATGGGTCAACACTTGATGGAGATTTAAAATATGGGTCAGGGTCAAGGAGATCACCTTGGGGTCATTAAGTGCATTTTTCATAATTGCTGGAAATCACATTTTTTGACCCCCCAAAGCATTCCTGAGGTCCATACATGCATTTTTATGTTAAAAAGTGGGCGTAGCTAGCATTTTTGAAAGTGGGTCATGCTCATATCTCAATCGTGGTATGATGAATGGACCTGGAACTAACACCAAATGAGTCGACACTTGATGGAAATTCAAAATATGGGTCAAGATCATGGAGGTCACCTAGGGGTCTGCCGGAAAGAGGTCACCAAAGTCATCAAGTGCTTATTATTCAGAAGTACTTGGAAATGAATTTTATTACACCTTAATGAATTTCTAAAGTTTATGAACGTATTTCATCACTCAAATTAGTGGGCAGAGCCAAAAATGTCCTTTCTGATTCGAGTATCGAACCCTTTGAATTCTGGTCACATGTATGCCTTTTCTGGTTTCTTATAAATAATTGTTCTGATTCCAGTATGAATATCTGTAAATACTGTTAACGAAAACCCATTTCTGATTTGTTTAAAAATATTTTACTCCTGAAAATAAGCCTCCATAAATTCTCTGTCTGTATAGTTTATTCCTGATACTTTAACCCTTTTCACACAGACTTGAATTTACTGGGTGCAGTAAATTTTGTTTCTCTAGTTTCTTCTTCTTCTTCTCAGGTGTGGTATGACATATGGACCTGGGACCAACACCAAATGAGTCGACACTCGATGGAGATTCAAAATATGGGTCAAGCTCACAGGGTCACCCAGGGGTCACTGAGTGCATTTTTCAAAATTGCTGGAAATCACATTTTTTGACCCCCCTAAAGCATTCCTGACATACACACATGCACTTTTACGTTAAAAAAGTGGGCGTGGCCCACATTTTTGAAAGTGGGTCACGCCCATATCTCATGTGTGGTATGATGTATGGATCTGGGACCAATTCCAAATGAGCTGACACTCGATGGAGATTCAAAATATGGGTCAAGGTCACGGAGGTCACTTAGGGGTCATTGAGTGCATTTTTCACAATTGCTGAAAATCCCATTTTCTAAACCCCTACAGTATTCCTGACGTACACACATGCATTTTGGCGTAAAAAAGTGGGCGTGGCCAAAAATTATTTGAAAGTGGGTCACACCCATACCTCAGGCGTGGTATGACGTATGGGCCTGGGACCAACACCAAATAAGTCGACACTTGATGGAGATTCAAAATATGGGTCAAGGTCACGGAAGTCACCTAGGGGTCATTGAGTGCATTTTTTAGAATTGCTGGAAACCAAATTTTTTGACCTCCTAAAGTATACATGCTGTACACACATGCATTTTGACGTAAAAAAAAGTGGGCGTAGCCAAAATTATTGAAACTTGGTCACGCCCCCATATCTCAGGCGTGGTATGACGTATAGACCTGGGACCAACACCAAATGAGTTGACACTTCATGAAGATTCAAAATATGGATCAAGGTCACAGAGGTCACCTAGGGGTCATTGAGTGCATTTTTCAGAATTGCTGGAAATCACATTTTTTGACCTCCTAAAGTATTCGTGACGTACACACATGCATTTTTTACATAAAAAAGTGGGCGTGGCCAAAATTTTTGAAGGTGTGTCACGCCCATATCTCAGGCGTGGTATGACCTACAGACCTGGGACCAACACCAAATGAGTCGATACTCGATGGAGGTTCAAAATATGGGACAAGGTCACGGGGGTCAACTACAGGTCATTGAGTGCATTTTTCAGAATTGCTGGAAATCAAATTTTTTGATCCCCTAAGGTATTCCTGACGTACACACATGCATATTGACGTAAAAAAGTGGGCGTGGACAAAATTTTTGAAAGTGGGTCATGCCCATATCTCAGGCATGGCATGACATATGGACCTGGGACCAACATCAAATCAGTCAACACTTCAGGGAGACTCAAAATATGGGTCAAGGTCACGGAGGACACCTAGGGGTCATTGAGTGCATTTTTTCAGAATTGCTGGAAATCACATTTTTTGACCCCCTAAAGTATTCCTGACGTACACAAATGCATTTTGACGTAAAAAAGTGGGCGTGGCCAAAATTTTTGAAAGTGGGTCACGCCCATATCTCAAGTGTGGTATGACCTATGAACCTAGGATCAACACCAAATGAGTCGACACTCGATGGAGGTTCAAAATATGGGTCAAGTTCACGGAGGTCAACTAGGGGTCATTGAATGCATTTTTCATAATTGCTGGAAATCACATTTTTGCCCCTCCCCCCCCCCCAAAGCATTCCTGAGATTCATACATGCATTTTTACGTTAAAAAGTGGGCGTGGCCAAAAAAATTGAAAGTGGGTCACGCTCATATCTCAAGCATGGTATGATGAATGGACCTGGGACTAACACCAAATGGGTCAACACTTGATGGAGATTTAAAATATGGGTCAGGGTCAAGGAGATCACCTTGGGGTCATTAAGTGCATTTTTCATAATTGCTGGAAATCACATTTTTTGACACCCCAAAGCATTCCTGAGGTCCATACATGCATTTTTATGTTAAAAAGTGGGCGTAGCCAGCATTTTTGAAAGTGGGTCATGCTCATATCTCAATCGTGGTATGATGAATGGACCTGGAACTAACACCAAATGAGTCGACACTTGCTGGAAATTCAAAATATGGGTCAAGATCATGGAGGTCACCTAGGGGTCTGCCGGAAAGAGGTCACCAAAGTCATCAAGTGCTTATTATTCAGAAGTACTGGGAAATGAATTTTATTATACCTTAATGAATTTCTAAAGTTTATGAACGTATTTCATCACTCAAATTAGTGAGCAGAGCCAAAAATGTCCATTCTGATTCGAGTATCGAACCCTTTGAATGCTGGTCACATGTATGCCTTTTCTGGTTTCTTATAAATAATTGTTCTGATTCCAGTATGAATATCTGTAAATACTGTTAACGAAAACCCATTTCTGATTTGTTTAAAAATATTTTACTCCTGAAAATAAGCCTCCATAAATTCTCTGTCTGTATAGTTTATTCCTGATACTTTAACCCTTTTCACACAGACTTGAGTTTACTGGGTGCAGTAAATTTTGTTTCTCTAGTTTCTTCTTCTTCTTCTCAGGTGTGGTATGACATATGGACCTGGGACCAACACCAAATGAGTCGACACTCGATGGAGATTCAAAATATGGGTCAAGCTCACAGGGTCACCCAGGGGTCACTGAGTGCATTTTTCATAATTGCTAGAAATCACATTTTTTGACCCCTCTAAAGCATTCCTGACATACACACATGCACTTTTACGTTAAAAAAGTGGGCGTGGCCCACATTTTTGAAAGTGGTTCACGCCCATATCTCATGTGTGGTATGATGTATGGATCTGGGACCAATTCCAAATGAGCTGACACTCGATGGAGATTCAAAATATGGGTCAAGGTCACGGAGGTCACTTAGGGGTCATTGAGTGCATTTTTCACAATTGCTGAAAATCCCATTTTCTAACCACCTACAGTATTCCTGACATACACACATGCATTTTGATGTAAAAAAGTGGGCGTGGCCAAAATTTTTGAAAGTGGGTCACGCCCAATCTTAGGTGTTGTGTGACGTATGGACCTGGGACCAACACCAAATGAGTCGACACTTGATGGAGATTCAAAATATGGGTCAAGGTTATGGAGGTCACCTAGGGATCATTGAATGCATTTTTCATAATTGCTGGAAATCACATTTTTTTGACACCCTGAAAGCATTCCTGGCAAAAACACATGCATTTTTACATTAAAAAAGTGGGCGTGGCCAAAATGTTTGAAAGTGGGTCATGCCCATATCTCATGCATGGTATGACGTATGGATCTGGTACCAACCCCAAATGAGTCGACACTCGATGGAGATTCAAAATATGGGTCAAGGTCACGGAGGTCACTTAGGGGGTCATTGAGTGCATTTTTCATAATTGCTGGAAATCATATTTTTTAACCCCCTAAAGCATTCCTGACGTACACACATGCACTTTTTTACATTAAAAAGGTGGACGTGGCCAAAATTTTTGAAAGTGGGTCACGACCATATCTCAGTCATGGTATGACGTATGAACCTGGGATCAACACCAAATGAGTCGACACTTGATGGAGATTCAAAATATGGGCCAAGGTCATGGAGGTCACCTAGGGGGTCATTGAGTGCATTTTTCATAATTGCTGGAAGTCACATTTTTTGAGCCCCCAAAGCATTCCTGAGGTTCATACATGCAATTTTACATTGAAAAAGTGAGCGTGGTCAACATTTTTTAAAGTGGATCACGCCCATATCTCAGGCGTGGTATAATGTATGGACCTGGGACCAACACCGAATAAGTCGACACTCAATGAAGATTCAAAATATGGGTCAAGGTCATAGAGATCACCAATGAGTCCGCCTGAAAGAGGTCACCAAAGTCATCAAGTGCATATTCAGAAAGACTGGGAAATGCATTTTATGAACATATTTTATCACTCAAATTAGTGGGCAGAGCCAAAAATGTCCATTTCTGATTCGTGTATCGAACCCTTTGAATGCTGGTCACATATGTGCCTTTTCTGGTTTCTTATAAAAAGTTGTTCTGATTCCAGTATGGATATCTGTAAATACTATTAACGAAAATCCATTTCTGATTTGTTTAAAAATATTTTACTCCTGAAAATAAGCCTCCATAAATTCTCTTTCTCTGTAGTTCATTCCTGATACTTAAAGCCTTTTCACACAGACTTGAATTTACTGGGTGCAGTAAATTCTGTTTCTCTGGTCTTCTTCTTGTTCTTCGCCTATCTTCTGTCTTCTATGCGCTTCCTTGTCCGCACGATAACTCAAAAACGAATTGCCCTATCTCCCTGGTTTTTGGCATTCTGATAGACAGTCACAAGTTCTCGGCCACCTATGTTTTTCCGATTCCTGGGGCTTTAGGTGTGTCCATAAGGGTGTTTCGAAAATGGCTCACGGCCATATCTCCAGCGTGGTATGACGTATGGACCTGGGACCAACACCAAATGAGTCGAAACTTGGTGGAGATTCAAAATGTGGGTCAAGGTCACTGAGGTCACTCAGGGGTCATTAAGTGCATTTTCCATAATTACTGGAAATCACATTTTTGACCCACTAAAGCATTCCTACTTCCCATGCATGCATTCTGACGTAAAAAAGTGGGCGTGGCCAAAGATTTTAAAAGTGGGTCACGCTCATAACTCAAGCATGGTACGATGCATGGACGTGGAACTAACACCAAATGAGTTGAAACTCGATGGAGGTCCACAATATGGGTCAAGGTCAAGGAAGTCACCTAGGGGTCAATGAGTGCATTTTTCAGAATCGCTGGAAATGACATTTTTTGACCTCCTAAAGCATTCCCAAAGTCCATACATGAATTTTGTTTATGTAAAAATGTGGGTGTGGCCAAAATTTTTAAAAGTGGTTCATACTCATATCCCAAGCATGGTATGACGAATGGACCTGGAACTTACACCAAATGAGTCGAAACTCGATAGAGGTTCAAAATATGGGTCAAGGTCATGGAGGTCACCTAGGGATCATTGAGTTCATTTTTCGGAATTGCTGGAAATCACATTTTTTGACCCCCTAAAGCATTCCCGAAGTCCATACATGAATTTTTTATGTAAAAAAGTGGGCATGGCCAAAATTTTTGAAAGTGGGTCATGCTCATATCTCAAGATGGCATGACAAATGGACCTGGAACTAACACCAAATGAGTCGAAACACCGATAGAGGTTCAAAATATGGGTCGAGGTCATGGGGGTCACCTAGGGGTCATTGAGTGCATTTTTTGGAATGGCTGGAAATCACATTTTTGACACCATACATGAATTTCGGGAATGCTTTGAAAGTGGGTCATGCTCATATCTCAAGCATGGTATGAGAAATGGACCTGGAACTAACACCAAATGAGTCAAAACTTGATAGAGGTTCAGAATATGGGTCACGGTCATGGAGGTCACCTAGGGGTCATTGGGTGCATTTTTCGGAATGGCTGGAAATCACATTTTTTGACCCCTAAAGCATTCCTGAAGTTCATACATGAATTTTTACGTAAAAAAGTGGGCATGGCCCAAAAGTTTGAAAGTGGGTTATGCTCATATCTCAAGCATGGTATGACGAATGGACCTGGAACTAACACCAAATGAGTCAACACTCGATAGAGGTTCAAAATATGGATCAAGATCATGGAGGTCACCTAGGGGTCATTGAGGTCATTTTTCAGAATTGATGGAAATCACATTTTCTGACCCTTCTAATGCATTCCCGAAGTTCATACGTGCATTTTACACGAAAAATGTGGGTGTGGGCAAAATTCTTAAGAGTCGCTCACACTCATATCGCAAGCATGGTATGACACATAGACATGGGACCAACACCAAATGAGTAGACACTCCATAGAGGTTCACAATATGGTCAAGGTCACTGAGGCCGCCCAGGGATAACTGAGTGCATTTCTTAGTATTGCTGGAAATCACATTTTTGAACCCCTGATGCATTCTCTTGACCAAACCTTTTGATTGCTGTGCACATATATGCCTTTTCTGGTCTCTTAGAAAAATTGCTCTGATTCCTTTATGAATATCTGTAAATACTGTTTACGAAAATCCCTTTGTGGTTTGTTTAAAAATATGTTACTCCCGAAAATAACCCTCCATAAATTCTCTTTCTGTATAATTTTTCCCAATAGATTTTTTAACCCTTTTCTTACAAGCTTAAATTTACTGGATGCAGTAAATTCTATTTCTCTAGTATTAACATTATTTTTTTATTTCATGATTTTTGTCTGATGGATTCCATACTATTCTACTGAAATATGGCACATATATAGAGCTTCATTGGAAGTTACTCACCTGGATCATGGCATTTCTGAAGTTTTTCATTTTCTGCCAAAACCGTGCAAAATGTTGTACTATGTTACTTTTTGCCACAATTCTCAAACAAGAAACTGGACGGTTTGGCTGGAGCTTTCATAATATTTGTAGCATGACTTACTACATCTGACTACATAAGCTGTATTACCTACGTTGCTCCCTTTTGACCTCAAAATTCCGAGCAAAGTGCAATTTTGGCAAAACTGGCAAATTTTCACATGCAATTTCTCAGCACTGCAGCCACATTTTTTCAAAACATTTTCCATGAGAAGTTTGGGCATTCATCCAAGAATAATTTGGCTGTTATATATTTCATTTAAAGTTTTGACCTTCATTCCTTTTCGGGCCTTGAATTGGAGTACTTTAAACTTCTTTATAAAATGTGCTCATTTTTAGTTCATTTCTCTTCCATTCACGAACGGTATATCGAACAAGAAGGACGCCAACGCCCTATAGCTCACGAACATTCCTCTTTGATAGTAACTTTGGCAAACACAAGAACTGTATCAAACAGGCTCATAACATGCAACAAAGCTGACCTAAACACAACCTCTTAAAAGTAAAACACAGAAACTGGCATAAACACTAAGTTAAACATGAAATTCTGAGCTAAGCAGAAAACTAAACGCAACTAAAAATGTCAAGAAAAATGTTTAAAATGAGGAGTATGAGGGGTTAATCATGGAAAAATGATACTGAGGAACATGTATGATGAATATAAGTGTCATGGGAACAGAAGGAGCACAGAAGCTGACCTAAACACTTAGTTAAACATGAAATTCTGAGCTAAACAGAAAACTAAACTCAACTAAATATGTCAAGAAAAATGTTTAAGATGCGGAGTATGAGGGGTTAATCAAGGAACAATGATACTGAGGAACATGTATGATGATTATAAGTGCCATGGGAGGAGAATGAGCACAGCAGCTGACATAAACGCTAGATTAAACATGAAATTCCGAGCTAAACAGAAAACTAAACGCAACTAAAAATGTCAAGAAAAATGTTTAAAATGCGAAGTATGAGGGGTTAAACACGGAGGTCATCTAGGGGTCATTGAGTGCATTTTTCAGAATTGCTGGAAATCACATTTTTTGACCCCCTAAAGTATTCCTGACGTACACACATGCATTTTGACGTAAAACAAGTGGGCGTGGCCAAAATTGTTGAAAGTGGGTCACACCCATATCTCAGGCGTGGTATGACATATGGACCTGGGACCAACACGAAATGAGTCGACACTTGATGAAGATTCAAAATATGGGTCAAGGTCACGGAGGTCACCTAGGGGTCATTGAGTGCATTTTTCAGAATTGCTGGAAATCACATTTTTGGATCCCCTAAAGTATTCCTGACGTACATACACGCATTTTGACGTAAAAAAGTGGGCGTGGCCACATTTCTTGAAAGTGGGTCATGAACATATCTCAAGCGTGGTATGACCTACGGACCTGGGACCAACATCAAGTGAGTCATCACCCGATGGAGGTTCAAAATATGGGTCAAGGTCACGGATGTCTACTAGGGGTCATTGAGTGCATTTTTCAGAATTGCTGGTAATCACATTTTTTGACCACCTAAAGTATTCCTGACATACACACATGCATTTTGACATAAAAAAGTGGGCGTGGCCAAAAATTATTTGAAAGTGGGTCACACCCATACCTCAGGTGTGGTATGACGTATGGACCTGGGACCAACACCAAATAAGTCGACACTTGATGGAGATTCAAAATATGGTTCAAGGTCACGGAAGTCACCTAGGGGTCATTGAGTGCATTTTTCAGAATTGCTGGAAATCAAATTTTTTGACCTCCTAAAGTATACCTGATGTACACACATGCATTTTGACGTAAAAAAAAGTGGGCGTAGCCAAAATTTTTGAAACTTGGTCACGCCCCATATCTCAGGCGTGGTATGACGTATAGACCTGGGACAAACACCAAATGAGTCGACCCTTCATGAAGATTCAAAATATGGATCAAGGTCACAGAGGTCACCTAGGGGTCATTGAGTGCATTTTTCAGAATTGCTGGAAATCACATTTTTTGACCTCCTAAAGTATTCGTGACGTACACACATGCATTTTTTACATAAAAAAGTGGGCGTGGCCAAAATTTTTGAAGGTGTGTCATGCCCATATCTCAGGCGTGGTATGACCTACAGACCTGGGACCAACACCAAATGAGTCGATACTCGATGGAGGTTCAAAATATGGGTCAAGGTCACGGGGTCAACTACAGGTCATTGAGTGCATTTTTCAGAATTGCTGGAAATCAAATTTTTTGATCCCCTAAGGTATTCCTGACGTACACACATGCATATTGACGTAAAAAGTGGGCGTGGCCAAAATTTTTGAAAGGGGGTCACGCCCATATCTCAGGCATGGCATGACGTATGGACCTGGGACCAACATCAAATCAGTCAACACTTCAGGGAGACTCAAAATATGGGTCAAGGTCACGGAGGACACCTAGGGGTCATTGAGTGCATTTTTTCAGAATTGCTGGAAATCACATTTTTTGATCCACTAAAGTATTCCTGACGTACACAAATGCATTTTGACGTAAAAAAGTGGGCGTGGCCAAAATTTTTGAAAGTGGGTCACGCCCATATCTCAAGGGTGGTATGACCTATGGACCTAGGATCAACACCAAATGAGTCGACACTCGATGGAGGTTCAAAATATGGGTCAAGGTCACGGAGGTCAACTAGGGGTCATTGAATGCATTTTTCATAATTGCTGGAAATCACATTTTTGCCCCCCCCCCCAAAGCATTCCTGAGATTCATACATGCATTTTTATGTTAAAAAGTGGGCGTGGACAAAAAATTTGAAAGTGGGTCACGCTCATATCTCAAGCATGGTATGATGAATGGATCTGGGACTAACACCAAATGGGTCAACACTTGATGGAGATTTAAAATATGGGTCAGGGTCAAGGAGATCACCTTGGGATCATTAAGTGCATTTTTCATAATTGCTGGAAATCACATTTTTGACCCCCCAAAGCATTCCTGAGGTCCATACATGCATTTTTATGTTAAAAAGTGGGCGTAGCCAACATTTTTGAAAGTGGGTCATGCTCATATCTCAATCATGGTATGATGAATGGACCTGGAACTAACACCAAATGAGTCGACACTTGCTGGAAATTCAAAATATGGGTCAAGATCATGGAGGTCTCCTAGGGGTCTGCTGGAAAGAGGTCACCAAAGTCATCAAGTGCTTATTATTCAGAAGTGCTGGGAAATGAATTTTATTACACCTTAATTAATTTCTAACTTTTATGAACGTATTTCATCACTCAAATTAGTGGGCAGAGCCAAAAATGTCCATTCTGATTCGAGTATCGAACCCTTTGAATGCTGGTCACATGTATGCATTTTCTGGTTTCTTATAAATAATTGTTCTGATTCCAGTATGAATACCTGTAAATACTGTTAACGAAAACCCATTTCTGATTTGTTTAAAAATATTTTACTCCTGAAAATAAGCCTCCATAAATTCTCTGTCTGTATAGTTTATTCCGGATACTTTAACCCTTTTCACACAGACTTGAGTTTACTGGGTGCAGTAAATTTTGTTTCTCTAGTTTCTTCTTCTTCTTCTTCTTCTTCTTCTTCTTCTTCTTCTTCTTCTTCTCCTGTCTTCTGTCTTCTCATCGCTTTTTTGTCCGCAAGATAACTCGAACACGAATTGCCCTATCTCGTTGATTTTTGGGATGCTGATAGACAGCCACAAGTTCTCAGCCACCTATGTTTTTCAGATTCCTGGGGTATTAGGGGTCTCTGTAGGGGTGTTTTTGAAGTGGGTCACGCCCATATCTCAGGTGTGGTATGACATATGGACCTGGAACCAACACCAAATGAGTCGACACTCGATGGAGTTTCAAAATATGGGTCAAGCTCACAGGGTCACCCAGGGGTCACTGAGTGCATTTTTCATAATTGCTGGAAATCACATTTTTTGACCACCCTAAAGCATTCCTGACATACACACATGCACTTTTATGTTAAAAAAGTGGGCGTGGCCCACATTTTTGAAAGTGGGTTACGCCCACATCTCATGTGTGGTATGATGTATGGATCTGGGACCAATTCCAAATGAAAGCATTCCTGGCAAAACACATGCATTTTTGCATTAAAAAAGTGGGCGTGGCCAAAATGTTTGAAAGTGGGTCATGCCCATATTTCATGCATGGTATGACGTATGGATCTGGTACCAACCCCAAATGAGTCGACACTCGATGGAGATTCAAAATATGGGTCAAGGTCACGGAGGTCACTTAGGGGTCATTGAGTGCATTTTTCACAATTGCTGAAAATCACATTTTCTAACCCCCAACAGTATTCCTGACGTACACATATGCATTTTGACGTAAAAAAGTGGGCGTGGCCAAAATTTTTGAAAGTGGGTCACGCCCATATCTTAGGTGTTGTGTGACGTATGGACCTGGGACCAACACCAAATGAGTCGACACTTGATGGAGATTCAAAATATGGGTCAAGGTTATGGAGGTCACCTAGGGGTCATTGAATGCATTTTTCATAATTGCTGGAAATCACATTTTTTTGACACCCCGAAAGCATTCCTGGCAAAAACACATGCATTTTTACATTAAAAAAGTGGGCGTGGCCAAAATGTTTGAAAGTGGGTCATGCCCATATCTCATGCATGGTATGACGTATGGATCTGGTTCCAACCCCAAATGAGTCGACACTCGATGGAGATTCAAAATATGGGTCAAGGTCACGGAGGTCACTTAGGGGGTCATTGAGTGCATTTTTCATAATTGCTGGAAATCATATTTTTTAACCTCCTAAAGCATTCCTGACGTACACACATGCACTATTTTACATTAAAAAAGTGGACGTGGCCAAAATTTTTGAAAGTGGGTCACGACCATATCTCAGTCATGGTATGACGTATGAACCTGAGATCAACACCAAATGAGTTGACACTCAGTGGATATTCAAAATATGGGTCAAGGTCACGGAGATCACCTGGGGGTGATTAAGTGCATTTTTTATAATTGCTGGAAATCACATTTTTTGACTCCTAAAGTATTCCTGCCGTACACACATGCATTTTGACGTAGAAAAAGTGGGCGTGGCCAACATTTTTTAAGTGGGTCACGCCCATATCTCAGGCGTGGTATGACATATGAACTTGGGACTAACACCAAATGAGTTGACACTTGATGGAGATTCAAAATATGGGTCAAGGTCACGGAGGTCACCTACGGGTCATTGAGTGCATTTTTCATAATTCCTGGAAATCACATCTTTTGACACCCCCAAAGCATTCCTGACAAAAACACATGCATTTTCACGTTAAAAGAGTGGGCATGGCCAAAATTCTTGAAAGTAGGTCGTGCCCATATCTAAGGCATGCTATGATGAATGGACCTGGGACCAACACCAAATGAGTGGACACTTGATGGAGATTCAAAATATGGGCCAAGGTCATGGAGGTCACCTAGGGGGTCATTGAGTGCATTTTTCATAATTGCTGGAAGTCACATTTTTTGAGCCCCCAAAGCATTCCTGAGGTTCATACATGCAATTTTACGTTGAAAAAGTGAGCGTGGCCAACATTTTTTAAAGTGGTTCATGCCCATATCTCAGGCGTGGTATAATATATGGACCTGGGACCAACACCGAATAAGTCGACTCTCAATGAAGATTCAAAATATGGGTCAAGGTCATGGAGATCACCAAGGAGTCCGCCTGAAAGAGGTCACCAAAGTCATCAAGTGCATATTCAGAAAGACTGGGAAATGCATTTTATGAACATATTTTATCACTCAAATTAGTGGGCAGAGCCAAAAATGTCCATTTCTGATTCGTGTATCGAACCCTTTGAATGCTGGTCACATATGTGCCTTTTCTGGTTTCTTATAAAAACTTGTTCTGATTCCAGTATGGATATCTGTAAATACTATTAACGAAAATCCATTTCTGATTTGTTTAAAAATATTTTACTCCTGAAAATAAGCCTCCATAAATTCTCTTTCTCTATAGTTCATTCCTGATACTTAAAGCCTTTTCACACAGACTTGAATTTACTGGGTGCAGTAAATTCTGTTTCTCTGGTCTTCTTCTTGTTCTTCGCCTATCTTCTGTCTTCTATGCGCTTCCTTGTCCGCACGATAACTCAAAAACGAATTGCCCTACCTCCCTGGTTTTTGGCATTCTGATAGACAGTCACAAGTTCTCGGCCACCTATGTTTTTCCGATTCCTGGGGCTTTAGGTGTGTCCATAGGGGTGTTTCGAAAATGGCTCACGGCCATATCTCCAGCGTGGTAAGAGGTATGGACCTGGGACCAACACCAAATGAGTCGAAACTTGGTGGAGATTCAAAATGTGGGTCAAGGTCACTGAGGTCACTCAGGGGTCATTAAGTGCATTTTCCATAATTACTGGAAATCACATTTTTGACCCACTAAAGCAGTCCTAGTTCCCATGCATGCATTCTGACGTAAAAAAAGTGGGTGTGGCCAAAAATTTTGAAAGTGGGTCACGCTCATAACTCAAGCATGGTACGATGCATGGACGTGGAACTAACACCAAATGAGTTGAAACTCGATGGAGGGCCACAATATGGGTCAAGGTCAAGGAAGTCACCTAGGGGTCAATGAGTGCATTTTTCAGAATCGCTGGAAATGACATTTTTTGACCTCCTAAAGCATTCCCAAAGACCATACATGAATTTTGTTTATGTAAAAATGTGGGTGTGGCCAAAATTTTTAAAAGTGGTTCATTCTCATATCCCAAGCATGGTATGACGAATGGACCTGGAACTTACACCAAATGAGTCGAAACTCGATAGAGGTTCAAAATATGGGTCAAGGTCATGGAGGTCACCTAGGGGTCATTGAGTGCATTTTTCGGAATTGCTTGAAATCACATTTTTTGACCACCTAAAGCATTCCCGAAGTCCATACATGAATTTTTTATGTAAAAAAAGTGGGCATGGCCAAAATTTTTGAAAGTGGGTCATGCTCATATCTCAAGATGGCATGACAAATGGACCTGGAACTAACACCAAATGAGTCGAAACTCGATAGAGGTTCAAAATATGGGTCGAGGTCATGGGGGTCACCTAGGGGTCATTGAGTGCATTTTTTGGAATGGCTGAAAATCACATTTTTTGACACCAAACACTTGATGGAGATTTAAAATATGGGTCAGGGTCAAGGAGATCACCTTGGGATCATTAAGTGCATTTTTCATAATTGCTGGAAATCACATTTTTGACCCCCCAAAGCATTCCTGAGGTCCATACATGCATTTTTATGTTAAAAAGTGGGCGTAGCCAACATTTTTGAAAGTGGGTCATGCTCATATCTCAATCATGGTATGATGAATGGACCTGGAACTAACACCAAATGAGTCGACACTTGCTGGAAATTCAAAATATGGGTCAAGATCATGGAGGTCTCCTAGGGGTCTGCTGGAAAGAGGTCACCAAAGTCATCAAGTGCTTATTATTCAGAAGTGCTGGGAAATGAATTTTATTACACCTTAATTAATTTCTAACTTTTATGAACGTATTTCATCACTCAAATTAGTGGGCAGAGCCAAAAATGTCCATTCTGATTCGAGTATCGAACCCTTTGAATGCTGGTCACATGTATGCATTTTCTGGTTTCTTATAAATAATTGTTCTGATTCCAGTATGAATACCTGTAAATACTGTTAACGAAAACCCATTTCTGATTTGTTTAAAAATATTTTACTCCTGAAAATAAGCCTCCATAAATTCTCTGTCTGTATAGTTTATTCCGGATACTTTAACCCTTTTCACACAGACTTGAGTTTACTGGGTGCAGTAAATTTTGTTTCTCTAGTTTCTTCTTCTTCTTCTTCTTCTTCTTCTTCTTCTTCTTCTTCTTCTTCTTCTTCTTCTTCTTCTTCTTCTTCTTCTTCTTCTCCTGTCTTCTGTCTTCTCATCGCTTTTTTGTCCGCAAGATAACTCGAACACGAATTGCCCTATCTCGTTGATTTTTGGGATGCTGATAGACAGCCACAAGTTCTCAGCCACCTATGTTTTTCAGATTCCTGGGGTATTAGGGGTCTCTGTAGGGGTGTTTTTGAAGTGGGTCACGCCCATATCTCAGGTGTGGTATGACATATGGACCTGGGACCAACACCAAATGAGTCGACACTCGATGGAGTTTCAAAATATGGGTCAAGCTCACAGGGTCACCCAGGGGTCACTGAGTGCATTTTTCATAATTGCTGGAAATCACATTTTTTGACCACCCTAAAGCATTCCTGACATACACACATGCACTTTTATGTTAAAAAAGTGGGCGTGGCCCACATTTTTGAAAGTGGGTTACGCCCACATCTCATGTGTGGTATGATGTATGGATCTGGGACCAATTCCAAATGAAAGCATTCCTGGCAAAACACATGCATTTTTGCATTAAAAAAGTGGGCGTGGCCAAAATGTTTGAAAGTGGGTCATGCCCATATTTCATGCATGGTATGACGTATGGATCTGGTACCAACCCCAAATGAGTCGACACTCGATGGAGATTCAAAATATGGGTCAAGGTCACGGAGGTCACTTAGGGGTCATTGAGTGCATTTTTCACAATTGCTGAAAATCACATTTTCTAACCCCCAACAGTATTCCTGACGTACACATATGCATTTTGACGTAAAAAAGTGGGCGTGGCCAAAATTTTTGAAAGTGGGTCACGCCCATATCTTAGGTGTTGTGTGACGTATGGACCTGGGACCAACACCAAATGAGTCGACACTTGATGGAGATTCAAAATATGGGTCAAGGTTATGGAGGTCACCTAGGGGTCATTGAATGCATTTTTCATAATTGCTGGAAATCACATTTTTTTGACACCCCGAAAACATTCCTGGCAAAAACACATGCATTTTTACATTAAAAAAGTGGGCGTGGCCAAAATGTTTGAAAGTGGGTCATGCCCATATCTCATGCATGGTATGACGTATGGATCTGGTACCAACCCCAAATGAGTCGACACTCGATGGAGATTCAAAATATGGGTCAAGGTCACGGAGGTCACTTAGGGGGTCATTGAGTGCATTTTTCATAATTGCTGGAAATCATATTTTTTAACCTCCTAAAGCATTCCTGACGTACACACATGCACTATTTTACATTAAAAAAGTGGACGTGGCCAAAATTTTTGAAAGTGGGTCACGACCATATCTCAGTCATGGTATGACGTATGAACCTGAGATCAACACCAAATGAGTCGACACTCAGTGGATATTCAAAATATGGGTCAAGGTCACGGAGATCACCTGGGGGTGATTAAGTGCATTTTTTATAATTGCTGGAAATCACATTTTTTGACTCCTAAAGTATTCCTGCCGTACACACATGCATTTTGACGTAGAAAAAGTGGGCGTGGCCAACATTTTTTAAGTGGGTCACGCCCATATCTCAGGCGTGGTATGACATATGAACTTGGGACTAACACCAAATGAGTTGACACTTGATGGAGATTCAAAATATGGGTCAAGGTCACGGAGGTCACCTACGGGTCATTGAGTGCATTTTTCATAATTCCTGGAAATCACATCTTTTGACACCCCCAAAGCATTCCTGACAAAAACACATGCATTTTCACGTTAAAAGAGTGGGCATGGCCAAAATTCTTGAAAGTGGGTCGTGCCCATATCTAAGGCATGCTATGATGAATGGACCTGGGACCAACACCAAATGAGTGGACACTTGATGGAGATTCAAAATATGGGCCAAGGTCATGGAGGTCACCTAGGGGGTCATTGAGTGCATTTTTCATAATTGCTGGAAGTCACATTTTTTGAGCCCCCAAAGCATTCCTGAGGTTCATACATGCAATTTTACGTTGAAAAAGTGAGCGTGGCCAACATTTTTTAAAGTGGTTCATGCCCATATCTCAGGCATGGTATAATATATGGACCTGGGACCAACACCGAATAAGTCGACTCTCAATGAAGATTCAAAATATGGGTCAAGGTCATGGAGATCACCAAGGAGTCCGCCTGAAAGAGGTCACCAAAGTCATCAAGTGCATATTCAGAAAGACTGGGAAATGCATTTTATGAACATATTTTATCACTCAAATTAGTGGGCAGAGCCAAAAATGTCCATTTCTGATTCGTGTATCGAACCCTTTGAATGCTGGTCACATATGTGCCTTTTCTGGTTTCTTATAAAAACTTGTTCTGATTCCAGTATGGATATCTGTAAATACTATTAACGAAAATCCATTTCTGATTTGTTTAAAAATATTTTACTCCTGAAAATAAGCCTCCATAAATTCTCTTTCTCTATAGTTCATTCCTGATACTTAAAGCCTTTTCACACAGACTTGAATTTACTGGGTGCAGTAAATTCTGTTTCTCTGGTCTTCTTCTTGTTCTTCGCCTATCTTCTGTCTTCTATGCGCTTCCTTGTCCGCACGATAACTCAAAAACGAATTGCCCTACCTCCCTGGTTTTTGGCATTCTGATAGACAGTCACAAGTTCTCGGCCACCTATGTTTTTCCGATTCCTGGGGCTTTAGGTGTGTCCATAGGGGTGTTTCGAAAATGGCTCACGGCCATATCTCCAGCGTGGTAAGAGGTATGGACCTGGGACCAACACCAAATGAGTCGAAACTTGGTGGAGATTCAAAATGTGGGTCAAGGTCACTGAGGTCACTCAGGGGTCATTAAGTGCATTTTCCATAATTACTGGAAATCACATTTTTGACCCACTAAAGCAGTCCTAGTTCCCATGCATGCATTCTGACGTAAAAAAAAGTGGGTGTGGCCAAAAATTTTGAAAGTGGGTCACGCTCATAACTCAAGCATGGTACGATGCATGGACGTGGAACTAACACCAAATGAGTTGAAACTCGATGGAGGGCCACAATATGGGTCAAGGTCAAGGAAGTCACCTAGGGGTCAATGAGTGCATTTTTCAGAATCGCTGGAAATGACATTTTTTGACCTCCTAAAGCATTCCCAAAGACCATACATGAATTTTGTTTATGTAAAAATGTGGGTGTGGCCAAAATTTTTAAAAGTGGTTCATTCTCATATCCCAAGCATGGTATGACGAATGGACCTGGAACTTACACCAAATGAGTCGAAACTCGATAGAGGTTCAAAATATGGGTCAAGGTCATGGAGGTCACCTAGGGGTCATTGAGTGCATTTTTCGGAATTGCTTGAAATCACATTTTTTGACCACCTAAAGCATTCCCGAAGTCCATACATGAATTTTTTATGTAAAAAAAGTGGGCATGGCCAAAATTTTTGAAAGTGGGTCATGCTCATATCTCAAGATGGCATGACAAATGGACCTGGAACTAACACCAAATGAGTCGAAACTCGATAGAGGTTCAAAATATGGGTCGAGGTCATGGGGGTCACCTAGGGGTCATTGAGTGCATTTTTTGGAATGGCCGAAAATCACATTTTTTGACACCTAAAGCATTCCCGAAGTCCATACATGAATTTCGGGAATGCTTTGAAAGTTGGTCATGCTCATATCTCAAGCATGGTATGAGAAATGGACCTGGAACTAACACCAAATGAGTCAAAACTCGATAGAGGTTCAGAATATGGGTCACGGTCATGGAGGTCACCTAGGGGTCATTGGGTGCATTTTTCAGAATGGCTGGAAATCACATTTTTTGACCCCTAAAGCATTCCTGAAGTTCATACATGAATTTTTACGTAAAAAAGTGGGCATGGCCCAAAAGTTTGAAAGTGGGTTATGCTCATATCTCAAGCATGGTATGACGAATGGACCTGGAACTAACACCAAATGAGTCAACACTCGATAGAGGTTCAAAATATGGATCAAGATCATGGAGGTCACCTAGGGGTCATTGAGGTCATTTTTCAGAATTGATGGAAATCACATTTTCTGACCCTTCTAATGCATTCCCGAAGTTCATACGTGCATTTTACACGAAAAATGTGGGTGTGGGCAAAATTCTTAAGAGTCGCTCACACTCATATCGCAAGCATGGTATGACACATAGACATGGGACCAACACCAAATGAGTAGACACTCCATAGAGATTCACAATATGGTCAAGGTCACTGAGGCCGCCCAGGGATAACTGAGTGCATTTCTTAGTATTGCTGGGAATCACATTTTTGAACCCCTGATGCATTCTCTTGACCAAACCTTTTGATTGCTGTGCACATATATGCCTTTTCTGGTCTCTTAGAAAAATTGTTCTGATTCCTTTATGAATATCTGTAAATACTGTTTACGAAAATCCCTTTGTGGTTTGTTTAAAAATATGTTACTCCCGAAAATAACCCTCCATAAATTCTCTTTCTGTATAATTTTTCCCGATAGATTTTTTAACCCTTTTCTTACAAGCTTAAATTTACTGGATGCAGTAAATTCTATTTCTCTAGAATTAACATTATTTTTTTATTTCAATGATTTTTGTCTGATGGATTCCATACTATTCTACTGAAATTTGGCACATATATAGAACTTCATTGGAAGTTACTCACCTGGATCATGGCATTTCTGAAGTTTTTCATTTTCTGCCAAAACCGTGCAAAATGTTGTACTATGTTACTTTTTGCCACAATTCTCAAACAAGACACTGGACGGTTTGGCTGGAGCTTTCCTAATATTTGTAGCATGACTTACTACATCTGACTACATAAGCTGTATTACCTACGTTGCTCCCTTTTGACCTCAAAATTCCGAGCAAAGTGCAATTTTGGCAAAACTGGCAAATTTTCACATGCAATTTCTCAGCACTGCGGCCACATTTTTTCAAAACATTTTCCATGAGAAGTTTGGGCATTCATCCATGAATAATTTGGCTGTTATATATTTTATTCAAAGTTTTGACCTTCATTCCTTTTCGGGCCTTGAATTGGAGTACCCTAAACTTCTTTATAAAATGTGCTCATTTTTAGTTCATTTCTCTTCCATTCACGAACGGTATATCGAACAAGAAGGACGCCAACGCCCTATAGCTCACGAACATTCCTCTTTGATAGTAACTTTGGCAAACACAAGAACTGTATCAAACAGGCTCATAACATGCAACAAAGCTGACCTAAACACAACCTCTTAAAAGTAAAACACAGAAACTGGCATAAACACTAAGTTAAACATGAAATTCTGAGCTAAGCAGAAAACTAAACGCAACTAAAAATGTCAAGAAAAATGTTTAAAATGAGGAGTATGAGGGGTTAATCATGGAAAAAAGATACTGAGGAACATGTATGATGAATATAAGTGTCATGGGAACAGAAGGAGCACAGAAGCTGACCTAAACACTTAGTTAAACATGAAATTCTGAGCTAAACAGAAAACTAAACTCAACTAAATATGTCAAGAAAAATGTTTAAGATGCGGAGTATGAGGGGTTAATCAAGGAACAATGATACTGAGGAACATGTATGATGATTATAAGTGCCATGGGAGGAGAATGAGCACAGCAGCTGACTTAAACGCTAAGTTAAACATGAAATTCCGAGCTAAACAGAAAACTAAACGCAACTAAAAATGTCAAGAAAAATGTTTAAAATGCGGAGTATGAGGGGTTAATCATGGAACAATTATACCGAGGAACATTTATGATGATTATAAGTGCCATGGGAAGAGAAGGAGCACAGCAGCTGACCTAAACAGTAAGTTAAACATGAAATTCCGAGCTAAACAGAAAACTAAACGCGACTAAAAATGTCAAGAAAAATGTTTAAAATGTAGGGTATGAGGGGTTAATCATGGCACAATGATACTGAGGAACACGTATGATGAATATAAGTGCCATGGGAAGAGAAGAAGCACAGCAGCTGACCTAAACACTAAGTTAAACATGAAATTCCGAGCTGAACAGAAAACTAAACGCGACTAAAAGTGTCAAGAAAAATGTTTAAAATGTAGGGTATGAGGGGTTAATCATGGAAAAACGATACTGAGGAACACGTATGAAGAATATAAGTGCCATGGGAAGAGAAGAAGCACAGCAGCTGACCTAAACACTTAGTTAAACATGAAATTCTGAGCTAAACAGAAAACTAAACGCAACTAAATCTGTCAAGAAAAATGTTTAAGATGCGGAGTATGAGGGGTTAATCATGGAACAATGATACTGAGGAACATGTATGATGATTATAAGTGCCATGGGAGGAGAATGAGCACAGCAGCTGACTTAAACACTAAGTTGAACATGAAATTCCGAGCTAAACAGAAAACTAAACGCAACTAAAAATGTCAAGAAAAATGTTTAAAATGCGGAGTATGAGGGGTTAATCATGGAACAATTATACAGAGGAACATGTATGATGATTATAAGTGCCATGGGAAGAGAAGGAGCACAGCAGCTGACCTAAACACTAAGTTAAACATGAAATTCCGAGCTAAACAGAAAACTAAACGCGACTAAAAATGTCAAGAAAAATGTTTAAAATGTAGGGTATGAGGGGTTAAACATGAAATTCCGAGCTAAACAGAAAACTAAACGCAACTAAAAATGTCAAGAAAAATGTTTAAAATGCGGAGTATGAGGGGTTAATCATGGAACAATTATACCGAGGAACATGTATGATGATTATAAGTGCCATGGGAAGAGAAGGAGCACAGCAGCTGACCTAAACACTAAGTTAAACATGAAATTCCGAGCTAAACAGAAAACTAAACGCGACTAAAAATGTCAAGAAAAATGTTTAAAATGTAGGGTATGAGGGGTTAATCATGGCACAATGATACTGAGGAACACGTGCGATGAATATAAGTGCCACGGGAAGAGAAGGAGCACAGAAGCTGACCTAAACACTTAGTTAAACATGAAATTCTGAGCTAAACAGAAAACTAAACACAACCAAAAATGTCAAGAAAAATGTTTAAAATGCAGGGTATGAGGGGTTAAATCATGGTAGAATGATAATAATTATCATATAGCAGCATTATAAAGGCCATGATATGGAAATAGGGCGAGTAAGTGACCTAAACAGGCGCTTTAACATTATTGGACACGAACGCTGACGCCGACCGATCGTGCCATGCCATAAGCTCACACAACTAAAGTTGGTGAGCTAAAAATGATTTACACGTTTGTATTCACAATTACCTACCGAGCATATTTTGTGTTGTACGTTTGCTTGTAAAGTTTAACCATATGCCCATTCTGTTTGCATAAAGATAGATGCTGTCCAAAAAAAAAACTCTCGCTTTTTTTCAGAATTTGGTATGGTTAAGTGACAATTTATTCCATTCCTAATTGACTGAGTGCTGAATGTTTTCAATGGCTGCACGCAACAGTCATAGTATGAAAACTTTGGTTTTATATGTGAGTATTAAAAGTTTAACCCTGTCTGAATAATTGTGAATTTCGTAAAATCACTGAATATTGGTAAACGTAGTTTGGAAAAGAATATCTGAAAATTCTGTTGACATTCAGATTCATAGTTCAAGTCCAAGAAGATTTTCTGTTATAAGGTAGCCGTAAAGTTTAACCCAATCCCTGTGCATAAAGATAGGTGCCGTCGAAAAAAACTCCATTTTTCCGAATTTGGTAAGTTTAAGTGACAATTTACTCCATTTCTAATTGATTGAGTGTTAAATGTTTTCTATGGATGCATGCAGCAAGCAAAGTGTGACATCTCTTGTTTTATATGTTATTATTAAAAGTTTCACCCTTGGCAGATTTGAGACTTCCCTTATGGGTACTGTCGAAATAATCGTTATTTTCGTAAAATCACTGAATATTGGTAAGCGTTTACTGGTAGTTTGGAATGGAATATCTGAAAAAGCGTTTCAATATTAAGATTCACAGTCCAATTCCAATAATATTTTTTGTTATAAGGTTGCTGTAGAGATTAACCCAATCCCTGTTTCGGTTGCATACAAATAGGTGCCGGCGAAAGAAAAACTTTCATTTTTTAGATTTTCGTAGGTTTTAGTCGCAATTTATTCCATTCCTAATTGATTGAGTGCTGAATGTTGTGTATGGGTGCATGCGGCTAGCAAAGTATGACAACTTTTGTTTTACATGTTATTATTAAAAGTTTAATCCTTGGCAGATTTGAGAGTTCCCAA
This sequence comes from Pictodentalium vernedei, assembly GCA_031216915.1. Classification (NCBI taxonomy): domain Eukaryota; kingdom Metazoa; phylum Mollusca; class Scaphopoda; order Dentaliida; family Dentaliidae; genus Pictodentalium; species Pictodentalium vernedei. Next base: position 234,082,643 of record CM062296.1, read on the forward strand.
GTGGGTACTGTTAGAACAACTGTTATTTTCGTAAAATCAGTCCCTGAATATTGGTAAGAATGCAGTAATCTTTCGGTCCTATATAAAGGTGCAAATAGTTAAAGTTGAACAGTTCATCAAATAGACAGAAATAATGCCACACTCGGCCGTTGACAGGTAAATAATGAATGGAAATTTCATTGCATTGAAAATAAAGTGGGAACGAACCGTTCCGACGGTTTCCACGCGAGGCGTGTTGTTTTCCCCGCGGTTAGAACACTCTGTTCCATGCCAAAATGTCGGCCAGGCTTCGTAGCACAAGTTCTGAGAATTGCAAGTCGCTGCCTTCAGCGGTCTTGACACATTTTGTGTATAGTAGTAACCTGTGAGTAGTGACTCACAGGTTACGGCATTGGACTTTAAAATCGAAAGGTCCAGGGTACGTTCCCCACCAAATGCAACTGCGAGTTGTCTTAGGTAAGGCACTCAGTTCTGATTACCCCCATTGGGACACAGCGGCATTGTGTACTAAGGCGTACTGCACTTAGATCGATCAATGCTCACCCTGCTTGTGTGTAGTTAGTATGAGGTGAATTTTGATAGTTGCTGATCGGCGCTCGGCATATCTATTCAGGTACTCTGGCTGACATCGCCCGTAAAACTGTCCAATATGAGATGAACTTCAACCTCTCTGTTGAAAGTGCTGTTAAACTCCAATAAAAATGGTCAGGCAAATATCTCAAGCACAGTATATGTCACAATGTCACATATACATACTTTCTATCCCCTTCCTTTTGTCTTGACGGTAACTCAGAAACAAAGCATCCGTCCTGTGCTGCTTGGCCCAGCTATGTTTTTAGGGAACCTTTGGGTGTGGCACATTGGGTCACATAATTTTTTACACCTGCTAATTTCTTTGTAACAGAAAAGCATCATAAAGAAATAGCTGTTTTATATTTATATACACAAGAGAATAATGAAAACAATCAAATTAGAGAGAAGTTGCTCCAGCTGACACACATCTACTCTTATCAACTGTTGCGATCAGAATTAAATTCCATCCCCAAACCAAGTTGAAAGTAACCCTTGAGTGGCAAGAAAATTTGTTTATTATACAGCTCTATCTTACAACACTTGATTAATTGTTGTTAAATAAATAACCCTTCACCTTTCATTTCATTTTTTTCCATTCTCAATCATAACTCAAGATCAACAGGGTTTGGGTCGAGTGGTAAGTGACTTTCTCGAAACACTTATCACAATTATGAATTAATGAAATGGAATATTTAAATGGTATGTTTTTAACCCTCTTCATACTTCACCGCGAAGAAAAACAACATCATTTTACTTATGACTGTAGAACCTTTTGCACGCTTCCTGCCATATTGCCGATCTTTACACAAATGCCATGCTTCAAGATTCCATCATCTTATATTACGTATGCCTTGATTAGGGCACTAGATGCTCTAAAGAGTAGGCCTTTAAACGAGCTCTTGAGGCTTTTAAGGTTTTTATGGCACTATCCCCAATATAGAGTCTATACACCCTTTGTCGGCTCGATAACTCAAATACAAATCGTCCTATCTCTATTCGTTTTGGCATGCTGGTTATCAACTACCAGTTTGCACTCAACTATGTTTTTTCAGCTCGTTTGAGGCCTTGTGTGTGATACAGTAGGCTCATTGTTTTAGAGGCTTTTAAATCATAATAAATATTTGCTATCATCACCCAACAATGACAGATCTGTAGTTGGTGGGGCCATTACTTTAAAATGAATGTATACATGGGACTATACCGACTGAGTTAAAAGTTTCTTGAGGTTCAGTATATGGTCCACCTGAAAGAAGTCACCACGGTCATCAAGTGCATATTATTCAGAAAGACTAAGAAATACATTTTATTACACCTTAATGCATTTCTAAAGTTTATGAATGTATTTCATCACTCAAATTAGTGGGCAGAGCCAAAAATGTCCATTTCTGACTCGTGTATCGAACCCTTTGAATGCTGGTCACATATATACCTTTTCTGATTTCTTATAAAAACATTGTTCTGATTCCTGTATTAATATCTGTAAATGCTGTTAAAGAAAACCCATTTCTGATGTGTTAGTCTGTGTACCAAATAATCCGTGAAATTTTACCTAGTCGTTTTTGGTCTGTTAGCTGAAAATATCTTTCAACCCTTACGGCCAGGTCCAGCTTTAAATTTGAATATTGTCCTTTAATTTAACCCATAGACATGACTTGAGAATCGATCCTGATTAACCCCAACGAGTCATTGCCAACCACTTAAGAACTCCTGGGCTCTATTACATAATTTATTTTCAATCACAACTCAAGATCGGCGGGTTTCAAGAAGCAATGGTGAGTGGCTTTCTGGAAACACCAAACACAATTATAAATTATTAAAATAGAATATTTAAATGGTCTTTTTAACCCTCTTAATACTTCAATGTGATTCCAAATGCCTTTGTTTAACTCACGACAGTAGAACGTTTTGTAAGTTTTCTCTCATATTGACCCTCTGTTCACAACAGCCATTTTTGAGATTCAACCAACTTCTTATTTCCAGTACGCCTTGCTTAGGACCCTAGATGCATTTTACAGCCTTTAAAATGGATCAGACAGGCGAACGTGGCGATGAGGTTTCAGTATTTTACCTCAAACTGAAAGATTCAGAGTTCCCACGTCACCAGGTGTGTCTGCGTTGTGTCTTTGGCAAGGCACATAATCCCGATTTCCAGGAAAGAGGCACAGTGACGTAGTGCACTTTTTAAATGGCTTGCTTTTAACCCTCTCAATAAAGCATTCTTAACCATTTACCCAACGTAACGGCGAAAAAATGGGTCAGCGTTATTCACAGAATTCCCATTCAGTTTATATTTTTTCATGTTTGCTTGAAAAATATAGGTTATAGACCTCATTGGAATGAGGTCATTTTTAAATTGTTTAAATGGAGTATTTAAAGGGGGTATTTTAACCCTCTGAAGATCTTAATATGGGTACAACAAATGTTATGTCATGCAAACCGAGAGTAATGTTAACCCTTTCCATACTCACAATGCTGCTTTAAACACAGATGAGCATCGAGGAGACCTCGGTATTTTGCCAATACCAATAAGCCTTCAGATAGGCTCTTGTGAGCCTTTAGGGCCTTTTGACGTTTATATTCCAACATTACTGAATTCTTTCACTTGCAATATATTTTCCAGAGGTACTATGTACCTTATCATTTTCTAGCTAATATGAATATTTGCTATCCTCTACATATATGGCAGATGGTGAGTTGGCAGAGTCAATATTTTCGAAGTGGTTTATGCTCATACTTCAGGCTTGGTGTGACCTGTAGAGATCAGACTTACATCGAATGGGTTGAACTTGCCAGAGGTTCAAAATACGATCCACCTTATTGCGGTCAACAGAGGTCATAAAGTACGTATTTTTTAGAACTATCAGAAATTGCATTTTATAACAACTGATGCATTCTTCAATGTAGATGTAGACATGGGACTACTCCGACTTTCAAAATTGCAGGAGGTTCAATATCTGGAAATGTATTTTATAATACCTTGATGCATTTTTAAAGTTTATAAATGTATTTCATCTCTCAAATTAGTGGGCGGAGCCAAACTTGTCCATTTCTGATTCGTGTATCGAACCCTTTGAATGCTGGTCACAAATATGCCTTTTCTGGTTTCTTATAAAATGGTTCTGATTCCTGTATGAATATCTGTAAATACTGTTAACGAAAACCCATTTCTGATTTGTTAAAAAATATTTTAGTCCAGAAGATAAGCCTCCATAAATTCTTTTTTATATAGTTTATTCCTGATACTTTAACCCTTTTCACACAAAACTTAAATTTACTGGTGGCAGTAAATTCTGTTTCTCAAGTTCCGTTGTTGTTTTTTCTCCACGATCTGATGCTCGAAACTATATTGTACAGTTAAAGAGGGTCGGAAGAGTCTTGTCTTGCGTTGTCCCTGCGCGCCTTCGGCGCGCGAAAACATTTCATCTGTACTTTTGTTATTCGTCTCGCAATGGATTTCCAATCCCTGTCCTCTCGCGCGCTGAAATTTCTCATTCATTGATTCATTCAATTTTATGATGTTTATTGCGGTGTCTCGAAGTTCAATGTTTTTTCGAGTGCGTCACCATAGAAACCAATAAATATTGCGGGGCCCATAAGCGTACGAACATAAGTTAAAAGGGGAAAATATGGGTTAATAAAGTTTTAAAAGGAGAGGATATGCGTATTGGTATATTTTACTCATGTGTAACATTGTATCCACCTCTGATGAGCATTTCGATAATTGAAAGAATTTAAAGTATGATGTAACCCGTTCTTTTGATAATTAAGAGGATTTAAAGTGTACAGCGAAACCTATGCTTCTCAATTCATCGATGTAATAACTACATAATGAACAGAAGGGATAGCAGCGGGTAATTAATTAGCTGCCAAATTAAGTTGTACTATTGCTTGCACAAATGGGTGGGGTAAAATTGTGTTTTTAATTTTTTTATTATTTATTTTCATAAACCACATATTCCGCAGTCATCCCCTTTTATCAGGTATAATTGCCCATTTAATGCACTGAAAGCTCGTTTAATCACATGTTTTAAGAACAAAATTGAAACGTTATGAGCGAAATTACTTCATTACGTAACACTTTGGGCGGTCGCTTATTTGTCTCGGTTATCAGGTGAAAAGACCTTAATTAACCCTGTGCTACCAAATGCCTCGCTATTCCCATACCTCGCCTCTCCTCCCAACACCCGGAAACGAACTGTTTGAAGACATCCCTTACCTAATTCTTCCCAGTCTATCCGATAACCACAATAACCCCCTTCTGTTGCCACCCAATTCCCACATATCCTTCATTCTCCCATCCTACTTCCCCTTTATATTTCCACTGAATCTTATTTTGCCTCAGTTTCGTTTGAGACAAAAGGGTTGAGTCGTTGTTTCTTTCATTTTTATTTTTGCTTCTTTAACCCAAGGAGAAAAATCAACAAAATACCGAAACTCTATAAAAGCCACTTTTTGAAACAAAAAGGCTTTCCGGCGAGTCCATGACATGGACCTATGCCGTGATGTTATATGTACATGGTGCTATACAGGACAAGCAGAATTCCTTAATTCTGTGGACCCCCCCCCCCCCCCCCCCAACACACACACCACCTCCCGCCTCTTTTTCTGTTCGACAACGTTTGTGAGTTTCCTTTTTTTTCTCGACAACTGACACCACGTAGATTTTTCAGTTTACTGGAGAGCTCTAGACTTCCACCACCCCCACCTCAAAGGTGCCTTCAAGGTACTTTTCAAAATTGCATTCTGCAAAATGATGAAAGTGGCTTTGGATGGCAATGACTGAGTTAATTTCTATGTGATTGCTCGAATAGTGAACATTGGACTTTAATAAAATTTGATAAAACAGTCTTAATAGTCTGTGTGAAACACACAGACTATTGTTTTTGTACGGTTTCTTTTTCTATCTTTTCTTCTTCTTCTTCTTCTTCTTCTTCTTCTTCTTCTTCTTCTTCTTCTTCTTCTTCTTCTTCTTCTTCTTCTTCTCCTGTCTTCTGTCTTCTATGTTCTTCCTTGTCCGCATGATAACTCGAAAAGGAACCGTCCTATCTCTCTAATTTCTTTGGCAGACTGATAGACAGTCAGAAGTTCTCGGCCACCTATGTTTTTCAGATCGCTAGAGCCACTGAGTATGGCCCAGTCGGCCACAGGGTTTTCACATCCTCCAATTTTCTGATACAGTAAATTCTCCTCAAGCAATAGGATGCTATCTTATTCACATTGGAGATAATGTAAACATCAGTGGAGTGGCTGTCAAAAAATGAAATGTAATCTTGTTATGATAATGTGATGTAAGTTCCTGGAACTAAGTTGAGAGAAACCCCTTTTCCTTGCAAGGAAATAAATTATAAATTATTCAGTTCAATGCTTTTAGCCCTTTCAAGACTTCAATGCGGATTGCACAAATTTTATTTCAGGCAGAATAAAGTTAACCCTTTCCATAAAACTACACTGAATAATTGTTGAAACCTATCACAAAACTGTCAGGGTGCCGGTAACAATCCAATGCTGACATGGTCGACTGTACTGTTAACTGTGTTAGTGCTATGACTGTTTAAAACTCATTTGTTAAAGGAGTTCTATGGTCTTTCACTGCGCTCGGCTCGGTCTCACCGAGAGTGCATAAACCTTTGGTGCCAAAGTGTCATTAAGAGAATGTCTCTGATTTGTGCCATTCCATCCCTCCGGAGTGCAAAAGCAGGTACTGTCAGCTGAGAAACTTAATGTTTTTCGCTTTATTTTCTGTAACATTTAATTCTATGTGGAATGGGACACCTTTTCAGTGTGCCTTCCAAAGTAAGGGATTCTTAACTCTTTAGCCAACATAACGGCGAAAACCGGTCAACATTATTCACAGAAATGTCTGCTCAGTTTTAATTACCTTTTCATTTTTGCTTGAAAAACATAGCTTATGATACTTTATTGGATTGAGCTCATTTTTTAAAGGATTATTTATTTATTGGTGTTTAATGTCACATATTTCTGCACAGTGGATAATCATGGCCACGACAGTTTTTCGGGTGGAGGAAGTCGGAGTACCCGGGAAGAACAACGAGCAACTGTCAGATCCCCCACATACTAACTCTACACAAGCAGGGTTAGCATTGACTGAAGACGGGTGCACCAGCGATGTGCAGTACGCCACCATGTGCAGTACACAGCGCCACCATGCACCCACGTGGGAAATGAGGTGAAGTGTCTTGCCCAAGGTTAGAGTGAGGACCTCTGTCCTTGCAGCCTGCACCTCTGCCAACTGAGCCACTGCGCCCCCATTTAAAGGATTAAAATCGAGTATTTAAAGGTAATATTTTAACCCTCTGAAGATCTTAATATGGGGGCATTATTCAGAAAGACTGGAAATGCATTTATTACACCTTAATGCATTTCTAAAGTTTATGAATATATTTCATCACTCAAATTAGTGGGCAGAGCCAAAAATGTCCATTTCTGATTCGTGTATCAGACCATTTGAATGCTGGTCACGTATATGCCATTTCTGGTTTCTTATAAAAATGTTCTGATTCCTGTATGAATATCTGTAAATACTACTAACGAAAACCCATTTCTGATTTGTTAAAAAATATTTTACTCCCGAAAATAGGCCTCCATGAATTCTCTTTCTTTATAGTTTATTCCTGATACTTTAACTCTTTTCACACAGATTTGAATTTACTGGTGGCAGTAAATTCTGCTTCTCTAGTGTTTTCATCTATCTTCCCAGTAAACAGCACCGCATGTTCGATGTTGTTTACATTCAAACGCCTGCCTTGTGTCGGCAGCGGTGTTTCTTTCTGCCAAGCACCCCGATTTACCCAATCAGATTTTCACACATATCCATTCCGTAAAACACTTTTATGTTCATCTTCTTTTCGAGAGAAGTGGAAAAGCCGTGCCCAAACACACGGTGTTCAGTATAAATAGCAGGTTAGTGAATGTCAGGTTCTGTTGATAGTGAAATCTGTTGTGTGTATTGGCGACTTGTGTATGGAAACCTGATTGCACAATCTGAGAAAATCGGTATTCCATACAATTGTTTGTCAGATGAAGTGCAGTGACCTTTGGCATTTGCAGTACAAATATCCAAGCCATGTGCTTTCATTTGTTTTGTCTTCAACTTCAACACATTTTTTTCAAAGGCAAATTTGGAAGTGATGCGAACTGTTTAACACACTTTAACCCCCTAAATGCTATTCTCTATTATTGAAACTTAATGGGGAGATAGTGAAAATGCCATAAATTGTTTTTTATCAGTTTCTTTCATTCCAATTAACATGCTCTATTATGTAATCAACATGCATCCTGTGCCAGGCAGGATGTGCAAAATAGACTTTACAAAAATCTTCTATGTGCCAAACAAAACATTTTGATGTATAACACATGCCCATTTGAAGGTCATTGACGAAACATTTCATTCAGGAAAAAACACATCATTTTATTGAAAGTTTGGGATTGGCAGCCCCTTACTGGCTGACAAAAGGAGTTAAGTTTATTTGACGCATACCCACTGAGTGTTATGGCTATTTGAAAATGGTCCTTTTTATCTCAAACGTATCCAAAATATTGATGTCTGGCAGTTTGTAGAGGAGAATATTTTTCCATGCAACTTGTAATGTCACACCAAGAACTGTGATTGGCCATTTTTTCTTTAAAATATTCCAAGATGTTTTTCGAGAAATCCAGGGAGAACTTGAATTTTAAGCAATTGATGGGTACCATTGTTTATCTAGCCCCAAACGGGTTAAGGGTTGTTTTTGAATACCCTTATAACTTACACAAATAATTCTCAGTGAATTCTACTTCCAAATTATGTTGATCTCTGCTCTGAACTTTGGGTGCGGGTACGCAAACACAGCCCATTTCATCAAAATGTTGATGTTTGAGAACGTGCATAGGGTTAACAAATGCTTACTGGAATATTTTGTACATGCAACTTGTAATGCCACACTAAGATCTGAGAATGGCCAATTTTTCTTGAAAATCTACGAGATGGTTTTAGAGAAATCCTCGGATTTAACCCTTCGAGGGGTATCGCTCTGTGTAACGAAATGCCCTCCATGGAGCCCCTTCACGGAGCGCGTCGGGTTAACCTCCGTGGGGCACGTCGGAGTTTTATGATTGCACTCGAGAATCTTGATTCCCGAAGTGTTAATGTATTAATCAGAGTGGCCAAGTCCTACTTGGTAATAATTCTCTGTTGTATAAACTTTAATAAGTAAACGCTGTTTTCAAGCACAAGTTATGTAATTTTCTTCATATTCCTAGTATATTTGCATTGCATAATAGCAGTGCAACTGACCTAACAAAGTACTCTACACACTTACGATAAGTGGAACACGAGACACGAAATTAGACATAGTCTGACAGAATTTGCAATTATGACTGGCATATGAGCTAGTAAAAGCCTAACCTATAATAACCCCATCAGAATGCTTTTGACAGATTTTAGCATTATATACTGACCCGACCTAACCTCAACACACCCAGTATCACTTTCAGCTCTGAGAATTGTGCAATCTTGCACGTTCGCTAGGTGGCACTGTCGGTTTTGAATGGTTTTGTAATTATACACCTATTAATTGCCAATGTCCTTTTAAATGCGAGAATGCATACTCTTAGCATAGGATACCAACAGGATGCCCTACTATCCCGAAATGGAAGTAAGGGGTTAAGAAATACCTCTCCGCCATCTTGGGGTATAAGTGGTGTTTTGTGGTGTTTTATGACGTCAATTGAAACAAGATCTGCTGAGTAAACACGAATCAAACCGTATTTAAACCAACGGAATCAGCCGAGACTTCACTTCTCTCTTTGGTCTTCCGTGTGTACAAGAAGTCACTCTCCTATTCTCGTGGAAGGACGCCGCTGAACGCTGCCAGGCCAGACAACATTTCCAGACACAGGACGCGATGAGAGCGATGCGATAATTTCGACTTAGTCTCATTTCGTATCTGATATATTTTAGAAATTTACCAGAGAGAGAGAATATTTCTTTACAAGTTTAATTTGTAGGACTTTTATTTAGGGTTTAGCTAATAAACGTAGAAAACTGTAAGTAACTTTTATGTGTTTTGAATTCACCCTTTCGCTGCAGCTGCAGTATCAAGAATTGTTGCAGACTCTACAGAAACTGGTTGCCTCCTAAGACTGAACACTTAGATTGTCCTGTGGCCACTTGCTACGATTGTAGTCCGAACCCAAATCCACTAGACGATCATTTTTCCGGGGTACTTAACCCTGCTACGCCACAGGCCAGTTTAAATGGTGCCGCTCGTCAGGATGTAGACTCTGACTTTTAACTCTCTTGAAACGATCGGGTGAACATTCTAGAAACATCTATTAACCCTAACAGATCCAGTGAAGCCGAAATTGACTTAAAACGTTGCCGCTGGGGAGCACAGTGAACTTGTGAGAACTTTTTGCTAACTATTTATAAGGGACAGACATCCCTTAATTTTACTGGTAAATTGAACGCCTGGCAGCTAAAATTTGTAAGGCAGCAGACGCAGACAGCGCCCTCTGAATCTAAAAATTGGTACAACTCCATGGTGGAACTGTTTGCATGTCCAACGTGCCATTATTTACACTGACGCCGACCGCCAATTGCTATCACATCCAAACTACGCTCGACTGGTCGCACCGAGCGTTGCTCATCAGATATATTGAACTTTTGACTGAACATCAGAGAAAAACGGAAACTCAGGAAACTGTGAAAAATCTCGAGGAATTCCAGGAAATTCTGAAACGACAGCCGCGTGTGTTTCAACAGTTATAGTGCTAGCAAGGTAGGTGCAATTTTCTTCATTTTACGTTCGTTAACAGCAGAAAAATCCAATTGTAAATTATTTCATAAAACTCATTAAAAATGACCACGCCATTAACAGAAAGAGAGCAACGGTTCATCGATGAAATTACTCAAATAAAACAGGAAAGGGAAGGTCTTGTGGGTCAGTATGAACGGCAAATTGCTGAACTGGGCTCTCAAGCTCAGAGCTTGACACAGCAGCATACTGCCTCACAACAAACCCTTCACCAAACGCAGGCAGCCCTCAACCAGGTTAAAGCAGAATTAGTACAGCAGAAAGCTGATTTGGAACTACAGTTAGCTACTGACAAAGCCGGTGCCAAAGCAAAATTACTGAGAGTACAACAAAAATTGGCAGAAGCTGAAAGGAAAGCCAAGGACCCCACATCTTCTGCCATAATTGACCTGCATAAAACCGTGCGCCAAAGTGAAAAGAGTAATGCAAAGACAGCTAACGCCACTCAGGCACAGTCCATTCATTCCCATATTAAAAAATTTGACGGGAACCCCCTGAATTTTCGGCGTTGGATAAAATCTCTTGACCTTTTTTGTGAGACAAATGATGTGGAAGAGAAGCGACGACCTAAAATCGCCGCCCAAACCAGTGACTTCGTAGTTGCTGATTTTATTTTACGATCAATGAAGAAAAATCCTGAAATGCCCTGGTCTGAACTGTATGGCGAAATAAAAAGTCGCTATAGCGCCACAATGGATAACTCCATGGCCACCAATCAGTTGCGCCATATGCGACAAGGGAAAAATCAAACTCTTGTCTCATATGCTGAGCAACTGCTTGATCTAGCGAAAGATGCCTTTGATCAGGAAATAGATAACCCCACCATTCAGAAAAACCTCTCAGATTACTTTTGTGACGGGTTGTATGACAACGATGTTCGGATGAAACTAATCCGATGCATGCCCAAGATGCTAGAAAACGCTGTTAGTCAAGCATTATTTGAAAATGCTGCGAAAATCAAATTTCGCGCTCGCTCTGAAGCCGCCAAAGGAAAAGCGCCCTTCGGGAAGGCATTTGACCGACAATATGAAGAATATGAGCGCTATCGAGACCCTGTATTTTGCGACTCCATCGACGAACAGGAAGAACATGTAGATCTCCCTCTGGAGACAAGGGACGAGACTCCCATGGACGTAGGCGTGGCACGCCGACGCCATAAGGTGAATATTTTAACGAAAAATTACACTGGAGGTTATGCGCGACCTCCATATCAGAATCAGAACAAAAATCAGTACAATGGTCAATACAGAAATAGGGGAGGACAAAATTACAACAGATATCAGAAACCGACATGATTTTCACGACCGGTTTGCAATCGTTGTAACCGCGTTGGCCACGTGAAACGCGATTGCCGCGTTAACTTGACCAAGCAGGTGAGAACACTAGATATTCAACCAGCAGGTGAAAGGTCACCAGGGGCGACCTTTTGCTGCTTTCGCTGTGGGAAGCCAAACCACTTCGCTCGCGATTGCCGAGTCAATTTAAACGAAGGGAACTCTGCCCATATGGGGCAATGAGCAGAGTTAATGAGAAGTCACATGCTCCCAACAGAAGTGAAACTGGAAATCACCAGGGAGAAGTGTTAATTAATGTAAATAATGTACAAAATGAATGTATGAATAATTGTAAAAATAAAATTGTGAATAATAAGACAGGTTGACATACGGGTAATAAAACATGTAATATAAAGCCAAGTACTCAGTCTCAAACAAGGAGAACCGAAAATGATTCTCCTCCAGTGAAAAGTAAAAGCCTTCAATGCACAAAGTGTGGTCAGACCACACATAATAGGAAAAATTGTACAGTAAAATTCACAACCATTCCTCTGACTGGTAGGCCTAGGCCTAAGAAACCGAAGGCCAAATTACAAAATGGCTGCCCTGCAAGGGACAGTCAGCAAGAAAAATTTACTTCACAAAATTGTTTCAGCTATCAGACCACCAGTGGTCTGGAAATAAAAGTATACAGGACTGGAATAACCCAGGTAGCTACTGACGCTATGGTGAATGTGGCTAATAGCCAATTAACCCATGGTGGAGGTGTTGCCAGAGCTATAGCTCTTGGAGCTGGTCCAGCCCTTGAACAAGAATGTCAACAATATATTCAACAACATGGAAATCTTCCAGTAGGTGAGAATATGACTACCACTTGTGGAATGTTGCCATGTTTAAAAGTGATACATGCTGTGGGACCACGCTGGAATGATTACAGTGATAAAAATAAATGTCTCAATGTTTTATACAGTACTGTACAAAAAGTATTGCAGGTATGTGATAAGGAAAATTTTGTAAACATAGCTATCCCACTCATCAGTAGCGGGATATATGGTGTACCTAAACAAAAGTGTGCAGATGTTTATGTGAGAGTTCTACAAAATTTTACTCCTAAACAATTAAAAGAGATACACATTGTAGATGTAGACCCTGATATTATGATTTATATGAAAAATGCTTATGAAAATCAAACTATGAAAAAGTCTTGTAATTATAGTCAACCAGGTAAGCAGGGTTGTGTTGAAATAAATATCAACAGAAACAGACAGTATGTGAATCAGGAAATATGAATCCAAGAATAAGGAGCCAAGAGAAATCACTTGGAAAAAAACCAAAACTACAAAACAGGAAAAACCCAAGGGGAAGTAATTGGAGGAAAAACCCATGTCAACAGGAAGTGAAACACTCTATGGAAACCAAGGGAAATAACTTAGTAAACAATGATGATTACCCAAATGGGGAACAACAGCAACAAAAACTTAGAAATTCTCAACCGGAAACAGTAACCATAAATTATGGGGCTGCTTCTTTGAATAGTGTCTTAGTGAACATCAAAGGACAACGAGTACGTGCCTTATTAGATACAGGGGCACAGACTAGTTGTATTAGTACAAAATTTTGGAAAAATCTTAAACACCGACCGAAACTAGTTGGTGATAAAAATTCTTTGCCTCGCATTGCAGGTATTACTGGGAATGACACTCTCCCTCGAGGAAAAGTTAGACTTGAATTTTATATTCAAGGAATTTATCAGGTGCATGAGTTCTTAGTAATAAATGAATTGAATTGAATGGATTGGATTAGGGGCAATCGGGTTAATTTATATTGGGCATTTCATAAATTGAGATTAGATGGTCACTATATACCCATTGTTCAAGATATACAGGTGAGTTGTCTTACTCGACTGATCAATCAGGTGGAACTTAAACCACAGTCCACTTGTTTGTGTACAGCAAAAGCTTCCGGTGCAAAATCTGTCTTCGACACAAAATACTTAGAACATCATGGACTGACTAAAGGTCATGTGGCTGAGCAGCCTGGCCTCTTAGTTAGTAACAGTATAGTCACTAATGGAAATGAAACCATACCTGTACTGTTGGTGAACAGTACCAACAAACACTACACCTTGAAAAGGGGTTGTTTGATTGGAAAAATTGAGCCAATAGAGCAGGAAGAAAAAGTCTTAGAAATTAATCAGATCTTAACTCACAATACACCTGAAGACCAGATCACAGATGTTGACATACAGGTGCCTGAGGACAAACGGCACCTGTTGATGCCAGTCATCAATAATAATAAAGACTTGTTTGCAAAAACTGATAAAGAATTAACTCAGACAGATACAGTGAAGATGCGCATCGACACAGGTGATGCGCCACCAATCAAAAGTAGAGCATATAGAGTTCCATTACTGAAGAGAAAAATTATGGATGAAGCACTTGAAGAAATGCTTCAATCCGGAATTATCCGAAGGTCAAATAGTGCATGGAGTTTTCCGTGCCTACTCGTGGACAAGAAAGATGGCTCGAAACGCTTCTGCATTGATTTCCGAAAGCTCAATGAAGTCACGAAAGTTACGAACTGGCCGCTTCCATTGATTGACAACATCTTTACTTTATTGAATGGATGTCAATACTTCACCACTCTTGACATGAAGTCGGGTTACTGGCAAGTCAAGATGGATGAAGAAGACAGACCAAAAACGGCCTTTGTTTGTCATAAGGGCCTTTATGAGTTCAATGTAATGGCATTTGGACTCGTGAACGTGCCCTCGGTGTATCAATCCCTCATGACAAGCGTCTTGGAGGGCCTAGAGGATTTTTCTCTGGCCTACCTTGACGATATTTTGATTTTCAGCCGTGACATAAAATCTCATATCGACCACATTAAACAAGTGTTTGGTCGACTAAGAAAACATAAACTGAAGCTAAAAGCTAAGAAGTGTTCCTTCTTTCAATCTGAAACATCTTATCTTGGTTTTGTATTTAGTAAAGATGGAATTAAACCTGAGACTTCGAAGGTCGAGGTCATTCGAAAATTAAATCCGCCGAAAATGGTAACAGAAGTGAGATCTTTTATGGGCATGACTTCATACTACCATAGATTTATTCCTCGGTTCAGTGAAATTGCTCAACCACTCTTAGAACTGACAAAGAAATATGCAAGATTTCATTGGCGTGATACACATCAAAAAGCCTTTCAAGGGTTGAAAGATCGTTTAACTCAAGTTGCTCATTTGTCATATCCAAATCCAAGAAAGCCTTACGTGCTTTACACAGATGCCAGTGGCTGCTGTGTCGGAGTGGTTTTGGCACAACCATGTGATGACGAAACAGGTCAACTACCTGGAGTACCTGATGAAAAACCCATTGTCTTCCTATCTCATAAATTGGGTGAAACCCAACAGAAATGGTCGACATTTGAGAAAGAAGCTTTCGCTATCTCATATGCATTGGATAAATTCAATAACTACCTGCAGGGAGCAGAGTTTGTTATTAAGACAGACCACGCCCCCTTGCAGTACTTGTTGAAAAGTCCACAAAACAATGCCAAAGTACAACGCTGGGCATTGAAGATAGCTAGCTACAATTGTAAGATTGAATATTTACCAGGTAGAAAGAATACATGTGCTGACCTACTTTCTCGTTTACCTGAAGGAATTGCAAATGCTGGTACGAGATGGATAATGTGGAAAACCAGAAAGCATTACAAATTGGCATTATCAATAGTAACAAAATTGATCCCAAGAGATATGTACATGTCATCACAGATGAACCTCAGGTTCCGCCCGAACCACAAGCAATTAATTACAAAGATTTGGACATGAAGGTACATGTGCTGACCTACTTTCTCGTTTACCTGAAGGAATTGCAAATGCTGGTACGAGATGGATAATGTGGAAAACCAGAAAGCATTACAAATTGGCATTATCAATAGTAACAAAATTGATCCCAAGAGATATGTACATGTCATCACAGATGAACCTCAGGTTCCGCCCGAACCACAAGCAATTAATTACAAAGATTTGGACATGAAGGTAGAGCAACAGAAAGATGAAAAGATTGTTGAAATCATTAAGAAGTATCAAGGTAACAATACCCCTGCTCACATTGGTAGTAGATACCTCATGATTGAGGGAGTATTATATTACATCAGTACAGTTGACGATAACCCACGGGTACACTTGTGCATACCCGAACAATTACATGCAGATGTGTTGAAACAATACCATGATGAATTAGGTCACCTTGGCATAGACAAAGTGTACAATAATATCAGTAGAAAATATTATTGGAAAGATTTATATAAACATATTTATAAACATGTAGAAAATTGTCTTGTGTGTCGAGCCCGTAACACCAGAGCTCACACTTTGCCATTACAAGAGACTGATAGACCTCCATACCCCTTTGCTAAAATAGCATTGGATATGAGTGGTCCACACCCTGAGACTTTATCAGGAAACAAATATATTGTGTCCTTCATAGATATTTATTCTGGCTGGCCTGAAGCGTTTCCAGTGCCTGATAAATAGGCGGAAACAATTGCTAATCTGATAATAGATCAAATTTTTCCAAGATTTGGATGTCCTTTAGAAATATTAACAGACAATGGATCTGAAAATGTAAATGCAGTGATGAAATATTTAACTGACTATTTCAAGATACATCATGTAACCACTTCCTACTTCCATCCACAATCTAATGGGAAGGTGGAGAGGCTACATAGAACGCTGAATGACATCTTAGCAAAACTAGCTCGAGAAGAATTAGAAACTTGGGATTTATTCCTAAACCAAGCTATGGCAGCCATCAGGTTTAATGGTAGTGAATCCTCTGGATTCTCTCCATTTTATCTGGTGTATGGCAGAGATGTGGTTTTACCACTGGACAATATACTTAAACCTCGAGAAAAATACGTAGGTGAAGAACCTCATAAGATAGCTATTCAGGAACAACATAAAGCATTTCGAAAACAACAAGCTGCACAAAAGAAACGAGTATTAAAACAACAAAGATTACATGATATTACAGCAAAGGATATCACCTTTGAAGTAGGTGATCCTGTTTTATACTCCTCAGGAAAATCTAAAGGAAAATTAGAATCGAAATGGGACTACCCATTTCGAGTCATTGAGAGAACAGGTTCAGTGAGTTACAAGATACAAGATCAATTAACTCGCAGAATAATTAAATGTCATGGAGAAAGACTTAGTAAAGCACCTCAAGAATGGGAAGTGCCTCAACCTGTCCAACCTCTTAGAGCGCGACGAATACAACATTACGCTGCCCCATCAGAACAGTCGACTACTGAATACAGTAGCAGTAGTGACAGTAATGAAAGTGACGATATGCAAGGGATTCAAGAAAAACACCCCTTAACGTCATTCATTAAGAATAAAAGACAAAGACGAGAACATTCTTCTTCAGAAGAAGATGGTGTTGCATTAGCAGAATTAAGACAACAAGTACAACAGGTACGGGATTACAAGAAACGTATGAAAGAGCTACAAGCTCCTTCCGCTGATCGGCTGCCATCACAGTTCATTGCTAATGATCAAAATGATCGAGTAAATGATTCAATGATGGAAGTTGATCAATTGCAAATAACTGAAGAAAAAGGCCAAAGTAGTGAGCCTAAACCAAAACAGTCAAGTAAAGATATAACTGAGATGATCTCTTGCATACAAGCTGTATTAAGAGATCATAATAAGATTAAAGAACCAGGTGAGAAATTAGAATTAGGAGCAATTATGGTATCCTCTGCCTGGAGTACTAGTGATTAAATGTTACCACAGGACTAATTATAACTATACGTAACATATAATGTCAGAGGCCTCTCCTTAAGTTTGAGAGAAGAGAGAAAGTGTAAAATGAGTAACAAAATTGTATTGACTTATGATTTGTGCGGAACGAAACTATGAGTCTTGTCAGCCTCGCGAACTGACTGAGACTTCATGTAGTTAGAATACCTTTCTGACCTTTTACACCCAGGAAGTAAATCGCCAGAGTGAAAGTAATTGAATCGCGTATTACTCATTGCGCTAACTCTTGCTTCCTTTCTCATTGTAGGAGCAAGATGTTGCGTTTGATGTTATTAGTTGGTCTTTTGACTACAATAATAGATGGACATACTATTATTAGAAACAATGTGATTTTTAAGAAAGTGAAAGAAGTAAATATGGTAACTAGTGATTGGAGTACAATGTTTGTTTATGAGCTCCAACCTTTTATACAATATGTGCGCAGACTTGATCAAAGTATGAAATATACTGATGGTTTGTATAATGCTACAACCATAGCTTTTTGACAAACTTTTGTCGAAGTAAATGGTGAAAACTCTACTCTTTCCGTTGCGATACAATCGATCATAACGGATATACACCAGGAGATCAGATACCTAAATAATCGTGTTAAACGAGTAAAAGAGGATCTGAACGATTATCGCAGATTACATGGCTATACAATAATCCCGTCTCGGAAGAAACGAGGTTTGTTCGACTTTGTAGGTGAAGGATTGAGTTTTCTCTTTGGAACTGTATCCCAGTCAGATTTAGATGGGATAACAGAAAATTTAAGACGTGTAAGTACTAATCAAGCAATGATTCAACATATTCAAAAACAAAGTTTAACCTTCATTAAGATGAATCATGAAGCGATTCTGAAAAATAGAGAATTTATGTTAAATATGTCGCGCGAATTGATGTTATTTCAAGGTCGAGTAAATCAAGTAGTTCAGAATCATGAAGATCGAATATTATATATTGAACATTTCACTCATGCTTATCATCAGCTTGAGTTTGTAATGAGTCGATTGGAATCAATGATAATCGCCGCAGAAACCACTCTACGGGGATTACATGATCAAATGGAGATCCTAGCCGATAGGAAGTTATCACCGAAAATAGTGGATCCTTCACTACTGACCTCGATATTAATGAGTATTCAAGTTCAATTAGATGATAAGTCAATGTTGCCACTAGATCTGACGACAGAATTATGGCAATATTATCATTTGCTTACGACGGCTGCCATTTATGATGACGATAAATTGGTGATCTTTATGAAGATCCCCTTACGTAATTCGAACTTGCAATTTGAAGTGTTCAAGGTGCAGGCTTTGCCTGTACCCTTTGCCAATGTAACCAAGAATGCATCGCGAGTTGCAAATAAATTAGTAGCAATATATACTCTTGAATCTGACATATTAATTATTAATAAAGAAAGGATGAAGTATGTCCCAGAAATAGGACATGATCAATGTGTAGATAACAATAAGTTGTTTTGTCCTTTAGTAGGTGCCGTACGAACGATACATACAACGACAAGTTGTATGTTAGCCTTGTTTCTAAACATGAAATTAGAGATTCCAAACTTATGTCAAACGGAAGTTCGATTGAATATCGACCTCCCATTCAGTACTAGAATCGATGAAGGAATGTGGTATATCACGACAGATGTCCCACTACGATTCTCAATTACGTGTCTGAAACGAAGAAATCTGAAACCGAAACGGATTCTTCCGCCAATTGGAATTTTGGAATTAAAACCGTTATGTATGGCATCGAGCGGTCAATTAATGTTACCGAGTTATTTCCATAAAAGGGATAATTCTACTTTTCAGATTGTTACAAAGACGGTGTTGCCAAATTTCTCGTTGTTACAACGACAGATGTGGAAACCTGTCATAGAGAGAGTGAACATATCGACGTTTATGATACCGAAAGGAATAGATCACTTAGATGACTTACCCATGGATGACTTAATTCATGAACTTGACTCGCTAAATTTACAAATGACGGAATCATTTGAAGTCCCTAAGTGGGCTTATGCTCTCGCGACTGTTGCATTAATAATAGGATTATATTTGCTTTGGAAGTGCTATCGAGCCGATAGACACAAACAGATATACAAGTGGTTAAGAAACCGTAAAAGTAAACCGACTTTTTCTGCTGTTGATGATAGTGAAATGTCTAATTTTGCATTTGCCGATGATGAAATCTATACTAGTATGGGACCTAGACCACAGCCTTCAGCTCCTGCTAATCCAACTGGAGCACAACAACAACAACCTCCTAAGAGTATTAGAGACATGATGAGAAAAGCTGTTCAAAACTTTAGACCTTCTCCTCAACCTAATAGGAAATCAATATATCCCCGTGTACAACATGATGTGGATTCTGCCAATGTCCACATAACTATGTTTGATATAGACAAAGAAACTGAAAAACAGTAGTTCACACACTGTGTGTTTTTGTTTCAGTGACCAGTGTACAAATGGCAGAATCTGATTCTAGTGTTGACAGTGGGCTCGATGATTTCCCTGATTACCAGAGTTATTATAATGATCGTGACACTTTATATGATGATGAAACTTCAAGTACAGTTAATACTGGAACTGACAGTAATAGTACTGTTTCACGAGAACTTTTTCAAGACACTAATTCATCTAGTATAAACGTAAATATAAATAGCAATTCCTCTGATAATAATGTATCTGCATTGGCATCAATAGAAGCGTCACCATCACCTTCTATAGCATCTTCCGACCTTTTGTCGACCCCTCCAAGTAGTGTTCAAACTCCTACTGACTCCATTTTACTATCTACACCTGAACGACTTCAACGACTTCCACCTTATTCGCCTACGGATACCGTGGAAACGTTAGTTCTTCCTCCAAGATTACCTGTTAGAACCCATGATGCAATTATTCATCGAGACCCCGAGAGCCAAGATGGACTCGGATTTGTTTATGATATAACAATGAGATCACATACTTTTTCCAGTATGACCACACCTACAAGTGATTCTTTGCATAGTGATTCTACCACTGTTCTGGACTCTGATGTTGCAGAGTCCGGTATCAGTGTGATACAAAATGAACTTGCACGAGCTGATCTTGGATTAGACGTACACACCCTTCCTTTAAGTGATGTAGAAGCAAGACAATTTACTCCATTATCTACTAATGTTGTCTCAGAACCTATAATCGATATTCGACCGAGACCGTGGGAGTGGGCAAGAAGCGAGTTTTTCAGAACACCTCGCCCGTTGGCCTCTCCTCATGAATTTGATCGAGATATCATACGACCCAATACATATGAACAAGATTTTATGAAAGATACAGATCTCTTAGGCATTGAGGATGAATTTGGATGTCAATATTTTGATATGGATTTGAATGTACTATATATAGAGGTTGAGCGAGAGCTGATATATTATTATGACAGTGCTGTTGATACTCATTTAACTTTTGCAAATAGGTCTAGATATTTAGTGATATACAATTGCCCTGATTTACAATATCCAAAAATCAACGAGCAGGGTGAGATAAATGAACCTCTATGGTATTATAGTCACCGGGTGGCTACTACCAGTAGTGTACATCATAGATTTCACATGCCAAGAAATGTAGCAGAGTTTACTCCCTTCTGTGCGAGATATCGTGACTATAGTCGTTGAAGACGAGCACGATATCACTCAGATGGCCGACCAAGGAGTTTTCAACCCTTTGTTGTCTATCGTCAATACCACCCAGATTATGTTGGACATTTCACAGGGTCAACGTTTGATTACCGAACAGGCCCAAATACTGTGTATCAGCATTATCAGTTGCCAACACAAAATAAAAACCTTCAGAGTGAAGATTGAGAAATATATATTTATAAGCAGCAACAAGCAGAAAAATCTAATTAGACTACTACATGTATATAAGATTTTCATGAATCTGGTTTCCCAATTTATGTATAATCCTTCATTGGAAACCTGATACATGACGATTACGGGTCGTCTGTGTTTGTCTTGTTTACTAGTCAAAAATTTTCCAAGAAGTTAGTAATTCTGCCCTGCAGTGTAACCAATTATTATAAATTTGGAGTTCCTGGAGTGTATTAGATAAGTTACACACAGGACTCCAGTATCAAGGCAAACAAATTCGAAAGTTGGTGGAAAGAGTGTTGATTGAGTGCACCAAGTTACAGACGAACCCAGGGGAGCGTACTATTAAGTGTAAATTTTAGTGTATATACATAATTCTATGGTAACATAGTGGTTTCTTTTTAAATATAGTCATATTTTTATTTCGTATTTGATTATTTTCTTGTTGGAATGGCTTCAGCAAATACTTTGGAATTTGAAGAATTCGCCGAGGAACAGGCAATGTATGATTTACATAAACGCGAAGCTTACCAACATGCCGTACCTCCTTGTCATACTTACGAGGAACGGGCAAGGTTTGAATTACATAAATGCACAGCCTTTCATCGAGCTGCGTCTTCCTGTCATGATCATTGTCTATCTTTCCCAAAAGATTTATGGAGAGGTCGCCATTTAAGGTATATTCGTATTTGGAACACGAGACATTATAATCCTGCCAATGGCCAGACAGAGATAATGCAACACCAACTTGGTTATCGTTTTTATCTCTCTGAGGAAAGAAAAGTAATATTTCCCCATCTTGTTTACTTTCCAGAATTCCCAGTCGAAGTTGAACCCCATGAGGTCACTGGTTCCGGTCCTGACAAGGTCATTCATTATATCAATGACCCCTGTTGGAATGGCCGATATTATGATCATTGCCAAAATCAATTGGATGCTGAACTGGACCTAATAGCCAATTCTGGCTTGGTCCGACCATTCAGGAGTCATGAGGTCTTCCCTGGTAGTACATATCCCGCCAGTGAAGATGCTGATGATTCATTTGGATTTTATCAGCACCAAATGCATCCTGCACGATTCTTTCCTCCTGGTAACGTACAGACAACTTATGAATTAGAGAAACAGCAAAAGCAGTATCGGCTCCTTCGTGAAGCTTTAATCCAACACGAGGGAAGACGATTACAACGTTTTAGTTTACGCAGCCAAATTATCAGATATAATGAGACTCTGGAAATACAAACTCATTATAAGGGTCTTGGGGACCCTTGCTGCATCTGCTTAACAGAAATTTCAAAAACTTGGCAGGATTTATTTGAATGTGGCCAATGTAAACAGCAAATCCACTACTCTTGTGGTATTGCATGGGCCAGATCAAAAGCCGGTGCTCCTGAGCCAGCTTCTTGCCCACACTGCCGTGCACCCATGAGGTGGGGTATCGGTAACGAGCCGAAGCTTCCAGTACCAGCTGAAATGCACCCACATAAGTTTTGAGTTGTTTATGACATGACAGAAGTTAAAAAGGCGACCTCTACAGCTGCGCGCCGTTGGGCACTGTTGTCATCTTTGGACGTTCTTGTATAATTTTCTTATTGCACAAACAACAAAGTATTCTAAGTAAAGTAAACGAAAAAAGTTATTTTCAATCAAAATTACATAGTGACATTCTAGAAGTGACTCCTAGTCTCGTCACTATCGACAACAGATTAAAAACTAACGAAGAACCGTTAACGGGGAAAGTAGAATTGTTCATACGGCACAGCTGTAGCATAGTGTAAAATAGTTTTTGTATTTTGTTATTTTATTGAGTATAGTCAATCACAGTTCTTTGTTTTATCGATCACATGTGATATTTAATTATAGTCAATTTTCAGTTTTTATCGTGAAGAATTTTTAGTTAAGTTACAAGTAATATTCAATCCTTGAAAAATGGCCACTGCATTTGCATACCGCACAGTTAACCCAACTTCAGAAGATTTTCTTCCGGAGCAACTAGAGTACTGGACACAGAGATTTCGTATACCTGTACCTATGATCTTTCACAACGGAGCTTCTGCTTTTCAGCGTAAAATCCGTGTGTGGGATATGGTCCAGTTAAACGAAGTCACCGGTCACTTCGAATTGATTCAAACTCAAGTTTTGTACCGGTATTGTCTCCATACAACGGAAGTAGGAAGCGAACTGGTGATGCCTCACATAGTGGTAATCGAACATACGGCTCGATTAGCAACCCCTCGGGAGGCAGCACGATCAAGCCGTATAAGTGTTATTCGTTATTGGAATTACCCACGGTGGGACGGAACTTATTATGATCAACAAATTCCTTATCAATCGGAGAACGGGATCGATACATTCATCACATCGACTCCGCTCCATCCATTTCGCCCTAGTGAATAAGGTCAAATCTCCATACCAGATTTACCTCGCGAATATCGAATGACAATTGGTGAAACGTTCCATCATGTGCAGGTGGAACATACCTATGAATGGGAAAATGCACAATACAATTATCAAGTCTTGCAATACTCGCTTGAAATGTATGCAAGCCTTCGAATCTTTCAAGCCAGACAAAATATAGTTGATGGAGATGGGAGACAATGTGCGATATGCTTGGTGGACATTGTTGGGCCCCGTGAAGCATATCGTTGTCCTCAATGTACTCAGATAGTACATCTCTACTGTGGGTTAACTTGGATGCAGCAAAAACAAAGTTGTCCTCTGTGTCGTTTTGACCTCCTATGGGGAACCCCTTTGAAGAAACACAGCTTCGATTTTACAGCCCTTAATTATCAGTTTTTCCCCACTAACAGACTTAGGTAACTTAGGTAGAGTTTATTGCTATTTAAAATTACTTTCAAAGAATGTAATGCCTGAAAAAGGTGATTCCTGTTGTCTGGAGGCGTTCTGATATTGTTAGTCCTTCATAAATAATCCCTGTAGTGCATTTCTTCTCCCTAAAGGCCGGTAGTGACTGATCCTGGTCATGGATTCCCATCACAGTGTTGACCGTGATGCTGATAGCATCCTGGTCACCGCAGGTGATTGGTCATCCTGCTTCCCTGGATCCGGTCAGCCAGTGATCCTGGTCACTATCCTGGTCACTATTGACAATTCAGGAATTCATCTGATCCAGACTCGAGCTCCGATAAAAGTTTACCGGACCTCGCGTCTTGGTTGGGAGGATTGTAATGAAATGCCCTCCACGGAGCCCCTTCACGGAGCGCGTCGGGTTAACCTCCGTGGGGCACGTCGGAGTTTTATGATTGCACTCGAGAATCTTGATTCCCGAAGTGCTAATGTATTAATCAGAGTGGCCAAGTCCTACTTGGTAATAATTCTCTGTTGTATAAACTTTAATAAGTAAACGCTGTTTTCAAGCACAAGTTATGTAATTTTCTTCATATTCCTAGTATATTTGCATTGCATAATAGCAGTGCAACTGACCTAACAAAGTACTCTACACACTTACGATAAGTGGAACACGAGACACGAAATTAGACATAGTCTGACAGAATTTGCAATTATGACTGGCATATGAGCTAGTAAAAGCCTAACCTATAATAACCCCATCAGAATGCTTTTGACAGATTTTAGCATTGTATACTGACCCGACCTAACCTCAACACACCCAGTATCACTTTCAGCTCTGAGAATTGTGCAATCTTGCACGTTCGCTAAGTGGCACTGTCAGTTTTGAATGGTTTTGTAATTATACACCATTAATTGCCAATGTCCTTTTAAATGCGAGAACGCATACTTTTAGCATAGGATACCAACAGGATGCCCTACTATCCCGAAATGGAAGTAAGGGGTTAAGAAATACCTCTCCGCCATCTTGGGGTATAAGTGGTGTTTTGTGGTGTTTTATGACGTCAATTGAAACAAGATCTGCCGAGTAAACACGAATCAAACCGTATTTAAACCAACGGAATCACCCGAGACTTCACTTCTCTCTTTGGTCTTCCGTGTGTACAAGAAGTCACTCTCCTATTCTCGTGGAAGGACGCCGCTGAACGCTGCCAGGCCAGACAACATTTCCAGACACAGGACGCGATGAGAGCGATGCGATAATTTCGACTTAGTCTCATTTCGTATCTGATATATTTTAGAAATTTACCAGAGAGAGAGAATATTTCTTTACAAGTTTAATTTGTAGGACTTTTATTTAGGGTTTAGCTAATAAACGTAGAAAACTGTAAGTAACTTTTATGTGTTTTGAATTCACCCTTTCGCTGCGGCTGCAGTATCAAGAATTGTTGCAGACTCTACAGAAACTGGTTGCCTCCTAAGACTGAACACTTAGATTGTCCTGTGGCCACTTGCCACGATTGTAGTCCGAACCCAAATCCACTAGACGATCATTTTTCTGGGGTACTTAACCCTGCTACGCCACATCTGTAACCAGCCATAAACGGGTTAATGCTTGGTTTTGTGAATACCTTCATTACTTACTTACTTAATTAATTAATTTTTACGGGGACAACAGGAAGACAGCCAACATGGCTATGTTCTCCCCGAACAATATTCCATTTTGACGTTCAAAAACTCTTGTAAAATGTTTTCTTGTAAAATTGATGGTGTATTGTTAAATAAAGTTATTACTTATTATTACTTACAAAAATGATCCTCGGTGAATTTCACTTCCAATGAAGGAGGTCATGTTTATCTCGCGAATACACATTGGGTGTTATGGGTGCCCAAGGCCAGCCCATTTTCTCAAAATGTCTATGCTTGGTGGCATCCGGAGGGTTAACAGATGCATACATGGATATTTTGTCCATGCAACTTGTAATGTCACTCCAAGACCTGCGAATGGTCAATTTTCTTGAAAACTTACTAGATTTTTTTTGAGAAATCCACAGAAAACTGGAATTTTGAGCTTTTAAGGGGTATATCATCCTTAACCAGTCGAAAATGGGTTAACACCTCGATTTTTGAATACCATTACTACTTACAAAAAAATTTCTTTATCAGTTTTGTGTCCGGTAAAAGAAGTTATGTTTCCTTGTGGCATTCCCATTTGATGTTGTTGGTGTCCAAAAACAGACTATTTTTTTTCAAAAGTTTTACATTTAGCAGCCCATGGATGGTTAACAAATGCTTACCTGACCATTTTGGTTAATAAATGCTCACCGGAATATTTTGTCCATGCAGCCTGTAATGTCACACAAAGACCTGCGAATAGTCAATTTTTCTTGAAAATCTACAAGTTGCTCTCAGAGAAATCCAGACAATGGGATTGTGAAGCTTTTAAGGGGTATCTCTGCTTAGCCTACCAAAAATGGGTTAAGACTTCGACTTTTGAATACACTTACTACTTACAAAATTGTTTAAAGAGAAATTTTACGCTCAATAAAAGAAGGCGTACCCATTGGGTGCTGTTGGTGTCCAAAAACAGCCCATTTTATCACAATGTTTACATTTAGCAGCCCATGGAGCGTTAACAGATGTTCACTGGAGTATTTTGTCCATGCAACTTGTATTGTCACACAAAGACCTGCGCGTGGCAAGTTTTTCTTGAAAATCTACATGACTCGTTTAGAGAAATCCACAGAAAACATGAATGTTTTAGCTTTGGAGGGGTATTTCAGTTTAACCAGCCCAAAACGGGTTAACGCCTGGTTTTTTGAATACATTAATTACGTGCAAAAATGATCCACGATCATTCTTACTTCCAATAAATAAAGTTATGTTTATCTCTTGTGTATCATTTGGGTGCTGTGGGGGCCCGAATACAGCCCATTTCATCAAAATTTCGATGTTTGGCAGTCTGTGGAGGGTTACCATCATTGCCGAAAATATCTTGTATAGTAGTAGTAGTAATCTTTATTAACGTGACATGAGCTACTTTTACAAAAAAAGTATTTTTTTTTTAAATTTAGAACAAAATAATTGCACCCGGCCACATGGGTCTATATGTCACCTATATCATTCTGAAAAAAGATCAACAATGTTATGCTCATGCTACGCGGTCTGGATGGCTATTAGAATTTTCATAACCCCACTTGCCGGAACAATAACAGACACAGGACATATAAAAGTTTCCACTGCTACAATCCACACCTACTTCACCCAACTTTACTTCCACCCAAATACCCCCACCCATCCCACCCCTATCACCCTAGCCGCCCCCACGCACATACGTGCAACCATCCACACTCATATCCCATATAATAACTTTTAACTCTTACAAATCTTATTCCTTAAGACAAGCCTGATAAAGATTTCCCCACCCCGGTATACAAACCGGTATATGTGTTACTTGCTTAACCCCTTTGAACAATAATTAAAACGTGGTTGGTGGACCTGCATGTTTGCACCCACTTTATCTTGCGGTAGCACGAGGCTTCTAAGTTCTCCCACCATCTGTGGATATCACATTGCGAGAGCACAATCGTTACAATGCGGATTGGTGCAATTTACAGTTTGATTATAAGTACCAGTCAACATTGAGATCACTGCTTTATTAAATGGGTTCCTATTTGTTATAGATCGTATTTCAGCATCTAGCTCGTTCCACATTTTTGGGAATAGATTGTTTTGCCGCTGGGAATGTGCTTTTGTCCTTGCTCTACCATTTTTCAGTAAGTCAGTTTGTCTTGTCTCAATACCCGATAGATTATTGTTCCTTTCGAAAAATGATTGAAAACAAGGAGAAAGGTTATTATTATACCAGTCATGCGTGAATAACAATGTGTGAAGAGTATGAAGATGTTTTACTTTCAATATTTTACATTTTAAAAATAGAGGATCTGTGTGACTGTTATAATTGTTTTATTATTGATTATGCGAACTACTCTCTTTTGCAATAAAAACAATTTATTAATATGAGTCGAGTGACCCCATATTTGAATTCCATTTAAAAAATGACCGTGTACTAAAGTGCAGTAAAGAGATAATAAGACTTGGTACGGAAGAATGATTTTTACTTTATTTATTGAATAGAATGCCCGAGAAACTTTACAGCACACCACAGATATATGAATTTTGTAGTTTAATTTGTCATCAATACATACTCCCAAAAAACGGACTGAGCTATTTGTGCCAGAGAACCCATAAACCTTCTCTATTGGTTTACCGTCAATAGTTAATGGTCTGTGGTTATCAGAGTTAGGATATTTTGAGTTTAACTCGATAAATTTACTTTTTTGGCATTTAATGATAAACGATTAGCTCTGCACATCGTATCAACTTTATTTAGTTCAAGGTTTTCCGTATTGTGCAGTGTACAGGCATCTATGCCTGATTTGAACGCTGAAGTGTCGTCGGCGAATGAGAGAATATTAAGCGATGTTGCTTGGGAGAGATCATTTACATAGATCAGGATCAGAAATAGAAGGGGCCCGAGGATCGAACCTTGGGGGAACTCCACAGTCAATGTACGCCTTTGATGACTTTTTTCCAGAGTATTCAACAAACTGAACTCTATCTCTAATACCTATACCTCTAATGCCATAGAACTCTAATTTTGTTAACAAAATGGTGTGGTTTATGGTGTCAAAAGCTTTTGATAGATCTAAAAACACGGCTAAGGTACTATTTTTCAAGGTGGTATTATTTTCCTCAGATACATTTTTCAGAAACTGTAATATAGGGTATGTCGTTCTATAACCTTTCCTGATCATATAGAGTATCATTAAGATTGAGAAAATTAATAAGTCTGGCGTACATGACCGTTTCCAGAATTTTGGAGAAGACAGGAAGGGTACTAATTGGTCTATAATTATTAAGGCTTTCCTTGTCACCCGATTTAAATATAGGTATTACCTTGGCAATTTTCATTCCGCTAGGGACAATACCACTTCTAAATGATTTGTTTATAATATCTGATAAAGGAAAAACAATTTCACTGATTGTTTGCTTTATTAACCATGTTGATAGACCATCACAGTCCTTGGTTCGTTTAGATTTCATTCTGTTTGCGATACAGATAATTTCACCGGGTGATGTTGGTTCAATAAAAAAAACTATCAGGAAAATTGCCGGTCAAAAAGCTAGTGTAAGTTGTATCAAAAATGGGAATGAGGTCATTGGTGGAAGACCCAATAGTAGAAAGGAACTTGTTGAACGCATTAGCTATTTCATTGGGATCTGAAACTTCAATATCATGAATGATAAAGATATCTGGAAGTTTACAAATTTTACTTGGTTTTTTGATTACATCATTTGGGATTCCCAATGTTTTTATAATATTATGTTTACTTTTGGCCAAGTGGTTTTTATAATACAAGTCTTTACCCTTTCTTTTAGTTGTATTAAACAATTGGCAGTATTGTTTGTAGTTAATTTTGTTTTCGGTAGATGTTTTTTTCAATTGCTTATTATAAAGCATGTGTTTATATAGAGATGGCTGTAACAGACCATTAGTCATCCAGGGTTGTTTCTTTATATATGTTTTATTCAGTTTGATTTGCTTCAAGGGGAAGACTTCCTCAAATACCTGCATATAAGAATGTATAAAACCATCGTAGTCTTCATCCATACTGGTGGATTCGAGAACATTTGTATACTCTATTTGTGAGAGTTTCTCCCTAAACGGCAGTATATTCTCTGGGGAGATATTTCTTTTAAATTCGGTTCTATTCTCTCGATCTGCTTTTAGTTTTAGGTCTAATAAGAATGTTCCAAAGTGATCAGTAATGTCTGTAATAATTATGCCAGATTCAACGGTAGACGAGACGTTATTAGAGTAAATATGGTCAGTTAAAGAGGCTGAGTGATCTGTAACTCTTGTTGGTTTCGTTATAGTTGGTAGAAAGCTTTGACTAAATATCATATCAATAAAGTCGTCGGTTTGTTTATGTGTTGATATTTTAAGTAAATCAATATTCAGGTCACCAACCAGGAAGCAATGTTTCTTTTCGACATTAACCAAATTTATTATCTCTGTGATTTTGTTCATGAAAACATCTAGGTCGGCTTGGGGTTGAGTATTCGGTCGATAGACAACGCCAACTATTGTCGTAAGCCTGTGTATGTTTCAGATATTTCAACAAAAAGAGTCTCACAAACATGCGGAATAAATGCTGTCAAATCAGTCCTTACTTTAAAATTTATATCTTCCTTAATGTAGAGAACAACCCCCTCCCCTGCCAGCATCATCTCTTACATTACTTACTTTGTCGTGATATCCACTGAGTTTAAATGATACATTATCCTGTATTTTGAAAACCTCTGTTAGTCCTATAATGTCAAACACATTTTCTTTATTCTGCAAACTAAGTAGGAAGTTATTTAATTCATCCCAATGTGCGTTTAAACTTCTGATGTTTAAACTTAAAATTGCCAAAGAATTTGTCAAGCCTGCATAATTCTGCTGAAATTCATTTGGCATATACTATTTGCAGTTACGGATATTCGAGATAAAAGGAGACTCTGAATCATCAGTTACTGGGTGTGTTTTCGTCTTATACGTTTGAGTAAAACTGAATTCTTCACATGTTCGAATCTCATCCAGACTTATGTTACCCGCCATCCTAAGTGGAGGCCAAGACTCCCAATACCGACAAGAAAAGGGTATCGAATTTATTGTAAACAATATTGTCGCAATTCGCAGGGTGACGCATTATTTTCTTGATGTAGATGTAGGTTTTAAGATCGCATTGTTTGGAGATGCGGGATGTGGTTTAAGACCCTAGAATTCCTTTTTCTGACATGAGTCGAAGAGTCTTTCAAGGAGTCACTCGAACGAGCAATTACTCGATAGCTCATTTGCTCGATGAGCTTCGAGTCGTTCGAGCAGTATGTCGAGTCACTCGATCGATCAATTGCTCTAAGGCTCATTTGTTCGATGAGCTTCGAGTCGTTCGAGAAATTGCTCATGGAGCAATTACTCTCTTGGCTCTTTAGTTTATAAGGGATATTTGGGATAGGTATGTCTTGTGGTACAGGTAATAGTATCCTCAGATAAGTATCCTTTTAAAGGTATCCTCGATAGTTATCCTCAAATAATACAATACCGGGCCATAGGTATCCTCAAATACTGAAATGAGTCGATGAGCAATATGTACGAGTCACTCGAACGAGCAATTGCTCGATAGCTCATTTGCTCGATTTTCTTCGAGTCGTTCGAGCAATGACTTTTCAGTAACTGCTCGATAGGTTATTGGCTTTGGGAATGCTTTTGATATACAGAAGGGAGATAACTCTGCATACAGATTGTAGGAAATCAAGCAGTCTGATTTCAATTCAATTTCAAGTCAATTTATTTCACAGCATACAAATACAAACATGAGGCGAAAAAACAAGGTTACAAAATCATAGACAGATGTATACTGTGGGGAATGACATAGTCTTACGACTGTCTTTCTGTCATCCCCTGGACAATCTAATAATGTAAGTTAAAAGAACAGAATGGCAAATGGCAAATGTTAAGGTTAAATAAGCTCTATCTGGACAGCAAGTAGTTGTTACTTTTATTTTGAGATCGAGTTGATTGGAACTGGTTAAAATTTTCTTCGTAATGAATCAAACTCCAGAATGTTCTATCATTTGTTATTTTGATTTAGCGCATTGAATGAGTGATCGAGTAATTGGTTAATCAGTTGATCAGACAATTGAACAATTGGGAACTCGACTAATTAATCAGTTAATCAATTAATGAACTGACCGTGTTTCTGAATAAATGAAATAATAATAATATATTTGTGCAAGTAGACCAGTAGACCAGTAAGGTAAGGTAATGGGGTAATGTATAATCGGAAAACCGTAAATCGTAAATTAGAGGGGAACATGTTCCTGAGCTCACGAGGAGAAAAAGAAGTCGATAACGACCCGAGAGTCTACTTATTAGGCGGTAGTTGGCAATTAAGTAATCAAATAATCAATCAATTAATCAATTAATTAATTGACTGTATTTCCGAATAAATGAAATAATGTATTTATGCTGAGTAGACCAGTAAGGTCATGGGTGATATATAATCGGAAAACCGTAAATGGCAAGGTAATATGTTCCTGAGCTCTCGAGGAGAAAAAGGGCGATAACAACCCAGGAGACTAACTATTAGGCAACAGGCAGTCGGGACATCTCGGGTAGGAACAGCTGATATCGGCGTTATATGTGTTTAGAAATTGATCAATTAATGTTTTTTGAATAACTTGCAGTTGGAGGTTCTTAACGTTGTATCAAGGTCGTTCCACATTTTAGGAATAGAAAAATATGGAAGAGATGCTGAGAACTGGGTGCGGGGTTTATGTGTGTTCAGGTTTCCACATTGCTTTGTATTCATGCCTGAGGGATTTGAGTACACTTGGAATGTAGTTTCAAAACTGACAGGGAGGTTGTGTTCTGACCAGTCGTGCATGAATAGAAGTGAGTGTAGCTTGTACAAATCGTTAAATTTGAGAATTTTCAAACGTTTGAAAAGGGGGTCCGTATGTGACTTGTACTTTTATTTCGCTATGATACGAACAGCCTTTTTCTGCAACTTCAGAATTTGTTTGCTTGCTGGGGTGTTACCTCATATTTGGATCCCGTAAATTAAATGGCTTTGAATTAGGGTGAAATAAAGTGAACATAACGTCTCGAGCGGCAGAAAATTTTTGGCTCTTCTCAGAATATAAATTGCTCTGGATAGCTTTGTACAGAGAGCAGATACATGTTGATTAAATTTAAGATTCTCGTCCAGGTTCATTCCGAGAAATTTTATGAATTTGTCATGACTATTATTACCTGCAAATATTATGTCTGAGTTGTTCAAGGAAATCTTGGGCTGTGCGTTGTTGTATTTATAGTTGTCGTTTTGAGGGTGAAGAAGTATAACTTTTGTTTTTTTTTAGCATTTAACGATAACTTATTTGCTAAACACCAATTGTTGATTTTCGATAATTCATTGTTGGCCATTTCCATCAGGAGATTGAGGTCGTTCCCAGACTTATAACCTGTTGTGTCATCCGCGAATGATAGGATGCTCATGTCAGTAGACTCACAAATGTCATTAATAAATAGTACAAATAAAAGAGGGCCAAGTACAGATCCCTGTGGCACCCCTGTAGTAATATTTAGTTGGTCAGAGGATTCACTCGTGAATCGCACATATTGGAACCTCCCAGAGAGGTAGTTCTGAAACCAAGAATTAGCTATACCTCTAATGCCGTAATGTTCGAGTTTCCTAACGAGTATTTTGTGGTCAATGGTATCAAGGGCTTTAGAAAAATTTAAAAACATGGATAGCGTGCAGTCTTTAGATGCTTTGTTATTCATTATGGCAAAGTGGTTGATAAGATGCATTATTGGGTGAAATGTTGAATGTCCCTTTCTGAATCCGAACTGGTAGTTATAAATAACATTGTTCTCATGTAAGAAATTTGTTAGCCTTTTATGCATTAATTTCTCTAGGATGTTTGAAAACGAGGGAAGAATACTTATTGGACGGTAGTTGTCGAATGACTGCTTGTCGCCAGATTTAAAAATTGGTATTACTTTTGCGATTTTCATTTTGGATGGGACAATTCCAGTCGAAAATGACGTACTTATAATATGGGTTAAAGGAACGACTATTTCGTGTATAATTTCTTTAAGTAGTTTGCGAGAAATATTGTCCTGGCCAGCCGAAGTTTTTGTGGAAAGACTTTTTATGGAGGATACGACTTCATCGATGCTAGTAGGTGATATGAAAAATGAATCGGAGACACTGTTTTTTAGGTAATCCGAGAATGGATGAGTGGAGCTTGCCATATTGTTGATTACTCGATTTCCAATATTGGTGAAGTAACTGTTGAATTTCTCAGCAATGTGGATGGGGTCACTAAACTCCACGTTATCTTCAATAAATGATGCTGGTAGGGAAGGAGGAAGGTTTGACTTATTTATTGCTTTACAGAGAATTTCCCATGTTTTCTTAATGTTACCCTGATTTTCTAATAGTAATTGACTATAATAATTCTTTTTTTTTTGTTTACGTTTTAGCTGATTAAAAATTTGGCAATAGGTTTTGTATCGCATAATATTGTGGTTAGTCGGGAATCTGTACTTTCTTTCCAGAAGTTTATGTTTGTTCAGGGAGGATTGTAAGAGACCGGAAGTCATCCATGGTTCTCGTTTGATGTGTTTTTTCGAGGTCTTTATTATTCGCAATGGGAAGGCTTTGTCAAACGTTGTGTTTAGGATTGTTATAAATTTCTCTTACGCTTCATTTGCACTGGTCTCTTGGCACACATGGCTGAAGTCAGTCTCGGATAGCAGTTGTTTAAATAGGTTGATGTTCCTTGTGTTGAAGATTCACTTAGGTTGGTCTGTGTCAATAGGATGGGTTGTTTTGAGATTTTCGATATAGAATGTGGCGAAATGATCGCTCACATCAGTAATAATTATACCAGAGGTGTTTGGGTTTAGTTTGTTACAAAATATATGGTTAATTATTGTGGCCGAGTGACTTGATACTCTTTTTGGTTTAGTTACCATGGGTGTGAATCCGGTGCTGAACAGCGATTCTAGATAATGATTAGTTTTTTGGTGTTGGTTAAAATTTAATAAATCTATGTTGAAGTCTCCCATCAAGTAAGTTGTCTTCTTTTCGGAATTGATTAGTTCAAGTAGATCTGAATATTGAGATAGGAACAGGTCCAAATCAGCTTTTGGGGCTGTGTTAGGTCGGTAAATAATTCCTACAATTACTTTGGATTTTCCAGTAAGTTCGATGAACAGTGATTTGAAAACATGAGGAATGAAAATACTTAAGTCGTTTCTTACTTTGAATGGAATAGAATCTTTAACGAAGACACCAACACCTCCCCTGCCGTCGTCACCGGCAGGACGCGAACGCAAAACAAGTGGCCGATAGCCGTCTAAGGTGTAGGATATATTTTCTTTTACGCTGAATGTTTCAGTGATACCTGTGATGTCAAAACTATTTACAGTTGTTTGGAGGTCACAAAGCAGACTCTGCAGGTGTTCGAAATTGGCATTCAGGCTCCTGCAATTAATGTTGAGTAAGGCGAAGGATTTCTTACACGTGCCAATCCTTGAGGAAAACTCTTCTGATGTGTAGTATTGGCAGCTTTTCGCGTCGGCATTAAGTGGGGTGAGAGGATCATCTTCAGAAACACGGTCGATTTCATGGTTGAATTGTGCAACAAAGTCAAAGGCAGCATCATTCTGAACTTCATCAAGTGAGACAACATTAGTCATTATGGAGTCTGACGCACAATGAAGGAAACAGGGAGCTTTCAATAATACAGGTGACCTGGTCTGCTGTCGAGTGGTTTGGGACTTAGGGTATAGTTGGACAGCTCAGGGCAAGGGCACATATGCTGATTTATTGGCTGTGGAGATATGGTCTATTTTTTCCGGGAGTTAAGTGGACGAGCTGCAAAATACTGAGTTTATATAGCTAAATAATAATGTTAACGTAACTTGCATTTATCATCAAACTGGACGGGAAAGTAGAGGGATAAAAAAGAGAGAGAATATATATATATATATATATATATATATATATAATTACACCTAAACACGCACGCATTGGTGTTGGACATAGCGTGTATATGTTGCGAGATTATGATCATTTGGTACATGTCAGTGCGTACATCATGTGTATGTGGTGTGTGTGTGTGTGTGGGGGGGGGGGTGGTATGGAACCCTAGCCTACGATTGTCAGTGTAGACATTATAGGAGGGACTGCACTTAGATCAGTGGTGGAGGGCATATATATGCTGCAATAGTGGGTTGGGACAAGACATTTACACACCCTGGAAGGATCGGGCGGGGTTGGGGGGGGGGGGTATTACTACGCAAAGAGGGTATGAAAAATTATATTTTCCATCAGCGGTATTGATGTCTGATTGACGCGGTTTGGGTACTGGGGCGGAGATATGGAGGCGCGCGGAGTGGTTGGATGTGTGAATACGGTATACGAAGTTACTTGCCTCTGCCTCTGTTACCAGGGCGAGGTTTTAGAAATAGTGTCTAATTCATATTTGCTTTTTACGTAATAACGCGGAACATATCTTTACTTGTTGCCACCCAAGGAAGATATGATACGGTTATTTTGCGCGTAATAGACTCGGATACGGGGAACAACATGAAACGGGGAACATATCTTTACCACCCAACGGAGATATGATACAGTGGTTTTATAAGCAATACACTTGAATATGGAGAACAACGCGTGTAAACAATTCGGGTCAAGGAATGGCTGAATGTGTGAATACTGCATGCGAACTCGCTTCTGCCTCTGTTACCAGGGCGAGGTTGAGATAAATGATTGAATGTTTCTAATTCTAAGGCTGAGAACAAAAAAATGCGCGAGATAACGCGGAATATATCTCCACTCGTTACCACCTTAGGAAGATATGATACGGTCTTGTTTGTCCATAATTTACAATTAAAGAAGGTGAACAACGTGTAATGCGGAACATATCTTTACTTGTTGCCACCCAAGGAAGACATGCATCGGCGATTTTATAGACGGGTTCGTGATTAGGAGTTAGACAGCCACTTGCCAAATAATAAATCGATCTGTAAGACGTACGCGTATCACGATCAATTTTATAATTCCCATTCAACAATTAGGATCAGCGTGACGCTAAATTTTACGTTCCCATGACGCGATACACATTGGTACGGCACTTAACGTAACGGAATAAGTATTAGTCAAAAATGAAAGCCGCTTAGAAGGAAGTAAACTTCCGAGCATGACGGCAATTTGACGAAGTTATATATATATATATATATATAAAGAAAAATACCAAGAGTTCAAGTTGAATGGAATCTTCAAACACTCACAGCGTTTTCGGTGTGTGTTCAAGCTACATCATGGCTGCACTGCAGCAGCCATGTCGCAGCCCGAAAACAAACGGTAACACAAGTAGTTTATTAAAACGTAGATGTGTCTAGTGGGTGAACGAGGAAGTAAATTTACACAACGAGGGATATACTATCGTGTGGGTATGAATGTATAAATCATTAAATGCGCGAGAGCAGGTTACACAACAAAATAATATTACTGTGCATAATAGTTAGCATTGTAAAATTGGTTTAACTGGGTTTATACCATTTTGTTGAGCGCTGATGGGTTTTCAGTTTGTGCATAAACCGCAACGTGGCTGCTCGGCAGCAGCCATGCCGCAGCGTGAGATGAGAACAAACAGTGACACCAGTAGTTTTAGTAAGTATACATGCGGCATTTAACAGATATGGGAATTAAATGTTTTGTAAAGTAGGTATATCGTAAGGAGTCGCAATGGATAAAATTGGATATAAAGGTACAAGAAGGCAAGATAATTGAAATGCAGGAACAACTGGGTATCAGTTTTTCAATCACTTATTCAAACAAAGGGTTTGTCTCATGTCTCAGTCTATGAACAAGCGACAAAACCAGTTGACTATGACTAAATTCATCGTTAATAAGGGAGTGTGAAACTTAAAGTTCACTGCAGAGAGTATTTTCATACGAATTGTGAATTCAGAGACACCAGGGCAAGATAGAATAAATGCACAGAATAGAGGTCATTAAATATAGGTCATTAAAATGTAACAGTAAATAACCAAAACCGGAAACGCATCCGCATAAATGCCGTATTACAATTTGTCGGGGTGTGCACTGTTTGACCGGGAGTTGAGTTGAAAAGCTGCAAAGTACCGAATTGATATAGCTAAATACTTAATGTAATTCACATTTATCATCAAATGGATGGGAAAATAGAGGGTTAAAAATACTAAAAAGTCGACTGGAAAATGGAATCGCTATTCCATTGTGGTCTAGCTCTCAAGACGTTCTAGGCTTGTGATCAAACTGCAGCATGGCTGCACTACAGCAGCCATGTCGCAGTTTGAGAACAAAACACTAACGCCAGTAGTTTGATAAATAGTCGATATGTCTAGGAAGTGTGTGAGGAAGTAAAATTACACTAAAGAGGGGATGTACTATTGTGTGGATAATGCGTCAGCACATATTATGGGGCATTACTGTGTGGGTTGAACTTAGTATGAATATTCCATTTTAGTTAAACACTTAGTACACATTATAGGGCATTACAGTGTAGGTTGAACTTGGTGAGAGTATTCCATTTTTGTGTAGCACACTGGTGTTTTTATTTTCTCCTCAAACTGCATCATGACTGCTCTGCAGCAGCCATGTCGCAGCATGTGAACAACCGATAACACCAGTGAATTATGTAGTTATTCTGGAGTGTTGGAAACTGATTTTAACTAATGCAGGGATGGTAAAATGGGGATATATTTGATGGTAGGAATATATTTACATATATTATTTACACGAAAACAGGATAAAATGTCTGCACTTAATGAGGAGCATTAAGATGAGTTGACCTGGCTATCACTTTTCCCCAACATGCTTTAGCACTCTGATTTTTGGCTTTGTTCACAAACACAAACTGCAGCATGGCTGCTCTACAGCAGCCAGGTCATAGTTTGAGAGCAAATCACAAAACTAGTTGGTTGTGTAAATTATTCATCTGGCTTTATTAAGGGAGTGAGAAATTTAGTAATCACTTATGAGAGTATATTCTTACGTTGTAGAAGAAATATGTTGGGTATTCAGAAACACCAGGGTAAGATACCACGAATGAACACAAAAATAATGCATTAAAATGTAAAAGTAAATGATCAAACTCGGAAAATCATCCTTAAGCACTCACCAACAAATTGTAACAACTGAGATCCATAAGGGCCTTATAAGCTTTATACTTGTTAATATTTTCATGAAGAGTTTGAAAATAACAAGTCTCGATGCCTTCCTGATTGTTGATAGTTGTTATAATCTATTAAGATATCTTTCATATAGGATTTGATTGTGATCTGTCTCAAGACATTCCTTGAAACCCTGATATATTCATTGAGGGTATAATATAGAGGAGGGATGTTTGTGGGTAGGGATACAATTGGATAAATACACGATAGCAGGATAATATGTCTGAATTCAGTGAGAGGCGTTAAAATGTCGGTTGCTCCGGCTATCACTTAACCAATATGATTAAGCTCCCTCGGGGTTTTTAATTCGTGTTCAAACTGCAATGTGGCTGCTCCGCACCAGCCAAGTCACAGTTTGGGAACAAACAACAACACCAGTAGGAGTATATTGAAACAGAGTACACAAACGAAATATCTGATTGGTTAGTTATAGTCTATATAAATGATCTAGATAAATGAAACAACAAGAGTTCACGGAATAGGGTCAGAACTAACAAGAATAGACCTGAAAAGCTAAACATAGTAATAATAAGGTAAACTGTTCCAACTGATAGGTTCTTCTACGCTACTGGAGTATATTCCAGAACAAATGAACATGGTCAGGTAGACAAAACTATTGCATATATAGATAGAAGCAGATAATTCTGAAAGAATTCGAAATAGTAAAAATTGTCGGGTTGTTTGTGGTAATTCGTGATACTCCGATTCAATCGAACACACCCTCTGAACATACCCCTGTCCTATAAGAAGGGTTTAGGTAACATAGCAATGACGTACTACCATAGAAACCAAGATGGCGGCCCCCTTCATACAAAATGGACGACGGAAACACGTATCACCCTAACAAAACGCGCTGCACATGCGCACTAACACCACGTATCACTATGGGGATGACGTCACAACATGGCCGCTCCCGCAGGTTACCATGACAACACAACATGGCGCCACTAGGTCACATGACATGACGTCACTTACGAGGTCCGGCACCGAGGTCCGGCTGATGGGAGGTGAAACGTGCGAGACTTACTACTCTCGATTGCTAACTGCTTGCTGACTCCACATTTTGAATTGAAACTGCTAGCTGCCTTCACATTCTGAATTGCTTACTGCTCACTGACTTTTTTCTGAGTAATCGACAGAAGTGAGTGAGGTAGGCAAGTCACTCCACCCAACAGTGCCTCTCAGATTCACAAAAAACAACTCAGCGGGTTCCCGTTCCCATCCTACTACTTATGAAATTTTACGGAAAAAAAATGTGTCGAACCCCACCGGACACTATACCTGACACATCTTTAACAAAAATTGAATTTTTCTGTTCTATTTCTCCAACTTAAGAATGTTTAAACGACATATTTCAATAAAACCATACAAATCTGGATAGCATTAGAAATGGCTTGGCGAGCAAATTCTGGCGATATCCATGTTTGTGCATTTCCATTTGGGGTAGTAAACCGTTACTGCCGAGTGCAGCCTCCGGGGGTTTATTTGGAGCCATTTATAGCAGCTTTTCTATACTTTCCAGAGTAAAGAATTAGACGTAAGAAGGTTCACTTCAAATCTGTGTTTTCAAGAGAAGTTCCAAACTCATCTCAACCAAAATTAAATAAAATTCGTTTTCCACACATATCTAAATTATAACCTGGGGTGTTAGAAAACTACTGAATAAATTCAATGTTAAAAATGCCGGCGGCCGGGACAATACTCTTAACCACTTTCTTCGGCAGTGTTTTAAGGGATCGGCTCCTACTATTCATCATATCTACAGAAGGGGGTCTTTCCACCCACACCCTGCCCTCGGACTGGACGAATGACATCATTTCACCAAAATTCACGAAAAGAAATCCCCATGAGGCAAGCGATAATTGACCGGTATCATTTACAAATGTTTGTTGTAAAACATTACAGCATACCATTCGTTGCCATATCTTTGATCATCTGGAAAAGTACAACATCCCCATTTCACTTCAACACTTACAGAAACGGCAACTCTTGCGAACGCTAAATAATCATCACCATCTTCGATGTGAAAATGAATGACAACAACAACAACAAATAGACACAATAATGGCAATTTTGTACTTTATTAAAGCTTTCGACACGGCTCCCCATCTCAAACTTCTCCATGACAATTATGGCATACGTGGTAAGATCCTGAACTGGTTCTTTTTTCCCCATGGAACGGGCACATAGAGTGATTGTTGAGGGATGACCTCATCTTCTTGCAGAGTTAAATTTGGAGTCCTACAAGAGACAGTTCTTGGACCTTTACTATTTTTGTGCTACATGAACGATTTTTTTTATTCATTGATTGGTATTTAACGACACTTTAACAGCCAGGGTCATGTTGTGTCGGTGACAGGTTTATTGGCGGAGAAAGCCAGACTACCCAGGGAGACCCATCGAACAAAGACGAGCATCTGCTGGCTCTCATCGTCATAACATCAGACATTACTATGCACCGCATATTAGTACTACGCACTACACAAATAAGAGTAAGATTGATTGAAAATGTGCACCTCGGTATGCAGAACGTCTCAACACACGGCGTCGCCGTGCCCTCGTGTGGGCAATCGTGATGAAGTGTCTTGTCCAAGGACACAGCGCGGAAATACGAATTAATTTGTAAATGGTCGCCCATCCACAGACAAATTAACCGAGCTCGACGTTGGTCTACTTCGGTAATCGTACATAAACAATCTACCCAGGGGTATTGCATCACGAGTACGAATATTCGCGGACGATTGCCTGCTAGAATATCGGCAAATAAAATCATTCCAAGATCATCTTGAACTTCAAAAGGATCTAAAATCACTAACAAATGGGCGAACAATTGGGGGATAAAATTCAACTAAAATGTTATTTTTTGTCAATCAGCAGGAAAAAAGAGCCATCAGCATACAATCACACACTAAATAATGGAATACTGGAACCAACTTCCTAGGCAAGGAATACTTACTGGGCTGTAATGAGAGATAAGTCTGTTCTGAGAATCAATATCCAAGCAGCAGAGGGTTATATGAGTCAATTACCCCCAAACCATTTCCATACTCAATAGAATTCCTAATATATTCCACTACCTGCTAGGCTTACCATTGATTTTTATTACTCACAAGCAGAGGAATGAGAAATCAAGGTAGGCTAGAGAAAGTTATTAACCTATTTTGGGCTCACAAGGCCGGCTTTTCTGCCCAAGACATAATCTCTCCCATTTTAGTATCATTATTGGAGGTGTATACGCGGGGTATTGATGATATATTACCAACTGCAGTCTGCAGGCGCCTGGTAGGATTTATTTATTTATTTATTGGTGTTTAAGGTCACATATTTATGCACAATGGCTAATCATGACCGTGACAGTTTTACGAGTGGAGGAAGCCGGAGTACCCGGAGAGAACCACTAAGCAACGGCGAGCAACTGTCAGCTCCCCAACATACTAACTCCACACAAGCAGGGTTAACATTGGTTGAAGACAAGTGCACCATCGGCGCGCAGTACGCCTTAGTACACAACGCCACCGTGCCCCCACGCGGACAATTGAGATGAAGTATTTTGCCCAAGGACACAACGCGGTTGCCGCAGGTGGGATTCGAACCGAGGACCTCTCGGCTTGCAGCCTGCACCTCTACCTACTGAGCCACCGCGTTTCCCCTGGTAGGATATGTGGGTAGCGTGAAGGAGATAACTAAAGGTAACTGAAGCTGGCGCGGCTTGAAATGAATGTTTTTTATGAGTTACAAGCACAGGATTGAAGACTGAGTATTTATATATGTCAACAGTAACACCACAGACAACCCAAAAACCACACGCGAACCACCCCCACTGCGCACGAAACTCCCAGAAATGAAACCATTACCTCCAACAATGCATTGTCTCGCGAGTGAGGACGTCGCCGGCGCGCGGGTCCTATACAGGCCGCGGTTATCACACTATCCCGAATGACGATGTAGGATAAAATGCCCCAGGAAAAACGGGAGAAAAGCATAGATTGTTTCCTAATTACTGACCGGTGGAATGGTGATAGGGATGCCTGTGCTCTGTGAGTCGAATGCTAATAGAAAAACGATGGAAATGGTTTGGCTAGAAACTTATCTAAGATTATTACCTAGGAAGGAGGATGTTGGAGTTGAGCTGATAATGGAGAATAATAGAGAATAATGTGGTGTATGGTGTTCTCGTCAGTAATCACCAGCTTAAGCGTGGTGCGGGAATCGCTGCGCGCGGGAGTGAACACAGAACCATCAACAAGTAGGCACGATTTTAAGAAGCATGTATTCGTTTAAAACATTAGGCGATTATATAATTTGCCTTAACATGCCCGGCCGATCACACCCACGCGCACACATACGTGTGCATACAAACACACTTACATGTACACACGTATGCACATATACATAAGCGCGTGCGTGCGCCTGCCATGCATGCAGTAAAACCAGACAAATAGGCAAAACATATGGTATATAGGCAAAAGGAATGGATACCCAGTTTTATCGCAGTCAGTTAAACCTTCCGGAGCTGAGAATGTACTTCTTTACAGTTTCGAATATTTTACCATTCACGCTAGGACTGTAGAGTTCAGACCCGTACAATAATGCATTGCAGTCATTTAGGTAAGGAAGTTGAGCTAAGGTTTCAAAGTGTATTCGATTATATAGAGGACATGTTAACAAATAGTGATCACGGTCTCACGCTCGCCACAGTGACAAAAAGTCGAGTCAGCTAGATGATTGTTAAAGAGATGTTCATTAAGATTGCTACATCTGAGTCTTAGTCAACAGTGGTATATTTATGCCTTTCTAGATGACGAATTAAAAAAGAACGGCGATGGTCTGCGACTATTCGCGTTTAAAAATGTTTTGAAATCCACCAAGGAACGATTATCTCTAACACCAATAGACAGTTGATTCCAC
The DNA here is from genome assembly GCA_031216915.1 of Pictodentalium vernedei. Taxonomy (NCBI): domain Eukaryota; kingdom Metazoa; phylum Mollusca; class Scaphopoda; order Dentaliida; family Dentaliidae; genus Pictodentalium; species Pictodentalium vernedei. The sequence goes on from CM062296.1 coordinate 234,126,516, forward strand.
CGTTTAGTTGTCGATGGGAAGAAAGATGTTTGGTAGTTTTTCGTCCGACAATAGGGAACTCGTAGGTTACCTTCGTTACGAAAACTGTAAATTTGAATCGAGTGGATTGGAGGTGGGATTCTGCAGGAAATGTAACTTGGCACAATGTTGTGGTACATTTTGAAATATTGTATCAATTTATGTTTCTCTCGTCTCATTTGGAGTTTCTCCCACCCAGTTTCTACATAGTTGAGTTAGGTCTTTGCTGGCGCTTAGTGTAGCACCGGTAACAATACGAGCGGCTGCAATCTGAATGTTTTCAATTTTCTTTGAATTGGTGTCGCTACAGTTTGCCCACACCGTGTCGGCATATTCCAGTAAAGGTCTCACGAACGCAAAATATATTTTCGCTAATGTTTTGCGGTCAAGCGTAAATTTGATCTTCCTGATTAAGTCTAAACGGGACCAGGCTTTGGTGCAAATGTGGTTAATATGGTTATCCCACGTCCAGCTTGAGTTAAGAATCACACCAAGATGTTTGTGGTCTGAAACTTCTTTGATCGGGACATTGGCCATACGCAGGGAAGGGTGATTTGAAGTGTCTTTTTTTCCTGGATATGATCATAGTTTCAGTTTTCGAGGGATTAAATTCTACTAACCCACTGTTAGTTTGTGCCCACTGTTCAATTCTGCCTAAGTCATTATTCAATATGTCTGATGCCATATCAGGGTTATCCTCTCTCAAATACAAAGTAGTATCATCCGCAAACAGACGAATGCTACTAGATAAGTCTAGCGTTATATCGTTAATATATACAAGAAACAGCAGAGGCCCAAGAATGGACCCCTGAGACACTCCGGCGATAAAACCTCTCCACGATGACGCTTCAGAGTTAATCACTACTCTTTGGTGTCGATCACTGAGATATGACTTACAAAATTCAAGAAATTCGCCTGTTATACCAATTTTGTTTAGCTTATAAGCCAACCACCGATGCCATACCTTGTCAAAGGCTTTACTTACGTCGCAAAAAAAACACTCTAACTTCTTTCCCCTCTTCAAGTGCGCAGCTGAACGCATCGTAAATATCAGTTAATCGAAGCACCGTTGAGTCTCGCTGTGTAAATCCGGACTGGAAAGGACTTAGTAGCTTGTATTCCTCCAGAAAATGCCAACGGTTTTAGAAGATACATCTTTTAAAAACCTTGCCAAGACAGCTCAATAGGGATATAGGTCGGTAATTCGACAGTAGGTTGGGAGGATCCTTTTTTAGGACTGGGATTACATTCGCTTTCTTCCACTGTAGCGGGAAATATGAACGATTGATTAATATGTTAAATAAGGGAGTGAGTGGTTCGGCTAGGGACGTTTTGCATTCCTTGAGGATACGTGGGCTGATCAAATCTGGTCTAGAGGCCTTTGAAACATTAAGTGATTTGAGTGAATCTAATATATCCTTGGAGCAAAACTCTAGGGAGCTGAGAGTTGGCCGATCCGGGAGAGGCAAAGAGGGAAGATATGCATAAGTATCATCAACTCTTGATATACTGCAGAAATATTCATTGAACGCGTTTGCCTTTTCAATATTTACAGACCGAGTCTTGTCAGAATGAATAATGTTAGGAATCTCAACCCTAGCTTTTCCCAAAAATGTTTTAAGTGTTTTCCACCATAACGAAGAATCGGTTCCTGTACTATTGAGTATAGATTTGATTTTATTATAGTAGTTGGGTTTTGATTTACGAATAGCCGCGACGACCTCGTTGCGTTTCCGGCGGTATTTATCCCATGCCTCTGGCCTACCTCTAGATTTCGCTACGCGATATAGACGTTTACGTTGTCGTATCGAGAATCTAATTTGATTATGCATCCACTTGGGCTCATTTCGCCTGACGACAGTCATTTCTTTAGGGATGTATGTGCGGGATAAGTCGATGACATTAGAGGAGAAGGCTTCTACCATGGTGTCTAGGTTTAAGTGAGAGAAACATTGTCCCACGGAGTATTTGCTAGTGCATGATTGAGGTCATCAGAATTTGCTTCGTTAAATAACCACACATGGCGCTCAAGATTCTTAGAAATTACTTTCTGGGAGTCAATTTCTACCATAACTGGACAATGGTATCTGACAGGATCTGGAACGAAGAGGTCTTCCACGCCGTGTGCTATCACATTAACTGAATCACTAACAGCAATTAGGTTCAGCAAAGTAGCTGAGGACTCCGTGAAGAAAGTTGGGTCTGTCACAAGCTGTTTGAGATTAAAGTAATTGGCTACTTCAGTGAATTTACCACGCCTAGGTATGAGTAAGTTATCATTGAAATCGCCTGTTACAATTATATGAGGAATTCCAGAATCTTTGGCTTTTTCAATAGATGTAAAAATCAAGTCCCATTGGGTAATATCAGCATTTGGGGGTCTGTAGAAGACTCCTAACAGGAAGGGTCCTGTGCGATTGTATACTTCAATCCATAAGCATTCGAGAGGGAAAATTTCCAGATCCGAACTTGCTTTGAAGGGAATACCAAGCTTGAGATATATTGCAATCCCCCCTCCTCTGGTTGGGCGATCTTTCCTTAGGGCTCCCAGGAAGCCAGTAATGTGGATTTCCGAGCGGTCGTCGGCAGGCGTTAACCATGTTTTGGTGAAAGTACAAATATCATAGTCAGACATTTCACACTGCAAAAGATCAATTTTGGGTTTCAAGCTTTGTATATTTAAATGGCAAATCTTAAATCCTGTTCTAAAGGTATCAAGATTCGAATTAAGTGGGCTGTGGTCACCTGAGGGTCCCGGATTAGGTTCAATATCACCAGAGAGATACAGTAGCATTAACCCTAGTGCATATGCGGCTATACTAGTCACCTCCAAGAGATAAGACTTAACTTCATATTTTATTTTGGTTCCGTTCGGCAGTTGTACTGTGTATGTGTGATCACTTATGACCTTACTATAGGTCGACCAGATACTTTCATATAAAGACGCATTGAGTGCATGCCTTAATTGCACATCTTGTTTGGACAGCTTTATCTCGGTACCTGTCAACCGAAAGACCCAAACAGCCAATGTAACACCTTTGCACTTGTAATTCAGTATCAAGTTGGCCAGAATGACACAGAACAAATCTAATTGTCGTTTCCTGTGCACAATCCTACGCGCACGCGTTGTGAAGAGACCTACTCGCATTCTGTATGTACCAATATCACATCCATACTTATATTCAGTCACAAACTGTCTACTGTAATAAGAAGCAGGTCTCAAACCACATTCAAACATGCCCGCTGACTCAAAAATAAGGTACGCCACATTTGTACGAAAAATGATGAGGATAAACTTAGATGAAAAGGAGGGAAGGTCTAACATGAAAGGTGAAAAGGGACGGGAAAATACTACTGATTCAGATGCATGAATACAAAGGTAGAAAAACAATATATATGCATATTAACAAAACGTGATGATAACACCAATGCCGGTGTTGATGAGGTTCAAAATCACCAATCCCAGCAGCCGATACGGTAACAATCGTTGGACTTCGTTTCGTCGATATAGCTTCTGTGATAATTGTAGATTAACTGATATGGTCAAAACTGGATGCACGTGTACAAGTAATTATTAGATTCAGTTAGGTATTGAGAGAATATATGTTGGTGTAGGTATGTGAATGCCTCGAATCAATGTCGTATCAAACTAGAGGCCGTATCATTGATATTGCATAAGACAAAACACGGTACTCACATGTCACCGGATTGCTGGGTTTAGTTAGGACTTATTCAACTCCAAAGACAGAAATTATGAGAACACGCCAACCTGATCCCTGACACCAAGCCCTGCAGTGGAACTACATGGCAACTGCAGCACAATATAGGAATGTACCCACTAATAGATTATGCACTAACCATGATGAATATTGGTAAGAGAGAGAGAGAGAGAGAGAGAGAGAGAGAGAGAGAGAGAGAGAGAGAGAGAGAGAGAGAGAGAGCCTAATTCAAGTGGTGAGGCCAGAATTCACGCAACGCAAAAGCTCGATCTTGGACCTCCCCCACCCCCTCAATAGAATTGAATGTGTTCAGCCTCGGATAGTGAGATTCGTTTATAACGACTACATTAGAGGAGTGGTGTCTCAAGCCTGATAAAAAACCTCACCTGGAAACCATCACAGGAGCGTCGTCGAGACCAACGCGTTGATCTTTTTTTTACTACATTATGTACGACCTGGTAGCCATTCCATCCCACAAACTACTGAAATTGAACAAATGTAGATAACGCCACACTAACTCTGAATTAGTAAAACTAATTACGTGCAACACTGGCACTTATAAATATTCAAATGTACCTCAAACGATCCGCGACTGGAATGCATTGCCAGACAGTGTGGTACCTTTTTCGTATTTCCCCCAAATTCTCAGTGTTTCAATGACATATTTCAGTTAAACCATAGAAACATGGATATCATCGGAAATGGCTTGGCGAGTCGGTTCTAACGATATCCATGTTTGTGTGGTTTTATTGTGACAGTAAACAGTTACTTTAACCTTGGCAGGTTTATTCAGGGATATTTCTACGAGCTTTTCCCCACTTTGCTGGGAAAAGAGTTAAAAGTAAGAAAGCTCGTAATCCGTACAGCCTTTCCGATTACCGATTTTATTCCATTTCATCTTTGGAAACTCATACTCAGTGATCTGTACCTTTCGTGTGCCGTGTTTTCAACATTTTGTACACCCCCTCCTACCAACATATGGGTAAACAACGTCCAATCTCCTGCTCGAAACGACCACAGATTCGGATCCGGATTGATCACAAATTTACGAAACGCCTTGTGTGTGAAATGTCTTGAAGCATTCAATATCTACGACATTTCGAATTGCTAACTGTGAACGTCTTGATGACTTCACATCTCGAATTGCTAACCGCTAACTGCTTGCTGACATCATATTTCAGATTGCGAACTGCTCGCTGACTTCGCATTCTGAATCGCTAACTGACAACTGCTTACTGGCTTTTTAGGACCGACAGAAGCAAGCGAGGTAAGCGCCAGGTGCTGGTTAACAAAACATATTCACGGGCAGCTTGCTCACTTCATCGTGGATAACGTCCTGGGTACGAAACGTCCTTGGTTCAAAAGAAGGAAGGCAAATCACGTACAATCCTTCTCAGGTTCACAAAAGTATTGTCAGTACGAAATGTCTTTGTACAAAACGTCCGCTGGTCGGAACGTCAAGAAACATCAGTAGGTATATTTGGGGGCTACGGGGACACTTTTTCAAAAAACTGTACACGTACACGTACATGTACGTGTACCCCTATAGGGATTCAGTGTTAAAACGTGAACAGAGTGTATGAAACGTTGTTTGTACATGGTGTCCCAGAAACCACACAAGCAGTTATCGTGTCCTAGATCGTTCAAACAGCCTTTGGCGAATGAGTGTGAGTTCGACATATTTGCTCGGAAGGAAAAATGTACGAAATTCGAAGAAAGGTCAACCTAAAAAAATCTTCTTGACGTTCCCATCGCAGATCAGACCTTCGATCTATCGTTAGTGAACGCCGGCAAAAGACGCTTTGAGGCTTCTGGGACAGCATAAAAATGCGTTTTGCGGCTTCTGGGACACCGACATTCGTGTTCGCGTTCCAGACAGCAGAGAGTGTGATCAGATCGGTAAAAACGATTGAGGATTGTAAGACAGGAAAAATCGATCTTAAAAAAACTTTTCTCGACGTTCGCCAACGGTCGATCGAACCGTGTAACTCGCGATGACCAACTAGGACGGGAAAACATAAAATTAAGAAAATGTTGAAAATTAGAACCGAGGGAAATCGTCTCTCCACGTTTGCCATCGCGGTGGTGCGATCGATCGCCAAGGAAATCATTGGAGGGAACTGACGAAAACATCAAATCCTCGTGAGTTTTGAGGTAAATTGTAACAAATTAGTTTTGTCGAGTTTTCTTTCTTTTCTACTTAGTCACTGTGCTGTGATTAGGCTGGCGCTTGCATTTCGTTGATGATTGTAGCATGCAGGAGGCTCTATTTATACTCTGTGCGCAGATAACGTTTTGCAAACGTATTGTGAACGTACTAGCAATGTAGTGACATTGATTTGGACGCACTAAAGAACGTAAGTAATACGTTTACATACATTTGCAAACGTACTGCAAACGTATTGCAAAACGTATGGTAAACGTTCTTAGTGCGTGGGCGTGGGGAGAGTATAAATAGAGCCTCCTGCGTGCTACAATCATCAGTCTGTTTTATCAAGCTGACGAGCAGGTCGCATTTCAAAGTGATCTTACTGTAAACTTACTGCAAACACCGGAAGAACTCCATTTGTCACGCTTGGATGTATTACGGTTTTTCATTCAATAAGTCAATTTCCACTTAAATCGTTTTAATTGAAAAACTATTCTAAGGATGAAAGCGAAAACAGTTCAAAAGATTAATTGATGTGATATAATGCGTTTTGGGAAGCGCTACATTACTGATGTGTTTATTTGAGATTAACTCTTTGAGTTTCTCACCGTGGAGAAAATAACCGCTGATGTGATTTAACGCGTTTGAAGCGACACATTATCGAGGTTTCATTTGTAATGTTTTTTCTTTTTCTTTCCAACTGGTTTTAGTTATATATTTTAAAGAAATAAAATTTTATTTATTTAAAAACATAAAAATAACCACATTTAATTTTGAGAATAATAAAATAATCAACGTTACCACACTCTAAAAAGAAATATTAATAATCGAGAGACCAAAAATGTTTTTACACATCAAAAATTCCAAGCGCAGAGACGAACTCCTCGAAGAATATGAACGAGTCAAGAAATGCATTCGATCTGCCGACAGAAGCAGACGATTGGGAGAGATGGAATTAAAAAAAGACCACCAAACTATTCAAACCCGTGACGGAGGTTCAGGAACGAAGCATGAAGGAGATCGTTGAAGAACTGAGACCTATAAAAGAGAGTTCTTTGAGAACGGGTTCATTGCCTGACAGTTTTACAACGCAGTTTAGATCTTCACCAGATTACGTTCCCATGAGATTCGAAACCGATGTGAGCGAGAGCGATGATACAGCTTCGACTATTACCACTAGTAGCATCACATCGTCCGAGTATGGTGGTAAGAGAGATGTGTTGTATGGAATTCGTGAGGATTCGAGTGGTAGGAAATTCGTGGGCGACACTGAAGTGGAAATGGATGATGATGATTTAAGCATCGGTTCGAATAAGTATGAAATAACCGATGGACTGTGCAAATTGCTCCTTTTCGACAAGCCTGGAGATTACATGGATCAGGATTTTGACAATTACAGTGACATTCTGGTTCAGACCCACGCCATGAAGAGGAATAACGATGCTAGAGAGACGAGACCCAAGGCTAACAGAGGTCACAAGTGGACGAAGGTGGTGAAACCAATATGGGATATGAATAAGAAATTCGTCGAATCGGTGATGGGAAAGAGAGTGAGAACTACTTTTCTTCCGAGTGATTCTGACGCTCTGTTCGAGAGATTGAAATTGTTGATGGCTAGTCAGCACTGGTAATACTGGAGTGGATAATGAGATAGTGAGCATATGTGATGAATTGTTGAGGCAGAAGGTCATGGATATACGAGATTATAAAAGGTTAATGAATGAACTGAAGGATTGATATATATAATAAGTAAAGAGAAAAAACATAAATAGATAAACAAAAAAAAGTAAATCTACACTAAAAATAATAAAAGAATTTAAACAACAAAAAAAAAAAAACGATTTACGAGCGAAAAAACAAAATATATTATAAAATAAAAATATGCTGGTGATAAAGAACAGGGGATACTCAGAACTTATGTTCAAGACGGTTCTGGCATCGTTGATTCTATAATGCGAGCATTCACGAACGATGCAGGTAGAAAACTCGCATCAACTGCATTTGACGTCAGTAAGAAGATGGCTTTGGATGCTGGTAAGAAAGCCGCTTCTGAAGCTAGTGGTAGGATTGCTTTGGTGGCTGGTAAGAGCGTGGCCAACGCGTTGATCGACAAGTTGATCAGTCCGCCGGCGAAGTGAGCTATGTTAGAGTGATCGCCGAATAGTTGGAAAGATTTTAAGGATGCTGTGGTACCCATACAAGATTTAGCCAAAATGACAAATGGATCTGGAGTGAAGAGAACTCGCGAGGGTGTAATATAATCAAATAATAATAATATTTATAAAACTGAGTTTGAAAAAACATAAAAAATTGTGTTTGAAAATCTAAAAAAAAAATAAAAAAAAGATGAACATCAAAGATATTTCTTGGAACGACGCCGCGACCAAGAGGTTGAATAACGAGTTCTTTCCTCAAAGAATAAGAGGATTGATAGTGGGAAAATCGAATTGTGGAAAGACTAATCTGTTGATGAATCTGTTGTCGCAACCTGGCTGGTTGGATTACGACAGATTATTCGTGTTTGGCAAGAGTTTGTTTCAACCCGAATACAGATTGCTTCGAGAGTGCATGGATCATAGATTGCCCAAGGACGTCATAGCCAGAATTTTCGACAGTTGGGAGGAATTCAACAAAAGCGAAGCTTCTCTTTCGACCATTTTGGACAGTGCGGCGATGGAATTGACGAAGAGAAATGCATCTTCAAATGTTGAGTGTCGATTTTATGAGAATGCTAGCGATGTTCCGAATCCTAGGGAACTGAAATTGGAAGATAAGAATCTCATGATTTTCGACGATCTGCTTTTGGACTGACAGAATCGTATTACGTTAGGGGTCGTCACAGCAACATGGACTGTTTCTACCTGTCACAGAATTATTTTCGACTGCCCAGACAGACGATAAGGGAAAATGCTAATTTCCTATGTTTCTTTCACCAGGATCACAAGAATCTCAATCACATCTACGGAGATCACGTCGTAAACGACATGAGCATAGAAAAATTCAGGAGATTCTGCAAGTGGGTTTGGGATGGAGGACTTTACAATTTTGTCATGATCGATTTGACTAGCGAATTTAATCACTGAAAATATCAGAGCAGATTCGACAAGTTTTATGTTTCTGATGATAATAAAATAGAGAGCGAAAAAAAAAAATTAGAAAATAATAATAATAATAAATCATCAATAATTTAGTTTTGAAAATAAATAAAAATAAAAATATAATGTTCCAACAAGGAGAATTGTTAGAACTGATAGCCGAGACAATCCATTCAAATCGTGGTGATTCGATTCGATTCGTGACGAAATTCGAACCTTCCATCGAATTGAATAGAAAGAAAAGATACGAGATGGCATTGGTGAATCTGGATACTTATTATTCCTTTCCCAACATCACCGAAAAGAATAACTCATTCAAGTATTCCGACGGAGTGGATTGGTTGGAGATTCAAATTCCCAAAGGAAGTTACGACATAGACAATTTGAACAATTACATTCAGACACGAATGAAGATGGATGGAAAGGGAAGCAACAAGATCAGACTCGCTCCCAACCTTAATACCCTACAGACTTGGATTTGGAAGACAATTTTCGAGTGGATTTCAACACGGACGATTCTATCGACAAGATGGTGGGATTCAAACGAAAGTTGTATTGAGACCACGCGGCATCTGAAAATTCGGTCGACATTCTCGCTGTCAATAGCATTCTGCTGAATGTGGATGTGATTGCTGGAAGCTACGTGAATGGTAGTGCTCAACTGATGATCTATTCCTTCTTTCCGAACGTGTCGCCGGCTTATAAAATCATGGAATGACCTCGAAATTAATTTATCTTTAGACACGTTGTATAGTCTCAAAACCACGTTGACGGATCAAAATGGTGAACTGTTAGATCTTCATGGAAAGAGGATGATGATACGATTTTACATAAGAGAAATATAAAAAAGCAACAAAAAAAAATATTGCATATATATATAAATAAGAAAATAAAATAAACGCAATATTAATTTTCAAAAAAAAATTATTTAATATATATAATTATTCATTAAAACAAAAAAAAAACAATTGACCAAAATATATTTTAAACAGAAAAAAAAGAAATATGACTGAATACGTGGTTAAAAACATGAACATATCCAAAGGACAGAGGAAGAAACTTGAGAGAACGTTAACTCGTGGCGAGCCGGTGAGATTCATATTCACTCACAAAGATCTGACGAGTGGTGGTCATGATCAAATCGCCTGGACCAGAACTCAAATCAAAAGGATGGAGAAAACGATTCGTGATGGAAGAGGGTTGACAGTGAGATTGAGTCCCACTCAATTGAGATACAATATGAAAATGAAAGGCGGTTTCCTACTGCTATTGGCAGGAATTGCCACAAAAGCATTGCCCTTTGCTGCAAAGAATCTCAGCGGGGAGCTCTCTCGGGACTCACGAATTCGGCAGTTGAGAAATTAATGGGTGGTAGCAGACTGTTTTTGAAGAAGGGAGGAGTCGTGTGTCACGTCGACATAGGCAACGACGGTGAAGGATTGCATCTAAGTCACCCTGTGACAGGTGGCGACCACCTTTTCAGTGGAAACAGTCTCTATCTGAAGGAAGGAAAGAATGTATTCTGTGAGAGTTTGCTGTTTGGTGAGAAATCGCCATTTAAGAATATACCAATTTTGAGTATGTTTTTATAAAGTAAACAAAAATATATAATTATATAAAGTATAAAAAAATAAATTATAGAAAGTACAAAAAAATAATGTAAAAAAAAATTGATAAAAAGGTAGGCTTTTTTGAATGATAATGATGAATATCACGGGAAAGAATTGGAAAAAGAAGTGGAAAAACAATTGGACGCTAATGATGGATATCTCAGGAAAGAACTGGAAAAAGAGTTTAAAAAAGATTAGGATAGATGGTGGAAATTAAAAAGAAGAAGAATGAGTTGTTTTTCACCACAGCCACTATCACCACCTTCTGAAGAGAATGGTAATGATGTGAGTGTTGCCAAGAGATGCATCACATTCGTGCATAATTATGATAGTGGGAATCAAATGTGTTATTATAAAAACACGTAAAATATCTCACAAAAAAAAGAAAAGAAGAATTGACGCTGAAAGTGGAGTAATATATATGGGCAATAGTGAAGAAGAAGAAGAAGAACAAGAAATAAGGAGGAGAAGAAGAAGAAAGAAGAAGAAAAAAGGAGGAGGAAAACAAACAAAAAAGTAATGAGATCTAGAGAGATTGAACATCTCTAGATCTCATTACTTTTTCTTTTTTTCCCTTCTTCTTCACTAAAATCGGTCTCTCTATTGTTTTTTTTAATATTTCCAAGTACGTTGTTAACATGTTAATGGTCGTGTCTTCGATTGAACATCTCTAGATCTCATTACTTTTTCTTTTTTTCCCCTCTTCTTCTTTGCTAAAAAATCAGTCTCTCTATTGTTTTTCAAATTGTTCCAAGTCCGTTATTAGCATGTTGACAGTCGTGTCTTCTCCTTTTTGGCAAATGTATTGAATGTTTTTCTTTACTTTTGCAAGTTTTTTTTACTCCGGTCAACGTGCTCTCACCACCCAATTTGTTCATGAGTTCAAGAGAGATTTTTGGATATATGTAACTTCCGTAGGGTAACGACAAATTGCTCTTGTCGAATTCTCTGTCTTCGGTGACGACAATATTCTGTAGATCGCTTTTGTACTCGTAAAATAAATCGAGCGTGGCTTCATCCAATTTCAAAGGCATGCTATATTTGTCATATTTGTGCTGTATGCCCTTCATCACGACCTCGTTCAATTCGATGGCATCGTGTTGTTGCAATCTGCAGATTTTACAACTGAGTTTCTTACACATTTCACCTCGTTTCAATTTCAGTTTGCATCTTTTAGGTGTTGTTGTCATGATCGGTTATTTGTTTTTTTGTTTTTATGAATTATTGCAAATAATATATATTTTTTTAATTTATGTGTTTTAAATAATAATTTGTTAAAAAAGTTTTTTTTTCTCTCTCTATATATATATACAAAAAAAGTTTTTAATTTTAATTTTCTTTAATGTCAAATTTTTTGTAAAAGTTTTTTTTCTCTTCATATATATAACTGAAAAGTTAAAATTTTAATGTCCTTTTTTTCTCATATTAATTAAATTTTTTCTCACGTTAAGGAACATAAAAAATCAATTAATCTTTTTTTTTTTGTTTTTATAAATTATTGCAAATAATATAATTTTTCGAATTTTGTGTTTAAATAATAATTTGCTAAAAATGTTTGTTTTTTTCTTTCTCTATATATATATACAATAAAAGTTTTTAATTTTAATTTTCTTTAATGTGAAAGTTTTTGTAAAAGTGTTTTTTCTCTTTATATAAAGTTTAAATTTTAATGTCCTTTTTTCTCATATTAATTAAATTTTTTCTCATGTTAAGGAACATAAAAAAATTGATTAATTTCACCCCCCAAAATTTTTTTTGAAGGAATTAAAACATATATATATAAAGACTATTTCAAAATTTTTTAACAAATTATTATTTAAATACAAAATTTCAACAAAAAAAAATATATGTTCTTACAAATCAAGCAAACAAATAAAAAAGGAAAATTTAGATGAGTATACCAAATTTCAGAAATCATAGAATCCAAAAAAATTAAAGTCATACAGGAGTATCATTCACGAGGCGATGGAAAGAAAAAAATTGAAAGATCGAAAGTCGAAAGTAAACAAACTTAAACAGGTTCGAATTGCAGAAAAAAATAAGCCGATAGCAGTAAAACCTAATGATAGAAAACAAAACATGGAGTGTGATGAAAAACTTAGAGAGATCATACACAAGGAGTTACGTAGTTTGCTCGATGAAAAGGCAAACGAAATGCTGATAGCAACGACGTCAAAAAACACTTCGGTTGCGAAAAATGTGAAGAAAAAGGTGGCAAAGGGAATCCAAAATGCCGACGTCAAAAAAAAATGCTCCGGTTGTGAAAAATAAGAAGACGACCAAACGAAAAGCTGTTGAAGAACTGCAAGTTTAAAAAAAAATAAAATAAAAAAAACGAAAACGAGTGATGCAGTTCAGAATCTAGACAAACGAGATATATTGAATGAAATTCAATGAGCAATCGACGAAGGGAAAGGAGAAGAATATGTAGCATGAATCGTCATGGAAGGATTTCAATCGAATCCCGTAGAACAGGAGAGTGCGATCAAAGACATTTTTAAAACTTTCAACGTGGTTCCCTCATTCAAGAAAGTCGATCCGAAATTTTTCATGGAACGGGTGAAGTATTGGATTTGTTTCGCGAACACATGGATGTGGGACTAAAAATTAAGATGATACTCCATTGCGCAATGAATAAAGTCGATGTGAACTCTGGCGAGAGCATCGTGACAGATGCATGTTTCAGATCTAATGTCCAACCCGTATTTCGAGGTTCAGATGTATCAGATGTTTTCGAAATGATGAAAGACAAGATGTTGATGTCTCTCACAAATTATCAACATGGAGGTAGTACTTGGACGTTCAAAGAGGTGTTGAATCTCGAAATTCACGTGACCAAAAACTTTTCAATCATTGAGAGTGTCTTCCTACGTGGAATTACCTTATTTCTTAGCTAAAAAACAAGCTGTGATCAACGTGAGAAATAAAGATGATCGGTGTCTTAAATGGGCAATCACCTCCACTTTATACCCTGTCAAAATCCATCCCGAGAGAGTTTCTCATTACGAGGGACTTCTAAAATCTCGATTGGACCAGAGTGACTTTTCCAATGCCGTTAAAAGACATCGAACGTTTCGAGGTTCAAAATCCCACTGTAGCAGTGAATGTCTTGGGATACAACGAGGAACAACGAATGATCTGTCCTCTCAGACAGACTTTGTATTTCAGAAGAGAAAAGATGATTATTTTATTATTGATTTCGAGTGGTAACAAGCATCATTATTGTTGGGTTAAAAATCCGAGTTGATTACTGTCGAGACAAAATAATAAACATGAACATAAGATATGTTTATGTTGCAACTGCATGAACGCATTTCAGAGCGAAAAATCATTAGTGAAACATCAGGAATATTGCAACAAAAATCAAGGCCTCGCCGTTGAAATGCCCAAACCCAACACCATTTTGAACTTTCGTGATCAGAATAAAAGGTTAAAAGTACCATTCGTCATGTACGTAGATTTCGAATGCTTCACCGTGAAAATGAGTTCCTGCCAACCCAACACTCTTCTAAGTTACATCAAAATATATAAAAAACACACGCCTTTGGGCTATTGCATTTACGTGAAATGTGCTTTTGACTCGCAACATGATATGGGTCCCTTCACCTACATGAAAGGGTGCGAAGATGACAACGTGGCTCAAAGGTTTGTGGAAGAGTTAGAATCGAAAATTCAAATTTTATATGACAAATTCAAAACGCCGGCGAAAATGATCATCATGCGAGAGCAGCAGGATGAAAATAACAGAGCCATCAAATGTCACATATGCAGACAATCGTTTGACGAGAATTCGCAGGAAAATAAGGAGGTCAGAGACCATGATCATTACATGGGTCTGTATTGTGGTCCAGCTCACAGCAAGTGTAATTTAAGATATTGAGACACTGCTTTCTATCCGGTGATATTTCACAATCTCTCAGGTTACGACAGTCATCTGTTCAGGAAAAATCTCGGCACCTCCCACGAAGAATGAACTTGCATCGCAAACAGCAAAGAAAGATACATTTCCTTCATGAAATGGAAAGTCGTGGAAAAGAAAAGAGTGATCGCTGGAGAGACGTTGGAAGAAAAAACGAATTCCATTCGTAAAGCCATACGTTTCATTGACAGTTTTAAATACATGTCAACCGCTCTGAGAAAATTAGTCGAAAACATGAGCAAGGATAAATTTAAAATCACGAGCGAACACTTCAGAGAACGAGTAGATGTCATGTTCAGAAAAGGAGTCTATCCTTACGATTACATGAACGATCTAAAGAGATTTGATGACACCGCGCTACCTTCGAAAAAAAGATTTTTATTCGAAATTATATGAATCCAACATTTCCGACGAGAATTAAAAACACGCCAAAAATGTGTGGAAATCATTCGATATGAAAACCATGAGAGATTATCATGATCTCTATCTGAAGACCGACGTTCTGCTCCTGGCAGACATGTTCGGAAATTTTCGAGACGTCTGTCATCGAAATTGTGATCTGGATCCCGCTTGGTATTTCACCGCACCCAGTCTGGCATGGGACGCTCTGTTGAAGACCACCGAAGTCCAATTGGAATTATTATCCGACATGGATATGTTGCTCATGTTCGAAAAGGCTGCGAGAGGTGGTGTCTCGATGATCTCCAACAGATATTCTGAAGCCAACAATCCTTACATGACAGAAGGTTTGGGTTCGGAATGACCGAATAAATACATACAGTACTGGGACGCTAATAATCTGTACGGTTGGGCCATGAGTCATCCTTTACCAGTTGGAAATTTCAAATGGGTGACGGAACCGGAAGAGATGCAAAAATGGAGCCACTATCCTTGCATTTTAGAAGTTGATTTGAACTATTGGGAAGAGTTACACGATCTGCACAACAATTATGCGCTAGCTCCCGAACAAATGGAACCGATCAAAGGAGATAACGAAAAACTCATTCCCAATTTATTTAACAAACGTAAGTATGTAGTCTACAGCAAGAATTTGAAACAATGCAATCACGGGATGAAATTAGTCGACATACATCGCGTCATTCAATTTGACAAAGAGCCTTGGATGAAAAAATTTCACCGATCTCAACACGAATCTCAGAATTCGAGCTGAGAACGATTTTGAAAAATATTTCTTCAAAGTCATGAACAACTGGGTGTATGGTAAATCGATGGAAAACATCAGGAAGAGAACCGACATTCGACTCATCACGTCCGAAAAAAGAGCTAAAAAATTAGTGGCGAAACCCAATTACAGACAGCGAACCATATTTGACGAAAATCTAGTGGCCATTCACATGCAAAAGACGCACCTGAAGTTCGATAAACCCTATTTTCTCGGACTGATCATCTTAGATATCAGCAAGCGATTGCTGTACAAGTTTCACTATGATTACGTCTAATGGAAATTCGGCGAGAAAGCCAAACTACTGTTCACCGACACGGACACTTTGGTTTATGAGATAGAGGTTAACGAGGTCTACCAAAATATATCTCCAGACGTGGCCGCCTGGTTTGACACGAGTAATTATCCCGTCAATCACCCGTCCAACATTCAATCGAACAACAACAAGAAGGTGTTGGGTAAATTTAAGGACAAGAGCAGTGGTAAACAAATCGTCGAATTTGTGGGTTTGAGACTCAGACTGTACGCTTATCACCTAGAAGGTGAAGAGATCAAGAAGTACAAAGGAGTTAAAGTGTGCGTGGTGAAGAAAAACATCTCTTTCCAAGAATATAAAGATTGTCTGTTCGGAAGTGGACCGGTGTACAAGACTATGAAATTGATTCGAAATGACAATCACAACATGTATACCAAAATAGTCAACAAGATTTTGCTGATGGCTGACAACGATAACAGATTCGTGTTAGAGGATAAAATAAGCACTTTGGCACTTGGACATTGGACTTTGGATATGATTAAGGATGATAGGATTCCAGAAAGTCAAGAGGAATTAGATGGATTCAAGATTATGGAAGTCAATAGAGACATCGAGAGAGTTAGTTTAAAAAGAAAAAGAAAACAAATTAAAAAAAAAAAAAAAAAAAATAACGTCATTTTAGTGAATTATAATAAAATAAATAAATAAAAAAAAATATGCACATTTATGAATAAGAAAATACAGATATCCATAGAAGGTGTCGTCTTACCTAACGAACCCCTATCCAACATCGATCTGTCAAATGCGGCGAAGGATTTGAAAATCAAAGATTTTCTAGGCATGTTTTCCAGAGATGCCTTGCCGAAGAGAAGACCTCGACAATAGGAATGTAGAATTTTAATCTGGACGATTTATCAGGTGAAGGCACTCACTGGGTTGCGTGGATCAAGAACGGGAAGAAGAATTATTATTTCAACAGCTACAGAATCTCGCCGCCGAAAGAAATAAAGAACTGTTTCAACGAATTGATGGTTCGTTACAACACGGAATGAGTGCAATCGCCGGATCAAGTGTTTTGCGGTCACCTGTGTCTCTGCATTCTCAAGAGATGGTCAGAAGGAGCTCAGTTTCAAGACATTCTCAACGATTTACATTAGAGAGAGAGATTTTTTTATAGTATATATATATATATATAAAGGTAAAACAATTATTTAAAAAAAACTTAATCAAATAAAACAAAAAATAAAAAAAATAAGTGAAATAATTCATTTTAAAAAAAACTGTGTTGAAATATTTAAAAACAACATGCCAGTCGATAAATTTGGTAGAAGTGACGACGAAAGTCAACCCAAAAAAGAAGAGGAAGACGCTCGAAGTTGGCGATGGTTACGATGTTGTCAACTTGGACGAACGTTACATTCGGAGATGTAAACTTCGAGAGGAACCTTTGAACATTAACGATAAGAAGCTCTACAATCTTCCCAAGCCGATAGATCTCGCAGGTACAGTGACTAAAAAATACGTCGACAGGGGGAATGCGGATTTCAAACTAATCATGCTAGATAATTATGTGGATAAAGCCATGACCAATGATCTCAATCTGAAATCCAAACGTTTGGTGAATGTTGTGAATTCCATAGATTCTACTGATGCTGCAACCAAGACAACTCTCACGCATGATTCAGCGAACATCTGAGAAGTAGATATGTTCAGAAAATGATGCAATCGGAATTGAAAGCCAATTCTAACAAGATAATGAACGTGGCCACTCCCACGAATCCCAAGGACGTGGCGACCAAACACTATGTAGATGTGGAACAGAAAAAGTCTGACAGATGAGAAATGAAATCGGATCTGAATGCAGGATTCAACAAGATATTGAATCTGTTGAAGATCGATGATGTGGACGTGGACTCCACCACAGTCAACAAGGGCTACATGGATTCTGCCATGATACGAGCTCAAGAAGACATAACATCGCAAGTAGATGATCTCTACCTGAACAAACAATCCAGCAGAACCATGGTGGGCGGCGTCGACATGAACGGTAAGAAGTTATTCGGTCTAGATCACGATCCCAAATACAAATCCAGCACAGTCAGCAGGAAGTACGTGGACGACAACACGGTCTCGAGAGAGGGCGACATCATGGAAGGTAGATTGGACATGGGTGGACACGTGCTCACGAATCTACCGGATCCTGTGAACATGACGGACACCTGCACCCTGATTCAAATATGCTAGACAATTGATCACTGTGTGGGCTGAGGAGAGCAGTGCATTAGAGGAGGGAAAAGCCGAGTGGTCGTTCGGAAATGGAGGTAGTGGATCGCAACATGGTCAGGTGGGATATCCCATGCCATTGGGAGGCGAAATCATTCGAATGAGTCTGGCTTCCACGGATTTGAATAACAATCTCATGGGGAATGGAGTAGAGAGTGATAAGAGATACAGCGCCGAAAAGACTGAGAATCAACACTCGAATGTTAGCACATTCGGCACGCCTCTCAAAGTGAATGCCGGAGACAGGATTAATTTCGTTACAAAAACCAATAATCCCAGAGCCGCCACTTCCGTGGTGAGCCTACTGATCAAACTAGATCCTCTAAACAAACAGAGAATGTGTGGAAATAATTAATTAAAAATAATGAGTGATTATTAAAAAAAAAAAAAAAAAATAAAAAGTAATGAGATTCAGAAAGATGTTCAATCTCTCTAGATCAAATTACTTTTTATTTTTTTTGTTTTTAATAATTACTCATTGCTTTATATTTTTTTTCTTTTTTTTTTCACACACACGTCTCTCATCGAACGATCGACTCTTATTTCCATCCGATTTGAATTGTAATTCTCTATCTGACAGGACCAGGGTGAAGGCTTCGATTTTTTTCAGCACGTTCCTATTGAATTGCATCTTGATCTGAATGTCTAAGATGCTACTCTTGAGTCGTTCGCTCTGTTTACTGACGTTGAATACGAACATGAGACACATTGACTTGTATTCGCTGGGAGATATATTAGGATTGCTCATCAATTCGTCCAGACCTTGATACTTCTTTCTAAAATCCGCGATGGCGCCGTACAGTCTGCAGAAATCGTTCTTGTCGAACGACGCATTGTAATAGATTGCTGGATATCTCATGGCATTCAGAAACACTTGTATGTTTCTCAAATTGCAGTGATTGAACAGTGACGCATTCTTTTCTTGAGACCCGTCCCTATGGGTCTGAAATGCGACCACGATGAAACACAGTCTCTCGGAAGCGGATTTGGTGGTCAATCTCCAATTGAAGTGATTCGTGGAGAGCGGAATGCTAGGTGTGTCGCACTGTCTAATTCTAAATCCCACAGGTAATTTACTCTTGGATTCTATGATTTTGTAGAGACGCATTTTTTCCACAATTGAAGGCTGCACGTGTGGAACGAACAACGATATCCTGTGTAGAGTTAACTTAGCCACATCGGTCACAGGGAGTCTCACTATCACGTCATCGTTTCCCTTTCGAATCAACGTCAGATTGTGTTTGAATCCATACATGATCTTGTTATAATCATCCACAAATCCGAAGATGTGTTTCAAAGGTATCCTGAACGAAAACGTTCCTTCGGGTCTGGATGTCTTGACGACGTACTCGAATTTCGTGGTGGTGTCAGCGTTAGCGGAGCCGACATCCACAACGGTGTCTTTCACACACAACTGATTAAGTTCCTTGGATTTCGAAAAATCATCCCGATATGTCAAGAGTCCGAACATCGTGGTAGCCTGATCGGGATGAAACACAGATTCTATCTCTTGTCCAGATAGCAAGTATTTTATATTACTGAATAGATGCATGATGCCATTATTGGCTAGAGTAATCATGTCGTCGTCGGCGTATTCAGTCACATCTTCCTTGGTGAGACGTCCCTGCACCACTATGTAACTCTCGCTAGGATGAACGAATAGATCTTGGGTTTCGACGTTGATTCTTATCTATCCTGCATTGTTCAAACTCGTTCCAGTTATCGCTTCATATTCGTGAACCTCGTATTCTTGAATACTTTCATCTTTCACTATGCTTTGTGTGATATCTAGTATATTTGCCATTTTTTGAAGGTTTTTTTTTTGTTTATTAATTAGCTTGCTTTTTTTTTCTAAAAAAATAGTTTTAATTATTTTTTATTATTATTATTTTTCTCTCCTTTATATATATATGTGTAAACAAGAAAATGTTAAAGAGAGTAAATAAATTTTTTTTTTTCTTTATTAAAACTTCGTCTTCTGCAATTGTTGTTCGTAAAACTTTTAGATGATCTCTTCGCCATCCAAAGCTTCAATTTCTTAAGTCACCGGATCGGTGTGAAATATTCTGATTATCACGAAGATTTCCCCGGTCCATCGAGGAGTGTAGCCCTTTTTGAAGTGTTTCTTATAAGCGTAGATTCTCACTCGATCGCCGACTAGAAATCTTCGACCAGACCGTTCAGAGTGTATATGTATTTCTTGGTCGAATTCACCGTGAAGTATCTGTGCATCTTTTCCTTCGTCGTTTGATTCCAACGTTCCACGGTGCTGGCTTTCTCTTAATTTTTGATCGAGTAGAGGTTGACCTTCCCCTTGTCCACCCACAATTTATTCGGTTTTCGAGAAGACGGGTCGAACATGCTCTTCAGAGCCTCGGTGGCGCAAGGTCCCTATTTATTCTTCAAAGCTCTGATCCAACCATATTTGGAAAACACGTCAATGACCATCAATAGATATTTGACACCCTCGTTCCACCTCAAAAACGATCTCATGTTGACCAAGTCGGTGGACCAAATGTCATCCAGACCCTTCACGAACATCTTTCTCTTTCGAAATTTATGCACGATGGATTTGTGTAACTCCTCGGCCAATTCGCTCATCAGTAATCACTTCTTCTTCTTTTAAATACGCTTCTTTTTTTTTTTTGAATGCCCCATCCGAATCGATGTTTCACACCAATCACTTTGCCAACCAGCGAACGTTCTAACGTCTCTCTCCTGGTCGGATTCGATATGTCTTTCAATTCCGCCAACATGTTTTTATCGCAGACGTCATTGCGAGTCTTGGTGTCGGGCTGTTTTAAGTAGCACACCTCATGTTTATATGCAGCTGCGTCCACCTTATTCACAGGTTTGCTAAAGATTTAGGCGTCGAGTCTCTTGTTCAATTTCGTTTCGGTTCCCATGAAACTGTGACCTGGCAGATGCATTTCAAAAGGTAGATTATTGATCATTTTATTCGCGATGCCTTCACCTCTGCTCGTTTTTTTTTTTGATGAATCAAGTCTTGATCAAACCACACACCTTGCAAATTCCCTGAAGCATCTGTCTGTCGTTTTTAGTTCGTACTTCTCGAGAATTACCTGTCTCGGTAACTCTCTTACATTTTTTTTTCAGGGTCATTTAAATTAATTTCGTATTTTTTTTTTATATAGAAATTTAATATTTTTTTTTTTAAAATTCTGTTCTTATTATATATATATTATTTTCAATCACTGCTCTTGAGTTCTATCAACTTACCAAATTCCTCCTTGGCCTCTTTCCTCCCCTTTTCCATGAGAGAATCCTTCATCTCTTCCTTGATGATCTGACGAGTCTTGTTTCATGACCTCGTATTTCGTTTTCTCGCTCAATATCATGAAGTATTCTCCGTCCGATATCCTACCATCTTTCAACGCCATCGAGATCATTTCAGATATCATCAGTCTTGGAGTCAGCCAAGATGCGAATCTTTTCGTGTTTCCTAGCCTTCAGATATAATTTCCTACTCAAAAAGTTTCCGACCATGCTAAACAATCCGGCGGCGAGAGCCACTCCTTCTATGGTCAACATGGTCAGATCACCGGCCACGGTCGACAGCAATCCATGGAAATCGTGATGAGTGTCGTGTCGACCACGTTGACAAATTTTACGAGGCGCGAATACTTCTTCTTGAGAGAACAACAAGAGTCTCTCGAGTCAGATACAATTGGATTCTACTGATTTGATCGATGCGATACCTCTCTCCTCTTTCTTTTTCTTCTAGCGATGGCGCCGTTGGCAAAACGTCGTTCGGCTTCTCATCCTCGTTGTCATCTAACGACGGATACAATTTATTTCTGGTTCTCATTTTTGTGTTTTTTTTTTCTTTCTAATATTAGATAAAAAAAATTATGCATGTATTTATTTTATTTTCTATTCTCCCTTATTTATATCAACAAGAAAACTTAGATGTATGCTTCCTTCTGCAATAATTTCTAGACGTATCCCTTGTCTTCTAAAGTCAGACTTCTACGCTCCAATTTCATTTCTTCTGAACCGGTGGGCTTGTCTCGCCTGCCACAGAAGACTAATCTCCTCCAAAACTTCATCAAGTCGTCGATTCAAACGCATTCGAACGCCGGTTCGAAATAGTTGACCATATCTTCCCTTTCCATCATCAGATACAAATGATCCCCCTGATCGAAGTCTAGATGATCCTGACACCTGACGCATCATTCTAACAAGAGGCGACCTAGTTGTTCGTTCACACAGAATGCGTAGGCTCTCATCAGTGCCTTTATAACAAATGATGCTCTCATAATCTGGGAATCGTTCATGATTTACGTATATATTTTATTATCTATTCGATTCGATATTTTTTTTTTTAAATAACTATTTATTTATATATATTTTTTTCTCCTATATATATATATCAATCACTTTTTATTTCCTCTTGGGAATCTCGTGATTCTAACACGATTCACCTCACAAAAGTCACGAGGATTTGATGTTTTCGTCAGTTCCCTCCAATGATTTCTTTGGCGATTGAACGCACCACCGCGATGTCAAACGTGGAGAGACGAGTTCCCTCGGTTCTAATTTTCGACGTTTTCTTTATTTTATGTTTTGCCGTCCTAGGTGGTCATCGCGAGTTACACGGTCCGATCGACCGTTGGCGAACGTCGAGAAAAGGTTTTTAAGATCGTTTTTTCCTGTCCTAGAATCCTCAATCGATTTTACAGATCGGATCGCACCCTCTGTCGTCTGGAACCCAATCGCAAACGTCGGTGTCCCAGAAGCCTCAAAACGCATTTTTATGCTGTCCCAGAAGCCTCAAAGCGGTTTTTTGCCGGCGTTCACCAACGATAGATCGAAGGTCTGATCCGCGATGGGAACATCGAGAAGATTTTTTTTAGGTTGACGTTTCTTCGAATTTCGTACATTTCTCCTTCCGAGCGAATATGTCAAATTTGCACTCGTTCGCCAACGGCTGTTTAAACGGTCTAGGACACGATAACTGCTTGTGCAGTTTCTGGGACACCATGTACAAACAACGTTTTATACACTCTGTATGCATTTTAACACTGAATCCCTATAGGGGTACACGTACATGTACGTGTACAGTTTTTTGAAAAAATGTCCTCGTAGCCCCCAAATATACCTACTAACAGCTAATATCCGTGACTTGACATTTTGAATTGCTAACTGCTAACTGCTTTCTGACTTCACACTTCGAATTGCTAACTATTTTCTGAGTTCACATTTCGAATTGCTATCTGCTTTCTGACTTGACATTCTGAATTGCTAACTGCTTACTGACTTTTTTCTGAGTTCACATGTTTACAAAAAAGTATTGATGGTACGAAATGTCTAGGTACGAAACGTCCTCTGGGCGAATCGTCAAGACACATCTAATATCCGCGACTTGACATTTTGAATTGCTAACTGCTTTCTGACTTCACATTTCGAATTGCTAACTGCTAACAGCTAACTGCTTGCTGACTTCACATTTCGAATTGCTAACTGCTTGCTGACTTTACATTTCGAATTGCTAACTGCTAACTGCTTGCTGACTTCACGGACCCATGTTTGTCAAAACAATTCTTAATTTCAATGGGAAAGCAGGGGTGGGTCACACCGTGGGTGTCTGAAAATGGCAGTAGAAAAATTGGTGGTGGGTGGGTGGGCGTAAAAAAGGGCTAAACCGAAAAATGGGACACGACATCTGCAAATTTTCTACTGCCCCTCCTCAAACCCGATCAATATGCCAAAAAGCAGCGTGATATGAGAAATAACAGAAGTAGAAGATTTAATAAAAAAAAAAAAAAAATTGAAAAAGAAACCATACAAAAACAACAGTGCGTGTGTTTCACACAGACGAATTACAACATGCGTTAGCTCGAATTACCTTTAGTGGTTATTTTATAACTCTGCCATATCTAGGGTGATAGGGAGCACGGTTGTCGGTGGTTCGAGTGTCGGACCGAGAGGTCCACGATTCGATCCTGTCCAGGGCTATCTGCGCTGTGTCCTTGGGCAAGGCACTTAATCCTGATTGCCCACGGTAGCGCTGTGAAGAAAGGCGTAGTGCACGTCGATGGTGCATTTTCATGGAGTCTGACAGTTGCTTGCCGCTGCTCGGTTGTTCTCTCCGGGTACTCCGGCTTCCGCCACCCATGATGCTGAGCAGAGTTAGAATGTTGAGGAGATGACAGTTGCTCGTCGATGCACGGTGGTTCTCTCCGGGTACACCGGCTTCCTCCACCCGTAAAACTGCCACGGTCACGATTAGCCATCGTGCATAAGTATGTGACCTTAAAAACTAATAAATAAATAAATGACAGTGCCGTGCAACACCGTGTTGGAAAGATCATCCGATCCTTTTCCATCCGCGCGTATTACATCACAGCACAGGAAAGTGGGAATCGGTGGGGTGGGGTACAGAAGGTGGTGCTCCACTCACTTCCACCAGCTGTGTCCCGAAATAGTTCAGAAAGGGAGATAAAGAGACAAAGTGAGGGGGGGGGGGGGGGGGTATTAGGCCAACAGTATCGTTTTCCAATATATATTTTACACTATAACATAACTATTTTAACAGTATAATACCACCTACTGGAGAACGTTTATTACGTCAAGTTATGTTAGTAAAGTTATTACTTCAGGAATCATGCAGTCCAAAATTGTTGGTCAAGTGCAAGGACGTATCGAACTGAAAAATTAAAATACAGTCTTTCAGGCCATGGTTGGACTAGGGGGGGGGGGGGAGGCCAAATCCAAGAATCCTGGACTCCTCGGCCAAACCCGGGCCCCCAAAGTTTCGGGCCCTGGATTTTCTACCCCGGACCCCCATCCTCTCCCCATAGGAAAAAAGCGTTGTTATGTTTCGCAGCCTTCTGTCCTATTTTTTCTGCGCCAGTCATTCTGTTTTTCGTCTGAAGTGATTTCCGCGAAAATAATTAACAACACACGCGCGATCTCGCCAAAGCGAGTCAGTTGTTGCTATTTATTAACCCTTTACCTAACGTAACGGCCAAAACCGGCCAGCGCTATTCTCAAAAATCGCCAATTAATTTTCATTATTTTTTTCATTTTTTTGTCTCATAAACATAGGTTATGACCCCTCGTTGGAACGAGCTCGTCGAGCTCGTTCCAACGAGGGGTCATAACCTATGTTTTTGAGACAAAAAAATTTAAAAAATTCGTTATTCAAGAATTATTTTTGCAAGTGCCGTCTGCTTTTCAGGTTAGGTAAAGGGTTAAGGTGGATATTCTTTTGAGGTGAAAAAAAAAAACAATGCCAATCTATGCATAATGTGGATGCAATGCTTAACCGTTGAGAAACTTGAATTGAGATAGTCCTGAAGGATTGTCAAGTCATTCTTGCAAAAACATGCGAGATTAGCAATTTAATAAAGTTATGTTGTATTACTTTGACATAACCTGCAGTTCGTTCATGTATTTTCCAATTGACCTGAACGATCGTTTGCGAGTTATTTTTAGGCATGTATACGAGCAACCGCTGATGCAGAGTGTGCCCTGTGCCAAACTATGATCGTGCCCCCCCCCCTCCCACCAGATCGAAACGTTTACGCCCCTGTGACAGTGTATCATCCGCCTAACGCAAGGGACACAAAATAAACAGGTGTATTCCAAGTTGTTCATCTCAGCCTCTTGCGCTGGTAAACATCTGAAACATACCAGTAATAGTTTATCCTCTTGTTAAAAAAGTTAAAAAAAAAACGTTGTCCCTAATACGTTTAAGGTGACTGTTGCTCGTCCCAATGAGGGGCTACATGATATGGTTTTGTCGGAAATGTTTGCTTTACTCTGTCTCATATAATTCATGTGAGTTAGTGTGACAATGTTTATCTGTTTTGGAGCAAGTTTGTTCCTTTGTTAACCCATATAATACAGTAGTTCAAAAGTAGCGGTTAATCGACCAATTACTTTTTGGATCGATCAAAGATGCTGATCATTGATTAACCGTCAGCTTCTCAAGTAAAACGCAGTAAAGATTAACTAACATACCTGATTTTGGAAAAGAAACTACCCACGTATCGTCGTCTCTGATTTGAAAATTCTCAATTTTGAACAATTTATCGACCACATAATCGGAAAGCAGGAATCCTTTATATTTAATTTTGTAAAAATTTGGGTTAGCATACATAGAATCGTAAATTTTTTCAGTCCCATTGCGACTATCTTGATGTCCTGTCTTTGCCTTGTCAAACCCCCGTTTAACAACTACAAGCAACACAAGTCCACCAATTCCAAAAGATATGTATTTGAGGGTTACTTGCCAGCCAGATGACTTTCCACCTGAGTTCAAAGATGAAAACCTGCTGTTCTGATTAATGTTTCGCCATGCAGTCATGTCCGTGTTTTTTGCCACCTCTTGTAGAAATAAATCTCTCGATTTCATCATATAGGAGGACGTCCAACTGCTAATTCTGGAAAACAGGCGAGAACTTGACATACTTTTTCTCAATTTGAACAAGTAAAGTAACTACACATGAACTTTGCACAACAAAAGCCCTTTCTGCGCGTGCTTTGTAACACTGGTTTCGAGAGACAGATATCAAATGCGCTATACTCCATAAAATATACATAATGACAAGTCTAGCTTGTCGCGGCAAAGCTCCGTCAAGTTAGTTATTTAATCCCGTTTCCGTATTTGACTATTTCAAAACAAATCCATAATAATGGTGGTGTTGCGGTCTATGCTTGGTTGTCTGGTGTGGTAGTATAGGATGTACTATTTTTACCTGTTGGTCTATGGGTCTTGGGGTGCTGTGGGTTATGTTTGGTTTTCTAGCACGGTAGTATATGGTGTATATCTACTCCTGTTAATCTACTGTTTGCCCTTAGTACTACTATTAACCTTCTTATTATATTACGATCCTATCAGTTGTACGTTATGCTTGGGTATGCAGCGTTGTGGTGTATGCTTGATTGCCTGGTGTACTGTATGTTCCTCGTTGGTCTACTGTTGCTCCTTAGTGATATCATCTGCCTAAGACATTGTGCTGTGCTAAGGTTTGTAGGGGAGTATGTAATGCTATACCATGCAGTATTGTGGGGAGTACTGTATAAAACACAATTCGAGCCCTGGAGAAATGCATTTCGAGCCTTGGAATTTAGCTTGAAACATTTTCGAGCCCAGCTAAAATCGGACATAGTCAGTTTTCACCTGGGCTCGTATTTCGGGCAAGGTTAACCCAATAGGGGAAAATAAAAAGCAAATAAACTCGAAGTGGGCACGAAAAAGTTGATCTTTTTTCCATGAAAATTTCCATAGGAAGTTGCAAAAGTGTCAAGATCGTTGGCCGGGGACATTTGCGAAAACGTTCTTTTCTGCAAATCAGGCAGTGCAATTTTCTAATAGGGATTTGTAAGGCGCTTTATTCTCATCGTCATAAGTGGGCTCGAACAGACGAAGCCGAGAATGATCATTTCCAGAGGAAAATTGGTATTGGCAATTGTAATGTGCGTCGTTCTTTGCGACTGACAGACTGGTGATTTTCACACATCGTGGGTTTGCTTGTTATTCTAATGAAGATTTTGTTATATTTGTAATTGATGTATCATCGTTGAGAGAGCCGAAGTTTAAAAAATGACGTGTCTTGGTGAGAAACGAGAAGGTTTAACTTTTTATGCTGAAAAATGTCTCCAGTTTTTACGTATTCTCATCACACGCCATTAAACTAATTACCACATGGTCAGCAAGCGCACCATGCAGAGAAACGAAAAGATGTTAACTTTTTACACTGAATAACATCTCCTGTTTTCATCATGCGTCACTAAACTACTTACCACATGTAATATAAAAAATCGTTTTTTTATAAAAACAATGGTGGAATGGAAGCATCTGGATAACACAGTTGTCTGCGCAAAAACACCGGAAGAGTTCAAGGAGAAACTTGGCAGCAACCGGACAACACCGTAAAGCGTCCTCCTACCCGTTGCAACACGCCAGAAGTGGATTGCCGCAACGTATAATACAGAAAGTCTAAGATTAAAAAAAAACACGTATTAAAATGAAAGTATGCTTTTAAACACCAAGCTCAGACACAGCATGTGGTAACTAGTTTAATGACGCGTGACGAAAACACATAAAAAACTGGAGACATTTCTCATCGTGAAAAATTAAACTCTTTTTCTCACACTTTTAAAAAGTTGAATCAACATAGCACATGACTGAAGAACTGAGTGGTAAATTCTAAAATGTCCGTGAAAATTACATTATTGTCTACAAATAAAATGCCATCACCAGTAGCACTTTTGATTGACTGGAAATTACATCATTGTATCAAGAAACGTGGTTGAGTGTTTCAGTTGCATGACAGCCTCTAGAACTTCAAACGTGTGCTCTGAAAATCTATTTTTCTGGCTACTTCTACCTATTGTGTTTTATTTCAACTAAATGGCTAGCGAATGGAACATATATTGGTCATTTGGATGCTACACGTTTGGTATGTAGTGGATTTAAATTTCGATGTTTTGTGTTAAATTTCATACTCTTAGAAATGAATTGTTATTTCATGTGTGCTTTGTGTAGTGGATTTAAATTTCGGTGTTGTGTGTTAAATTTCAATATTCGTACACAGGAATTACTTAAGAATTGAATGGAATTTTTATAATCTTTATTGGAGTATGAACGTGTGGGAATGGGTACAAATTATGTATGAATCCCGAGTATGAACGTGTGGGAATGGGTACAAATTATGTATGAATCCCGAAGGGAAAGATTATAAAAATTGCATTCAAGTCTTATAATTATATTCCGTAACTGTTTAAACTACTTTTTACCAAACAACAAAGCAGGTAGACGAAATAAAACATGTACGAACGAACGAGACGAAAAATCACCCTCACACAAAAGACAAAGCGCACAACTCTGAGTTGAGCGCCGGTTTTCGGCATTGACCCAAATTTGTCACATTGCCGTCTTTCGCAACGAAATTTGGAATGTTCAAAACAGTTTATTCAACATATCAGTAAACTATAATCACTGATCACTGCGAGAGGCGCTATATGTTATAAACCCGCCCAAACACCGCCCGCATTATATTCTGTCAACTGCGTTCTACCGTAAATGCGGGTCAAAGTTCGACCAAATGTATTCATTTGGAAAATGAATTACATTTGGTTATGACGTTTTCATCCAGCGTGTGTGGGACACCCTTTAAGGGCGTTTGATTACACATTGTCAATGACTAAAACGCAGTTTGGAATTTTATTTTATTTATTTTTTCTATACATTTACGATGAGGTTTGACAAACGATGGCTCCTACACCACCATGTTCACAATGTTCGTGATGAGCCGAAAGGCTGGCGTATGGGACGACCTTTAAGGGCACTTTATGATTTTTTTTATCTTATATATAGAAAAAGAAAAAAAAGAAAAAATAACTTAAATTTATTTTCTAAAACAACAGAACAAAGGTGAAAAGGGAAGAATATTTTTAAAAAAGAGCATATCATTTTTAAAGAATAAAGATCTTCAGTTGAGAGCCAAGAAGGTTCGTCAATTTCTAGAAGTAAAGAGGAATATTCAAGATAGCAATATGGCTAAACACATGGGCGAGATCGAAATGAAACGAGAAACGAGCAAGTTGTTCAAACCTGTAACAGAAACTCGTGAAGATATGAAAAGAGAAATCGTCAAAGAGTTGAAACCCTTGACAGAAAAAGCAGGACACCTAGTTACAGACCAGTAGTATGTCTCGTATGTTTCACCTCATATTGGCAGAACCCCGGAAGTGACGTCACGTCATGTCACGTGACCCAGTGGTGCCATGTTGTGCTGTCATGGTAACCCGCATGAGCGGGCTTGTTGTGATGTCATCCCAATAGTAATACGTGGTGTTAGTGCGCATGCGCCGCGCAGGTTGTTAGGGTGATACGTGTTTCCATCGTCCATTTTCTATACTGAAGAACGTAATCTTGGTTTCTAGGGTAGCACGTGGTACTATGTGACCTAAAACCTTCTTATATGATAGGGGTATGTTCGGAGGGTGTGATCGATTGAACTTGAGTAATTTCGCGATTCGTAGAATTACCCAAATAAACCCGATAATAATCCCCCCAAAATCACCAAAACGACTTTATTTGATACGGATTTCCCCCAGAATCGTTTCTGGAACTGCCATACCGTAGATTTTAATAGTAGCAGGGTGCTATGGTACTGAGGGACCCCTTTGGATTATAGTCAACTGATAGACAACCTCCATGAAAACTTATATCTTTCCTGAAGCCAAGAATCTATCGAGTAGTTACTGATAAGTCATTGCTCGAACGACTCAAATCCCATCGAGCAAATAAGCCAAAGAGTATTTACTCGAACGAGTGACTCGCATATACGACTCTTAGCCTCATTTCGGTAATTAACAGCCACATCCCCAGGCACCCCAATTTTAGCACCTCTTTTGGAATACGTCTGGCCTTCGACACCCCTCTTTAGTCGTATAAGGCTATGAGGGCTATGAGAACAGCCCTCAATGAGGTCTAATTTACTATCCCTCTTAGCATCATTTCGATATTTAACAGCCATATCCCCAGGTACCCCAATTTCAGCACCCCTTTTTGGAAAACGTCTGGCCTTCGGCACCCCTTTTTAGTCATATGAGGCCAAGATGGCGGCCTCCAGTATACAAAATGGACGACGGAAACACGTATCATCCGAACAACACGCGCTGCGCATGCACACTAACACCACGTATTACTATGGGGATGACGTCACAACATGGCCACTCACGCGAGTTACCATGACAACACAACATGACACCACTGGGTCACGTGACATGACGTTACTTCCAGAGTCCTGCCAATATGATCCATACCACTCAGAACTTTTGAATGTTATGTTCCGACTTACACATTCTTTGGTCAACCTCGTTACACACCATCGTCTCCTGCATACCAACATCCTCCTTCTGTTCAGTATCTTTCGCCGAGTCTCTCCGAGTTAGATAGAATTGAAACTGATTCTGAGAGTGGACTATCGAAGATTACAGTGAGCATGATCGGCGATCCAGCGGTAGATGCTACGGTAGACGGTAGACAAATCCATTGAGTGCGCACCCTGTCTTCGGCTTGCGCGAGGTAATCTCTACATAGGTGATAAAAAGTGGAAATAACCAACGATTATAATCTGATCGTCGAAGATCGAGAATATGAAGGTACTGGAGGATTGTGGAATCTGCTCGTGCTGGCTAAACCTAACGAATATAAGGAAAAGGATTACAAAACGTACTACGATCTCCTGGTTCACACGAATGTGTTGAGAAAAAAAAACAATTCCAGAGAGACGAGACCCAAAAAATGAGCAGACGTTCGAAGTGGAAGAACGTGTTGAAACTCATATGGGATGCGAATAAAGCGTTCATCAAATCTGGCATCGGACAGGGAATGACGACCACCGCGATCATTCCTTCCAGTCGCAATGCCCTGCTGGAGAGATTAGATCTCTTGAAGGCGAGTCGAGAAGCCGGTACTACCGGAGTGACAAACGAGTTGGTAAGCATAGTGATGAATTTTGCAACAGAGGTGTTGAATAGAGAAACTTATAAATCGATCATGAACGTGTTGAAAGGGTAAATATAAAAAATAATAGTAAAGAAAATGGAAGTAAAAAAAAACAAAACAAATTAAATTACAAAATAATTATTATTCAATTAACAAAACGAAATAAGATGAAAGAAACAAATATGTTGGTGATAAAAAACAGATGATTTATGAGATCTTACGTCTTGTCAGGGCAAAGCCAGCCTAAATATAGGGGCAAGGGGCCTCATATTTAAAGATATTGTAAGTTCAAAATATATTCCGCATCAAGGCGAAAAACCCACGTGAATTTCACTTCTCTGTAAAGCTGGAAAAAACACACGTGGTGTATATCCAGCTTTAGCGCAGGGACCCAGGGGAGAAACGGTATGTTAGATAAGGTCTAATCTCATTTAATTTATACAGTAGTCGCGAGTCTTACGAGACGTAATCGGTTGGTGGCAAGATATCGTCACGGTCAATTGAGAAACGAGATTCTAAAACGATAGAAATGTCTATCGTATCGTCACCTGATCATTTGGTAGCAATTATGGCAAGAACGAATCGGTTTTCTCGACAAGTGAAATCACCGTTAAGTCACGCGCGAGATGACTTGTATTGATTTTGTCTCGATATATGTCATCTCCCACCGTTTTGACAGGTGGACAGATGAGCGCCGGTCCACCTGACAGTTTAGGGTAAAAAGTATATATACCTTGAAGAGCAGAGCATTAGACACACACTTGGGGTCACACACACGTTGGTGAAGTCCAGGACAGGCGGACTCTGTTTCCTGGCATAAGGGTACCTTCGATCACAGGACCCCGAAACGGCTGGAATCGCCAGAGAGGGCATTCCATGATTGATTTAGCTTAACGTTGATAGGCGGCTACGGGGCCGAATTCGTGAGAAGGAACACCCCAGGTGGAACGTTAAAGTTTAGATTGTCGAGTAGCAGGTATCAGCCTGCAATAGTCAGAAGTGTAGGTTAATTGTATTGTGCGTATTAACCCTTTGAAGCGTCAGACTGATTGCGTTCTGAGTAGTTTGTTTTGCTGTCGAAGCATCGTAATACCGACTGGAGATCGGTGTGAGGTACAATTTCGCCCTAGCACAAAAAAGGGCATTTGTGAATCGTGAATTCAACCAGGAACGGTGAATATTTAAATAGGACTTTCACGGAGGACTTTCAAAAAGGCACATAAGGTATGAGCAGACAATATCTGATCCAAATCAGAAGTATGGTGGCTTTATAGATGACGAACATTGCTGGTCGGAACCCTCCGACAGCCAGAGGTACAGTTACACGCAGACGTTGACATTTGAGCCTAAGCGGGTGAAGCTCTTATGGCGAGCTCACAGTAGTAACATTTCAGATTTGTGAAGCTCTTATGGCGAGCTCACGGTAGTAACATTTCCAGTGTGTAGACTATAGTGCCAGTACAGGGCTATAGAATGACTATATGATTATTGAGAATTGTTAACCCTAGCGACCCATTTTCTGTGAAAAGAATCGAATTGTTGATTGTTGAAATATTGAAACGGATTTATTTTTATGTGTAAATAAAAGAATCGTTGTTACTTTAAATCATTCTTTCCATTATACAGCCTGAAGTGATTAGGAATCACACCTAACGGAAATCGAACCTATTTCAGGCCAATTTAGCAGAGATGGAATCACGGCGTTGGTCTAACTCAGCTCCCTGCGCCGAGTTCGTGACACTTGGATTCCGACCCTCCACGTTGGTCTAATTTTCCCGCAACTTCATCAGCGGGACTAAATAACCCCACGACAGCCCAGGCCTTACGGGGCCTCAGGTGTCCCTGACATTGATTGGCGAGCGCTAACCAGGATATTTTTAAAAGGTAAAAAATGGCTATATGGAAATTTTGTTTTATTTTAACGGCGGTTCTGTCTATGTTTTGACGCGTTCGGTCAGCTGATGCCGTTCAAGGGTTTAATATCGCAATACAGTAGTCCCCAAGAGGATACTTAGTAGCCACTATAACTGCGGTAGGTTTCAGAATATTTGGGGCGTTTAATTACGTTAAATTACAGAGGTAAATTAGGATCAATTGCCATAATTTTTTTCTTTCTTTCTTTTCCTTCTTCATTCTTTCTGACGAGTGTTGAAGATAGAAAGAAAAAATCAAAATGGATGTTGTTACACCCCTCGCCCAACTGGTATCATTAGGCAAGGAAATGGGCCTTGAGGGAGCTGAACTTCAGAAGTTCGTTAAAGATGAGCAGAAACGTGAGGCCAAGGAGATTGCCTTACGTAATGACGCAAGGGAGAGAGAGGCCCAAGCAGTAAGGGAGGCAAAAGAGCGAGAGATTCAATTGGAACGAGAGCGTGAGAAAGACGCAAGAGAGGCGAGGGAGAGAGAAGCCCAATTAGAACGAGAGCGTGAGAAAGACGCAAGAGAGGCGAAAGAGAGAGAGATTCAATTAGCAAATGAGGCGAAAGAGAGAGAGATTCAATTAGCAAATGAGGCGAGAGAGAGGGAAGCCCAATTAGCAAGGGAGGCAAGGAAGGCAGAACGAGAGCTCGAACAACAGAGGCACGAGAGAGAATTAGAGCTCCTCAGAACAAGGGCCGATGTGGAGAATGAAAGTCGGCGCTCAGGGGATGGGAGTGCGGAGGTAGCAATTCATGCCCCACGCCCCCATCTCGATCATTTCAATGAAAACACAGATGACTTGGACTCGTACTTGGAGAGGTTCGAGCGTTTTGCCTCCAGTCAAATGTGGCCAGATGACACATGGGCTATGTGCTTGAGCCCTTTGTTGTCGGGTAAAGCCCTCGAGGCTTATACTAGTATGCCTCCTGCACTTCTTAACGACTACAGTGAGCTGA
The DNA here is from genome assembly GCA_031216915.1 of Pictodentalium vernedei. NCBI lineage: Eukaryota > Metazoa > Mollusca > Scaphopoda > Dentaliida > Dentaliidae > Pictodentalium > Pictodentalium vernedei. Next base: position 234,161,113 of record CM062296.1, read on the forward strand.
AGAATGCCATCCTTCGGAGATACCAGCTCACTGAAGAAGGATTCCGGTCCAAGTTCCAAGAAATTAAGCAGGAGAAGGGAGAAACAGTACCTCAGTATTTTGCCCGAGCTAGGCGGTACTTTGACCGCTGGACTGATCTCGCAGAAGTGAATGAGTCATATGGAGCCCTGCGAGATCTATTTCTCCGGGAGCAGTTTTTAACTACATGCTCCAAGGAGTTGGGCCTGTTCATCAAGGAAAGGGGTCCGCCCACCTATGATGAGATGGCAACTGTGGCAGAACGCTACATCGAGGCCCACGATGGGAGTGTAAACGCACCCAAATCGGCTAGGGGTGGGGCAAACGGGTTGGCAATGTCACCCGTAAGGCAACACCACCCCGATCAGACCAGCCGGAAGGGGAGCGCTCCCAAGGACACCACTTGTTTTATCTGCAACAAGCGGGGTCATATTGCCAGGGACTGCTGGCAGAAGCAGGTTAGGACCACTGGGAACATTAGACCACCTCAGCAGGGGGTCGGGAACGCAGCACCAAGGGGTTGGAAGCAAGGTGACCGCGTAGATCCAGGGCCCAGTAGGCAGACGGCAGCGTTCTGTCAAACTATCGGTCCAGAACACAGTCCCCTCTGGGAATGTATACAAGAGGGAGAATTAAGGCTGGAAGGCGGGAAGGTTGTCCCGATAATAAGTGGCATGTGTGAGAGGCTCACAACTTCGCAGGAGAAGGTTAACATGCCAGTGTACCCAGGGTACGTGGGACAAAAGGAGATCCGTCTGCTCCGGGATTCTGGGTGCTCCTCTGCAGCGGTTAGAAGGCAACTCATTGACGACAAGCAATTGTTGGGTCGTGACCATTTGTGTATTTTAATAGATGGGACCGTCAGAAGGTTCCCCATCGCGAGGATAACGGTGGATACCCCATTTTATTGTGGCGAAGTGGAAGCCATGTGCATTGAATCACCTGTGTATGACCTGGTCATAGGTAATATCCCAGGGGTGAGGGCAAGCCCTGATGAGTTATGGTCCGGGGGTAGGGGGCCAAGTGAGGGCCCAACGAGGGCAAAGGAAGTTCAAGTCGGTGGGCAAGGACCCCCGGCGGTTGCACTCGGTAACGTGCCGAGTAAGGAAGGGAAGGTTCCCAGGGGGAACCAACCCGATGGTCCAGGGGATGGCCCCTACACGACGGAATGTCGGAAAGTTTCAGGAGGGACGACTCCTGTCCAATTAGGGAGAAGGGGCCGCAGGCGGTCCAGGCTAAACGCCAAACAGCGAGGGAACCCAATGGGGTCATTGGGGAAAAACCCTCAAGCAAATTTATGTGGGGGAGCTGAGCGCCCCAAGAAGTCGGTGTCACACGTTTGGAGAGGGGAGGCCAGACCCACGCAAATGGCTGGGAAAACTTCCCCAGAATTGAGGGGGCACGAGTCAACACAAGTTGAGGGTGTCAAAGTGGATGGGACCGCTAAGATGGGTGCCCAAGGGGCCGAGGAAAGGGTCCACAAATCAAAGGAGAAGCATCCTGGGTGGTGGAGACCACGCAGTGAGTGCCGGGACGCACAGCGCCCAAGGTGCGCAAAAAGTCGTCGCAATGGACCGGGAGGTCGACGGCACAAGGGCCAAGGGCGGCCAGTGTCGTTCGAACGACGGTAGTCGCCGGGAAGAGTGAGCCTGGGGGATATAGCGTCAAGGGAAGCTCTTGGGAATGCGACAATGACAGGGTATGGGGACCCTGGTGGAATACCCGTAGAAATAACGGGGCGAGAAGTAGGGGTGTGTCAAGGGTTACCCAAGGGGATAGTGGGAACCGGGCCCCTACCAATGGTCGGTGGTTATAAAGAAGCAATAGTTGGGTGGCTGTGGGGCTGGTGTCTGGGACGGGGGGCTCCAGTCGCAAATATTTTTGTGGGTGAGGTGATGGGTTTCGTAAACTCGGTGTTAAGGCCCGGAGGAATTTTCTTATTTTAGTATTATTATTGCTCTGACTGCTGACTAGAGTTGGTTGTGAGTGCGAATGTGAGATACACTGCCCCGTCTGTCACGTGTGCGTGGACGGGGAGCCTGTGTGTCGAGTTTTGTAAGTGTGGGATACACTAACCCCGTCTGTCGCAAAGGCGCGGTCGGGAAATCTGTGTGTTGAATGTGTGAGTGTGTGAGGCACAATTTTAATCCCCTGGTTGAACTTGGCGAGAGTGAGGCTCAACATAAGGCAGGGGTCGTTTGCCCCTTCACAAGTCATAGGGGAATGGGAGGCGAAGTTACACTCCGTTGGAATTAACCCATCTGACGCAAAGGCGCGGACGGTGTTACTCGTCGGAGTGAGTGCCAAGTGAACTGTTTGCAAAATGGGCGAATGTGTATAAAGATGTGTATGTTTAAATGTAAATATATAGTATTAGAGAGAGAGAGAGAGAGAGAGAGAGAGAGAGAGAGAGTGAGAGAGAGAGAGTGCTGCATATCTTAGGATAAGGCTACTCTCCATATGTAAACCCGCAAGACGGGAGCATGTGGTGGCGTGTGTGTCGTGGGAATCGACATGGCCGACGCATGAGCCCGGTCATGAGTCCCACGACCACTAGGGTACAGTTTTGTAGTCTTGAACATGATGGGTAGATTGTAAAAAGGTGTGAGAGGCGAGCGTGCGTGGCTTTGCCCCTTGTGTTTTAAGAGATACACAGGGTGTTTCTCTCGGGAAGGGAGTTGTCAGGGCAAAGCCAGCCTAAATGTAGGGGCAAGGTGTGGTGTCGTACTGAACTTGGGTTAATTAACCTTTGTTGTTTATCTGTACAAGCGCAGACTCCGAAGATATGGGAGTCGGAGTGTTCGTTCATAAATAAAAAGCTGCGTGTGAATTTCTTATACAATTCGTTATATTCAGCCATACAATCGGTCATCCTCATTCAAGACACATACACCATAATATCTGGCGACGAGTGATAAACATTATTCCGTTAATAATCATCTTCGACTTGTTTGGAAAAATATCATTAAATATGTACTTTGTAACCTTCCCCATTCGAGCGTGCGAAAATTGGACACCAGCTCAACGTCTCGACTTTCATTTGTGCCATTGATTTTGTACCTGATTTTCGAATTAGTGAAAAAAAAAAAACCCACACAACTCATTAACTTACTATCATGTCAAGTCTACCGTACTTTGATAACTTCCGTGTCCATGAAGATAACAATGCCGGGCCACGATGGGAAAAGTGGCTTACCCGCTTTCAGAGACTTTTAATTGCTATGGCTGTGGACGACGCTAAACGAAAACGAGCTCTACTTTTACATTACGCCGGAACTAAAGTCGACGAAATCTTCGATACACTTTCAGATACAGGTGGCGATGACGATTACGCAACGGCAGTAACGAAGTTAAATGAGTATTTTTTGCCAAAAGTCAATATTGCATATGAAGTTTACAATTTTCGGCAGAGCACACAAAATCAAGGAGAATCGTTGGACACTTACCACACTAGGTTGAGACAGCTAGCAAGAACGTGTGATTTTACTGATACCGATAAAGAACTTGCATCGCATATCATTTTAACATGTTCTTCCAATAGCCTCCGTAGGAAAGCTCTGCGAGACAGTTTGAATCTGAAACAAATACTCGACGCTGGCCGTGCTCTTGAGTTAAGTGAGAGTCAAGCCTCACAAGTGGATAACAAACATTGTGCTCATAGTGTCAGTAGCGATATAAATACTGAGTCACAACGGCAATCACGTCAGCCATCTCGTGCCACGTCACATACTCGTCCTCGACGTCCAAAATCCAACAACCGACAATCAGGCTCGAGCGCATCATTCAGACAAGGTACACCATCGGGACATCGATTCACCCCGAAACAGTGTTACTATTGTGGCGGTACTTACCCACAATTCTAAACCATGCCCCGCTAGAGTCGGACATGTCGCGCTTGTGGTAAACTTAACCACTTTGCCTCTGTGTGTCGCTCAAAACATAAGACACAGACTAAAATAAATTCCGTTCATTCACGTTCAGAAGACGATTATGTCTACACCACAATGCCTGTAAATAGTATTCATGCTAGTGACACACTTCCAAAGTGTAAAATTAAACTTGCAAATAAAAGTGTCGAATTTATGCTTGATTGGGGTGCTTCGATAAACATTGTAGACTCTGAAACTTTTGCAAAGCTGAATTTAGACGATGAACTCAAACCTTCAACAACCAAGGTGTTTGCGTATGGCTCAACACATCCAATTCATATTAACGGTGTATTCACAACAACAGTTTCTAATCATTCTATCGAAATTGTCGCCGATTTTCATGTCGTAAGTGGTAACTATGGGAACCTTCTTAGTTGGAGAACTGCAGAAGTACTTGACCTAATACACATACCAAGAACGGTACAAGCTGCAACAAAGGCAGATATCTTTTCTGAGTTCAGTGACTTATTTGATAATGAAATCAGCCAAATAAAAGGATATGAAATAAAGTTACATATCGACACAGACATTAAACCAAAAAACCAGCCACGCAGGCGAATACCTTTTCACGTCAAGGAACAAGTAGAAAGAGAACTTGAAAGACTCGAGTCTTTAGACATTATTGAGAAGGTAGAAGGGCCAACGCCATGGGTTAGTCCTCTCATAGCAGTGCCAAAAGCATCTGGAGAAGGTATTCGAATATGCATCGACATGCGTGAAGCCAACAAGGCCATCAAACGAGAAAAACACATAACGCCAACCATTGACGATCTAATTACCGATCTAAACGGAGCCACTGTCTTCAGTCATCTTGACCTTGTGCACGGCTATCACCAACTAGCTCTACACCCAGAGAGCAGATATATCGCAACATTTTCGTCACATATCGGGCTTCGACGTTACAAACGACTTTTATTCGGAGTTAATGCGGCATCGGAGATTTTTCAGAATGTTATTTCTGAATTATTGTGTGGAATTCCTGGATGTAAAAATCTATCAGACGACATTCTTGTGTATGGAGCAAATCAACTTGAACATGACGAAAATTTGAAAGCTGTTTTAACGAAACTCAGAGAAAACAATGTTAAACTTAATAAAGATAAATGTCAGCTAAACGAGAGTGAAATATGCTTTTACGGACACTTATTCAGTGCCTATGGGGTTCGCCCCAATCCAAGCAAAATTCAAGCCATTGTAAATGCTCCAGCACCGATCAATGCCAGTGAAGTGAAGTCACTACTTGGTATGTCACAGTACGTTTCCAGATTCATACCACGTTAATCTACCGTCACTGAACCCATAAGGAAGTTGACCCATCAAAACACCAAATGGAAATGGGGTGAGGTAGAAGATAAGGCATTCAACGAACTCAAATCACTGTTGACAAGTACGCACGTCATGAACTTTTTCAGTCAAACAAAATCAACAACAGTTTATGTTGACGCCAGCCCTGTAGGAATTAGTGCTATCCTCACACAGGAAGACAAACTAATCACTTATGCCAGTCGTGCGCTGTCATCTGTTGAACAGAAATACTCACAAACAGAGAGAGAACTGCTTGCTGTAGTTTGGGCAACTGAACATTATCACTTTTTCCTGTTTGGCTCTCCAAAGTTTCAAGTCATCACCGACCACAAACCGTTATTGGGCATAGTGAAGAGTCAAAAACCAACCTCGCCAAGATTAGAAAGGTGGCGGCTACGATTAATGCCATACACTTATGAACTGGTGTATCGTCCTGGTCGTAATGACAACAATCCTGCTGATTTTCTGAGTCGACACCCAGTCGGTAATTCGACAAACAGTGTTGCAGAAAACTACATTAACTTTGTATGTAATTATGTTATTCCTGTTGCAATGAACATAAATGAGGTCAGAGAGGCAACTGCAAAAGACTCAACCATGCCAAAACTCAAAAACATCATTGAATCTAATATGTGGCATACAAAAGACCCAGACATTTCACCTTACAAATGTGTAAAAGACGAGCTTGCTATTTGTGACGGATTAATCATGCGATGTTCACGTGTCATTGTTCCTCATTCACTTCGGGATAAAGCAATCGAACTTGCACACCTTGGGTACCAAGGTATTGTAAAAACAAAACGTTTGATTCGCGAAAAAGTTTGGTTTCCTGGAATTGACAACCTCACAGAGCAAAAAGTTAAACAGTGCATTCCATGCCAATCGTCAACTAACCGTCATACATCTCCTGAACCAGTACAAATGTGTTCTTCCAGACAGACCCTGGGACAAAGTGTCAGTTGACTTCGCTGGACCATTTCCCTCTGGAGACTATTTGCTAGTGGTAATTGACGATTGCAGTCGTTACCCTGAAGTCGACATTGTGCCCTCAACTTGCGCAAAGACTGTTATTCCACGTTTAGACGCGATATTTTCACGCCAAGGACTTTGTTCTGTTGTGAGAACCGACAACGGTCCTCCTTTCAACAGTAAGGATTTTAATGACTTTTCAAAACATTTGGGTTTTACGCATAGAAAAACCACGCCATTGCACCCTCAAGCCAGCGGCGAGGCAGAACGGTTTATGGCATCCTTAAACAAAACTGTACGTGCATCGTTTTCATCAAGTGGCAGTTGGAAGCAAGGACTAAATACTTTCTTACGTCAATACCGTGCCACACCACATATGGTCACCAATGTGTCACACTTTGAAGCTTTGTACAATCGGAAAATGAAAACTCTTCTTCCCGAAATTGTAACTGAATCAGACTCTGAACTGCATCATACAATAAAAGCAAACGACCAAGAGAAGAAAAGCTCATCAAAAGATTATACTGACAAAAAACGTCATGCCAAACAGTGTACGATTCAACCAGGTGATACTGTGCTTGTGCGTGAACGTAAGCGAAATAAACTGTCGGCACCTTACAGCTCCAGCCCATATATTGTAACAGAACGAAAAGGTTCGATGCTAACTGCTCAACGTGGAAATCACGTTATTACAAGGAATATAACCCACTTCAAACCCATCCCAGTACGGCATCGTCATTTCATAGAAGAAGAGGTGGATTGGCATGATGACGATCCAGTTACGAACAATCCTGAATTCGAAAATATACAAAACCAGGCTAGTGACATTCCAAAAACTAAATCCTGCATCACAAACAGAGACAGTCTAAGGCGTAATCAAAAGTTACCTGTTCGTTTCAACGATTACGTTATGTACATGTATAGTTGAACGTTGTGAACTTTCAGTTATTGTCAGTGCGAATCAAGAAACAGTTTAGATAACTTTTTAGTTCAGTTCTAAATCGATTTTAAATATTGAACTCTTTGGTTCCTAGATCTCTTCCAGTAAGAAGGGGATGGATGTGGTGTCGTACTGAACTTGGGTTAATTAACCTTTGTTGTTTATCTGTACAAGCGTAGACTCCGAAGATATGGGAGTCGGTGTGTTCGTTCATAAATAAAAAGCTGCGTGTGAATTTCTTATACAATTCGTTATATTCAGCCATACAATCGGTCATCCTCATTCAAGACACATACACCATAATACAAGGGGCCTCATATTTAAAGATATTGTAAGTGCAAAATATATTCCGCATCAAGGCGAAAAACCCACGTGAATTTCACTTCTCTGTAAAGCTGGAAAAAACACACGTGGTGTATATCCAGCTTTAGCGCAGGGACCCGGGGGAGAAACGGTATGTTAGATAAGGTCTAATCTCATTTAATTTATACAGTAGTCGCGAGTCTTACGAGACGTAATCGGTTGGTGGCAAGATATCGTCACGGTCAATTGAGAAACGAGATTCTAAAACGATAGAAATGTCTATCGTATCGTCACCTGATCATTTGGTAGCAATAGTGGCAAGAACGAATCGGTTTTCTCGACAAGTGAAATCACCGTTAAGTCACGCGCGAGATGACTTGTATTGATTCTGTCTCGATATATGTCATCTCCCACCGTTTTGACAGGTGGACAGATGAGCGGCGGTCCACCTGACAGTTTAGGGTAAAAAGTATATATACCTTGAAGAGCAGAGCATTAGACACACACGTGGGGTCACACACACGTTGGTGAAGTCCAGGACAGGCGGACTCTGTTTCCTGGCATAAGGGTACCTTCGATCACAGGACCCTGAAACGGCTGGAATCGCCAGAGAGGGCATTCCATGATTGATTTAGCTTAACGTTGATAGGCGGCTACGGGGCCGAATTCGTGAGAAGGAACACCCCAGGTGGAACGTTAAAGTTTAGTTTGTCGAGTAGCAGGTATCAGCCTGCAATAGTCAGAAGTGTAGGTTAATTGTATTGTGCGTATTAACCCTTTGAAGCGTCAGACTGATTGCGTTCTGAGTAGTTTGTTTTGCTGTCGAAGCATCGTAATACCGACTGGAGATCGGTGTGAGTGACAATTTCGCCCTAGCACAAAAAGGGGCATTTGTGAATCGTGAATTCAACCAGGAACGGTGAATATTTCAATAGGACTTTCACGGAGGACTTTCAAAAAGGCACATAAGGTATGAGTAGACAATATCTGACCCAAATCAGAAGTGCGGTGGCTTTATAGATGACGAACATTGCTGGTCGGAACCCTCCGCCAGCCAGAGGTACAGTTACGCGCAGACGTTGACATTTGAGCCTAAGCGGGTGGAGCTCTTATGGCGAGCTCACAGTAGTAACATTTCAGATTTGTGAAGCTCTTATGGCGAGCTCACGGTAGTAACATTTCCAGTGTGTAGACTATAGTGCCAGTACAGGGCTATAGAATGACTATATGATTATTGAGAATTGTTTAACCCTAGCGACCCATTTTCTGTGAAAAGAATCGAATTGTTGATTGTAGAAATATTGAAACGGATTTATTTTTATGTGTAAATAAAAGAATCGTTGTTACTTTAAATCATTCTTTCCTTTACGCAGCCTGAAGTGATTAGGAATCACACCTAACGGAAATCGAACCTATTTCAGGCCAATTTAGCAGAGAAGTAATCACGGCGTCGGTCTAACTCAGCTCCCTGCGCCGAGTTCGCGACACTTGGATTCCGACCCTCCACGTTGGTCTAATTTTCCCGCAACTTCGTCAGCGGGACTAAATAACCCCACGACAGCCCAGGCCTTACGGGGCCTCAGGTGTCCCTGACACGTCTATGGCGGGATGGGTTTTCTGGATTCGACGAATGGTGCTCAGCCGCACGCCTTCACCGGTGATGTGACAAGAAAGATCGCTTCCACCACCATGAAGGTCGGAAAGAAAACCGCCATGGACGTGGGTAAAAAGGCAGTGACACAAGCAAGCACTAGAATCACTTCAGAGACTGGCAAGAGGCCGGGTGCCAATTTCATTGAGGAGTTGATAAGACTGCCAAGTGAGCGACATTATCGTCGCAGCTGGGAGAGATTCTTGGGAAGATGGAACTTGGAAATTTCAAGGGTTCTAGTGTTATGCTGATACAGAAACTCCCTAAGTCATTGAACAGCTGATCTGGGTTGAAAGGAATATAAATAGAAACTAGACTTTATGATTCTGGAGAATCATGGCTTTTCCCGATTAGATTCCATGATTTTTCTTGACCCCACAGTGTCTGATAAATTGTTTTTGACTGTCTCACTAAAGTTCCTTCATTGATGTTATGAGAAAGGTGAGTATAGTAGTCTCAAATGACTCGGTTTGGGTTTGATAAAAAAATGTTTAGGTAAAACCCATCATTAATGGTAGAATGGGTTAATATCAATATCAGTGTTTCCCTATCAGTTTTGCGTCCGGTAAAAGAAGTTACGTTTCTCTGTGGCATTTCCATTTGATGTTGTTGGTGTCCAAAAACAGACTATTTCCTCAATTTTTTTTACATTTAGCTGCCCATGAAGGGTTAACAAATGCCTACTAGAATAATTGATCCATGCAACTGGTCATATGACACCAAGACCTATCAACGGCCATTTTCTCTTGAAAACCCCTAAAAATGTTTGTAGAAATCCAGGGAAAACGATTTTTTAAGCTTTTGATGGGTATCCCTGTTAACCTCCCCAACAGGGGTTAACGCTTGGCTTTTTGAATACCTTTATTACTTACAAAAATGGTCCTCTGTAAATTCCACTTCAAACAAAGGAGATTATGTTTATCTCTCATGTATACATTAGGTGCTGTGCGTGTCTGAAAACAGTCCCATGTTAACAACATTACGATACTTGGCAGCTTGTAGATGGTTAAAAAACGCTCACTGGAGTATTTTGTCCATGCAACTTGTAATGTCACATAAAGACCTACGAATAGTCAATTTGTCTTGAAACCCTACAAGTTACCATTAGGGAAATTCACAGAAAATGGGAATTTAAAGCTTTCAAGGGATATCTCTCTTTAGCACGCCCAAAACGTGTTAAGACGTCGTCTTTTGAATACCCTTACTACTTACAAAAATGTTTCCGTATAAATTGTACGCGCGATAAAAGAAGGCACTTTTCTTTGGGCTGTACCCTTTGAGTGCTGTTGGTGTGCAAAAACAGCCCATTTTATCGCAATTTTGACCTTCAGCAGCCCGGGGAGGGTTAACTAATGCTGACCGGAATATTTTGTTCATGCGACTTGTAATGTCACACCAAGACCTGCAAATAGCCGATTTTTCTTGAAAACCTACAAGATGTTGTTAGAGAAATCCACAGAAAACGGGTATTTTAAGATTTTAATGGGTATCTCTCTTTAACCAGCCCAAAATGGGTTAAGACGTCAAATTTTGAATACCCTTACCACTTTCAAAAATATTTTCCGATCAATTTTGCGTCCGATAAATGAAGGCCCCTTTCTCTGTGGTATATCGTTTGGGTGCTGTTCGTGTCTAAAAACAGCCCATTTTATCACAATTTTTCGTTTATCAGCTCGGAGAGGGTTAACTAATGCTGACCGGAATATTTTATCCATGCAACTTGTAATGTCACACCAAGACCTGAGAGTGACCAATTTTTCTTGAAAATCTACAAGACTCGTTTAGAGAAATCCACGGAAAACATGAAGTTTTGAGCTTTTTTGAGGTATTGCTGTTTAACCATCCCAAAACGGGTTAACACTTGGTTTTCTGAACACCCTTATTACTTACAAAAATGATCCTCGGTGAATTCCACTTCAAATAAAGGAAGTTATGTTTACCTCTCGGGTATCGTTTGGATGGTGTGGGGGTCTGAAACCGGCCCATTTCATCAAAATTTCGATGTTTGGCAGCCTGTGGAGGGTTACCATATGCATCGCCTAATATGTCGTGTGTATCAAAGGTTGTGTCATAGACAGGTCTAGTAATTATGAATATTTAAAAAAAATCCTAAAGATGTGTTTCGAGAAAGTGCCGATAAACCCCAATTTTGGCAGTTTTTTGCCAATTCTGGCGAAATAAGGGTTAAATCGAAAATTCCGCTTCGGTACATTTTTAGATTTTTTGCCACTCTATGCTTGTGCCAAATTGTGTGAAAATCGGTTCGAAAATGGCTTCTGCATCGTACGGACAAAAATGTGTGGAACCCCCCCCCCCCCCCCCCCCCCAAAAAAAAAAAAGAAGAAAAAAACAAAAACTAGACTTTATGATTCTGGAGAATCATGGCTTTTCCCGATGAGATTCCATGATTTTTCATGACCCCACAGTGTCTGATGAATTGTTTTTAACTGTCTCACTGGTGAAGTTCCTTCATTGATGTTATGAGAAAGGTGAGTATAGTAGTCTCAAATGACTCAGTTTGATAAAAAAATTGTTTAGGCTAAAAACCATCACTAACGGTGGAGTGGGTTAATGTCAATATCGTCGTCCAACAAGTTAATGGCCGACAAAAGGAGTTATGTTTGTTTGACACATACTCATGTAGAGCTGTGGCTATTTGAAAATGGTCCATTTTATCTCAAATGTATCCAAAATACTGATGTCTGGCAGCTTGTAGAGGGTTAACAAGTGCTAACAGGAATATTCATTCATGCAACTTGTAATGTCACACCAAGAACTGCGAATAGCCATTCTTTCTTTAAAATCTACAAAATGTTTTCAGAGAAATCCAGGGAGAACATGAATTTTAAGCTTTTGATGGGTATCATTGTTTATCCAGCCCAAAACGCGTTAAGTGTTGTTTTTTGAATACTCTTATTACTTCCAAAAATAATTCTCAGTGAATTCTACTTCCACTTATTTTGATCTCTCGTCTCAAATCTGGGTGCTGTGGGTATGCAAACACAGCCCATTTTATCAACATTTTGATGTTTGAGAACCTGCATAGGGTTAACAAATGCTTACAGGAATATTTTGTACATGCAACTTGTAATGTCACACTAAGATCAGAGAATGGCCATTTTTTCTTGAAAATCTACGGCATGTTTTTAAAGAAATCCTCAGATAACACAAATGTTTAACCTTTTGAGGGGTATCTCCCTGTAACCAGCTCTAAAGGGTTAATGCTTGGTTTTGTGAATACCTTCATTACTTACAAAAATGATCGACGGTGAATTCCACTTCCAATGAAGGAGGTTATGTTTATCTCGTAGGTACACATTTGGTGTTATGGTTGCCCAAGAACAGCCCATTTTCTCCAAATGTCTATGCTTGGCAGCCTCTGGAGGGTTAACAAATGTTTACCGAAACATTTTGTTCATGCTTGTAATGTCACTCGAAGACCTGCGAATGGTCAATTGTTCTTGAATTTTTTTTTGTTGAGAAATCCATAGAAAACTGGAATTTTAAGCTTTTAAGGGGTATATCTCCTTAACCAGTCAAAAATGGGTTCAGACCTCGATTTTTGAATCCATTTACTACTTACAAAAATGTTTCCCTGTCAGTTTTGCGTCCTGTAAAAGAAGTTACGTTTCTCTGTTGCATTCCCTTTTGATGTTGTTGTTGTCCAAAAACAGGCTATTTTTTCAAAATTTTGACATTTAGCAGCCCATGGAGGGTTAACAAATGCTTACCGGAATAATTTATCCAATCACCTGGTAATGTGACACCATGACCTATCAATGGCCATTTTCTCTTGAAAACGCTACCAGATGTTTGTAAAGAAATCCAGGGAAAACATAAATTTTTAAGGCTTTGATGGGTATCACTATTAACAACCACAAAAGGGGTTAACGCTTGGTTTTTTGAATCCCCTTATTACTTACACAAATGGTCCTCGGTGAATTCCACTTCCAACAAAGGAGATTATGGGTAATTCCCAGGTACACGATGGGTGTTGCGCGTGTCTGAAAACAGCCCATTTCAACAAAATTACGATTCTTGGCAGTCTGTAGAGGGTTAATAAACATCCATGATTTTTTATGACCCTGGAGTGTCTGAAGAATTGTTTTTAATTGTATCATTAAAGTATTTTTATTGATGTCTTGAGAAAAGTGGGTATAATAGTCTCAAATGACCCAGTGTGATAAAAGAACGTTTTGGTTAAATCATCATTGTTTGTGGAGAGGGTTAATATTAATATCAGCGTCTGAGAATCAGCGTCTAATGTAAATAGCCCATTGTATCTCAAATTTACCTAAAATTTCGATAGTTGACGGTTTGTGGAGGGTTAATGAAGGCTTGCGAGAATACTTCTTCTCCAGGGTTTATTTGTTCTTAAAAATCTGTAAGAACCAGTTGAAGATATCCACAGAAAATGTGAACTTTAAATTCTTGAGCATGTCATGTATAGTCTCTGTATCAATTATCTTCTATTAGACCGCAGTTGTTATGCATGATTATGTCATTTTTTCACACCTTGCAGAGCTCACCTATCAGCTGTCTGTTAATAGCAGAAGTAAATTTCTCTCCAATTGGTTTTTCCCCGTAGGATTAGTTTTATTCATTACAATGAAGATATCCATACAAACAACGACAAACATGAAGTTATAAACTACCATAATTACATACGAAAATAGGAAGTGTTGTTTGTACATATGTGTAGATAAAATATACCCTGGGACGGAGAAGGGGAGTATAACCGTCTTACAAACTAGTACATATCTAGCCCCACTGCCGGGGGAATGTTGGCGCCATGCACCACTGCATTTGATAACCTACAGAGTAGTAAATATACCTGCCCCCCCCCCCCCCCTTTCCATGTTGGGGATCCCCACCTTTTATTGTAAGGTTCCTTAGGCACAACATAGCGTCAGTAAGATGGATATATACTGCCACGTCGCCACTCTGGGGCGGAGGAGGGGCAGTGTATAGCCGTTTTACAGACTATTATATACCTGGACCCACTGTCGGGGAAACCCTATAGTGTTAACACTATTTGATATTATAAGTAACTGATCCCATTGTAGCTAACGTTATTTACTGCTTTCTTATCATGCAGTGGCGGAGCGGTGGCATTGTGGTAGCCGGTTCTCGTCAGATCACCGAAGTTAAGCAACGTTGAGCCTGGTTAATCATTGGATGGGTGGCCGTCTGAGCGATCAATACGGACTCCCATGCTGTGTCCTTGGGCAAGGCACTTAACTCTGATTCTCCATATGGGGGCACGATGCCGCCATGTACTAAGGCGTACTGCACGTCGACGGTACGCATATCTCCAACCAATCTAACCCTGCCTGTGCTGCAGTTCGGAGTTACGATGTTGGGAAGCTGGCAGCTGCTCGTCGTTGCTCGGTGGTTCTCTCCAGGTACTGCGGCTTCCTCCTCCCGTCGATTAGCCATTGTGCATAAGTATATGCCCTTAAACACCAATAAATAAATAATAAATGACATCATGCAGGGCAGTGTGGAATACGAGGTGAGGCGTACCTTTTAATGTGTGTTTGGTTGGAGAAAGAGGCCGAGGGGAGGTGGTAACCTTGGTAATTTTGTTTCGATAAATCGACCGCTGGCGACCGATGAAGCGGGACACGGTGAGAGTGGAACTTATGGGCGGTTATTCTTGATAATAAATAAATATACACTTACTTTTGAGTTCCTACAAGGTGAGTATAGTAGTCTCAAATGAGAATGACCAATATTTGTCTTGAAAACCAACGAAAGGCTTTTAGAGAAATCCTCGGAAAATATGAATTTTTAACCTTTTGAGGGGTATCGCTCTGTAACCAGCCCAAAACGGATTAATGCTTGGTTTTGTGAATACCTTCATTACTTACAAAAATGATCCTCAGTCAATTTCACTTCCAATGCGAAAGGTTATGTTTATCACGCAGGTACACATTGGGTGTTATGGGTGCCCCAAAACAGCCCATTTTCTCAAAATGTCTATACTTTCCAGGCTCTGGAGGGTTCATAATTGCTTACTGGAATATTTTGTCCATGCTTTTTGTAATGTCACTCAAAGACCTGCAAATGGTCAATTTTTCTTGAAAACGTGCTAGATTTTGTGGAGAAATCCACAGAAAACGGGAATTTTAAGCTTTTGAGGGGTATATCTCCTTAACCAGTCGACAATGGGTTAAGACCTCGATTTTTGAATATCCTTACTACTTACAAAAATGTTTCTCTATCAGTTTTGCGTGCAGTAAAAGAAGTTACGTTTCTCTGTGGCATTTCCATTTGATGTTGTTAGTGTCCAAAAACAGACTATTTCTTCAAAATTTTTGACATTTAGCAGCCCATGGAGGGTTAACAAATACCTACCAGAATAATTTATCTATGCAACTGGTAATGTGATACCAAGACCTATCAACGGCCATTTTCTCTTGAAAACCCTACAAGATGTTTGTAAAGAAATCCAGCGAAAACGATTTTTAAGCTTTCGATGGGTATCCCTGTTAACCTCCCCAACAGGGGTTAACGCTTGGTTTTTTTAATACCCTTATTACTTACAAAAATGGTCCTCTGTGAATTCCACTTCCAACAAAGGTGATTATGTTTATCTCTCGTGTATACATTGGGTGCTGTATGTGTCCGAAAACAGCCCATGTCAACAAAATTACGATACTTGGCAGCTTGTAGATGGTTAATAAACGCTCACCGGAGTATTTTGTCCCTACAACTTGTAATGTCACATAAAGACCTACGAATAGTTAATTTTTCTTGAAACCCTACAAGTTACTGTTAGGGAAATTCACAGAAAATGGGAATTTAAAGCTTTTAAGGGATATCTCTCTTAGCCTACCCAAAATGGGTTAAGACTTCGACTTTTGAACACCCTTACTACTTACAAAAATCTTTCTGTATAAATTGTACACTCGATAAGGCGCTTTTCTATGTGGTGTACCCATGGGGTGCTGTTGGTGTCCAAAAACTGCCAATTTTATCACAATTTTGATGTTGAGGAGCCCTGGGAGGGTTAACTAATGCTGACCGGAATATTTTGTCCATGCAACTTGTAATGTCACACCAAGACCTGCGAATAGCCGATTTTTTCTTGAAAACCTACGAGTTGTTTTTAGAGAAATCCACAGAAAGAGGGTATTTTAAGGTTTTAATGGGTATCTCTCTTTAACCAGCCGAAAATGGGTTAAGACGTCGAATTTTGAATACCCTTACCACTTTCAAAAATATTTTCCGATCAATTTTGCGTCCGATAAATGAAGGCCACTTTCTCTGTGGTATACCGTTTGGGTGCTGTTGGTGTCCAAAAACAGCCCATTTTATCACAATTTTTACGTTTAGCAGCTCGGAGGGTTAACTAATGCTGACCGGAATATTTTGTCCATGCAACTTGTAATGTCACACCAAGACCTGGGAGTGACAAATATTTCCTGAAAATCTACAAGACTCGTCTAGAGAAATCCACGGAAAACATGAAGTTTTGAGCTTTGGGGGGGTATTGCTGTTTAACCAGCCCAAAACGGGTTAACGCTTGGTTTTTTGAACACCCTTATTACTTACAAAAATGATCCCCGGTGAATTCCACTTCCAATAAAAGCAGTTATGTGTATCTATCATGTTTCGTTTGGGTGCTGTGGGGGCCCGAAAACAGCCCATTTCATCAAAATTTCGATGTTTGGCAGCCTGTGGAGGGTTACCATATGCATCGCCTGATATGTCCTGTGTATCAAAGGTCGTATCACAGGCAGGTCTAGCAATGATGAATGTTTAAAAAAAATCTACAAGACGTGTTTCGAGAAAGTGCCGATAAACCCCAATTTTGACAGTTTTTTGCCAATTCTGACGCAATAAGGGTTAAATCGAAAAATACGCTTCGGTACATTTTTAGATTTTGTGCCCCTCTATGTGTGTGCAAAATTTTGTGAAAATCGGTTCGAAAATGGCTTCGGAATCGTACGGACAAAATGTGTGGAAAAAAACCCCAAAAACTAGACTTTATGATTCTGGAGAATCATGGCTTTTCCCGATGTGATTCCATGATTCTTCATGACGCCACAGTGTCTGATGAATTGTTTTTAACTGTCTCACTGAAGTTCCTCCATTGATTTTAAGAGAAAGGTGAATATAGTAGTCTCAAATGACTCAGTTTGATAAAATATTGTTTACGTAAAAACCATCATTAACGGTGGAGGGGTTAATATCAATATTGTCCTACGAGTCAATGTCCGACAAAAGGAGTTATGTTTGTTTGATACATACCCACTGAGTGCTGTGTCTGTTTGAAAATGGTCCATTTTATCTCAAATGTATCAAAAATATTGATGTCTGGTCCTGTATCAATTATCTCCTATTAGACCACAGTTGTTATGCATTATTATGTCATTTTTTCACACCTTGTAGAGGTCACCTATCACATGTCTGTTAATAGCAGAAGTAAATTTCTCTCCAATTGGTTTTTCCCCGTAGGATTAGTTTTATTTATTACAATGAAGATATCCATACATACAACGACAAACATGATGTTATTACATTCATAAATAGGAAGTGTTGTTTGTACATATGTGTAGATAAAATATACCCTGGGACGGAGAAGGGGAGTATAGCCGTCTTACAAACTAGTATATATCTAGCCCCACTGCCGGGGAAATCTTGGCGCCATGCACCACTGCATTTGATAACCGCCTTACAGAGTAGTAAATATACCTGCCCCCCCCCCTTCCCATGTTGGGGACCCCCACCTTTCATTGTAAGGTTCCTTAGGCACAACATAGCGTCAGTAAGATGGATATATACTGCCACGTCGCCACCCTTATGTTGCTTCCCTTTGATGTTGTCAGTGTCCAAAAACAGACTATTTCTTCAAAATTTTTGACATTTAGCAGCCCATGGAGGGTTAACAAATACCTACCAGAATAATGTATGCAACTGGTAATGTGATACCAAGACCTATCAACGGCCATTTGCTCTTGAAACCCTACAAGATGTTTGTAAAGAAATCCAGGGAAAACGATTTTTAAGCTTTCGATGGGTATCCCTGTTAACCTCCCCAACAGGGGTTAATGCTTGGTTTTTTGAATACCCTTATTACTTACAAAAATGGTCCTCTGTGAATTCCACTTCCAACAAAGGTGATTATGTTTATCTCTCGTGTATACTTTGGGTGCTGTGCGTGTCCGAAAACAGCCTATGTCAACAAAACTACGATGCTTGACAGCTTGTAGATGGTTAATAAATGTTCACCGGAGTATTTTGTCCCTGCAACTTGTAATGTCACATAAAGACCTACGAATAGTCAATTTTTCTTGAACCCCTACAAGTTACTGTTAGGGAAATTCACAGAAAATGGGAATTTAAAACTTTTAAGGGATATCTCTCTTAGCCTACCCAAAATGGGTTAAGACTTCGACTTTTGAATACCCTTACTACTTACAAAAATGTTTCCGTATAAATTGTACACTCGATGAAAGGAGGCGCTTTTCTTTGTGGTGTACCCATTTGGTGCTGTTGGTGTCCAAAAACAGCCCATTTTATCACAATTTTGACGTTGGGGAGCCCTGGGAGGGTTAACTAATGCTGAACGGAATATTTTGCCCATGCAGCTTGTAATGTCGCACCAAGACCTGCGAATAGCCGATTTTTTCTTGAAAACCTACAAGACGTTTATAGAGAAATCCACAGAAAATGGGTATTTTAAGATTTTAATGGGTATCTCTCTTTAACCAGCCCAAAATGGGTTAAGACGTCGAATCTTGAATACCCTTACCACTTTCAAAAATATTTTCCGATCAATTTTGCGTCCGATAAATGAAGGCCACTTTCTCTGTGGTATACCGTTTGGGTGCTTTTGGCGTCCAAAAACAGCCCATTTTATCACAATTTTGACTTTTAGCAGCCCGTGGAGGGTTAACAAATGCTCACCGCAGTATTTTGTCCATGCAACTTCTATTGTCACATCAAGGCCTGGGAGTAACAATTTTTTCTTGAAAATCTACAAGACTCGTTTAGAGAAATCCACAGAAAACCTGAATTTTTTAGCTTTATGGGGGTATTGCTGTTTAACCAGCCCAAAACGGGTTAACGCTTAGTTTTCTGAACACCCTTATTACTGACAAAAATGATCCTCGGTGAATTCCACTTCCAATAAATGAAGTTATGTTTATCTCTCGTGTATCGTTTGGGTGCAGTGGGGGCCTGAAACCGGCCTATTTCATCAAAATTTCGATGTTTGGCAGCCTGTGGAGGGTTACCATATGCATCGCCTGATATGTCGTGTATACCAAAGGGTGTGTCACAGACAGGTCTAGTAATGACGAGTGTATAAAAAAAATCTACAAGACATGTTTCGAGAAAGTGCCGATAAACCCCAATTTTGGCAGTATTTTGCCAATTCTGACGAAATAAGGGTTAAATCGAAAATTCCGCTTTGGTACATTTTTAGATTTTGTGCCCCTCTATGCGTGTGCAAAATTTCGTGAAAATCGGTTCGAAAATGGCTTCTGAATCGTACGGACAAAATGTGTGGAAAAAAAACAACCCCCCCCCCCCCCCCCCAAAAAAAAAAAAAAAAATAATAATCCGTAGAAAAACAATAGTCTTTTCCAGAGGGAAAAGCCTAAAAACTAGACTTTATGATTCTGGAGAATCATGGCTTTTCCCGATGAGATTCCATGATTCTTCATGACCCCACAGTGTCTGATGAATTGTTTTTAACTGTCTCACTGAAGTTCCTTCATTGATGTTATGAGAAAGGTGAGTATAGTAGTCTCAAATGACTTGGCTCGATCCTAATTAACACCATAATTATGGAAACACTGGAACTACCAGCGCGACTGAAGAGAACAATAGCAGCTCTGGGCATCTCTTGCCCTGTCACCTGGACTGTCCGGGAGACAGGCAAGAGAGTCCATCTGAACTTGGAGTTCGTCATTGAAGAGCATAACACCGCCACACCTTCTTCGGGGAGAGGTAGCACCTTTTGTGAGAGGAACCCCTCTCACACTGGTCCTCACCCGAAGAAGCCTGGACCTGGCCCTGTAAAGAAGAAGAGCAAGAAGAAGAAGAGTCCGTCCACCAAGCGCCGGGATTCCAGGCGCCTGGAGGCCTTCCGGAATAGGAAGAAAGAGGTGAGCGAGAGGATGGAGGTCCTGGAGGCAGCTGCCAGTTCCCCTCCTAGTCCCACTAGTACACCCAACCAACTGCCAGCTCCTGAGCTGGTACTGTTGGATGAGGAACGTCTGGTGGAGACTGAGGAGGAACCGGAGGTTGCCTTTTCACCACCTCCCACCCCTCACTCCCCACTTCCTTCTCTACCGGACAGCCCGGGTGTGTCAATCTCAGCAACACAGCCACCTAAGTCTGCAGTCACCGCCGAAGAAATAAGGAGAATAATAGAGATGGGAAGGCGGGCAGTTGAGATGGGAAACCGAATCGCCTCCGAAACCCACGAGTTCAGGGAACAATCAAAAGCAGATCTCAAAAAGGAATTAGACGCAATCCATTCACCAAACTCAACACTAAACTCAACATCGTCGACTTCCACATCACAATCTCAACCACCTCCAAAGAACAAGAGCCGGAAGAAGCCTAGACGGGGTTAAGCCACCTCCCTCCTTCCTTTTCCTCCTCCACCACGCCTTGACATCCTACAACAACAACAAACAGCTAACGAGGGTTGAAGGGGGCTTGTCCTCCAAATCGTCCCTGCGCGCCTTCGGCGCGTCAAACCATTTCGTTCGTCTCAAATGACTCAGTTGATAAAAAAATTGTTTAGGTAAAAACCATCATTAACGGTGGAGTGGGTTAATATCAATATCGTCGTCCGACAAGTTAATGACCCACAAAAGGAGTTATGTTTGTTTCACACATACCCACTGAGTGCTGTGTCTATTTGAAAATGGTCCATTTTATCTCAAATTATCCAAAATATTGATGTCTGGCAGCTTGTAGAGGGTTAACAAGTACTAACAGGAATATTTTTCCATGCAACTTGTAATGTCACGCTAAGAACTGCAAATGGCCATTTTTTGTTTAAAATCTTCCAAGATGTTTTCAGAGAAATCCCTGCGCATACGCTCTTTTCCAATTCGACGTGACGAAATGCGAAATTTATGTCGCTCTTCATGGAAAGTGATGCCACAACTATTCATGAACAAGGAGTGAAAATTTCATGGAAATCTGCCTAGATTTGGCTGAGATATGGCGTTTTGGAGAGAGGAGGTAATTGTTTGAATTTGATCCTTCCTTTTCAAGCCAGTTCGAAAAAAGACGTCGGGAATGGGCGCAGAATCCTTCAGTGCCTCCTCGCTGGAGTAAGTCCACTTAAATGTTACAATTGTGTGTGACTGGTGGAGAGTTGACTGTAAATGGAAGTTGCTTCTTTAAGACAGCCACCAGGGATCCCAACACAACCTTTAAACCTACGAGAATCTCAGAAGTTTAAAGTCAAGAGAAATTGGCGGTGATTGGGTTTCTGGCAGGCAGGAAAAGATTGACGAAGATTTGTATATTGGACATTAAAATAGCACTTCAGACATACACGAACGGTGTTCAGACCGCTGGAGGCAGCGACTTGAAATTTTCAGAACTTGTTCTACGAACCCTGGCCGACATTTTGGGATCTGTTTGGAGTGTCCCGACCGCGTGGAAAACACCACGCATCGCTTGGAATGTGAGAGTACTATTCGTCCCGACTCTATCAGTTTAGAATGGACACGGGCAGTGTTGTAGACGACTGTAGAGCTGCGATTGAGCATAACGTCCCAGGTTTCGGTGCCGCATTGCCTAACCAGCTCCAAAAGAGCGGCGGGGGAGGGGTATCATGACACTATCTTTAAACCTTAGATAATCGTCAGAAGTTGAAGTGAAAAGAAATCGGCGGTGAGTAGGTTTTTTGGCGGGTAACGATTAACGAAAATTTGCCAATTAGACATTAAAATTGCACTTCTCACAAACATGAAGCGTGTCTAGACCGCTGAAGGCAGCGACATCTAAGTTTCAGAACTTGTTCTACGCACCCTGGCCGACATTTTGGCATCTGTTGCGAGTGTCGAGGCCGCGTGAAGAACACCACGCATCGCGTGGAAAGTGAGAGTACTATTCGTCCCGACTCTATCAGTTTGGAATGGACTTGAGGACTGTTGTAGACTACTGTAGAGCAGCGATTGAGCGTGAAGTCGGAGTTTTTTGTGCCAAATTGCCTAACCGGCTCCAAGGTATGATTTTTCGTCTGTACATCGCCCAGATCGACTGTAGTTTATACCGTTACCATACGTTGAGGTAGCCTTTTGTCATTTTTGCCACTTTCGCCCCAGATTTGAGGGTACCTTCCTTCAACCCCATTTTATAGCAAAATCTAGCTATGCTCCCAACAACGCCCTCTCCCCGTCGGCCCGGGTGCTTCTAAAAATAGAAAGGTCAATGGGTAGGGGCCCGTTAGCAAACAAACGGGGGCAGGACAGGTGTACTTGATGAGAAAACAGTTGTGTGAACATCCCCAGAAGTGAAAACCTATGCTCAGTGACTGTAATCAAGATGTTAATTTAGACTCCCATTACGGCCAATATACTATAGAATGCAACTGGGTGGGTGGCGGGCATCATCACTGGATCTAATGTTGTATTTCATGTTTTTTTTATATTCTATTTATTTTTTTGATCTCTCTCTCTCTCTCTCTCTCTCTCCTCTCTCTCTCTCTCTCTCTCTCTCTCTCTCTCTCTCTCTCTCTCTCAGTTTAATTTGTGTTTGTCTATAATGTTTATAATATTTAGATTTTGCTAGATTCTGTTATTTATGGAATACGTTCTGCCATATTGTAAATTATTAGTCACCGTACAGGAACGAAGGGGCTTCTAAGTGGTAAGCACTTGTCCTCCAATCCTGATTTGCATTGTCAAGTGGCAAATAAAATATGTTTAATCTAATCTAACAGTAGGGGGGGGGGGGCATGTGTCCTATGTAAAAAAACAGCAGAGGGCAGGTGTCCTAGGTAAAATAAATAGCATGGGGGGGGGGGGGGGGGTGTCCCCGCTAATTAATTTTAATTGTTCATGGGGCAGGTGCCCTATCCCACTGCCCAGTATTCCAAATTTTCTATGGTACCTGGCCTTGACGGAAATAACATTTCAACAAGAAACAACGGGAAACCTATTTGCAATAAAGCTGCAAATATAAACTTGATTTTAGGACCATTCCATGGACATTTTAAAGCCTACTGCGATATCAGCGTTTCTTACTCTCGTCCGCAGTATTTTACCCGAGTCGAGTTCTGACGTCATGCAAGTTTGACGGACATGCTTTCAATTTTGTTATTGACAACAACATATTTATAATTTCGTGCTTACTGATCCGAATTTTGAAAACGACACACGCAATCGCGAAGGCGTTTTCTGAAAAACACGATTCTGTAAAAGGTTTTAGTGAAATTTGATTATTTTTTTTATTTTCAATTTCCATGGCTCTTGTTGAAAAGGTGCTAATCACTGATCGTCCCTAACAAGATCAAAGACACGCCGTAGTTTAATAACAGACAGAGAATCTTCTAAGAATATACATGCGCAATCCTAAAATGCAATAAATCAAGTGTTTTTTCACGTTTTATGAGAGAAATCTGTCCAATTGTATCATTGAATCATTTTTAGGTATATGTGGGTGAGAAATTTTCTATACGGACAAAATACAGGCTAAATAAAATATTTGCCATTATTTTCCGCAGACGTAATTTTGTCTTTGCTTCTTGGGGAAATTTCTTGCTGCTAAATACAACGAAGGTGTGTTATTTGATGTGGTCAGAACCGTCAGGTGGTCGGGTCCGAAACCGCACCTCGCAGGAGATTTAGTGGGGGGGGTGTCGATTTTACAAGTAATGTAGGCAGCGTACACGGCATGGGCTGTCTGTCTTTAATCCGACAAAACAGGGTTAAGGCTTGGTTTTTTGAATACCCTTATTTATTTATTTATTTATTTATTTATTTATTGGTGTTTAAGGTCACATACTTCTGCACAATGGCTAATCGTGACCGTGACAGTTTTAGAGGTGGAGGAAGCCGGAGTACCCGGAGAGAACCACCAAGCATCGACGAGCAACTGTCAGCTCCTCAACATTCTCACTCTGTTCAGGCTCCGCTCAGGCAGGGTTACAGAGGTTGAAGACATGTGTACCATCGGCGTGCAGTATGCCTTAGTACACGGGGACATCGTGCCCCCATGTCGGCAACCGGGCCAAAGTGCCTTGCCCAAGGACACAACGTGAGTCGTCCCGGACGGGGATCGAACTCGGGACCTCTAGCATAGAAGTACAACAGTCTACCACTGAGCCACCGCGCTCCCTTGAATATCCTTAATACTATCATACATTATCCCTCAGGAATTCTAAGTCTGATAAAAGAGGTCATGTTTATCTATTGCATACCCATTTTGCTGCCCGAAAACAGCCGATTTTATTAAAATTTTGACGTTTAGCAGCCTGTAGAGGGATTAACAAACGACTAGCGGAATATTCTATCTATGCAGTTTGTAAGACCTGCCAATGTCAAATTGTTCTTGAAAATCCCCAGCAAGCAGTTAGCGAAATCCACGGAAAATGTAAATTTTAAGCGTTTAAGGGGCATCTCTCCTTATTCAGTCCAAAATGGGTTAAGTTTCATTCTTTTAAATACCCTTACTACTTACAAACCTTAAACACCAATACATAAACAATATCATGCAGTGCAGTGTGGAATATGAAGTGAGGCGGTCCAAAACATTTTAACAAGAAATACGGGAAACCCATTTGCAGTAACGCTGCAAACATGAACTTGATTTTAGGACCATTCCATGGACAGTTTAAAGCCTACTTCGATATCAGCGTCCCTTATTCTCAACCTTTCAGTGCATGACTGCAGTATTTCACCCGAATCGAGTTCTGACGTCATGCAAATTTGGTCGACATGCTTTCAATTTTGTTATTGCTAACTACATATTTATAATTTCATTATTTCTGATCGGAATTTTGAAAATGACACACGCAATCGCGACAGAGTTTTCTGAAAAACTCGATTCTGCAAATAGTTTTAGTGAAATTTCATTTTTTTTTATTTTAAATTTCGATGGCTCTTATCGAAAAGGTGTTAATTACTGATCGTTCCAAACAAGATCAAAGACTGACGCCGAAGATTAAAAACAGACAGAGAATCTTCTAAAAATATACATGTGCAATCCTAAAATGCAATAAATCAAGTCTTTTTCACGTTTTATGCATGTTTTATATGAGAGAAACATGTCCAATCGTATCATTGAATCATTTTTAGGTATATGTGGGTGAGAAATTTTGTATACGGACAAAATACACACTAAATAAAACAATTGGCATTATTTTCAAAGCAGCCTATTTTATCAAACTTTTGATGTTCAGATGCTGGTGTAAAGCTAACAAATCCTGACCGGAATATTTTGTCCATGCAACATGTAATGGCACACTAAGACCTATGAATGACCATTTTTTTCTTGAAATTTACAAGATGTTTTTAAAGAAATCCAGGGAAAACTTGAATTTTTAAGCCTTTGATGGGTATCGCTGTTTAAACAGCCCCAAAACGGGTTAAGGCTTGGTTTATTTAATACCCTTATTACTTACAAAAATTATCCTCGGTGATTTCCACTTCCAAGAGAGGAAGTTATGTTTATTTCCCAGCTACAGGGGCTGTGAGGGGCTGAAAACAGCCTATTTTATCAAAGTGTTGATATTTGAGAGTCTGTGGAGGGTTAACAAATGCTTATCAGAATATTCTGTCCTTGCAGTTTATAATGTTACACCACGATCTGCGACGGACCAGTTTTTTCTTGAAAATCTACTTGACATTTTTAGAGAAATCCACGTAAAGCATGATTGTTTAAGCTTTTGGGGGAATCACTCTTAAACCACCCAAAACGGGTTAACACTTGGTTTTTTGAATACCCTTATTACTTACAAAAATGGTCCTCGGTGAATTCCACTTCCAACGAAGGAGATTATGTTTATTTCTCAGGTACACATTGGGTGCTGTGTGCGTCCGAAAACAGCCAATTTCAACAAAATTACTAAGCTTGGCAGCCTGTGGAGGGTTAATACACGCTCACCGGAATATTTTGTCCATGCCACTTGTAATGTCACACAAAGACCTGCGAGTAGTCAATTTTTCTTGAAAACCTACAAGATGTTTTTAGAGAAATCCACAGAAAATTCGAATTTTAAGATTTTAAGGGGTCTCTCTCTTTATCCTGCCCAAAAAGGGTTAAGACTTCAACTTTTGAATATCCTTACTACTTATAAAAATGTTTCCGTATAGAGTGTGGGCTCGATAAAAGAACGCACTTTTCTTTGTGGCGTACCCATTGGGTGCCGTTGGCGTCCAAAAACAGCCCATTTTATCACAATTTTGACTTTCAGCAGCCCATGGAGGGTTAACAAATGCTCCCCTTAGTATTTTGTCCATGCAACTTCTATTGTCACACCAAGATCTGGGAGTAACAAATTTTTCTTGAAAATCTACAAGACTCGTTTAGAGAAATCCATGGAAAACATGAATTTTTTAGCTTTATGGGGGTATTGCTGTTTAACCAGTCCAAAACGGGTTAATGCTTGGTTTTATGAACACCCTTATTACTAACAAAAATGATCCTCGGTGAATTCCACTTCCAATAAAGGAAGTTATGTTTATCTCTCATGTATTGTTTGGGTGCAGTGGGGGCCTGAAACCGACCCATTTCATCAAAATTTCGATGTTTGGCAGCCTGTGGAGGGTTACCATATGCATCGCCGAATATCTCGTATGTATCAAAGGTCGTGTCACAGGCAGGTCTAGAAATGATGAATGTTTAAACAAAATCTACAAGACGTGTTTCGAGAAAGTGCCGATAAACCCCAATTTTGGCAGTTTTTTGTCAATTCTGAGGAATAAGGGTTAAATCGAAAATTCCGCTTCGGTACATTTTTAGATTTTGTGCCCCTCTATGCGTGTGCAAAATTTTCCAGAGGGAAAAGCCTAACCCCCCCCCCCCAAAAAAAAAAAAAAAATAACTAGACTTTATGATTCTGGAGAATCATGGCTTTTCCCGATGAGATTCCTTGATTTTTCATGCCCCCACAGTGTCTGATGAATTGTTCTTAACTGTCTCACTGAAGTTCCTTCATTGATGTTATGAGAAAGGTGATCTCAAATGACTCAGTTTGATAAAAAAATTGTTTAGGTAAAACCATCATTACCGGTGGAGTGGGTTAATATTAATATCGTCGTCCCACAAGTTAATGGCCGACAAAAGAAGTTATGTTTGTTTGACACATGCGCACTGAGTGCTCTGTCTATTTGAAAATGGTCCATTTTATCTCAAATGTATCCAAAATATTGATGTCTGGCAGTTTGTAGAGGGTTAACATGTGCTAACAGGAATATTTATTCATGCAACTTGCAATTCCAAACCCAAAAGTGCGAATGGCCATTTTTACTAAAAATCTACAAGATGTTTTCAGAGAAAGCCATGCGCATACGCTCTTTTCGAATTCGACGTGACGAAATGCGAAATTCGTATCGCTCTTATTATTTATTTATTTATTGGTGTTTAAGGTCACATATTTCTGCACAATGGTTAATCATGACCGTGACAGTTTTACGGGTGGAGGAAGCCGGAGTACCCGGAGAGAACCACCGAGCAACGGCGAGCAACTGTCAGCTCCCCAACATACCAACTCCACACAAGCAGGGTTAGCATTGGTTGAAGACAGGTGCACCATCGACGTGCAGTACGCCTTAGCACCGTGCCCCCACGTGGGAAATGGGAGTGAAGTGTCTTGCCCAAGGACACAACGCGGTTGCCACAGGTGGGATTCGAACCGAGGACCTCTCGGCTTGCAGCCTGCACCTCTACCTACTGAGCCACCGCGCACCCTCGTATCGCCCTTCATGGAAAGTGATGCCGCAACTATCCATGAACAACGAGTGAAAATTTCATGGAAATCTGCCTAGAACTGGCTGGGATATAGCGTTTTGAAAAGAGGAGGTAACTGTTTGAATTTGGTCCTTCCTTTTCAAGCCAGTTCGAAAAAAGATGTCGTGAATGGGCGCAGACTCCTTTAGTGCCCCCCCCCCCCACCCTCTCTGGAGTAAGTCCACTTAAATGTTACAATTGTGTGTGACTGGTGAAGAGTTGGCTGTAAATGGAAGTTGCTTCTTTAAGACCGCCACCCAGGGATCCAAACACAACCTTTAAACCAAAGAGAATCGTCAGAAGTTTAAAGTGAAAAGAAATTGGCGGTGATTGGGTTTCTGGTATTGGACATTAAAATAGCACTTCTGACATACACGAACCGTGTCCAGACCGCTGGAGGCAGCGACTTGAAATTTTCAGAACTTGTTCGACGAACCCTGGCCGACATTTTGGGATCTGTTAGTTTAAACATATTTATTTGCCAACAAAAGCATAGCAAAAGGATTGGAGGACAAGTGCTCAACACTTAGCAAACCCTCCTCTCCATTACATATAACATTTAATAATATAATTATTGTAATAATGGTAGCAATTAAATAATGTACCAAATAAAAATAGGCAAGAGAGAGAGCGAGAGAGAGAGAGAGAGAGAGAGGAAGAAGAAGAAAAAAGAAGAAGTAAGGCTCACAGTGAAGGGGCAGAGATTTCCACTGATAAATGTTGCTCAAACTCCTACGGAAGTGTTCCATTACAATGGCTAAACAAGAGGGATCTGTTTGGAGCGTCCGGACCGCCTGGAAAACACCACGCATCGCTTGGAATGTGAGAGTACTATTCGTCCCGACTCTGTCAGTTTAGAATGGACATGGGCAGTGTTGTAGGCGACTGTAGAGCTGCGATTGAGCATAACGTCCCAGGTTTCGGTGCCTCATTGCCTTACCGACTCCAAGGTATGATTGTTTGTCTCAATATCGTCCTTACTACTTGTAGTTTATACCGTTGCCATACTTTAATGTAGCCTCTTGCCGTTTTCGAGACTTTCGACCCAGAACGCCGCCAAGGTGGGGAAGTGCGGGGGAGGGGGGGGGGGCTGCAGCGGCGGGGGGGGGGGGGGGGTATCCTGACACTATCTTTAAACCTTAGATAATCCGCAGAAGTTGAAGTGAAAAGAAATCGACGGTGAGTATG
The DNA here is from genome assembly GCA_031216915.1 of Pictodentalium vernedei. Taxonomy (NCBI): domain Eukaryota; kingdom Metazoa; phylum Mollusca; class Scaphopoda; order Dentaliida; family Dentaliidae; genus Pictodentalium; species Pictodentalium vernedei. The sequence continues at coordinate 234,190,352 of CM062296.1, forward strand.
TTTTTTGGCGGGAAACGATTAACGAAAATTTGCCAGTTAGACATTCAAATTGCACTTCACACAAACATGAACCGTGTCCAGACCGCTGAAGGCAGCGACTTCTGATTTTCAGAACTTGTTCTACGCACCCTGGCCGACATTTTGGCATCTGTTGCAAGTGTCGATACCGCGTGGAGAACACCATGCATCGCGTGGAAAGTGAGAGTACTATTCGTCCCGACTCTATCAGTTTGGAAAGGAATTGGGCACTATTGTAGACTACTGTAGAGCAGCGATTAAGTATAAAGCCGGAGTTTTTTTTGTGCCAAATTGCCTAACCGGCTCCAAGGTACGATCTTTCGTCTGTACATCGCCCAGATCGCCTGTAGTTTATAGCGTTACCATACGTTGAAGTAGCCTTTTGTCATTTTCGCCACTTTCTACCGAGATTTGAGGGTACCTTCCTTCAACCCCCAATTTACAGCGAAATCTAGCCATGCTCACAACCACGCCCTCTCCCCGTCGGCCCGGGTGCTTCTAAAGATAGAAAGGTCAATGGGGAGGGGCAGGTGTACTTGGTGTAAAAACAGCAGGGGGGGGGCACGTGTCCTAGGTAAAAGAAACAGCAGGGGACAGGTGTCCTAGGTAAAATAAACAGCGGGGGGGGGGGGGGGGGGAAGGCAGATGCCCCCGCTAATTAATTTTAATAGCAGGCAGTTGTTCATGGGGCAGGTGTCCAATCCTATTGCACAGGTTCCAAATTTTCTATGGTACTTGGCCTTGACGGAAACAACATTTCAACAAGAAACAACAGGAAACCTATTTGTAGTAAAGCTGCAAATATAAACCTGATTTTAGGACCATTCCATGGACAGTTTAAAGCCTACTGCGATATCAGCGTTTCTTACTCTCCGCAGTATTTCACCCGAGTCGAGTGCTGACGTCATGCAAGTTTGACGGACACGCTTTCAATTTTGTTATTGACAACAACATATTTATAATTTCGTGATTACTGATCGGAATTTTGAAAACTACACACACAATCGCGAAAGAGTTTTCTGAAAAACACGATTCTGCAAAAGGTTTTAGTGAAATTTGATTATTTTTTTTATTTTCAACTTCGATGGCTCTTGTCGAAAAGGTGCTAATCACTGATCGTCCCAAACGAGATCAAAGACTGACGCCGTATATTAATAACATACAGAGAATCTTCTAAGAATATACACGCGCAATTCTAAAATGCAATAAATCAAGTCTTTTTCAGGTTTTACGAGAGAAATATGTCCAATTGTATCATTGAATCATGTTTAGGTATATGTGGGCGAGACATTTTCTATACGGACAAAATACAGATTAAATAAAATATTTGCCATTATTTTCCGCAGACGTATTTTTGTCTTTGCTTCTTAGGGAAATCCATTCTGCTAAATACAACGAAGAAGTGTTATCTAATGAGGTCAGAACCGTCAGGTGGTCGATCCGACACCGCACCTCGAAGAAGATTTAGTGGGGGTGTCGATTTTACAAGTAATGTAGGCAGCGTACACGGCATGAGCTGTCTGTCTTTAATCCTATAAACAGGGTTAAGGCTTGATTTTTTGAATACCCTTATTTATTTATTTATTTATTTATTTATTTATTTATTTATTTATTGGTGTTTAAGGTCACATACTTATGCACAATGGCTAATCGTGACCGTGACAGTTTTTTTGGTGGAGGAAGCCGGAGTACCCGGAGAGAACCACCAAGCATCGACGAGCAAATGTCAGCTCCTCAACATTCTAACTCTGTTCAAGCTCCGCTCAAGCAGAGTTACAGAGGTTGAAGACATATGTACCATCGACGTTCAGTATGCCTTAGTACACGGCGTCATCGTGCCCCCATGTCGGCAACCGGGCTACTTAACGCCAATTATCCAAATGGGAGCACGATGCCACCGTGTACAAAGGCGTACTGCACGTCGATGGTACGCATGTCTTCAACCAATATAACCCTGCCTGTGCTGCAGTGCGGAGTTACGATGTTGGGGAGCTGGCAGCTGCTCGTCGTTGACTGGTGGTTCTCTCCGGGTACTCCGGCTTCCTCCACTCGTAGAACTGTCACGGTCATGATTGGCCGTTGTGCAAATATTATCATGCACTGTAGTGTGGAATATGAAGTGAGACGTACCTTTCAATGTGTGTTTGGCTGGAGAAAGAGAGAGGGGAAGGGGTGGGGGTGGTAAGATCGGTAATATTGTTGGGATAAATCTACCGATGGCGTTGGACACCATGGAATTGACAGCCCATTTTCTGAAAATGTCTATGCTTGGCAGCCTCTGGAGGGTTAGCAAATGCTTACCGAAATATTTTGTCCATGCAACTTGTAATGTCACTCCAAGACCTGCGAATGCAAACTTTTTGTTGAAAATCTTTTTGAGAAATCTACAGAAAACTGGAATTTTAAGCTTTTAGGGGTATATCTCCTTAACTAGCCAAAAATGGGTTAAGACCTTGATTTTTGAATACACTTACTACTTACAAAAATGTTTCCTTGGCAGCTTTGCGTCCGGTAAAAGAAGTTATTTTTCTCTGTTGCCTTCTCATTTGATGTTGTTGGTGTCCAAAAATGGACTATTTTTTCAGAATTTTGACTTTTAGCAGTTCATAAAGGGTTAACCAATGCTTACCAGAATAATTTATCCATTCAAGTGGTAATGTGACACCAAGACCTATCAATGGCCATTTTTTGTTGAAAACCCTACCAGATGTTTGTAAAGAAATCCAGGGAAAACATAAATTTTTAAGCCTTTGATGGGTATCACTATTAACAACAACAAAAGGGGTTAACGCTTGGTTTTTTGAATACCCTTATTACTTACAAAAATGGTCCTTGGTGAATTCCACTTCCGACAAAGGAGATTAAATTTATTTCTCAGGTACACGTCGGGAGCTGTGGGTGTCCGAAAACAGCCCATTTCAACAAAATTACGATGTTTGATAGCCTGCAGAGGGTTAATAAACGCTCACCGGAATATTTTGTCCATGCAGCTTGTAATGTCACACTAAGACCTGCGAGTAGTCATTTTTTTCTTGAAAACCTACAGGATATTTTTAGCTAAATCCACAGAAAATGGGAATTTTAAGATTTTAAGGGGTCTCTCTCTTTAGCTTTGCCAAAATGGGTTAAGACTTCGACTTTTGAATACCCTTACTACTTACAAAAATGTTTCCATATAGATTGTGCGCTCGATAAAAGAAAGCACTTTTCTTTGTGGCGTACCCGTTGGGTGCCGTTGGCGTTCAAAAACAGCCCATTTTATCACAATTTTGACTTTTAGCAGCCCGTGGAGGGTTAACAAATGCTCACCGCAGTATTTTGTCCACGCAGCATCTATTGTCACATCAAGGCCTGGGAGTGACAATTTTTTCTTGAAAATCTACAAGACTCATTTAGAGAAATCCACGGAAAACCTGAATTTTTTAGCTTTATGGGGGTATTGCTGTTTAACCACCCCAAACGGGTTAACGCTTGCTTTTTTGAACACCCTTATTACTTACAAAAATGATCTCCGGTGAATTCCACTTCCAATAAAGGAAGTTATGTTTATCTCTCGTGTATCGTTTGGGTGTTCTGGGGGCCTGAAACCGGCCCATTTCATCAAAATTTCGATGTTTGGCAGCCTGTGGAGGGTAGAAATGCAGGTCTAGAAATGATGAATGTTTAAACAAAATCTACAAGACGTGTTTCGAGAAAGTGCCGATAAACCCCAATTTTGGCAGTTTTTTGCCAATTCCGACGAAATAAGGGTTAAATCGAAAATTCCGTTTCGGTACATTTTTAGATTTTGTGCCCCTCTATGCGTGTGCAAAATTTCGTGAAAATCGGTTCGAAAATGGCTTCTGAATCGTACGGACAAAATGTGTGGAAAAAAAAAAAAAAAAAAACCCAAAAAAAAAAAAAAAAAAAAAAAAAAAAATAATAATAATCCGTAGAAAAACAATAGTCTTTTCCAGAGGGAAAAGCCTAATAATCCGTAGAAAAACAATAGTCTTTTCCAGAGGGAAAAGCCTAATAATAATCCGTAGAAAAACAATAGTCTTTTCCAAAGGGAAAATCCTAAAAAATAACTAGACTTTATGATTCTGGAGAATCATGGCTTTTCCCGATGAGATTCCTTGATTTTTCATGCCCCTACAGTGTCTGATGAATTGTTTTTAACTGTCTCACTGAAGTTCTTTCATTGATGTTATGAGAAAGGTGGTTATAGTAGTCTCAAATGACTCAGTTTTATAAAAAAAATTGTTTAGGTAAAAACCATCATTAATGGTAGAGTGGGTTAATATCAATATCGTCGTCCCACAAGTTAATGACCGACAAAAGGAGTTATGTTTGTTTGACACATACCCTTTGAGTGCTCTGTCTATTTGAAAATGGTCAATTTTATCTCAAATGTATCCAAAATATTGATGTCTGGCCAATTGTAGAGGGTTAACATGTGCTAACAGGCATATTTATTCATGCAACTTGCAATTTCAAACCAAAAAGTGCGAATGGCCATTTTTACTTAAAATCTATAAGATGTTTTCAGAGAAATCCATGCGCATGCGCTCTTTTCGAATTCGAAGTGACGAAATGCGAAATTCGTATCGCTCTTCATGGAAAGTGATGCCGCATCTATCCATGAACAACGAGTGAAAATTTCATGGAAATCTGCCTAGAATTGGTTGGGATATAGCGTTTTGAAGAGAGGAGGTAACTGTCTGAATTTGGTCCTTCCTTTTCAAGCCAGTTCGAAAAAAAGACGTCGTGAATGGGCGCAGACTCCTTTAGAGCCCCCTCCCCACCCCTCTCTCTCTGTAAATGGAAGTTGCTTCTTTAAGACCGCCACCCAGGGATCCCAACACAACCTTTAAACCTAAGAGAATCGTCAGAAGTTTAAAGTGAAAAGAAATTGGCGGTGATTGGGTTTCTGGCAGGCAGGAAAAGATTGACGAAGATTTGCATATTGGACATTAAAATAGCACTTCTGACATACACGAACCGTGTCCAGACCACTGGAGGCAGCGACTTGAAATTTTCAGAACTTGTTCTACGAACCCTGGCCGACATTTTGGGATCTGTTTGGAGCGTCCGAGCCGCCTGGAAAACACCACGCATCGCTTGGAAGGAGAGAGTACTATTCGTCCCGACTCTATCAGTTCAGAATGGAAATGGGCAGTGTTGTAGACGACTGTGGAGCTGCGATTGAGCTTAAAGTCCCAGGTTTCGGTGCGGGGGAGGGGGGGGGGGGGTGTATCCTGACACTATCTTTAAACCATAGATAATCGGAAGAAGTTGCAGTGAAAAGAAATCGGCGGTGAGTAGGTGTTTTGGTAGGAAACGATTAACGAAAATTTGCCAATTTGCCATTAAAATTGCACTTCTCACAAACACGAACCGTGTCCAGACCGCCGAAGGCAGCGACTTCTAATTTTCAGAACTTGTTCTACGCACCCTGGCCGACATTTTGGCATCTGTTGCAAGTGTCGAGACCGCGTGGAGAACACCACGCATCGCGTGGAAAGTGAGAGTACTATTCGTCCCGACTCTATCAGTTTGGAATGGAATTGGGCACTATTGTAGACTACTGTAGAGTAGCGATTGAGCATAAAATCGGAGTTTTTTTGTGCCAAATTACCTAACCGGCTCCAAGGTATGATCTTTCGTCTGTACATCGCCCAGATCGTCTGAAGTTTATACCGTTACCATACGTTGAAGTAGCCTTTTGTCATTTTCGCCACTTTCGACCCAGATTTGAGGGTACCTTCCTTCAGCGAAATCTAGCCATGCTCACAACCACGCCCTCTCCCCGTCGGCCCGGGTGCTTCTAAAGATAGAAAGGTCAATGGGGAGGGGCCCGTTAGCAAACAAACGGGGGCAGGCGTAGTTGGTGAAAAACAGCAGGGGGGGGGGGGGGCACGTGGCCTAGGTAAAAGAAACAATAGGGGGCAGGTGTCCTAGGTAAAAAACAGCAGGAAGGGGGGGGGGGGCGCAGATGTCCCCGCTAATTAATTTTAATAACAGGCAGGTGTTCATGGGGCAGGCCCACTGCTCGGTGTTCCAAATTTTCTATAGTACTTGGCCTTGACGGAAACAACACTTCAACAAGAAACAACGGGAAACCTATTTGCAGTAAAGCTGCAAATATAAACATGATTTTAGGACCATTCCATGGACAGTTTAAAGCCTACTGCGATATCAGCGTTTATTACTCTCGAACTTTCACTGCATCACTGCAGTATTTCACCCGAGTCGAGTTCTGACGTCATGCAAGTTTGACGGACATGCTTTCAATTTTGTTATTGAAAACAACATATTTATAATTTCGTGATTACTGATCGGAATTTTGAAAACGACACATGCAATCGCGAAAGAGTTTTCTGAAAAACACGATTCTGCAAAAGGTTTTAGTGAAATTTGATTATTTTTTTTATTTTCAATTTCGATGGCTCTTGTCGAAAAGGTGTTAATCACTGATCGTCCCAAACGAGATCAAAGACTGACGCTGTATATTAATAACACACAGAGAATCTTCTAAGAATATACGCGCAATCCTAAAATGAAATAAATCAAGTCTTTTTCGGGTTTTACGAGAGAAATATGTCCAATTGTATCATTGAATCATGTTTAGGTATATGTGGGCGAGACATTTTCTATACGGACAAAATACAGACTAAATAAAATATTTGCCATTATTTTCCGCAGACGTATTTTTGTCTTTGCTTCTTGGGGAAATCCATGCTGCTAAATACAACGAAGGAGTGTTATCTAATGAGGTCAGAACCGTCAGGTGGTCGGGTCCGACACCGCACCTCGAAGTAGATTTAGTGGGGGTGTCGATTTTACAAGTAATGTAGGCAGCGTACACGGCATGGGCTGTCTGTCTTTAATCCTATAAACAGGGTTAAGGCTTGATTTTTTGAATACCCTTATTTATTTATTTATTTATTTATTTATTTATTTATTGGTGTTTAAGGTCACATACTTATGCACAATGGCTAATCGTGACCGTGACAGTTTTATAGGTGGAGGAAGCCGGAGTACACGGAGAGAACCACCAAGCAACGACGAGCAACTGTCAGCTCCTCGACATTCTAACTCTGTTCAAGCTCCGCTCAAGCAGGGTTACAGAGGGTGAAGACATATGTTCCATCGACGTGCAGTATGCCTTAGTACACGGCGTCATCGTGCCCCCATGTCGGCAACCGGGCTAAAGTGCCTTGCCCAAGGACACAACGTGAGTCGTCCCGGACGGGGATCGGACTCGGGACCTCTAGCATAGAAGTACAACAGTCTACCACTGAGCCACCACGCTCCCTTGAATACCCTTAACACTATCATACATTATCCCTCATGAATTCTGAGTCTGATAAAAGAGGTTATGTTTACCTATTACATACCCATTTGCTGCCCGAAAACAGCCGATTTTATCAAAATTTTGACGTTTAGCAGCCTGTAGCGGGATTAACAAACGACTAGCGGAATATTCTATCTATGCACTTTGTAAGACCTGCCAATGTCCAATTGTTCTTGAAAATCGCCAACAAGCAGTTAGCGAAATCCACAGAAAATGTAAATTTTAAGCTTTTAAGGGGTATCTCTCCTTATCCAGTCTAAAATAAGTTAAGTTTCATTCTTTTAAATACCCTTACTACTTACAAAACTGATCCTCTGTGAATTCTACGCGAGTAAAAGAAGTTATATTTCTCTGTTACATATCCATTGGGTGCTCTTGGTGTCTGAAAACAATCCATTTTATCAACATTTTGATGTTTAGCAGCTCGTGGAGAGTTAACGAATGCTCAACGGAATATTTTGTCCATGTAACTTGTAATGTCACATGAAGACCCGTGAATGGCCATTTTTTCTTGAAATCTACAAGATGTTTTTAAAGAAATCCAGGGAAAACATGAAATTTTAAGTCTTTGATGGGTACCGCTGTTTAACCAGCCCAAAACGGGTTAAGACCAGCACTAAATGGGTTAATGCTTGGTCTGATGAATTCCACTTCCAAAGAAGGAGGTTATGGTTATCTCGCAGGTACACATTGCGTGCAATGGGTGCCCAAGAACAGTCCATTTTCTCAAAATTTCTATGCTTTGCAGCCTCTGGAGAGTTAACAAACGCTTACCGGAATATTTTGTCTATGTAACTTGTAATGTCACTCCAAGACCTGCAAATGGTCAATTTTTCTTGAATACTTACTAGATTTTTTGGAGAAATCCACAGAAAACTGGAATTTTAAGCTTTTAAGGGGTACATCTTAACCAGGCGAAAATGGGTTAAGACCTCGATTTTTTGAATACCCTTACTACTTACTAAATTTTTCTCTGTCAGTTTTGCATCCGGTAAAAGAAGTTATGTATCTCTGTGGCATTCCCATTTGTTGTTGTTGGTGTCCAAAAACAGACTATTTTTTCAAAATGTTGACATTTAGCAGCCCATGGAGGGTTAACAAATGCTTACTGGAATATTTTATCCATGCAACCGGTAATGTGACTCCAAGACCTATCAATGGCCATTTTCTGTTGAAAACTTACAAGATGTTTGTAACGAAATCCACGCAAAACATAATTTTTTTTTGGCTTTTGATGGGTATCGCTAATAACAACCCCAAAAGGGTTTAATGCTTGGGTTTTTGAATACCCTTATTACTTACAAAAATGGTCCTCAGTGAATTCCACTTCCAACAAAGGAGATTATGTGTAACTCTCGGACATACATTGCGTGGTGTGTGTGTCCGAAAACAGCCCATTTCAACAAAATTATGATGCTTGGCATTCTGTAGAGGGTTAATAAACGCTCAACGGAATATTTTGTCCATGCCACTTGTAATGTCACACAAAGACCTGCAAGTAGTCAATTTTTCTTGAAAACCTATGGAATGTATTTAGAGAAATCCACAGAAAATGGAAAGTTTTAGATTTTAAGGGGTCTCTCTCTTTAGCCTGCCCCAAATGGGTTAAGACTTCGTTTTTTGAATACCCTTACTACTTACAAAAATGTTTCCCTATAGATTGTGCGCTCGATGAAAGAAATCACTTTTCTTTGTGGCGTACCCATTGGGTGCCGTTGGCGTCCAAAAACAGCCCAGTTTATCACAATTTTGAGTTTTAGTAGCCCGTGGAGGGTTAACAAATGCTCACCGAAGTATTTTGTCCATGCAACTTCTATTGTCACATCAAGGCCTGGGAGTGACAATTTTTTCATGAAAATCTACAAGACTCGTTTAGAGAAATCCACGGAAAACCTGAATTTTTTAGCTTTTTGGGGGTATTGCTGTTTAACCAGCCCAAAACGGGTTAATGCTTGGTTTTCTGAACACCATTATTACTTACAAAAATGATCTCCGGTGAATTCCACTTCAAATAAAAGAAGTTATGTTTGTCTATCTTGTATCGTTTGGGTGCTCTGGGGGCCTGAAACCGGCCCATTTCATCAAAATTTCGATGTTTGGCAGCCTGTGGAGGGTTACCATATGCATCGCCTAATATGTCGTGTGTATCAAAGGTCGTGACATGGGCAGGTCTAGAAATGATGAATGTTTAAAAAAAATCCTAAAGACGTGTTTCGAGAAAGTGCCGATAAACCCCAATTTTGGCAGTTTTTTGCCAATTCTGGCGAAATAAGGGTTAAATCGAAAATTCCGCTTCGGTACATTTTTAGATTTTTTGCCCCTCTACGAGTGTGCCAAATTGTGTGAAAATCGGTTCGAAAATGGCTTCTGAATCGTACGGACAAAAATGTGTGGAAAAAAAAAAAAAAAAAAAAACCCAAAAAAAAAAAAAAAAAAAAATAATAATCCGTACAAAAACAATAGTCTTTTCCAGAGGGAAAAGCCTAATAATCCGTAGAAAAACAATAGTCTTTTCCAGATCGTAACTCTGAAGTCTGAACTCTGCACCGCAGCACAGGCAGGGTTAGATTGGTTGAAGACATGCGCACCATCGACGTGCAGTACGCCTCAGTACACAGCGTCATCGTGCCCCCATGTAGGCAATCGGGGTGAAGTGTCTTGCCCAAGGACACAACGCGGTTGCCGCAGATGGGATTCGAACCGAGGACCTCTCGGCTTGCAGCCTGCAACTCTACCAACTGAGCCACCGCGCCCCCGACTGATCTGCATACTTTGTAGTGTCGACGTCGCTGAGATCTATTGGCTCTGGAAAATTATAAAGCTTGTGATTATTCATGTTTAGAGGTTCCTTTCAAGGTTCGTATCTCCTCAAGAAATGATCGTTCAAATATGTAACAGACACTCCGCCATCACCTTCAATCTTTGTTTTTCTCTCTCACAATTTCATCATCATCAGTTCTTCCAAATTTATCGACTGTCATTTTCTTTAATTTTGTATCTAATGTATTTTTATTATTTTATTTTATTTGTTTATTTTCCTGTTATTTATATGATTTTTTTCTCTCTCTCAATGTAAATCGTTGAGGATGTCTTGAGGAAACAAAAACAAAAAATCACAATTTAATCGGTGGAAATAAAAAAAGAAAAAATAGAAGATCAAATATCAAACACCGTAAAAGCAGCGATGGCTGAACAAGAAAAATATGATGGTGACTTAAAAGAAATTCCAGCTAAAGTCATGCAACAGTTGCCCACAAGAGCAGGCTGTAAAGGTATTTTTCAAAATGTTCGATGTCAAAGGTATAAAAAGGTTTCACTCCCAAAAATTTCTTGAACGAGATAAAGACTAGTGTGTTGGATTTATTTTGTTGAATACAAAGCAATGGTATTAAAATGAAAATGGCATTGAAGTGTCGAATGGGATTCGAACCGAGGACCTCTCGGCTTGCAGCCTGCAACTCTACCAACTGAGCCACCGCGCCCCCGACTGATCTGCATACTTTGTAGTGTCGACGTCGCTGAGATCTATTGGCTCTGGAAAATTATAAAGCTTGTGATTATTCATGTTTAGAGGTTCCTTTCAAGGTTCGTATCTCCTCAAGAAATGATCGTTCAAATATGTAACAGACACTCCGCCATCACCTTCAATCTTTGTTTTTCTCTCTCACAATTTCATCATCATCAGTTCTTCCAAATTTATCGACTGTCATTTTCTTTAATTTTGTATCTAATGTATTTTTATTATTTTATTTTATTTGTTTATTTTCCTGTTATTTATATGATTTTTTTTTCTCTCTCAATGTAAATCGTTGAGGATGTCTTGAAAATGATGTTTCAAAGACCATCTCTTGAGAACGCAGAGACACAAGTGTCCAAAAAACACTTGATTGCGAGGTTGCATGCGTTCAGTGTTGTAATAAATGGACCTCTTTGGGTGGTGAGATTGTGTAACTGTAAAAAATAATTTCTTTCGTGTTATTGAACCACACACCCAATGTGTGCCCTCACCCGACAAATTGTCCAGGTTCAAGATTCTGCTTTTGTCACCATCTCACGGTTTTCTAGGCAATGCATCTCTGGAAAAAAACACTGCGAAAATGTTTTATTTTGAATGCTTTAACTGCATCCAACAGATCGATGTTAGGCAGAGGTTTATTAGGTAAGATGGCACTTTCTACCGAGAAATTCGTATTTTCCATTTTATAGTTTCATTTTTTTAATTGTTTTTTATTTTTTTAGCTGTTAATTGTCTCATTTATATTTCCTATGCCTTTACCATGAGTGTGCAATGTCTTATCTTCTAGATTTTCTATGTCTTTATCAATATGCCTTGTCATGTAATCAACTTGATTTTGAGGAATGGTCAATTTTGTGGAATAATGACCATGAGCTAACGTGTTTATTCCATTTGTTTGCACGATTCTCTTATCATCAGTCGATAAAGCAATTTTACTGATTATTTCCGTGTAGAGAACGTGCTTGTCTCTTTCAATCGTATTCATCTTCTTGTCGACATCTCGATTTTTTAACAGACATTTTTTTTTATACGCTTCGAATCTGATGTCATTCTTCACAACGTTTCTTTTGACTCCTTTACATTTCTTAATTGCCTCCCCTTCTAAGTGGTAAATGTAGTTTCGCCTTTAACCCTTTACCTAACATGAAAAGCAGACGACACTTGCAAAAAAAATTCTTGAATAACTGATATTTTTCATTTTTTTGTCTCAAAAACATAGGTTATGACCCCTCGCTGGAACGAGCTCGACGAGCTCGTTCCAACGAGGGGTCATAACCTATGTTTTTGAGACAAAAAATGAAAATATTTTGAAAATTAATTGGCGATATTTGGGAATAGCGCTGGCCGGTTTTGGCCGTTAAGTTGGGTAAAGGGTTAATTAAACCCACGAATACCCTGATCTGTCTTCCTCCTGCCTCGTCCTTGAATTTTCCCACCACCTTTTTTATTCACACCCAAAGGAATGTTAGATTCGTGAATTGCTCGACTCGAACCACGCATCAGCATTCGGAGACATATCTCGGTCAAAGTCCTTGGTCTCTATCTCATAAGCCAGACTATCCATGTCGGTAACAACAGTTTGGCTTTTGAATCGTATTTCTTCTTGATGTATTCATAATGAAATCGATACATCAACTGTTTGCTAATGTCTAAGATGCACGTTCCCAAATAAATCGGTTTGTCGAATATCAAGACGCGTTTGTTTCATGTGAACAGCCACTGGATTTTCATAAAAGATGGTTTGATGTTTATATTTTGGTTTCGAGATGTATTTTATAGCCTGACTATCCATCGTCACTGGACGAATTTATTTATTTATTGGTGTTTATGGTCACATATTTCTGCACAATGGCTAACCATGACCGTGACAGTTTTACGGGTGGAGAAAACCGGAGTATCCGGAGAGAACCACCAAGCAGCGGCGAGCAACTGTCAGCTCCCCAACATACCAACTCCACACAAGCAGGGTTAGCATTGGTTGAAGACAGGTGCACCATCAACGTGCAGTACGCCTTAGTACACAGCGTCACCGTGCCCCCACGTGGGCAATGGGGGTGAAGTGTCTTGCCCAAGGACACAACGCGGTTGACGCAGGTGGGATTCGAACCGAGGACCTCTCGGCTTGCAGCCTGCACCTCTACCAACTGAGCCACCCCCCCTTCCCACTAGACGAATGTCAGTCCTCTTTCTATTTTCTATCTATTTCCGTACACACAATTATTCATGAGTTTGAAAAAATCTTTCTCGAATTATGTCATGGCCTGTATTCTCAAATTCGTGTTCAAATCTATATACTTCTTCATCCAAGGCTCTCCATCAAATCGGATGATGCGATAGATGTCTATTAATTTCATGCCATAATCTATGTAAGGTTTCAGATTTTAGCAGTGGACTACATATTTACGTTTGTCAATTAAATTTGGAATGAGTTTATTAAATTCATTCATTTTCATTTCTTCAGGTGCTAAAGGATAATCGTTGTGCGAATCCTGTAACATTTCGAGATATTCTAGCTCCACCTCCAGAAGGAAGGGATAATATCTCCAATTTCCCATCTCCTCACGATTCTCGACACATTTGAAATTCCCGTCTGTAACGGATGACTGATGACCCAACCGCATAAATTATTAGCATCTAGATATGTTATGTACATGTATTTACTTGGTTCTCACACACCGAATCCCTCTTCCATGTAGAAATTGTTCGCTTTCACATATCTACATGTATGAGATACAGCCAACACTACAATTACACTACTTAATTTTTCGAGACTGATCGATATGATTTTAAAACTGTCTATGCAACATATTTCTCTTCTGACTGCTGACATTTCTCCATCTATTTTTTTATTCTTTTTATCTATGACTGTCCATTTCGCGAAAGATGAGTATTGTTCATCGCTCTTTGAGATGCAGTTTATATATGCTTTGCTTACACTACCGAGACCATTCATAAATAGATGACCATCATAACCCGACAGATTGTGAAATATCATTGGAAAGAACTTAGCATCTCGATATTTTAAATTGCAATTACTGTGCACGCCACCTCGATATTTAGCCACACACTGATCTCTCACTTTCTTGTATTCGGGTGCTGAAGTTTTGGTGAACGACTCTTTACAGATGTGACATTTGGTGGCGCTCTTATAGTCTTTAGTTTGCTCACCTATGACGATCACATCTTCACGGGAGTTTTAAATTGCTCGTATATTTTTTGGATTTGAGATTCCAAATCTTTAACAAATTTTCGAGCCACATCGTCATATCGTCCGACTGTTTTGTGTAGGTGTACAGACCCGAAGAATATCGATTGTGGAAAGAACATTTTATGTAAAAACAATAACAAGATAGCTTGTGCTTCTGATATTTTTCGGTGTAACTCTGCCAACTGTCGGGCTGACAAGAACTCATTTTCACCGTGAAACATTCGAAATCAGCATACACCACAACAGACACACTCAGTCTTTTGTTGTGATGTGTGGATTTGATGTAAGTGTAAGGTTTAGGTATATCAACGGCAATATATTTCATTTGCAATACTCCTCGTGACGTTCCAGTGATTCTTTACGTTTGAAGGAATTCAAACAGTTAAAACAGAAAAACTTTTCTCCGTCATGTCTTGTAGTCTGCGCTGACAATAAGTGACTCATGTTTTCAATCCAACAGTAATGTTGATTATCATCATTTGAAATTAATAATAAACTAATGTTTTACGCATGATTTTTTTTCTGGGAACTTATCCTCAGACGAAATATGTCTTTTTTTAATTGCCATATCCCAAAACGTTGATGGTGATGGTTGGAGTTTGATTTTCAAAATGATCGATATCGCGTAGTTGAGTCGGAAAATTTATTCCTGACCAATTTAAATTCTTAGAGGTTTCAACATATTTTAACCCTTTACCCAACGTAACGACCAAAACCGGCCAGCGCTATTCTCAAAATTTGCCCATTAATTTTCATGATTTTTTTCATTTTTTGTCTCCAAAACATAGGTTATGACCCCTCATTGGAACGAGCTCGTCGAGCTCGTTCCAATGAGGGGTCATAACCTATGTTTTGGAGACAAAAAATGAAAAACATTAGTTATTCAAGATTTTTTTTTGCAAGTGTCGTCTGCTTTTCATGTTAGGTAAAAGGGTTAATACTATCTGCGGATGCTTTTCTATGGGATACAAGGCAGATATGATAGCCCATTTGAAGCATTGACTGTCTTCTTTTTTCCTGTGAACTAAGGCAATTTTATATATGAAGACGTTTGCAATGGATCAAAATTGTCGACATGAATTTCTGGATTCAGTACTTCGATGAATCCCTGATTGATTATCCTTCGTTTTAATACTGTGCTAACGATTGTATCATTTTTTCTTTCATTTTGTCAAAGATATCGGATAAAGAAGAGCCTTCGTTCACAGTTTTTGTTTGAGATTGAAAATAAGCAGTTTTTTCCCATGACTTCATCCATGTTCACATTGATCTTCTCCATCCGACACTTCAATGCCATTTTCATTTTAATACCATTGCTTTGTATTCAACAAAATAAATCCAACACACTAGTCTTTATCTCGATCAAGAAATTTTTGGGAGTGAAACCTTTTTATACCTTTGACATCGAACATTTTGAAAAATACCTTTACAGCCTGCTCTTGTGGGCAACTGTTGCATGACTTTAGCTGGAATTTCTTTTAAGTCACCATCATATTTTTCTTGTTCAGCCATCGCTGCTTTTACGGTGTTTGATATTTGATCTTCTTTTTTTTCTTTTTTTATTTCCACCGATTAAATTGTGATTTTTTGTTTTTGTTTCCTCTTTCCATCCGTTGTTATTTTTCTCATCTTATCACCTCGTCCAAGCATCGATTTTATCAACTCATTTTTATTTTGCCACTGTACACCTTTCAAACCCATCTGACACACATTAGATCTGAATTCTGACACCTTTTTATTACTTGTCTCAGCCTTTATGACTCTGATCGTTTGTGGTTTAGTTCTATAACTCGATGAATTCGCGATGCTGACATTCTTCACATAATTTTTCAATTGAGGTAGATTGCATGCTTCTAATAATAATGACATTGTTTTCTAATTTATTTTTAAAAAAACATTTAAATATGAAAAACTTTTTTGTAAAGTTACTTTTTTCTATAGTTAAAAAAATCTATTTTTCTTTAAATTAAATCTTTTTAAATTGAAAAAAATATAAAAAAAACAAAATTGTTAAATCAATTTCTTTTATGTTTTAGTTCCTCCAGCATCTTTGACATCATGCACATAATGTTGTTAATAAACATTGAGCATGAAGCCGCAGCCGACATAGGACAGTTCACACAAGCGAAGCAAACAAAGAGTCTCTCACTTACAAAAAATCAATCAATTTTACTCATATTAAATATTACACAGCTGATAGTATAGTCTTAACAAAATTGATTGAAACATCTTCGTTTTAGCAAAACAAAATTGATTTTTTTTTATCTAATCAAGAAAGTCTACTCACTTCCATGCATGAGGAAAAATTGATCCAGTGCAATTAAAATCAGAAAAAACTACATCATGCGCATAATGGAAAAAGAGTCACTCACATTAAATATTACATTGCTGATGGCAAAGTGTTAAGCAAACCTGTTAGAAACACTTTCATTTAAGCAAAACAAAATTGATTTTTTTTTCCAAACAAGAAAGTCTAGTTGCTTCCATGTATGAGAAAAAATTGATTTTAAATTTTCGTTTTTTTTATTTTTCAAGTTAAAAAAATTGATTTCAGTTTAAAACATGATTTTCAGTTAAAGAGATTAGTGAAAATTATATATATATATCTGTAAGAGACAACCAGAAAATCTGGAACAAATTTTAACGCGAGCGAAGTTTGAGGAAGAAACGAACTCACCAATGGTCTTTAAATGCAAAGATAAACAATACGGAACCTGTTAGGTCCTAATCGATGGAAATTCCTTCAAATTTCAAAATTCCACCTCCCCCTTTGATGTGAAATCACCCCTCACATGAGCACATCATATGTCCTGTGTGTTATGGAGTGAAGAGTACATTGAGAAAAGTAATTACCCCAGAAAAAGAGTCTCTGGCCACAAAAACCACATTAAAGATGAACAAGAGCACCGCCTAGCGGGTCAACATACGCCAGTCAAAATTGGAACACGCACAAGATTCTCAGGGGTAATGTTTGAAATTTTTGTTCACTCGACTATGTCTGTCCTCCCCCCCCCCCCCCTCCAATCATTGCCCATCCCCCTGCCCTGTCTGGGGTAAAGGGTTTAAAATTGTATGCATGTGTGAACATATTTCATATTGTTTTTGTGAAATTTTAGTATGCAGAATGGAAATACAAACAATTTTTAGGTGTAGACGATTCTCCTAGCGCAGCGTCCATTCAATGACAGGTTAACTTCATTGATAACGATTGACGATAGGTGGCGCCAAGGAAAAGGACATTTTGAGGATCATAACAGCTATAAACGGCGGGGATTCTCGTAGTTTAAAAATAAAATGGAGTTATCTGCTTCTGTCACTTGCACAACGACAATTGGTGATCAACATGGGTGCAAAGTGTGAACAATATAGCATTAAAATGTAGAAGGAGTAGGCGACACAATACATGCATAACTTTGGAAATACAAAACGGATTTACCTGCTCTTGACACATGCACAACGACAATTGGTGATAAACACGTGTGCAAATTTTGAACAATATAGCATGTAAAATGTTGAAGGAGTAGGCGACACAATACTGTAATGTTTTAAGTACTAAAAGGGGGACACAACTCTGGAAATACAAAACAGAGTTACCTGCTCTTGTCACATGTACAACAGCAATTGGTGATCAACATGTGTGCAAAGTTTGAACAATATAGCATGTGAAATGTTGAAGGAGTAGGCGACACAATACTGAGATGTTTCAAGTACTAAAAGGGGGCATAACTCTGGAAATACAAAACAAAGTTACCTGTTCTTGTCACATGCACAATGGCAATTACTGATCGACATGTTTGTAAAGTTTGAGCAATATAGCATGTAAACCTTTGTGGGCGTAGGCGACACAAAAATTGTTTACGGACAGACAAACAGACAGACAGACATGCAGGCAGGCAGGCAGGCAGGCAGGCAGACGGACAACGCCATAACATAATATATCCGTCAAAAAATGACGGGGTATAAAAAAATGGTAGCATCCATTTTATTCATAAGATAACTTCTGAAGGCCTGCAAGGCTGCTGTAGAAGATTCTCTTCGCAGTTTGCAACGGTAGCGTCCATTCATTGACAGGTTAACAATTGATGATCAACATGGGTGCAAAGTTTGAACAACAAGTGTTTGACCACCGAGGTGGTATTAGTCCCCTACGGCGCTTTTGTGACATAAGCTGTTTTTGTCACAGAAGACACTAGAGTATATAAGCATCTTGGATTTTGAAAAAGAAATATTGAGCGTGCATAATCCCCTCACAGCCCTTATCCATGTACCAAATATGAAAGGTGTAGCTTGAAGCATGTTGGAGGGAGAGGTGATAACATAAAAACAGACAGACAGACAGACGGACAGACAGACTGATGTTAGATTTTGAAAAAAAATATTGAGCGTGCACAATCCCCTCACATCCCCTTTATCCATGCACCATATATGAAAAGTGTAGCTTGAACCATGTTGGAGGGAGCAGTGGTAACATAAAATAGAGAAAAAGCTTAAAAAACACAACAGACATGGTTGCCATGGCGCCATCTTGAATTTTGAAAAAAAATATTGAACGTGCAACATCCCATTACAACCCTCTATACATGTGCCAGATATAAAAAGTGTAGCTTGAACCATGTTGGAGGGAGGGGTGGTAACATAAAATAGAGAAAAAAGCTTAAAAAAACACAACAAAAATGGCCGCCATGCCGCCATCTTGGATTTTGAAGAAAAAATATTGAACGTGCATCATCCCCTACCAACCCTCTATCCACGTGCCAAATATGCAAAGTGTAGCTTGAACCATGTTGGTGGGAGGGATGGTAACATGAAAATAGAGGAAAAAAGCCTAAAAAACACAACAAAAATGGCCGCCATTCCGCCATCTTGGATTTTGAATAAAATTTTTTTAGCGTGCGTCATCCCCTCAGAACCATTTATCCATGTACCAAACATGAAAGGTTTAGCTTAAAGCATGTTGGAGGGAGAGGTGGTAACATAAAAAAAACAGACAGACGGACGGACGGACGGACGGACGGACGGACGGACGGACGGACGGACGGACGGACGGACGGACGGACGGACGGACGGACGGACGGACGGAGTGCAATCCTATAGTCCCCTTACGGTTCCCGTAGGGGACTAATAAAGCAAGAAAAATGCTGGAGTAGGCGACACAATAGTGTAATGTTTCAAGTACTAAAAGGGGGCATTACTCTGGAAATACAAAATGGAGTTACCTGCTCTTGTCACATGCACAACGGCAATTGTTGATCAACATATGTGCAAAGTTTGAACAATATAGCATGTAAAATGTTGAAGGAGAAGACGATACAATACTGTAATCTTTTGAGTACTAAAAGGGACATACCTCTGGAAATACAAAATGGAGTTACTTGCTCTTGTCACATGCACAACGGCAATTGGTGATCAACATGTGTGCACAGTTTGAACAATATAGCATGTAAAATGTTGAAGGAGAAAGCAACACAATACTGTAATGTTTTTAAGTACTAAAAAGGGCATAACTCTGGAAATTCAAAATGGAGTTACCTGCTCTTGTCACATGCACAACGGCAATTGGTGATCACCATGTGTGCACAGTTTGAACAATAAAGCAAGTAAAATGTTGGAGTAGGCGACACAATAGTGTAATGTTTTAAGTACTAAAAGGAGGCATAACTCTAGAAATACAAAATGGAGTTAACTGCACTTGTCACATGCACAACGGCAATTACTGATCAACATGCGTGCAAAGTTTGAACAATGTAGCATGTAAATCTTTGGAGGAGTAGGCGACACAAAAATTGTTTACGGACAGACAGACAGACAGACAGACAGACAGACAGACAACGCCATAACATAATACGTCCGTCAAAAAATGACGGGCGTATAAAAATCAAGAAAGCTTTATGTGAGTGAACACAATGACGGCTGTAACAAAGGGAAAAAGGCAGGTTTTAAAATGTTTCCATTTTTAAAATGCAACGATGAAAGAGCACTTCTAGCGAAGGAAAGATTCATCATAGATAAGTTCCGGCCCAGTTTAAATCGAGGCTAAAAGGAATTGCTCTGTCAGCTACAAAACCACCCTCAGCCACCCACGACCATGAACCGTACCGAATGAATTCAGGCCTGTCTGCGGTCCTGATACATAATAATCTCTATCTATGGTGGAACGAGGCTGTATTACGCCCCGACAAGACTTGGAGAATGTCCAAGGCTGCCTGCATCGCGCAACGCCCATAAGCGATCAAATAAACAAAAAATTAGAATTCATTTGATTGGGAGGCTGAACCGTTACCTTCGCAGGACAAATTGCGACTTGTCTTGTGCCGGTTCAGTCTCACCTACGCATAAATGCGACTAACCCAAAATAGAATTCATTCACGCTATGTCCGTAAATGGTCACATAAACAAAATCAATACAGCCCCATAATGTGACCAATCTGAATTAGAATTCATTCAGTTTAGTTTAAACAATATTTATAGAAAATATCTGTATACATGCATACATCATTTTATACAAAGCAAAAATAAAACAGCATAATTGTAGATAAATAGAACTTGGTAGGCAATATACAGTGAATCTGATGAGCCCAAAAGTGAAGGGATTCGACAGAAAGCATAGTGCTTACTTTGGTCGTCTCCCTTATGTCTCCAAATTACATGAGAAAGATGCTATTACTGTTAGTACAAGAATAACAGATATTGCTCAAAACTGTATGTTGAGAGAAATAAGGCATATAGAAAGAAAGTAGAAAAGAAAAAAGAAGTAAAAGAGGAAACAGAATAATAATATAGTTACGAAACACGAGAGAGACAAGAGAAGAAGAAGAGAAGAAGACATGGGAGGAAGAAAAGAGAAGAGAAGCCAACATGGAGACAAATGCAGCTCCATACCTAAATAATAGAAGTGCTGAGAGCGGGTCACAGTCAATTACAGCACGAGCCAAGACAGGTCGGAGAGCAACCGCAACAGACCAAGCATCCCGCAGTACCACCGCCACGACCTACTTCGAATCGCACTGAAGGTGGCTCAACATGCGATTTTTCCAAGGTGTCAGACTATGAAGATGTCAGTGTTGTGAAACCAGACTTACTAAGACCGGTCTTTTCCTTCCTTCGGAGGTTAACTAAGGTCAAATTAGTTCAGGCCTAACAGTCATCACAAAAAATGTGCAAGCATACATTATTACCTTGTCTGAGGTTGAAAGGGGTTTACTGAAAGCGTTTGGTTGCCATTATTTTATCTTGAACTGTTTCAAAAATGAAGCGATTCTCGCCACTACATAGGTTCGCGGAGCCGTAGAGTAATGTATTTAAAGTTCAGTGGAAGAGGTATTTGAGCAATAGCCCTATTTCTGGCACATAGGTGCAGCGGGCATAGCAGCAGAAAATGTTCAGGTGACTCGATCTCCGCACACTGACAGTTAGAGGACAGTGCTACAGTTAAAATAGAAGTCCTGTCACGAACTGTGCGCTTATCTAGGCTTAATTGTGCGTAGGAATTGCGCGCAATTGCCATATCGAATGGCACCCCAAAGCATGACAGGTTCCCCTTGTTACCCATAGCAAACACAAGCAATGTTCCTGTCAATGGACCTCCGGGTTCCCCGGAGGTCCATTGGCTGAAACTCTGCTTGTGCACGGGCCGTATGTGCAGAATATGATAGCCTTACCATCGTCATAACGCGTAGATTAACGCGCAAATCGACGTGCTATTTCTGCGCATTTCAGGACAGGACTTCTGGTTTTAACTGTAGATGATTAGCATGTAGATGGTAGTTAAGGTTACTAGATCCCAAACGCAACCTGCAGTGGTATATCTGTGCTGGATGGCATTGGGCATTACCGAAAAACGACGGAGGGCGTTAGTTGTCACGATTTTGGAAGTTCTAGAAGTTAAAAACAGATGTGTTTTCACGAATGGATAGTGGAATATTATTCCCTAAGTTGGTTGTTTCTGGAAAGGACGAGGATTGGTATAGATTAGTTCGACAAAAGGGGGTACGAAGATTATCATCAGAACAGAGCGTGTTCCGCAGGGTAGTTGCTGATATTGCAGCTAGGGGGTACCTTACATGCAATATATGGTGGCGTTATATGGTGATACATCTTGAAAAACTGTATTAACTTATGCTTCCTACGTCTGTCCTGAAGAGTTTCCCAGCAAGTTTCTGAATATAATTTAGCTTTACTGGTGCTCATGGTTGCGCCAGTAACAACCCTGGCAGCAGCAATGTGAATCTTCTCAATGTCTGCTGCGTTACCTTCAGTGCAGTTATCCCAAACCGTGTTGTCATATTCTAGAAGGGGTCGGATGAACACAAAGTAGATTTTTTCAAGAACACTTCTATCTAGGATGAACTTATGCATTCGCATCATGTCTATTCCTACCCAAGCTTTAGAACACATATGGTCAATATGATTGTTCCATGTGCAAGTATTATTCAATAGGTGAATTTTGGAATTCCCAAAGGATAACCAGATACCTCATAATCACATACGGCATCCTATCTCCCAGAAGGCTTGATGGGTGACTGCGGTTTTTCAAAACTAAACTGCTGGAGCTTTCACCACTCCTTTTATGTAACCGATATGGTCATATACCGGGGCCGCTACCAAACTGGCGTTGCTGTTTGATTTTCATTTCTCTTCTCCCCTTAAATTTGCCATCGCACAACACATTATACTCTGGCTCGCCACCATCTTGGGACTCAAACCTCTACCATCGCCGAGCTGGAACCGAATAGAGCCCACTCTCTAATGGTCTTAATGGCGTTGAGGGATTGAGTATTGACAATCTATCACTCCAACGTAAACTGCCGGGAATTCTAATCGCGTGTATACCCCCTCAGACCCCATTTGAGGCAATAGGAAAGCTAGGCCTGAGTGATCCAAGTGAAATAAAATAAGGTTAACCGGGTCGCAGGGGATTTGTAAATCCCACATCGTCCTTGCGCGCCTTCGTCGCGCTAAAACCTTTCATTCATTTCATTTAGTTTTATTTCTGAAGAGATGTATATATATCGAAATATATTAAGTAAAATTATCTTTGACAACTACTTTGTGTCAAGTGTATGTTTTCTGCATAGATGTTATTCATGTTTCTTTAGGATTATATTTTCTCTATATAAGGATGTCGGAGGTAAGAGATCATTTGCATTTTGCTTGAAACCACTTTGCACATTTGAATCTCCCATATTCTGAAAGACTCTTTCATCTAACAAAACTCCAAAGTGAAATTCAATCAAAAATTCTCCATCTCAAAAATTACTTCCCACAGCCCATTAAATCTGACTTTTCACCCATCTCTCAGCATGTTCTCAATATGCCCAACAATCGGAATCAACCCCTGACGAAGAACTTCCCTCACACAAAAGAAACCGAACACCCTTTTGGCACAAATATCTAAAAATAATGAAAGAGACCCATTACAAAGCAATAAACAATCTAGGTATTGCTAATAGATACAGGGATTTTCTGAAATGACAAACTCTCTTCATCCCTGTTCATCCCAAGAGAATTTGGCCCTAAATATACAATCCAGGACACAGACCGTGAAAAAAATTGAACTTTGATTTGGCCGTTAACAAAATGAAAATGGAAATAAAACTAATGTAAGAACAACACGCAAAATTTGTAAGGAAATATCAAGGTACATATATAGACATGGAAACTGGCATTGAATGTTTTACCCTGAAACTTTCCGCTAGATAAAAATAAATCGAGGATCAGACAGACCCCAAAGCCCAATAAACCCAAAGAGGTGTCAAAGGAAAAAGTAAAATAACTCAGTCCATGAAACCAATAAATCTTACGAAGCAAAATGGGACTTGTGTATCTGATAATAAACATCAAACGAGCCCCACTACTGAACCAACCAAAAAATAACGACAGTAATGCGAAGGAGTCCCCAAAGATAACACCAAAAAT
Organism: Pictodentalium vernedei; assembly: GCA_031216915.1. Classification (NCBI taxonomy): domain Eukaryota; kingdom Metazoa; phylum Mollusca; class Scaphopoda; order Dentaliida; family Dentaliidae; genus Pictodentalium; species Pictodentalium vernedei. Next base: position 234,214,349 of record CM062296.1, read on the forward strand.
CATCAACCTGTCATCTATAAAACTAAATGACAACCAAATAAATGTCTTAAAACTTGGCTTAAAATTCACTCCCACGCCCAGGCAGAACAGTCATGACCTGAAACAAGATATAGAATTTACAAGGAAATTACGTTTGGCTGAAAATTTTAGTTGAAGAAGACAATAAAGCGGACATCTTGGGTAAAATAAATCAGGTTACACACCTGAATCAGACAGAGATGCATTTCTTGAACAATTTATCACCTGTCACTCAAAGCACCCACTCCCCACAACATAACCAACTTAAGTGAAAATCAACAAAAAGCAATCAATGAACTCAAACACAATAAAACCTTATCATCAAAGAACCTGACAAAGGCTCTGGGTGCATTATCATGGACAAAGATTATTTCGAATCTAAAATTTTGGAAATGTTAGAGGATTTAGATACTTATAAAATACTAAAAAGAAATTTTGACAAATCCATCCATAGAAAAATAGAGGACCATGTAAAATAATACTCCACCCAAAGAAATTATATATGTATAAATTCGAATTAAAATCCAGCAAATTTCTATGGTTTCTCCAAAGTTCATCAAAACAAAAAATTTATACAATCAATGATTAAAAATCGGAATATGTCTGTATTCTGCGCCCACAATATCTTAAATTCAGACCAATCGTTGCTGGGCCCAGCTGTGCAACCCACAGAAAAAACTGGAAAAGATACCTCGATGACCGTTTTATAATATTCCCCCGACTCAGAAGAAACACTGGAAAAAATCCACCATACCCTTCAAACCCTACACCCGGCAATTACATTCACAATGGCCCAAATCAAACACTCTCTCTCCTTCCTAGATATTCTAATCATGTTAGAAGAGGAAGTACTTCTAACAGACATATGCCACAAACCAGCAGACACCAAACAATATCTGCACTTCAGATCCTGTCACGCTGAACTGTTGCCTTGGCAGGACAAATTGTGACTAGTCTTCTGCCGGTTCAGTCTCACGTACGCGTAAACGCAACTAACCCAAATTAGAATTCATTCGCCCTACGCCTGTAAACGATCAAATAAACAAAACCAAAACAGCCCCATAACGCGCCCAACCTAAATTAGAATTCATTTGTTTGGGAGGCTGATCTGTAGCCTTTCGCAGGACCAATACTTGTCTTGTGTGGGTTCAGTCTCACCTACGCGTAAACGCGACTAACCTAAATTAAAATTCATTCGTTTGTGAGAACCCCAAACATGTTGAGTGTGTGTATGTGTGCGTGTGTGTGTGTGTGTGATGGGGGGAGGGGGGGGGGGGGGCAATAATAGGGAGAAACACGCCTGGAGTTACATTGTTTATGCAAGCAATTCCCACCTTACTATTTTACTCATTTAATACCATGACACCTCCTGGGTTTCTCGAGCTAGCAACCCCTGATATGAAAACCTTATTTATACATACAACTCTCGAAAGCAGATCAATGTTTATTTTGGAGGTTAAATACCATTATTCGAGTGTGACTGGATTAGAAAGTCACACCTCTCTCAAAACTTAATGTTATCAGAAGAATGACCAGTAAATATTTCTAATCCGGCCCTTTATTCTACAAATGTGTAAAAGAAGGATAACTTGTAGATAGTTTTATTTCTGAAGAGATGTATATATCGAAATATATTAAGTGAAATTATCTTTGATGACTACTTTGTGTAAAGTGTATATAATATATATATATATATATATATATATATATATATATATATATATATATATATAAAAATTTAGATTAATAAAAAAACTGTTTTCATATTATATATATATAGGAAATAGAGAAAATTAAAATTAATTAAAAATGGCAAAGGAAAACAAAACGAATTGAAAAGAATTGCTTCACACAATGATAATAAAACGTTTTATTTGAAACGTATTCCAATCCAGTTGTAGGATGTTGAAGTAATAAAGTTTGAATATAAATACGAAAAATTATAGCATGGGATTAACACTGAACGATGATCAAGAAGATTTATTTTCAGATTTAGACAATTCGTGCAGCAAACTCTCGAAAGAAGAAGGGGAAAAAATATCAAGCAGTTCAGTCTGATCTACGACAAAAACGAAATATATCGGAAAATTGATAAAGGTGTCGGAGATCGACTTGAACAAGCTCTAAACAAGTTATTGCGCTAACAAGCTCAAAATCTGAAAAAATGAGGAATTAAGGCCCATAACTCTGTAAGGAAAAATTGGAACTGGGCCAGCTTATGAACTTTCTAATTGCAAAAGAACTGTATGGTAAATATTAGTCAAACTGGAGAATATTTGTTCCAAATTATTGCGGTCTTACTAAATACCGAGGGACATCGAGGTGAAGGAAAATAGGGGTAGGAATGGGGATGGAAACTCTGAAAAGGGTATGGGGTTGTGTATTATGAATATATAAAAAGAGTTAAGCAGTATGTGTATGGTTTTAATGTCGTATTTGAGAATTATGGGCGCTAAAGTAATAGCGTTCGCTGAAAAATCTTCCCCTCGGTATTTAGTAGGTAGGTAAATAGTATTTACAGCTGCTGCATCTCAGTAAGCGGCAGTGTGAATTGTTAATCAAATTGCGAGTCGTGTCAGTTATTTCTCTTTGTGGCTATCGGCAATTGCAATCAAAGCCTGCTTCCCAAACTCAACACACGTATGATGTGCCGGGCATTTGAAAGAGAATACGCTCCACAATCTTCATAAGATACATAAAAGAGAAACCGTAAATAAGACGACCAGCATTATCGTCAATTCAGATACATGGCTTCTCGCGAGTGAGGACCCTGTTGTATACGAAGAAATTTCAAGTGACGTATTGACAATTTACAGAGACTGCAAATATTCTGCATCGACATTTTTACCGAAACTAAAATCCAGAGTATTCGAACCAAAACAGACACATACTGACATTCCAAAATTATTATTATTAATAATAACTGTCTATACATAAAACGGCGGCAATTGCAGAAAAAAACTGGTCCGGTAAAGAGGGCGAATACTTCGAAAACAAAAGTGTCAACAAAAAACCAAGGTTAAATTAAAGCCGTTGACACTGAGCCGAAATGGCTAAAAAATATACTGTATATACACGTATACTAAACACAAGCTGCAGCTTTGGATGTATCAGACACAGCTGAACGATACTTATCACAGTATGCCATAAAACCCTAATAACGACATAAAGCCAACAATGGCAACTGCCAAAAGTTCTGTCTATCCAAAACCGAAATAAAAGTTGACGGGAGTTTTATTTTTATCAAATATTACAATGATCTGTCTTGTGATACCCAATTAGCACTTACGCATGTCATCCAGACACCGAGAAAACCTATTAATTACAAAGCTAGCTACTAAATACCGACGGACAGTTTTCGATCACAGCTCGGTCTGTATATCTTGCACTGATTTACTGGAATAAACCAACGGCCATATCACACATTTTGCTTCAATGGACTAAATTATATGTCTGCACATATATTTAAACCTTTTAAACAACTCTTATCTACTTATTTTCCTTCACCTCGGTATCCCTCGGTATACCTCCATATTTAGTAGCACCCAAATTATTGCGCTAACAAGAGATGCTATTGAAAAAGACTTGCATAACAAATATCAGTCCAATCTGAGAACGTTTGTTCAAGTTATTACGCTAATGAACTCCAAATTCGTAAAAATTGACAAATTAAGGCTCATAACTCTGTAACGAAAAATAGGACCGGGCCAATTTTCGAACTTATTCGAGATATTATTGCAAAAGACCTGTACTGCAATATTAGTCAAAGCGGAGACCATTTGCTGAAGTTATGGCGCTACGAGCTCAAAATTCGTCAAAATTCACTAATTAAGGCCCATAACTCTGTAGTGAACAAGCAAATTCAGTGAATTCATGTCTCCCGCTGGGCAGCAGTTTCAAGGGGAATTTATGCATCCAGTGGAATATAGTTGAGTTGCAAGTAAAAGTTATTCAGAAGAGACAGAACAGACAGTGCTTCAGACAGTGGTTATCAGATTTATTTTCACGGAGATCAAAATCAAATTTAAGCAACCTAATTAAATATGCGCGGAAAATGCCCATGTTCGAACTTGGACCCACAATTGATGAAAGTGATCTACTACCCACATTTCATCGAAATCGACTGGCTGTAAGGAAAGTTAGAGCCTGGAAACGAAAAACATGGAAGGTGTGCACTAACTGTGTATTAGTCGTATCACTGAATAAATCAGTTTCCCTAATTTGCATAATTTTTGCACGAGAACAAAACCCGTATTATATGTGATGTATTCCATGTTACTAAACATTCACACAAACATTTATTCAAATCCGAACTTTCATATAGAAGTTCTGTACAAAAACTAATTACACCCAATTTCTGAACAAAATGGCCGCTGGCGGCCATCTTGAATTTTCGACTAAACCCCAAAACACATATTCTGGTCTCACAATGATAACAAAGATACCCAAGAAGTTTCGTGAAGATCGGTTCATAAATACGGCTTTTAGTCCGAGGTGCGTTGACGCACGGGGCAGACGGGCAGATTTTCGGTACAAAATTTCCTACATTCGAACTTGACCTAAGTATTGATAAAAGTAATCCATATATGAAATTTCATCGAAATCGGTTGATTTTAAGGAAAGTTAGAGTCTGGAAACCGTCAGCCAATCAAATTTCAGAAACCTAATTAAATATGCGCGGAAAATCCCCATATTCGAACTTGTACCCACAATTGATGAAAGTGATCTACTGAAACAATTTCATCGAAATCGACTGACTGTAAGGAAAGTTCCGAGTCTGGAAACGAAAAACACGGAAGGTGTGCACTAACTGTGTATTAGTAGTATCACTGAATAAATCAGTTTCCCTAATTTGCATAATTTTTGCACGAGAACAAAACCCGTATTATATGTGATGTATTGCATGTTGCTAAACATTCACACAAAAATTTATTCAAATCCGAACTTTCATATAGAAGGTCTGTACAAAAAACTGATTACACCCAATTTCGGAACAAAATGGCCACAGGCGGCCATCTTGAATTTTGGACTAAACCCCAAAACACATATTCTGGTCTCACAATGATAACAAAGATACCCAAGAAGTTTCGTGAAGATCGGTTCATAAATATGGCTTTTAGTCCGAGGTGCGTTGACGCACGGGGCAGACGGACAGCTTTTCGGTACAAAAGTTCCCACATTCGAACTTAACCTTGATAAAAGTAATCCATATATCAAATTTCATCGAAATCGGTTGATTTTAAGGAAAGTTAGAGTCTGGAAACCGTCAGCCAATCAAATTTCAGCAACCCAATTAAATATGCGCGGAAAATGCCCATATTCGAACTTGGACCCACAATTGATGAAAGTGATCTACTACCCAAATTTCATCGAAATCCAGTCACTGTAAGGAAAGTTAGAGTCTGGAAACGAAAAACACGGAAGGACGGAAGGATGGAAGGACGGAGGGACGGAAGGACACCCCGAATTTAATATCTCCCGTTTTTTTTCAAAAAGCGGGAGACAAAAATTCGACCGGGCCAGTTTTCGAACTTGTTCGAGATATTGCAAAAGACCCGTATGGCAAATATTAGTCAAATCGGAGAACGTTTGTTCCAGTTATTGCGCTAACAGAGCAAGGACGCCCAGATGCCCGCCCACCTGGATGCACACCGACCATCATCAAACCATAGGTCTCGTTTGTTAACACAACACGACCAAAAATGAAGAGGGTAAAGTGATAGATACAAATAAAAGATGTGACTTTGTAAAAGAATTGAAAGTTATTTTTTATTAATAAATATTTATAATTTTTTAAATTTGTTTTTCTTTAATTTATTTTTATTTTTGATGTTTTTCTCCTTTTTTTCTTCTCACGAATTGGATACAAAATCATTCCATTCCCATTCTCTCCTCTTTCATTAACTAATACATGGCTGTTCTGATGATAAGTATCGTCACACTCATTATTCTAACATGTTAAGGTGAAGTCTCGGTAAAATACACAACAATACACTTGGGACGATTTTGTTTGTATTTTCTGTAAAATTCTATCATCATATCGTGATATTTATCATATTTTGAATCATCCCTTTTTTTTCTTTTTAGTAATTATTTTCATCTTTTTTTTTTAATTTAGTAAGTTTTTTCTTCTTCACAAAATCGAATATTCGCTATCCAGTAAATAATGCAAAACACGATCTCGATCTTCGGTTGTTAGAAGACTCGCTCTCAATCGAAAATCCGAACATTCTCATTCATCGGGTCTCGCTTCTCCTATATGCAAGACTGTCTCCATCCAAATTCTCATCAAGTTGCGTTTGCTGACCATTTTTAATGCCGGCACGAAAGACATGATGATCGCATCTTCGTTTTCCGTGTCTTGACAGTCAAGATCGCAGTCCAATCCGAACATGCTGGCAACCGAAACATCTTTTCTTTCATGCTCTAGGAATGTTTTCTTTCACGAGAAGGGCAAACGTTCTGTAAACCACTTCTTGGAGAAATCTGTAATGCTCTACTCCTTTTCGTTTTATCATTTCGTCTATGAATCTATCCATTTTTTTAATTTTATTTATTTTTTCAAAATATATATAATTTTTTTTTCCTTAGGAATTAAAATTTAAGTTATTTTCTTTTTTCTTTTTCAGTATATATAAGATAAAAAAAATAATGAAAGTGCTCTTAAATGTCGAGGTCCCATTTTTTTAAAATGTCGGCTCTCTCCGATATGAAACATCAATTATAAATATAACAACATCTCCATTGGAATAACATGAAGCAAAACCACAATGTGTGCACATCGCCAGTCTGACAGGTGCCCAGAATTTTTGCACTGGAAATGAGCATTCTCGGCTTCGTCTGTTTGAGCCCACTTATGGAGGTGAGAATGAAGGGGCCCCTTACAAATCCCTATGAGGAAACTACACTGAGTGATTTTCAGAAAAGATCGTTTTTGCTAATATGCAAGACCAGCAATCTTGACACTTTTGCAACTTCCTATGGAAAGTTGCATGGAAAAAAAGAGAACCTTTTTCGCGCCTACTTCGCGTCTATTTGCTTTTTATTTCCTCATTGGATCTGATTTGATTAACCTTAGCCAAAATACGAGCCCAGGTACAAATTGACTAAGTCCGATTTTAGCTGGGCTCGAAAAAATTCAAGCTAAATTCCCATTGCTTTCAAGCCTAAATTTTGGGGTTGGCTCGAATGTGTTTCTCCTGGGCTCGAGTTGTCCTTTATACACTACTGTGGGGTATACAAGGTTTCTAATAATGTAAGCATTTGGGGAAAGGCTTGGGTCTTCAGAGACTTAATCGCTCGATTTCCCACAACATGTACCTTCTTATACGGGGTAACATTCCTTGTATAACACAGAACACCTTTATGGCACCTTAATTAAGTCTGAAAGCTATTCCATCGGTGACTGGGGCGGGTATTGCTAGGGCGGCGCGAATGCAAGACGGCATCCATATTGGATTAGTTTTTAAGACACAAAACAACATGTCACCAGCCTACTTAGAACTCCTCAAAACCAAGAATGTGTGTCAATACAACCTGAGGTCCGATGGTAAAATGCTGCTACATGTTCCAAAACATAGGTGTAAGACATTTGGAGATAGGTCATTCTCATTTGCTGGCCCTCACTTGTGGAATAATTTACCAGAACACCTAAAAAGACTGTCAAATGTCAACCTTTTCAAGAAAGATCTCAAAACATACCTGTTTCAAAAAGCCTTTAAGTGATGTTCTGGACTGTAAGATACTGTATATATTCCGTTTGTACATTTGCATGAGCTCAGTAACATGTACAGCGCCTTAGAATATGGTTATATATCCTCTGAACTATAATTTTGGCGCAATATAAATGTGTATATTATTATTATATTATTAAAACTGATTATCAAAAGGAACCCTCCTCTTGTCATCACTAATCCACCACAAAAAGTTATTGCGCGACAAGCAAAATTACCAACAAATTCTAGATGTTTGATATAGCAGAAAACTGATTATCAAAAAGAACCTTTTCTCTAGTCAACACCAATCCACCACAAAAATTTGCATCCATGGTGCATTTCATTTTCAAGTTATTGTGCGGACAAGCAAAAATTACAAAACATCCAAGATGGCTACGATGTGGCCATATTGAATATGGCATAAAACTGATTATCAGGGGGAACCTTCCTCTAATTACCATAAAAATATGATCCATCATGCATTTCATTTTCAAGTTAAAGCACTGACAGGCAAAAGTTACCGAAAAATCCAAGATGGCTACCATGGCGGACATGTTGGATATGGCAGAAAACTTATTATCGAAGGAACCTTTCTCTAGTCACCACTAATCCACCCACAAGTTATTATGCGGACACGCAAAAGTTAACGGACAGATGCAAAGACAGGCAGATAAACAAGGATGCTGTATACCAAACAAGATTCTGATAATTGGTTCTGGAGAATAATTTTTTAAAATTTTTTGGCAAATATGCAGACTCAGCATACTGTCAATTCCCCCACAGAACACCCTTACCCAACTGATGGCAATTTTGTTTACCAGTCCATTCTGCTGGTCCTAAGGATGCTTCATACCAAATAACAGTTCTCTGTTCCACGTGGTTTGGAAAATATGGGCATTTGAATTGTTTTCTACTTTTCTTTCCTGGGGTTCCCACGGGGATGTGAATTTTTTTTTTCGGGCATTATTCAGGTAATTATACTACATTCCAAATCTGGTTTAAATCAGTCCATCGGTTCTTGAAATACAAATTTTGAGTGGATCCCAAAATGGGTATGCTCCAACAGAGAGCCCAAATACTGACCTACATACCTCTCTTGAACAAACGTTAATCTTCCAACACCAAAGTATGTTCAACACCAAATATCAAGGCATTCTCTCTTGTGGTTCATAAGATTTCAAAAGATTTTCAGGCTTTTTGGGCATTAACCACAGCCCGAAGATGGAAGCTGTTTCATTTGAACAAAATAAAAAGGGTATATTCCAAAGATGGTCTGTATTTGAATTTGGCCCAGTGGTCTTGAAGAAGAAGACAAGTTTTAAAAGTTAATGGACAACAGACGGCCGACGATAAGTGATGGCAATATCTCCCACTGACTTGCAGTCAGGTGAGCTTAAAAGAATAACCCAATGATTTTCAGTGTGAACATTTTTGGGGCAAAAAATCACCCAACTACATGAAATCTCTCAAAATCCTTCAAAATTTATTTTAAAGCCTTAAAGCAAAAAAAAGTAAATAAACTTCAACAAAGCCCCTCCTCCCCACAGCCTCAATCCATCTCGTGGGACCCATTTGAACAAATGTTAATCTTATCCACCCACATACACATCCTACTAAATTCTACCTTCACTTTCACTTGTGGTCAGAATTCATTTTAAAAATGATTATACAACTCTTCATTCTAGTTTAAATTTCAACACCCATCTGTTGACCCCCAATATCAGTTGAGCACCATGCACTGAAAAAGAGTTTGATCCAGTAGTCATAGTAATGTTATATACCAAATATCAAAATATCCTGCCAGGTGGATCTGAAGATCTTTCAAGAATATTTCTCATACTGCACGAGGTTAAACTTCTGGCTCCTATAGGGTAACTTAATTTCAACAACTTAAATCTGACCCCCTCAAGAATGCAACACAAAATATACCAAATCTCAAAAACTTTTGACTGGAGGATCTGAAAAAAGGAGAATTTTAAAGAATATTCTTCCCATTGCACTGAGTTAAGTTTGAGGATTTCATATGGAACCCAAATATGCCCCCAGGAACTTTATTTGAACAAACTTTAGACTGCCTGCACCCCCCCCCCCACACTCACACAAGCATACTGTATATCAGTGGATTTGAAGATTTTCCAAGAATGTTCCTTGTTTTTGCCCTAAGTTGCATATAAGCTCCCATAAGCCCATATATGAACCCAGGGACTTGATGTGAACAAACCTGAATCACCCACCTCCTCCAATATAAAACGATTATGACTGGTGGTTTTTTTAAAGGAAATTTTTAAAGCATTTTTCTCATATTTCGCCAAGCTTTTTTTGTTTTGTTTTACTGGGCTTTAACGACACACTGACAGCCAGGGTCACATCTTGTCGGAAAGTTTTATAGGTGCAGGGAGCCAGAGTATTTGAGAGAACCATCGCACAGCAGCATGCAACTGTCAAACTCCACGACTTACTAACTCTGCACAAGTAGGCTCAGCCTCGGTTGAAGGCAAGTGCCAAGTGCCCATGGACAGACAGCTTAACCCTTAACACACAGTGCTAAATTGCCCCAGTTGGGCAGTCGAGATGAAGGGTCTTGCTCGAGGATAGTTACTGCTGGTCACGATCGAACCATGGACCTTTTGGTTCACAGCGGTTGACAAAAAACACAAAATGGGCCTTAATTGTAAAGTCTGAAAGCGTCATGTGGATTCATGGATCTAAACTGTATTATAATAATAATTATTATTATTATTAACAATGCTCTAACCACTGAGTCACTGCCCTACCTTTAAAGTTAATAGAGGGAGCCAAAAATAGGAACCCAGGGTCCTGATTTGAACAAAATTGACTCTGATTCACTGACAACTGGAAGAGACACGTTATAATTTTTGTTGGCTTGTTTTAAAAGTGTAGTTAAGTGGATGAGTTGGGTATTTCATTGATATAACTTTTGTGCATTGTGGTAATATATTTGTTATCTATTTGTTCCATGCAACAAACATTATGTATGCCATGTTATCATCGAGTTTTTGTTAATTTTGTTTCACATTTTATTTTAATTTCTCAATAAAACATCATCAAACTTTTATTTTGTGTTCCGTCGTAACATTCCAAATATATACAAATAGTGTTTGAATAATAAGGTCCCAATGAACTGAGGTCCCAATAAGTCAAGGCCCCAGTGAGCCGAGGTCCTCAAAATGCAAGGTCCCAACGAGCGGACATTTATACCCCTTATGGGCATAGCAACTTTATTGGAACAAACCTGAACTGACAAATGATAAGGAATGTGCCTATTAAAATGATTCACTTCGACAGAGCAGTTTTAAGAGAAGCCGAGAATGAAAAGTTAAGACCAGATGATGGTCGGTCGGATGACAAAGAATGAATGGACAACAGATGGAAAGTAAACAGTAAACCTGCCCTTGAGCTTTGCTCAGGTAAGCTAAAAAGTTCGAACGTATTTCATCTAAATTTTCGGACACTAAAAAATAATTAAATTTGCAGCTGTCCGAAAATTTAGAAAACCACTAAATATTCGGCGATGTCGTCGCAAGTGATAATGTTTACAATGAAAGCTGGGGATAAATACCGCAGAGTTTGCACGTGTTTCACATGAAACAATAATCGGCATCGCAGTTTGTTCAAAAAAATTATTATCATGACATGTTAAAAGGAACACATACCGGTACCTGTAAAATGAGGTGTTATCACTCGCTTGTATTCATTATTTAATCTCCACTTCTGTGTCACATGTTGTGGCCCCTGAAACCACACAGGTACAATTTCACCGACCGTTCCAATCTCGAACATCGGACGCAGGATACTGCATGTTTGGTTCTATACAATGTCGCAATATGAGGCACTGTTGGCCACTCCTCTTGAGGGGCTATATAAGTAATGGAATTTTGTTTATTTTGAAATTCCCACCACTGATATTCCTTAAATTCAAATTAAATATACACAAATTGTACACCAAAATGAAGGTTGGGCGATAAAGAACACGACAAACATATTCAGTCAACTCGTAGAGTTGACAGCATGCACCAATGGTTCCTGAAAGTCTGCTGCCGTATTCGTACCAGAACTGATAATAAAATAATATTTCCTGAGAACAACTTGTGACCAAATGTGCTTCACATATCCAAGAACAAAGCTTGGGTATCAAAATCCTTCAAAACACAGCGACAGAGCTGCATGGGGGTAAATTCTCAAGGTGACTGCTTTGTTTACATAAATACTTACTTTCGATTTCCGGTTTACGTCATCGGACGGGAAAAGCATCGAAAAACAACGCCGTCTAAAATCAAATAATGAGAAAGATCGCCTTAATACAGCATACTATCATTATATTTAGACTACAAAGTTGCCATATTCAACGAAAGGTATCATGACACCTGGTGAAATTTCTTAGAATTACGATTTTGTTTTTTATGGAAATTTGTGGTATCGTGTGATTTGCGTATGTCCGTTGAACATGGAATCCATCGTCAATAAAAATGCAGACACTGTTGTCCTTTTCCTAAATGCAGTCCTATCGCTGCATTCGAATGTGTTTTGAATGTCTAGCTTTGTTCTTGGATATGTGAAGCACATTTGGCCACAAGTTGTTCTCATTAAGTATTATTTTATTGTCAGTTCTGGTACGAATACGGAAGCAGACTTCCAGGAACCAGTGGTGCCTGCTGTTAACTCTATGAGTTGATTGTTTCGTGTTCTATACATCTCAACCTTCATTTTGATGTATAATGTATGTATATTTAATTTGAATTTAAAGAAAAATGAGAGGTGGAAACTTCAAAATAAACAAAATTCCATTACTTTTATAGCCCCTCAATATGCTCTTTTGAATTTTTCATGTGGGGCAAAGACTCATACTTGAATTCGTTGTTGCATTCATGCGCACCTAGCTGGTTGTCAGTGCCTCTTCCTTCTTTGTCCTCACCACTTTACTCGATTTTTTGGAGGGACTTCGCGGCACCTTCCATATCTGTGTGGGATTTTACTGAAGACCCCAGACTATGCAGTCGCCCCATACTGTTACCAGCGATCGTTCTCTTCAGAGGCTGAACTTTTTCTTTTTCTGAATGGGTAAGATGTAGTATCACACCCTGTTAAACTGTGGTAGGGTGGTAGAATGGTTCCAACTCCACATTAATGTGAACATACTTTCTCACTGTCAGTAAATCTGAAGTGGTTGACTTTCATAAGCCAAGAGTGAGAAGTTTTAACCCTGAAAAGGGCATACAAGTCACATAATGGCGATGGTACGAGCAACAACTCAAGACAAAGCTCATTGTTGTCACTTTTTCGGCTCTTAAAGAAATCACGAACCAAGAACAGAAAGGCCACGAAAATATGATGAAGAGCTTGGTTGTTCAGCTTAAAAGCTTCTTTGATCCATTTGAAGATCGTCCAGTAAGTGAATTGACAACTGGAAAAGAGATCGAAGCTATAGTTTCTGAAGGACAGCCCGGCACGGGAGAACTTTGCTTGGCACCTTCATAGAGGAAAGAATAAAGTGAACAGAAGAGAGCAGAACTAGCATCAAAGCCGAAGATATGTCAGACACGGAGAATAAACAATGTTAAGCTGTGGACGAGTTGAAAGAAGGCAGGCTATTGACACCCTCGTAGGAAAGGCCCTCTCCTTAGCTCATTCTTACCAAACAGCAACGATTCCATTAGCCCCAAGCAACGTCAGGGGGATCGAAAGCTTCACCGAGGAACCACATGGAAACTGAGACGGATACTTGGGAAGAAAAAACATCTGATCAGCCTATTGGATAATAGACGACACGGTAGAAGTCAACGCAATGGAGTCAAAAGAAACACGGGGAGTGTCTGGCTCTTCTGCTAAATGCACGTATCCTGTCGGCACGATACAAGCCTGGACCGCAGTCAATCACCTTTGACTCCTATTCGAAACAAAGCAGCTGACGCATAAGCGAAGAGGTGATGACGGACGCTGGGTGCAGATTAACAACGATATTCAGCGGATACCCAGTGGTAAAGATTCCCCCATAACAATGGAGTTGATAAACTTTTTTCTCCAATTTCTTCAAGGGCGAATTCTGACATTTGTTTTCAGTCTTGTAGCAGTTATTACAAAGTTACTAAGGCATTTCTATTCTCTATGACTGCCATTCTTACTAATGTGTATCTGGAAGTGTTTAATTCCTCAAACTGCCACATGTATGATTGGAAGTGAATTTTCACGAAGAAAGAGGCAAGAAACAAAACGGGAATGTGTAAGTTGCGTAAAGAACCGAACTGTTCTTCTGATAAGTATTACAAAATCGCTTCCAAGAGGTCAGTAAAAGAATATCAGAGCATTTTGGTGTTGAATTTATCAATGCCATGGCCAATCATTCAGAATCGATACTTGTTTTCTTACATCAGAAATAAGTTGGGTTGTACACGTGCACATATACATCATACATACGTTGGGGGCACAGTGGCTCGGTGATTATGACACTGAACTTCAAACCGAAAGGTCCACGGTTCGACCCCCACCCGGGTTAACTGCGTTGTGTCCTTGGGCAAGGCACTTAAACCCGATTGCCCACATGGGGGCACTGTGTACTAAGGCGTACTGCACGCCGATGGTACCCTTGTTTTTAACCGAAGCTAACCTCGATTGTGTGGAGTTGGTACATTGTGGAGACTGGCAGTGGCTTGCCATTGCTTGGTGGTACTCCGGCTTCCTCCATCATTAACCCTTTACCCAACGTAACGGCCAAAACCGGCCAGCGCTATTCTCAAAAATCGCCAATTAATTTTCAAAATATTTTCATTTTTTGTCTCAAAAACATAGGTTATGACCCCTCGTTGGAACGAGCTCGTCGAGCTCGTTCCAACGAGGGGTCATAACCTATGTTTTTGAGACCAAAAATGAAAAACATTAGTTATTGAAGAATTTTTTTTGCAAGTGTCGTCTGCTTTTCATGTTAGGTAAAGGGTTAAAACTGTCCGACACGATGTGACGCGGGCTGTCGAAAGTGTCGTTAAACCTCATTAAGTAAGTAAATACATCATACATATTGGGCATATTTAGACCAGGGTTACTTCTAACGTCCAAGTCGAGGAGACCAAAAGTATAGAAGAAAATATGTAGAAGACGCGAGTATAACCATATACGGGGCATAGCGTTGTTCTCGCTACTGTCCACATAATATACAGAAAGCCCCAATAAGCTGAAATGAAAGCTATCACAACTGACGACACTAATCTCCGTTTTGCAACAAGTGAGGGCCTGTTCTCTCACACAAGATAGGTTCAGAGCCAAAACATGTGCGTAAAACTTCCAGACACAAACTGAGGAAGGGAGTATTTTTGGACGGATACAGGTTAATGCTTTTAATGAGAATTTAGTTATATTACACTGCTCCATCAAACTATTCACAAAGAAACCCATACAATTATAAATCTGGGCACCACTGGATGCGAACGTCTTTACGTTCCTGTAATTAATCGAGTTATGCTATGATCGATTGCTAGATCCCCAATTTTCTAACAGGTATATAATGGTTGATGACGGTAACAGACGTACAGCCAGAAAAATTACCTCATTTGTGAAAGGGGCGAAAGAAAAAACCAGTATTTGATCCACGGAGGTGACTCCAGCTCCTTATTCCTTATTTGATATTCAGTAAACTGCCGAAAGGCATTAAACAAATACCACCGTAGGGTGGCACACCACAAACACTATTACCAGAGGGATCAAACACCCCGGCCAACCACCACCAACCGCCCAACCACGAGGCTAAAAAACAGGGGTTTTGATTTTCTCGGCCGTTTGACGCAATAGATTCAAATAAATACCACCATAGGGTGGCACACCACAAACACTATTACCAGAGGGGTCAACCACCCCGGCCAACCACCGCCAACCGTCCAACCAAGAGGCTTAAAAACAGGGGTTTTGATTTTCTCGGCCGTTTGACACAATAGATTCAAATAAATACAACCATAGGGTGGCACACCACAAACACTATTACCAGAGGTGTCAACCACCCCGGCCAATCACCGCCAACCAAGAGGCTTAAAAAATGGGTTTTGATTTTCTCGGCCGTTTGACACAATAGATTCAAATAAATACCAAGATAGGGTGGCACACCACAAACGCTTCTACCAGAGGGGTCAACCACCCCGGCCAACCACCGCCAACCGTCCAACCAAGAGGCTTAAAAGCAGGGGTTTTGATTTTCTCGGCCGTTTGACGCAATAGATTCAATTAAATACCACCACAGGGTGGCACACCACAAACACTATTACCAGAGGGGTCAACCACACCAGCCAACCATCGCCAACCGTCCAACCAAGAGGCTTAAAAACAGGGGTTTAGTTTTTCTCGGCCGGTTGATGCAATAGATTCAAATAAATACCACCATGGGATGGCACACCACAAACACTATTACCAGAGGGGTCAACCATCCCAGCCAACCACCACCAACCGTCCAACCAAGATTCTTAAAACAGTTTTTTTTTATTTTCTCGGCTGTTTGAAGCAATAGATTCAAATAAAGACCACCATAGGGTGGCACAACACAACCACTATTACCAGAGGGGTCAACCAACCCGGCCAGCCACCGCCAACCGTCCAACCAAGAGTCTTAAAAACAGGGGTTTTGTTTTTCTCGGCCGTTTGACGCAATAGATTCAAATAAATACCACCATAGGGTGGCACACCACAAACACTATTACCAGAGGGGTCAACCACCCCGGCCAACCACCACCAAACGTCCAACCAAGAGGCTTAAAAACAGGGGTTTTTGATTTTATCGGCTGTTTGAAGCAAGATTCAAATAAATACCACCATAGGGTGGCACATCACAAACACTATTACCAGAGGGGTCAACCACCCCGGCCAGCCACCGCCAACCGTCCAACCAAGAGTCTTAAAAACAGGCATTTTGTTTTTCTCGGCCGTTTGACGCAATAGATTCAAAAAAATACCACCATAGGGTGGCACACCACAAACACTATTACCAGAGGGGTCAACCAACACGGCCAACCACCCAACCAAGAGGCTTAAAACAGGGGTTTTGATTTTCTCGGCCGTTTGACGCAATAGATTCAAATAAATACCACCATAGGGTGGCACACCACAAACACTATTACCAGAGGGGTCAACCAACACGGCCAACCACCCAACCAAGAGGCTTAAAAACAGGGGTTTTGATTTTCTCGGCCGTTTGACGCAATAGATTCAAATAAATACCAACGTAGGGTGGCACACCACAAACAGTATTACCAAAGGGGTCAACCACCCCGGCCAACCACCGTCAACCGTCCAAACATGAGGCTTAAAAACAGGGGTTTCGATTTTCTCGGCCGTTTGACGCAATAGATTCAATAAAATACCACCATAGGGTGGCACACCACGAACACTATTACAAGAGGGGTCAACCACCCCGGCCAACCACCGCCAACCGTCCAATCAAGAGGCTTAAAAACAGAGGTTTTGATTTTCTCGGCCGTTTGACGCAATAGATTCAAATAAATACCACCGTAGGGTGGCACACCACAAACACTTGTGGTAGAGTCCTTGGTTCCACTTTCGCACATATGTCTTCTGGAAAATCCAAAGTTATATTTCCCCAAATTTTCGGTATACCCATTTCACTCTGACTGAACCTTAATGTTCATATTTTCACATCGTCTTGCTGACACTTTCAGAATCCCGTGCTTCCCAATTTTGTAATTCAGTCAGCAGTCAGTTATTGGTTTCGCTTAAGAAACTCGTGCGGTGTGTAGTTTCTCTGTCACATTGTTTCCTTCTTCGAACAAGCATAAATATCAGTTGCAATTAATTTCTTCGGGTTACTTTTGAGACGAACTCAACGGGTAAGGATATCCTTCCCATTTTCTTGAGCTTCTGTTTCACCCCATTGAGAGCACTAGTATTACCATCCATACGAGAGACGGAAATCCGTCTCCTAGCCTTAGGTTCCCCCATGATTCTTTTGAATTTCCAACATCCTTATCCGCCGCATTAATTGATGCCAAATTTTCTAAACTTGGTCTAATTTGTGATCTGTTTAGCGTTCATAGAAAGCAGCATGTTTTCTTTCAGAATCTTTAAGTCGTAGGAATTGAAGGTCACTCATAACCACTATAAACAGAAATCGAAGGTCACGGGGTAGAAATTTCTCTATAAGTAATTTCATAAAGTGGCTATATATGGATTATAAAATAAATATTGTGATTTCTAATTATGTGTTGACTTTATTTCGCTCGTTTTCTGCCAAATTGAGAACCTAGGACCTGAGGGATGATGTAAACCCTTCCCATACGATCACGGCCGATTTATATTTTTATTGAAGTTTTGGGTTGGGTTTCCTCTTACTCACATAGGTCCACCACACACTATTACCAGAGAGGTCAACCACCCCGGCCAACTGTCCAACCCGGAGGCTTAAGAACAGGGGTTTTGATTTTCTCGGCCGTGTGACGCAATAGATTCAAATAAATACCACCATAGCGTGGCACACCACAAACACTATTACCAGAGGGGTCAACCAACCCGGCCAACCGTCCAACCAAGAGGCCTAAAAACAGGGGTTTTGATTTCTCGGCCGTTTGACGCAATAGATTCAAATAAATACTATCATAGGGTGGCACACCACAAACACTATTACCAGAGGGGTCAACCACCCCGGCCATCCACCGCCAATCGCCCAACCAAGAGGCTTAAAGACAGGGGTTTGATTTTTTTCTCAGCCATTTGACGCAATAGATTCAAATAAATACCAACGAAGGGTGGCACACCACAAACAGTATTACCAGAGGGGTCAACCAACACGGGATAACCAAAAAAGTTAACTGAGAACCAACCAACCCCTTTCTTACATTTATAGGTCTGGGCCATGTAATACCACAATATACTGAACATGGCATTCCGTGGGCAAACTGAACACGGACTGATGGTGTACTCCTGAAATTAGCTCAAATTACCATACCACATGCAGCCCACCCCCGCCTTCTGCATGGGGAGCCGGGCTTTCACGGACTGGGCTACCATGGCCATAGTCTTGACACGACTTGAACCTATGGTGCTCTCTTTAAATCCAGCTCATATCACCAAACAACCCCCCCCCCCCCCCGAGGCCGTGCTTATATGGATGGCTACCATGTCCCTCACCATCTCGCGACCCTGTTAGATGACCGCACCCGAAGCTTGAGGGCGGACCTAGTGGCTACTATGTCCCTCCACTATGACAAATACAAATAGAGGTCCACATCGCCTCTCAGTTATTTACCTCGTCTCCACAATGGAGTCGTTTAACCCTGAAACACACCGTAAGCTCCGACTGCAACTCAATAATACTCGGAGACTCATGTTTCTGGAAGCTGATGCGCACCATAAACACCGCATTTATCAACAATGCAACTCACAAAACGTCGTGCCCGCAGATCTTCTCAGTACCATAAATACAGATCTACGCCGCACTGTCAATGGCGAGCTCAAATTTGAGAATGACACATCGTCGGACCTCGACGAGCTTGCTCTACAAACCACTTAGTGTTTTGACACAACTAATACAGAAACACTTCTGGAAGCGTATCTCTGACCTAGAATTCGAGATATCGGAGTACCTCAACAACCCGCTTCCTCCTAATATCACTGAGCAGGACCAACCTGCCTTTCTTGAGCTCTTCCATACTACTATCAAGCGCTTCTCCAGCGCTGACCTCACCAAATATCGACTATCCAATGCTCAGCGTTTTAAGGAAATCATGGCCACGGCAGTACCGGCCCTTTATCAGGGCATTAGCACAACAGCTGCTGCTACTGTACACCCCAAAACCACACAAGGGGTCATAATCCATTAACCGAGTGGACATTCCACTGACCAAGTAGGGACACGCCTCCCGACGCGTCCTCACAGACTAACGGCACCGATAGACACCAACCAAACCTTAGCTGATTCACTTCTGAGCGCACCTAAACGTCACAAGTTGGGAATGACCAAGATTCTTCCCCCGATTGCTACATCTCGGGTCAATAAATATCCGACCTCTGCGACCCCTCTCAGAGATGTCCCCTCTGTCATCCACAGGCCGGAGCTTAGTACCACTAAACACAGGGCCACTACTATAGAGGCAGATTCCACTCCTCACGTACCTCTGGGCATTACCACATCTACCGTACTTAGTACACTTATGACCCCTTGTAGTAGCTAACTACCATGGTCATAGATCACTATGCCAGAGAGATTGTGGCCCCTCCACTCGTCTACAGACCACGCGTCCAACAATAATGCGAATGATACCGTTGGTAGTGTCACAGACATACAACTGGTATCAACCAACACTGAATCAGCTCGCCTCGGTCCACTACCAACCACTGAGCCCAGCGATATATCCACTCACGTCGGTCGTAGGGACCATATCTGTCCCCTGGGGTTCGACTCCGTCGCTCCCTTGTCAGAGCTTGACCCCAGTTCCACCAGTGGAACCAACGGTTGTCTCACCAATACATCATCGGAGGGCATAGAGTTCTCCTATGTCTCTTCTGATGACCCTGAAACTTTGTCCAGTTCCGTTGAACCTGACGCTTTGGACACAGGCACTCCACCTGCACGTGCCTCCAGGCTGGATGGCTCTTTCCATCCCCCTTCCCTAGGTACACAAATCATGGACCACCCATGTGTCAGTACCCACTCTCGTGGCAAAACATCAATCGCTACTACTGTCGTTGCTGAGCTTCCCCATAAATGGACGAGAGAGGACACACTACGCAGCCTTACCATGATACTCGACAATAAACAATCCT
This sequence comes from Pictodentalium vernedei, assembly GCA_031216915.1. Lineage (NCBI taxonomy): Eukaryota > Metazoa > Mollusca > Scaphopoda > Dentaliida > Dentaliidae > Pictodentalium > Pictodentalium vernedei. Next base: position 234,234,850 of record CM062296.1, read on the forward strand.
GACTAAGCCAATTTGCTCCGAACAGTGAGCTCATTCCTCCAAAACCCGCTGCTAACCCCAGCGTCGTCGATCAAGAAGCTCAGGAGCCACTCTACATGTCAAATGCATCCGGAGATTGGACACACAGCGACAAGTTAAATGACAATCTCACCTCGCCGCACTGGCTGACACGGCTAGCAAACATATTACCAATCTGTCAACTTAATCGCTCAGTACACATTAGAAAATTGTACTTGGCAAGGGACTTAAATATATACCAACGCCACAAAGGCCCACCAGGTCTTTTCTCACTGATACTTATATCACATTAGCCTCCGTCGCATGAAGGCCCACACCTCTGCACAATGCAGGGCGGCATTAACCTCATTTCCAGGCTCGGGCCATCAGCCCTCAAATTCACCTATGGTGACCACATACTTATATTCACCGCCGGTGTCTGTTATGAAGTAGTATCCATGGGCACCCCCCTCCCCCATAGGAATTTCCTTAGGGACCACACTCGTGTCCCCCATCTCATTTCTACATAGAATTGGGGCGCGTACTACCATGCGCGACAACGGCCATACATCTACGTGAACAAACTTATATAACCCACTGACCGCGGGTCTCATTCATCACACTACTTTAGATGCCCCCAGAGGCGCTTTGCTGCACAGTAAAATGGGCCACCGGTGCCCCCAACAGTCAGATGCTATACCTGAAGCTTGCGGGCGAGCCTAATGGTCTCTCTATCCCCTTCTTATCATATAACACATTGCAGAAGCTAATTGCGGACAAATACGAATAGAGGTCCACCTAAATGACCTAGCCTCATTTCCACCATGGAATCGGTAGACCCTGCCAAAGGGAAATATTGAGGCAACATTTTTTGATGGAAATTGAAAATCGATGGCTCCCATCTAGAGGTCACCCCAAACAAGCATACCAAGTTTCAAAGCGATCTGATCACAAATGCGACCTGTAAGGTGTGCCAAAGGAAATTGGGGACGTACGTACTAACATGTGTACAAACGTACGCCGACTGGCGAGAAGTGATGGCAATAGCTCAGCTTGACTTTGTCAAGTTGAGCTAAAAATGAGAAGCTCCCAGCTCTACAACACATCCTACAAGTATTTATAACAAAGAAACACTTTTTCTCATGCTTCTAAAATACCAGCAGCAAGTATATTTAATAATTTTAGTTTTCACAGGTCTACCTGGGTTTAGAGCCTAGGTAGGTCTGAGATGAAGCATTGTCTTTCATTTATTATTTATTTATTGGTGTTTCAGGTCATACATTTCTGCACAATGGCCAATCAAGACCACAAAATGGAGATAAAGCCCAGTATAGTTAGTCAATCGTTTATACCCAGGTTTCTGCAAGCCGAGAGGTCCTCGGTTCGAATCCCACCTGCGGCCTTGGGCAAGACACTTCACCCCGATTGCCTACATGGGGGCACGATGACGCTGTGTACTGAGGCGTACTGCACGTCGATGGTGCGCATGTCTTCAACCAATCTAACCCTGCCTGTGCTGCGGTGCAGAGTTCAGAGTTACGATGTTGGAGAGCTGACAGCTGCTCGTCGTTGCTCGGTGGTTCTCTCCGGGTACTCCAGCTTCCTCCACCCGTAAAACTGTCACGGTCACGATTAGCCATTGTGCATAAATATGTGACCTTAAACATCAATAAATAAATAAATACCCAGGTTTCCCATTTTAGAGGACTTCCACCCCAAGCATTGGTGACTGGGTCCTATTTTACCAGTAAAACAGAGCTTGTTTACCACAGTAAACAAGCACTGCATCACTTCCTGGGGTTCCCACGGGGAGCAATGTCTTTCAGAGACTACTGGTGAAATAGAAATAGCAATGTTTCTACTGTGATCTGTTTGCAAATTTTTGGTCCATTTCATTAACTCTTAACTCGCAGAGTATTTTGAAAAATTTTTTTTAACAAATCTAGTCATGGCTGCTGAAAAACAGCCATGACGAGATTTGATGAAAAATTCAAGAAAAGTTGAATCAAGAAATTGTTGGTCAAAAAGTCAATACAATTTGCAGGGGAACATTTGGTTAAAAGTTCTCAAATTTTACTTATTTTAGTGGCAAGAGATTTCCTGTCCTGGGCAGGAATATCTGCCAGCAGCATGCAAGGAGTTAATTTCAAACTCCTGGCTATGCATGCATGAGTGGAGAATGGACACAGGCCTTTGGGTGTGGCATAATGTTTTCTGTGATTAACATGCAAGTGATTAATACAGGCAAGTTACTGACACAGAAGCGCGATTCAGTAAACTTCTTAATAATACATATATATTATCACCATTAAGTTTGAGTACAAATTGTTGTATCACAGTCAAGCTTTTGTTTATCATGCCATATCTTGATAGGTCGAGATATTGCCTTAAAAACAAGAGCGAGACTCTGTTGTAACATTTTGTATGTAAACAAAATGGTGATGATAAATTTATCTTACAATTCTCAACTGTTTAACTTGATTAACTAGCATTTTAAATTTAGATGTCATTTTCAGACTCATCAAAACACTTTGTCATTTTGGGTAAAAAACTGGGGGCACGGTGGCATCGCAGTAACCGGTTCTCATCTGATCACTGAAGTTAAGCAACGTCGAGCGCGGTTAGTAGTTGGATGGGTGACCATTTCAGCGACTGATTCATGCTCCCGCATTGTGTTCTTGGGCAAGGCACTTAACCCTGATTGCCTACATGGGGGCACGATGACGCTGTGTACTAAGGCATACTGCATGTCGATGGTGCACATGTCTTCAACCAATCTAACCCTGCCTGTGCTGCAGTGCGGAGTTACGATGTTGGGGAGCTGGCAGCTGCTCGTCATTGCTCGGTGGTTCTCTCTGGGTACTCCGGCTTCCTCCACCCAAAAAACTGTCACAGTCATGATTAGCCATTGTGCATAAGTATGTGACCTTAAACACCAATAAATAAATAAATAAGTAAATATTGGGTAAAAAACTGTATGCAGCTGCCTTGATCTTTTGTGATCCTTAGGTAAACTTATTGAGCATGTTTGTTCAACATTCTGAAAAGACGGTATACTATAACAATTTTATGACATGCCTGTTCTATGTAATCCCCATCTACAGCAATACTAAACCATGCGGAAAATAAAAATCTGTTCCGCACATATGTGCAGAACGGAAATCGTTGACAGACTATTTTTTAAATAGAAGCAAAATTTCACTGGAATTTTCTACAAACTGTGCCACGCAATTACAATTCGAATCACTAGTGATAGCTGAAAATCGTCCCCTGAGTTCCAATGTGTTCTATGTGCAAGTAGGCACATAGAACACATTGGAACTCAGGGAATGAAAAAGTGACACAGATTCCCCTCACAAATTTGGTTGGTGATAAAAATGTGTTCCTTTTGTTGATAGTTGTCAAATGAATTGCTGAGGGTCCATGTAACAATTGTTTTTATAGACGTGAAGGCTTGTAATAAACACAGAACGACACATGTGTGTGAATGGGTTAATCGATATGGCACGAGTGCCAGCACAGAAGTATAGAACGAGAGGCCAGAGAGGCCTCTCGTTCTATCCTACCGCGCTGGCACTCGTGCCATATCGATTAACCAATTCACACACGTGTCGTTCTGTGTATTTACTGCATGTTGTTTCAAATTGAATGCTTCCACGGTTTCCAATACAGAAACTGAAAAGTAATATAGTTCAATAATTTAATAATCATACTTTTGAGATTTCTTTTTCCTCTTTCATATATAGAAATGTATACAGTCTCTCACAAACTCCTTTTGAAAGAGAGTAATGCTCTATAAATAGTAAAATAAATTATAATTAACCCTTTACCCAAGGTATGGGCCAAAATTGACCAGCGTTATATATATTCACAAACTTACTGTAAGATATATGTATGAAGTACATTCATATGAAGAAAGTAACATACACTATCCCAAACTGCCTAAACCCATTTCCTAACAAATCAAACCTGCTTCTGTAATTTACAAATTATGCAGTTGAAAAACATTTATTTTTCAAATCATTTCAATGGAACCATATCATGTCTCTTCATTGGAATGAGTTTGTTGAGTACATTCCAATGAGGCGTCACATGATATGGTTTTGCTGAGATTTTAAAAACAATATGAAAAAAGCCAATAATTAAAAGTGATCCTGTGTGTTGGGTAATGAGTTAAGCATCTGAGGTAACAATTTTAGCTACCCTAACTTCACATCCTGTTGGGGGCACTATTTTTAACATGCTGTGTTTTTGAGCTGAGTGGTTTTTCCGTTTGGTTTTTTGTTTTTGCAGGAAACCAGAAAACTGATATACAAGACCCAGCAAAAAACATCCAAATGATTTTACTATGTCAACTTATCAAACTATCTCACGGGAAAGTAAATGGACTAGTGGGCACGTTGGACTCTCCTCATTAAGTCTATCCTACATAGGTTTTCTCTCCTGAAACCGAAGTGAAACCCAAACCAAATCCAAAAAATCAAAACCTCCCAGCTCTGCTGTGTTTTCAAAATGAAAGTGTCAATGACACTGTAGCTTAACTTGTCTGTGTGTTGTGTTTGATGAAAAGGATAATGTTCAATGTTTATGAAAGGATTATGAAATAAGACAAGAACTGTGATAATTGGGAATATGTTAATTTCTGTTCCCTGTATGCTATGTTTTTAATAAAAATAATATGAGGTGTACACTGTACTAAAGAGCTGAGGGGTGGGTTAATATGACCTCACAGTTTATGTATGTGGCCCTCACAGTTAATGTATGTCAATGAAAGTTACCAAGTTACAGTGAAATTAATCCAAAACGAGTCAACCTAACAAGTTACATTGAAATCCCTTCATAAATATGGCCTGTAGACTGTGCTAAAGGTTTTCGGGCTTCAGGCCTGAGTAGCCATGATGGTAGACCGATTGCAACTAAAAGGGGACGTTCTCATCTCGACATTATACTGAGTCATTCTACTAAGTTACAATGAAATCCCTTCACAAATATGACCTGTAGTTTATACTAAAGTTTTTCGGTGTTTGGGCTCGGGAAGCCATCATGGTTGAATGATCGCGACCAAAAGGGGGTGTTGTCATCTGATCATAATCTGGAGTGATCCTACAAATTTACAATGAAATCCCTTCATAAATATGACCTGTAGACTGTGCTCAAGGTTTTTGGGCTTCGGGCACCTGTAGCGATCACAGTTGACCAATCACGACCAAAAGGGGATGTCATCATCTAGGCATTATATGGAGTCAACCTAACAAGCTACAATGAAATCCTTCCATAAATACGACCTATAGACTATGCTAAAGGTTTTTGGTCTCGGGCACCCATCAAGGCTGAATGATCACGATCAAAAGGAGACGTTCTCATCTAGACATTATTTGGAGTCATCCTACCAAGTTACAATGAAATCCCTTCATAAATATGACCTGAAGACTGTGCTAAAAGTTTTCGGGCTTGGGGCCCCTGTAGCCGTCACAGTTGCCCAATCACGTCCAAAAGGGGACCTCCTCATCTAGACATTATATGAAGTCAACCTACCAAATTACAATGAAATCCCTCCATAAATATGACCTGTAGACAGTGCTAAAGGTTTTCAGGTTTTGGACTCGGGCAGTCGGCACGGTTGACAGATCGCGACCAAATGGGGAAGTTCTCATCTAGACATCATACGGAGTCATCCTACCAAGTTACAATGAAATCCCTCCATATTAAACATGACCTGCAGACTGTGCTATAAGTTTTTGGGTTTCAGGCTTGGGCAGCCATCACGGTGGACAGATCATGACCAAAATGGGACGTTCTCGTCTTGGCATTATACAGAGGCATCCTACCAAGTTACAATGAAATCCCTTCATAAATATGACCTGTAGACTATGCTAATGGTTTTGGGGTTTTGGGCTTGACCAATCACGACCAAAAGGGACGTTCTCATCTAGACATGACCCCAACCCTGCATATGAAATTTCGTGACGACCGGACAAGAACTGCGGGGTGTAGCCTGTGCTAAAGGAAAATGTGAACAGACTCAGACTTCCACACACGTGATGGCAATAGCTTATCTTGACTTTGTCAAGTTAAGCTAAAAATGAAGTAAGTTCCATCTAACACCAAAAAAATACAGGGGTTACAGGTCGTCAAAACTATTTAACCCTTTAATACAACACTGACGATATCAAAATTTATTTATTTTAAAATTTTTTTTTTCAAATTTATTAAAATATTTCAACAAAACCATATCATGTGGCCTGTCATTGGAATGAGCTTGTACCAATGAGTGGTCACATGAAATGGTTTTGTCAACATATTTTGAAAAAATAATATTTATTTAGCTGCTCTATTTATATATTACGTGGGCAGATGCAGCCGTGGTGAAGGGTTAAGTGAAAAAGCTGGACGCAAATATATAAATTTTATATTAAATTTCCTTTCTTATTATACCTTCCACAATTGTTTACTACAGGCTTGCACTACAGTGGAAGACCCTAACTCGGATAAAATACTCTCTATTTTAATCTTTCCCATGAGATTTGGGAAAGAAAAGTGGTGTAAAAACACCACGAAAAAATAAGCCACAACTGGGTCAAGTGCCATTGGCGCACACCCAGTAGGGGACGCTCTTCTCTAAGTACAATTCCACGACTTCCGTTAACCAGTGTGCAATCAGACATCAAACCATTCTTTTGAGTCCGCCAACATAGGAGTTATATGATCAGCGGGGAGGAAGGATTCTTACCTTAATAAGAAGACAGGATGGCCTCCATTTAAACAATTGCGGTAGGTATAATAAGAAAGGAAATTTACTATACAATTTATATTTCTTATCAACCTACCTTACAATTGCTTACTACAGTCTGAATAGACAATAGGATGGAGGGAATCACATAACCAACTCACACATAACTCAACTGCACTGGAACCGGGGACAGAGGAAGAGATCCCTAGTCCTATCAGACCATAGCATCACAAACATTAGTAAAAGACAATGAAAGATGAGGCGCATGGTGATGTGCAACGCACAGACAGAAAGGGCAGCAACAGCACGGAGCTGGAACTGACCCTGCAAGAAGCTGAATGGCTGGGATAGACAACAGCCTGAGCAGAAGAAAGAATGCCCGTAGAACAAAAATCCTCTGTCTGCTCCTGTAACTGTCACAGATAACTGGAGAAGGTAGCATTTCTCCAGTAGGCTGCCAGCATAACATCCGACAACATGGCAGAGTTAGTATAAGCCCCGAGAGGAAGAAAATGCATGCTTCTTGTGGCAGAAAAACGAATGGTAATACAATCGCCAGTAGGTAGACGAGCGGAAGCTGCATGAATAGCAAGACAAATCCAAGGAGAAATGGATTGAGGAGAGATCTGGCAAGTGAGAAAACGCATATCTACCAGGGGTAAAGGTGCGAACCCCCCCCCCCCCCCCCCCCCAAGCAGAGCAGCGCCCAAGAAAGTGTCCATCTTGGAGCAAACTGCAAAGTCCTAGGCCTTTTCAAGGAAAAGAGCTGAACAAGCTTGGAGAGGCAAGGATGAGTGCCGAAAGGATGCGGTACCTCATATGAAAAAGGTCTCCGAAGCATGGACTTGTACCCATTGCTGGAGACCCCCAGAAACAAACATATACCAGAAACTCCGCAATCGGTGTGATCGAAGGAGTGACAGAAGCAACAGAGTGATCGCACACCATCGACAGAACAACCTTCTACTTAGCCACAGAGGCTAAACCAGTGGAGTGAGCGCCTCCTTGAAGAAAAGCAACTCCACTGCTCGTCTCTAGAAACCACTACGGAGGAGACAGGACCCGATAAAAGACATGCGCGAAGGCACAATGAAGTCGGGTCGACCTGAAACCTCCTCGGGCGACTTTGGCAAAAAAAGTTGCGACGTAGAGGGAGACATGCCGGAACCGCCGCTAACAGAGAGAGGAGCAGATTGATCCACACCCACTGAGGTGACAGGGGTGTGATCGAAAGGATTCGACAACTGCAGGTTTATATCTGGGCTAGAACCTGAGGCAGAATCGGAATCGGCAGGAAGGCGTAGCCAACAGGACCGTCCCAAAGGAAGGCCAGAGCATCCACGGCGAAAGCCAGAGCATCTGGACATGGGGGCACGAAAGTGTCCACCTGATGGTTCCAATGAGTTGCAAAGATATCAATGTGGGGATGACCCCAGAAATCGCAAAGAGACTGGAACACCGCATGTGGAGCATCCACTCGGTGGAAAAGAACGTGCACCGTCAGGACAGGGAGTCAGCTAGGACGTTCAGACAACTGGAAATGTGACGAACCACCACTCCCGTGTTGACATCCTGAGCGAGCAGTAGAAGATCCCGAACCAAATCGTACATGGGAACATAGTGCGTTCCACCCGGGTTCTGAATGTAAACAACCACCGTAGAATTGTCAGACCACAGAAGGACCTGACAATCCAAAAAGCAGGGGATCCACTGTCGGAAACACAGAAGAAGAGCAAGAAGCTCCTTCTGGTTGACATGAAGAGCTGCTAGATCCTGGTCCCATGACCCGTGAAGGAAAAGACCAAGAGGATCCAACATCACACCCCATCCGAGATAGCTGGCGATTACCATCAGAACACGATCGGTTGTGGGGAAGTACAACGGAACTCCCTGCATAATCCACTGAACATCTGTCAGGGGAGAAGGTGACGAGGAAGAGACTCCGGTAACAGAAGCACCAGAACCAGAGGGTCGACATTCGGCCTCCCACGATGGAGCAAAAAGTGTTGGAGACGTCAGACATGCAGTTGACCTAGTGGAATGAGATCCGTCACCAAGCAGTCGGGGAAGACTCCGAGCTGATGAAGTCCATCCCAGATGACAAGACTGAGAAGGGACCAGGTCCGACTTCTCTACGTTGACTCTGAACTCTAGTGACGTGAGTTGGCTCAACAGTGTGACGACATCAGACTCCAGTAAAGCAGCATTGGATTGCCTCTGGAGGATATCAACTAGACAAGCTGAAGAAGACATCTTGTACTACGTGCGATGTAAGACTAACACATGCGACATCAGACAGGTGAAGGCCCAAGGATACAAGCCGAGGCCAAAGGGAATGGCCTTGAACTAGAAAACATCCTGGGGAATGGAGCGGCGAACTGATCGGAAAGCCTCCATGCTGAACTGAGGAGCAATGATAGACTGCGTCAGAATACTCAGATCGATAACCTATCAGAGTCGGCCATCCTTCTTAGGCACCAAGAACATGCAGGAACAAAATCCCACTGAAAGAAAGTTCTTGATGACCTCGATTGTCCCCTTTGACAGGAGATCGCCTATCTCCGTGGTCAAAAGTTCCCAATGTGTAACATTGAAAGGGACTCATGTTGGAAGAGGCACTCTCTACTTAGTGGAGTGCCTCAGCCTGGGACAAAATCGAGGTGACTACTGCCAACGCCTACCCCACCCTGTGAGTGAGTCGAAGTGGCGGTAGGAGGATCAGCCCTTAGCTTCACAGAGGAAGCAGAAGGGTACTTGTTAGGCTTTGGACAGCGCCTGCTTTCAACAGAAGGCCGATCAAGCTGACTAAGCAGCAGATCCATGGAATGACAAAGGGAGCCATCCCGGACCATCGCCATGGAATCAAGGAATAGTCGCGGACCCGCCGAAAGAGGCAGATCGAAGAGCAGCGCACTGCCCTTCAAGAAGGGGACGTCTTGTGTCCAGCACAGCGTACCTGCAAACTAATCCCAAGCTAGCCCCATAACAGGCATTTGTGTGAGAAGATGCATGAGTGCCTTGAACAGCACACACAAAACAAAAACCTGTTTGTCGTCAAACTCAGCTGGGAGCAGATAAGCAGCAAAGCAGAGACGACGTGATCGAAGAGAGAACACATTCCAGCATCCCTCTCGATAAGTCCAACCTGGACTTCAGAGTCTCCATATGGCTGAGGAGTTGGAGTCCCGATCCAAGACCGTCACAGTCTGGCAGACTGATGGATTGGCGAAATCAGAGGAACGATAACGCACCAGAGGCAAAAAGTGTCAACCTTGATGAAGAACGACGTCTTCATAGCCTTGGAACTCCGCTAGAGTCCAAAGCGGTAAATGCTTCAACCACCTGTACCGACAGGCACGGTCGAAGGTGCCCAGAAGCATGTTGCTCCACAAGCTGTAGGCGTGCGACCGATGATCGCAGCCGGGCTGACACTGTCGGCTGGTTTGACGGTTTGAGACCTGGAAGAAACCCAAACACAAAGTCAAGAACTGCCCCCCAAGTCAGAAGACTCTCGATGTCAGACTCATCCCATGAGTCGCAAGACACATAGCCCATCATGGGCAAACCAGCTGATGCCTCCCATGGCGTGGGCACACCAGGGGATCAGAAAGCGAAAACGGAAAAGGCTCTTGGACAGAACCAATGTGAGCAAGGAGAGGGCCTCCCTAAGCTCACTGACTGTCGGAACAGAACGACGTGGGAATGGACCGACAAAGTGGCTTCACTCCTGACCCATTTACCAGTGAAGGGTCACGATCCTCGAATACACCCGACGCAGGGCAACGAGCTGCAGCCGAAAACATCTGAAGTAGGATGTGTAGTGGGGTATCACATACCCCAAGGATCAACAGAGCGGAAACTCAGGAGAGTCGCCATGGACCTCTGCGGGACAGAAGGTCCAGGCAGCACAAAAAGCGTTGGTCACACAAAACTGGCCATGGGACCAGAGTGCGTGGACGGAAACGCCCCGGAGCTCATGGTGACCCCACCATGAACATCTGAATCCAATGAGAAAAACTGAGGTATTCGACGGCTGAGAGACCACAGTGGAGGGTTCGGCCGGCAGCCCCTTCCAACTTCGCCAAGTTGAAGTCAGGGAAGGCTGAGGCCAATACCCCACGTCTACACTACCAGACATCCCTGCAGACCCCTGCAGGGATAAAACTGCTGTGCTCAACGGCTGAGAGGACACAGCATGGGGGTTAGGTCGGCAGCCACTTCCAACTTCGCCGAGTTGAAGTCAGGGAAGGCTGAGGCCGATACCCCACGTCTACACTGCCAGACACCGCTGCAGACCCCTGCAGGGAGAAACCTGCTGTGCTCAACGACCGAGAGGACACAGCAGTTGGTTCGGTCGGCAGCCACTTCCGACTTCGCCGTGTTGAAGTCAGGGAAGGCTGAGGCCGATACCCCACGTCAACACCACCAGACACCTCTGCAGACCCCTGCAGGGATAAAACTGCTGTGCTCAACGGCTGAGAGGAACCAGCAGGGGGTTCAGTCGGCAGCCACTTCCGACTTCGCCGAATTGAAGTCAGGGAAGGCTGAGGCCGCTACCCCACAACCACACTACAGACCCCTGCAGGGATAAACCGAGGCCGGCTAAAACGGTGACCGATGACGTTGTAGACGGAACAGCAGTAGCAGCAGATATGACGGCTCCCGCAGTATCCACCACTGTAAAAAAACTGCACATCCCCCATGGATGGGAAATAACTCTAACCAGATGTGGTTGTGCCGGGAGGCCCCCCACGGGTGCGGGAGAAGCTGCACATCCCCCATGGAGGGGGTAATACTCACACTAGATGTGGTCGTGTCGGGAGGCCCGAAACAACAGCTTCAATCCCCCTCCCCCCCACAGGTATGGGAGGAACAGCCACGAGAACGCACCAAAAGCAAGGGCAAAAGGAATTGCCCTAAAGGAACCGAACTGGAAATAACAGGTGAGAGTAGTAGAAGAAAAAGGTGAACTCAACAGACACATAAAGTAAAAGAACACCCCCAACTACGAGAGAAGGTGTCAGAAAAAATAACCGGTGGTTACACGACAGAACCCAGACAGCCGACAGGGACCTAAAAAACAGAAATTCAGCCCTCAACAGAGTGAAGAAATCCTGTCCATACAGTCCCTCATTGACACCTAACTCCAATAATAATAATAAAATTTATCATAGGAAAAATTTTATTTCCGGACCGCATTGACACGATGTCGAAAAAACATTCGCGAAAACGGAATATATAAAAAAAAATCAATGAGAATGTGGTTGATAATATTAACGAGAATATATAAAACACAGTCCTGTTATTATACGATCTTCATATCCATAATTCCAGTCACAGGAAAACCATTATCGATGAGTTGAATTATCACTGTTTCGTAATGCAAAATGGCGACACGTCATCCACGTTTCGCGAACAAAAAAGAATGGATTGATGACTGCTTGCGCACTGGTTAACAGACGTCATGGAATCGTACTAAGAGAAGAGAGTCCCCTACTGGGTGTGTGCCGATGGCACCCGACCCAGTTTTGGCTTATTTTTTCGTGGTGTTTTTACACCACTTTTCTTTCCAAATCTCTTGGGAAAGATTAAAATAGAGAGTATTTTATCCGAGTTAGGGTCTTCCACTGTAGTGCAAGCCTGTAGTAAACAATTGTAAGGTAGGTTGATAAGAAAGGAAGTTGTTAAAATTTATTAAAAATGATGATGTGGGCAAAAAGACTTTCCTGCATCTTTTTCTTCTTTTTGAAATTGGAAATGTGGTTTTAAAGGTGTTAAAAGTGAAGAAGCTTAGCTTTCCAGTTTGAAAAAATTGTAATATTGGCCATTGTAGAGCACATGGCCCCATGTACTTAGACTTTTATGTACCACCAGACGATGGGACCACTTACTCTGGCACCAAGAGTGGGGGGGGGGGGGGGGGGGGGGGGGCTGCAGCCCACATGTCAGGAAGGTCAGCTTTCCTCCACCCAACTTGAGGAAACTGCCTCTTTTATTGTGACCTGGCTTGTTGAGGAATACCCTATCCTCCACTACAGGGGAGCACAAGGCCTCCTTATTTTGAAAATTCAGCAACAACCTCTGACCAACCCAAGATCTTTATCAATAACAACATCAATATTGCATACTGGAAAAGAACTGTCGATTGTGACTTTATGATTACCACATTGTCTGACACATGCAAGGGCATGTGAACACTGTATGATACATGGAAGGGTCTTACAGTACAGCCCTTCCCAAGCCAGAAAATAAGGAAACTGTCATCTGCAAAATGAGGTCACCAGAGGGTGAATGTAGTGATGCTACCCTGCACAGCACAAAATTTACCCTCTGTGAACCTCAATCTGAATGAGGGTTTCAAAACTAAACAGAAAGAGGTACCCAGAGGATAAATTGACCCACTGTATGGGATAGCATCATCAAATTCACCCTCTGGGGACCTCATTCTGCAAATGTCAGACTGCTTATTTTCAGGCCTGGCCCTTCCATGGGTGGACAATATTTCCACGGGTGTGCAATATTACCATGGAAGAAATAATATTAGATTACAAATACTGATTATAGGAATAATCCTCAAAAATTTAGTTAATATTCAAGCCCCGGGCACAACCTGGTGCTTCATTAATTAAAATGTTCCTGCTGATGATTTTCATTACCTGGTAAAATGCATGCGTGGACATCACTGCCCATGCATGTATTATGACCAGTCAACACTAACTGTACTGTAAATAACCTCTACATACTGATGTGAAAACACAGAAAGTAGCAATTTTTCCCATAATGCAGCTACGAATTTAACCAATTCAATTCTCTCTCAAACAAGATTTAAATGGTTAAGTTTCTAGTTGCATTATGGGAAAAATTTGCAGCTTAAAATTTTGATATTTCAATATCAGTTTGATCATGGTTAATCACTGGTAGAGGACTAAATTATTTTTCAACGATGGTTGTAACACAAGTATCTTTTTTATACAGATATTATGCTACCAGCAAGGAGAGACATAGTTTAGATAGATTTTCTTCATACATAATTGTTTTGTAACAATTTTTTGGAGAGTGCCTGTTGGTACACTCCAACAAATTATAAAGAAACAAAATTTCTGTGAACATTTGTAGTGCTACTGAGCAAACAATGAGCTAATGCACACAATGTAAAGTAAAGTGGCTTTCAGCACTTTTCAATATTTATTATTATTTATTGGTGTTTAAGGTCACATATGTATGCACAATGGCTAAACATGACCATGGCAGTTTTACGGGTGGAGGAAGCCGGAGTACCCGGAGAGAACCACCGAGCAACGGCGAGCAACCGTCAGCTCCCCAACATACTAACTCCACACAAGCAGGGTTAGCATTGGTTGAAGACAAGTGCACCATCGACATGCAGTACGCCTTAGTGCACAACGCCACCGTGCCCCCACACGGGCAATGGAGATGAAGTGTCTTGCCCAAGGACACAACGCGGTTGCCGCAGGTGGGGTTTGAACCGAGGACCTCTCGGCTTGCAGCCTGCACCTCTACCTACTGAGCCACCACGCTCCCCAGCACTTTTCAATACAGCCATGATTGTGGCTTCTAGCACTTAACCCTGTACCTGACACGAAAAGAAGACGACACTTGCAAACCAAATTCCTAAATAACTGAACTTTTTTCATTTTTTGCATCAGAAACATGGCTTTCATCATTCACTTGAATGAGCTCAATGAGCTTGTGTTCCAATGAGGGGCCATAAGAAAAATGTAAAAAATAATAACACTGATTGGTGCTTTTGTGAATATTGCTGGCCGGTTTTGGTCATTATGTTGGGTAAAGGGTTCACCTGTTAAAATAGTGACATGAATGCATTGAGACCACTATAATCTGAGGAGGTTACGGATGATGTGGGAGGAACCTGGAAGTTGTCAGGTATATGCTGATGAGCAGTTTGGTAAGTCGGACTGTCTGTTGTTGAGGCATGATAAGTTGCATTTACCGAGTGTGATCCCGCATACAACTGATCTACCGAATTTGTATGATCTGAGTGGTATGGGGGTGCCATGTCATACAAACGTTGTAAGGTTATTGTATCTTCACTTTGTGTCACTGCCACTAGTGGCTGATAGCTATTGACAGCAGAAACTGAATGTGTCTTGTGGCCACACTCTTTGTCTCGGTTATCAGTGATTAGACCAGATTGGTGGAGTTTATGTACCGAGTCTATCATGTAGGGTTGATGAACTTTAAGCTCATTGGCTGGTTCTGAAGAGGTATTCTGAGGGGTGTAAGACTGAGTCTGTAGTTCAGGTGTTGGTAGAACTGTATGATGTAAATTGATTTGTCCCACGTACTGTTGTATGTTTGTAGTATTAGGATGATTTCCGTCATCAGCCTGTACATTTGGATAGGCATCGACATTGTTATTAACAACTGTAAACTTCCAATTTTGATAAGAGTATGTTTTATCATATTCCGATTCAGCCTTCATCGAATGATCCGTCACTGGTGTTTCTGGAACTGGATTTGTGCTATCTCTACCTGCGTTCTCATTGCTTTTACATGGAAGGTTGCTAGCTTCTTGACCAGTTTTCTTCTTATTAGAAGTTAATTTCTTATTACTACCTTTAGTGAATCTGGGTTTTCTTGGCTTGTATGGCATTTTGGCACAGAGCTCATCAACTCTCTTCTCTTTCTTCTGTTTGACTGTTTTTTCACCATGGTGTCTCCACACATGTTCTCTAAACTTGTCACTACGAGAAGACTCAAACTCACAATGCTCGCATTTGTATGGTTTAACTGCAAGATGTGATTTCTCATGACGTATAAGATGACCTCTCTCAATGAAATCCAACCCACATGTCTTGCAACGGAACTCTCGTATCCCCAGATGAGATCGGATGTGATACTTCATATCATGCTTCCGTGGAGTTGTATAATTGCAGGAGGGGTACTCGCAATGGATGATGTCTCCTGCAAAGAGAAAAGAATTAATTCAAACTTTTTGAGTTCTTCACGTTCAGTGAAAGTATTATTTTTCTCAAGCAGATCACGATTGGGTTGAGACAAACTTTCATGCTGAACAAGCTATTAATTGAAAATAGAATATGTTTTCATTCTTGGAATTCATCAAACAAACAAACTTTCCACAATTCAATTCAATGAAGGGTCATAAGCTGAGTTTGCACACTTTTTGAGAATATTTCTGGCTGGTTTTGTCTATTACAGTACGGCCACCATGGACTGGTCACTTTCCATGGATGGGAAATATTTCCATGCGCACAATAATATAACATTCCAAACACTAATTTTTGGAATAATCATCAAAAATTTAATTAATGAAGCACCAGGTAAAACCTAGTGCTTCATTAATTAAAATTTTGCTGATGGTGATTTTTATTTCCTGGTAAAGGCATACGTGGACATCAATGCCCATATGTGGATTACGACCAGTCCACAGCGACTGTACTGTATGTGGGGTAAAGAGTTCATACAGATGATATTCACACTAAGGGTGTACAGTGCACAGGTTAAGTTACTAAGTTAATAATGAAATATTTTTATAACTAGAAAGTGTGACTAATGCTGTGCAGTCAAAAAAATGTGTCAAAGAAACTCACGCTACACAGGCATCATTCTGCCATAATGCACTATCACAACACCAAATATTATTCAAATTGGAGTAGCAGTGGCTGAGATAAAAGGGAAAATTTAAATTTTGTAGAAAATTTCCTTTCTTATTATACCTTCTGCAATTGTTTATAACAGGCTTGCACTACAGTAGAAGACCCTAACTCGGAAAAATACTCTCTATTTTCTTCTTTCCCAAGCGATTTGGGAAAGAAACGTGGTGCAAAAGCACCAAGAAAAAATAAGCCAAAACTGGGTCGAGTGTGACTGGCGCACACTCTGTAGGGGACACGCTTTTCCTTGTACTAACCCACAGCTTCTATTGAATTCCTCAACATTGGAGATATGTAATTTGCGGGGAGGAAGGATTCTTACCCGAAAAAGAAGATGGGAGGGCCTCTTCATAAACAACTGCGGTAGGTATAATAAGAAAGAAAATTGACTATAAAATTTAACTTTCTCATCAACATACCTTCCAATTGTTAATAACAGGCTGAACAGACAACAGGAGGAGGAAATCACACAATCAACCCCCACATAGCCCGACTGCACTGGAGCCGTGGACAGAAGAGGAGTTCCCTAGACCTATAAAACCATAGCATCACAACCATCAGTAAATGACAATGGGAGATGAGGCGTATGGCCTGTGTGACACACAGACAGAAAGGACAGTACCAAGAACAGGGCTGGAACTGACCTTGCAAGAACCCTGATGGCTAGGGTTGATGACAGCCAGAGCAGAAGAAAAGAGGGTCTAAAGAAAAAAGGTCCTCAAACTGCTCCTGCAATTGACGCAGATAGGTTGAGAAAGTAGAAGCATTTCACCAGTAGGCTGCCTGCATAACATCCGACAACTGACCAAATTAGCATAAGCCCAGGAGGTAGACAATGCACGCACCTCGTGGGAGGAAAAAAACGATTGGTAATACAATCCTCAGTCGCTAGACGAGCGTATGACACGCGAATAGCAAGACAAATCCATCTAGAAATGGACTGAGGAGAGATCTGTCGACCAGGGATAAGGGATAAGAGACAGAAATATATCTTTTCCTTTTCTAATGAAATGTGTCCGGTTGAGGTAAATGCGAACTACACAAACCGAACAGAGCAAAGGGTGATTACCCTCAGCAGAAGGAAGAGCCCTGATACACATAGGAGGTTGAGTACTTTCTGGCATCTGATTCTTGGCCAGAAGGAGCAATCAGTG
Organism: Pictodentalium vernedei; assembly: GCA_031216915.1. NCBI lineage: Eukaryota > Metazoa > Mollusca > Scaphopoda > Dentaliida > Dentaliidae > Pictodentalium > Pictodentalium vernedei. The sequence continues at coordinate 234,252,387 of CM062296.1, forward strand.
TTAAAGTACACACTGGAGGCGGAGCTCCAGAAAAAGGCCGGATCAACAGAGGGCATGAAGCTCACTAACCCTTCTGGCTGAGGTAAAAGCCATCAGAAAAGCCGTCTTGCATGTGAGAAAATGCATATCCACCTGGGATAAAGGTTCGAACGCCACCTCACCCCCGCCCCCACCCTCCTCAGGCAAAACAGCACCAAGAAAGATACCATCATCGGGTAAGCTGCAAATCCTAGGCCTTTTCAAAGAAAAGTGCCGAATATACTTGGAGAGGTACGGATTAGTGCCGATACGACGCTTTCCCACATACGAAGAGGTCTCTGAAAGCATGGACCAGTACCCTTTGATGTTAACAGGTTGGAGACCCTGAGAATCAAACCGATACACCAGAAGTTCCGCATTCTGTGTTATTGAAGGATCACCATAATCAACACAGTGATCAGCACACTATCGACAGAAGACCTTCTATTTAGCCGCATGGGCTAAACCAGTGAGTGCCACCTTGAAGAAGAAATGTACTCCACTGCTCGTCTAAAAAACTTCTACTGAGGAGACAGGATCTGACAAAAGATATGCGTGAAGGCACAATGAAGTCAGGTCAATGTGAAAACTCACTGGATGACCTTGCCAAAGAAGGTCATGATGTTGAGGGAGGCATGCAGGAACTGCTGCCAACAGAGAGCGGAGCTGATTCATCCACACCCGCTGAGGCGACAGGGTAGCGATCAGAATGATTCGACAATTGCAGGTTCGTATCTTGACTAGAACCTGAGGCAGAATCAGAACTAGTGGGAAGGCGTAGCTGACTAGACCATTTCAAACGACTGACAGAGCATCTACGGCGAAAGCCAGAGGATCTAGACACAGGGACATAAGAGTGTACACCTGAGGGTTCCAACGGGTCACAAAAAGGTAGATGTGGGGATGACCCCAGAGATTGCAAAGCGACTGGAACACTGCCCTGTGAAACATCCACTCAGTGGAAATGATCCTGCCCCGGCGGGACAGGGAGTTGGCTAGAACATTTAGACGACTGGGAATGTGACGAACCATCACCCTCCGCATTGACATCCTGAGCTAGCAGTAGAAGATCCTGAGCTAATTCGTACATGGGAACCGAGTGTGTGCCACCCTGGTTTCAAATGTAGGTTACCACTGTTGAATTGTCGGACAACAGAAGGACCTGACGATTCGAAAGGTGGGGGATCCACTGCTGGAAGAATAGCAAGAAGCTCCTTCTGGTTGATGTGAAGAGCTGCTTGATTCTGGTCCCATACACTGTGAAAGGAAAGACCAGAGGATCCAACATCGAACACCATCCAAGATCGGCGGCATCAGCCATCAGAACATGATCGGACATGGGCATTTCCAACGGAACTCCAGGGAAGAAGGTGACGATGAAGAGATGCTGGTAACTGAAGCACCAGATCCAGAGGATTGACATTCGACTGAGAAAGTGTTGGAGAGGTCTGACATGCAGCTGACCTAGAGAAATGAGATCCATCACCGAACCGCTGCGACTGAGCAGTCGGAGAAGCCGAGAGAATCACAGCCCTCACCCAGGGAATCACCACCGTATTCAGCTGAGTACGGAAGTCCATCCCCAGATGATAAAATGACTGAGAAGGTACCAGGTCCGACTTCTCTGAACCCTAGCGACATGAGCAGGCTCAAGTGTGTCAACATCTGACTTCAGAAGAGCAGCATTGGAGTGCTTCTGGAAGATATTGTCCAGATACACCGAAGTAGTCACCCTGAACTGAGTGCGATGGAAAGCTATCACATGCGACATCAGTCGGGTGAAGGCCCAAGGAGCCATGTTGAGGCAGAAAAGCATGGCCTTGAACTGGTAAATTCGCCCCCAGAAAAGCAAACCTGCGATACCTTCGTGATGTCCGATGAATCGGAATGTGAAAGTAAGCGTCTTGCAGGTCAATGCTGGAAGCGAAATCTCCCAGGTGAATGGAGCAAAGAACCGACCTGAAAGTCTCCATGCTCAACTTGGAAGCAATGATAGACTGGTTCAGGATACTCAGATTGATAACCGGTCAGAGTAGGCTGTCCTTCTTCGGCACCAAGAACTGGAGGGAATAAAACCCACTGAATGAATGTTCTTGACAACCTTGATCACCCCCTTTGACAGGAGATTGTCTATCTCCGTGATCAAAAGTTCCTGACGTGAAGCGTCTAAAGGAACTTGGGGTGGAAGAGGCCCTCTTCACAGAGTGGGGTGTCTCTGAAAGGATATCTGCAGACCGGACAGAACATCTAACATCCAAGGATCGGATGTGATCGTGGCCCAACAATCTGCAAACTCGGATATCCCTCCTCCAACCTGGGACGAATCGAGGTGAGGACCTTCATTTAGAGCCCCAGCGAGGCCCGTGAGAGGAGAAACCACATCCTCTGCTAGATGAAGGATCCTGAGACCTCCCTCTGAACTGCCGATGGTTACCCTTACCATGTGAGTAAGAAGAAGAAGCGAAGGCAGGAGGATCAGCCCTTGGCTTCACAGAGGAAGCAGAAGGGCATTTGTTTGGCTTGAAACGGCAACGGCCCCGGCCTCCAACAGAAGGGCGGATCAAGCTGGCGAAGCAGCAGCTGATCTTTGGAATGATGCAGGATGTCATTCCGGATCGTCGCCACGGAATAATGGAATAATCACGGACCCACCAAAGAAGTGGATCGAAGAGTAGTTCCCTGCCCTTCAGGAGGCAACGGCTTGTGACCAACACAGCGTCCCGGTGAACTAATTCCAAATTAGTCATGTTACAGGCATGCATGTGAGTAAGATGCATGAGCGTCTTAGAGATCACACACAAAGGAGCCTGTATGTCATCAAACTTATCTGGAGGCAGATAAGCAGCCAAGGCAGAGACAACGTGATCCGAGAGAGAAAGCATTCCTAGCATCTCTCTGGTTAAGCCAAACATGGACTCCAAAGTTGCTATAGGAATAACGACCGACTTGGGCTTGGAGTCCAGATCCAAGACCATCAAAGTCTTGCAGACCGACGGATTGGCGGAATCGTAGGAATGATAATGCACAGGGGGCAAAAAGGTATCAGCCTAGTGAAGAACAAAGTCTTCATAGCCTTGGAACTCAGCTTTGAGTCCAATGCTGCAAAAGCTTCCACCACTTGTACTGACCGGTATGGTCGAAGACGCCCAAAAGCAGGTTGCTCTACAGTCTGTAGGCACGCAACCGATGATTGTGGCCTGGCTGAAACCTCCGGCTGGTCTGACGGTTTGAAGCAACTCAAACACAAACTCAAGAGCCACCCCAAGTCAGAAGACTGATGGCTCTCAATGTCAAGTGTGTCTGACCCATCGCCTGAGTCAGAAGACACATAGCCCATGCCGGGCATACCAGCCGATGCCTTCCATGGTGTAGGAACACCAGGGAGGATCAGAAAGCAGTGGCCTACTTCCAATCCTGGGAGGCAGTACCACAGAGGGTGCCTGGAATCCACTAGAAGCTATGCTGGAGGCAACAGAAAGGCTCTTGAAAGAACCTGTGTGAGCAAGGAGGGGCATCCCTAAGCTCAGAACCCATATCTGCTGGTTCGACATGGGAACGGCTCGGCAAAGTGGCTTCGCATCTGACCCTCTAAACCAGTGAAGGGTCACGCTCCTCTAGAACACCTGATGCGGGGTGACAGGTGGCAGCCGAAACATCTGAATACAGATGCTTATAGGGGTATGAAATACCCCGAGGATCTGAAGTGCGGGAACTCAGGAGAGTCGCCGCAGACCTCTGAGGGACAGAAGGCCCAGGCTGCATAAAAATGTGCCGATCCCACAAAACTGGCCAAAGGACCAGAGTGCATGAACGGAAGCTCAACAGAGTCCACAGTGACCCCACCATGAACATCTGAATCCAACTCAAAACCTGCTGGGCTCAATGGCTGAGAGACCATAGCAGAGGGATCGGCTGGCAACCACTGCCGACTTTGCAGAGTTGAAGCCACGGAAGGTTGAGGCCAATATCCCACGTCCAAGAAGCAGAAATAGAAAGACCCCTGCAGGGATAAGCCGAGGCTGGCGGAAACGGAGACCGATGACGTCACTGACGGAGTAGCAGCGGGCACGGATACATCAGTAGCTGTTGACAAAGGCGGAAAAGCAGAGAGAGCAACCAAAAGAGGAGTCACAACCCTTGTGACAGCCTCAGATGTCGACGGGAGGGGGGGGGCAGTAGTCCTGGAACCAGCCATCTCTTTGGCAGAAAGTCAACAGGTACCATGGTATCCTTGCCATACAAAGACTGCAAAATCCCCAGAAGGGGGTATCACTCTCTCCAGACATAGTCGAAATTGGAGGCCCCAAACAACTGTGTTCCCCTTCCCGCAGGCACTGGAGGGAAACGTCACTTGTCGGAACAACGCAATAGACAGAAGCCCAAAAGGTGGAAGACCACCCAGCCCACAGGGTCTTTCAATAGAATACCCAAATAAAGTGGAGCATGAATAATGGGAAACTTCAACATGCTAAGACAACAAAAATGGCCCGAGAGCAATGTAGATGGGAAGGTGAACCCAAAGAAAATATAAATCAGGACACCCCCAGCTATCAGATTAAGGTGGCAGGAAACAAAGGCCCGACAGGAACAGAAAAGTACCTCAACAGCCAAAAGGGAATTGGCAGAAATTCTACCCTCAACAGAGTGAAGAAAAGCTGCCACAATTGCCCCCAGCTGACACCTAACACAGTTAAAAGCAGAACCCAAAAAGTTAGCATTAATGAACAAAAGAACGAAACAGCACGGTACGCGAAAATTGAATGTGAAATTGCTAGAGATTTATCACGAAAAATACAGTGAATAATCGAGAGAATATTTAAAAACACAGCCCTGTATGTCTGGATAGTGAAGAAACAGCTATGAATCCACAATTCAGAACAGGAAACATCGTTAACATTGAGTCAATAGGTATCACTGTTGAAGAGCGAAACGATCCACATCCTGTAAGATGGTGGAAAAAAAGAATGACGCGTTGGTTATATGTCTGCGCACTGGTTCTGGAAGCCATGGATTAGTCAGGGTTTCCACTAGAGGAAAATTTGTGGGTCTGGTAGTGTAAAGAAAGTGAAACTGCGATGCCTTCAGCGTCTGCACTTCGGCACGTGCGTATAGAGGGGGGTCTGGTGTTCTCCCCCCAGGAAAATTTTGATTTTTAGTGTCTCTCTGGTGGCCTCAGGGGGCATTCTGGTTGCTAAAATGCTGAATAATTGAAGTGGAAAATATGTATTTTTTCCTCCTACAATTCTCTAAATTCCCACGGGACACACAATACTACATCTGGTCGGAGGTTTCACAAAAATACAAACCCAAAAACAACACAAAATCCACGAATCCTGACAGTGACTCCGACACATGACCTCAATTTTTTTTATACAAGCCGATATTCGAAAAGAATAAAAGCCAGTGATTTCGGACCAAACACGACAATTTGAGTCCGAAATTTTATAGGTGACGTTTAGGATTTGAACTTTGTTTCACCCTCTCGTCTGGGGGTTATAAAGTATCAGGTTGTCACCAGTAATAGTAGGCATAGTATACAACATAATTATGCCTATATCACATGGAAACAAAGGATCCTGAGTGTCATTATGATTCAGCATTGTACTCGACATTTTAACCACCAGCTTTTCTGACTGATCATAGTATGATCGGCGGGGGGAATGGGTCCGGTCGACGGACCTGCAGCCGGTCTAGCAGAAACCCTGGATTAGTACAAGGAGAAGAGTGTCCCCTACTGGGTGTGTGCCGGTCGCACTCAACCCAGTTTTGGCTTATTTTTTCTTGGTGCTTTTGCACCACTTTTCTTTCCCAAATCGCCTGGGAAAGAAGAAAATAGAGAGTATTTTTCCAAGTTAGGGACTTCCACTGTAGTGCAAGCCTGGTGTAAACAATTGTAAGGTAGGTTGAAAAGGAATGTTGGTGCAGACGGATGGATGGAAGGACAGAGACGGATGGATGGATGTACGGACGACAGAGTTCTCCACTAGATACCCCTTCATCTTTTCAAGCCGGGGCATAATAAGTTAATAGAGATAAGATGAAGCCAAAACTAACTGCTATAAATAGCAGAACAGTTATGGCAAGTGCAAAATTAAAAATTGATACTGGAATTTGAATGCATAATTTGATTTATTTATGCTAGCCTGTGAATTATCGCAAATTATCTAAAAGATATTTCTCGATATCTATCAACTCGTTATCGATAGATAACGAGAAATATTCCTCAGTAGCTATATAAATGACATCACGCTTTTGCGCATGACGTCGCCTTGAAGGAGATCAGCTGATCTTTGTTATCGTTTTGAAACATACACATTTGGGGTCAAAATGGGCTGAATATTCTGCAATAAAATGTCTCGTAGCATATAATAAAAAAGAAGATTTATTCTATTTAAAATTATCTCAGGAGTGTCGACTTGATAGTTTTATTTTTCGCGAGCGCTTGTGAGAGTGAAAAATAATACTTTCAGATCCACAGGATGGATTATTTCAGTAGCTTTCTAAATGATGTTACCTTTTTGGCGCATGACATCATCTTGAACGTTGCCATGAAGGAACTATCTGCAGCTTTTTGTTATTGTCTTGAAACTGTTTGCAGTCGAATTGGGCTGAATATTGTACATTAAAATGTCATGTAGCACATAATAACAAGAGGCCCCAAGGGGCCTGAGGGCACTCACCTGATTTAGTAGCCTAAATATCAACCCAGAGAATTGATTTCAACAAGTTGCATCTGCTCCTCCTAAGAAAAGCTTATACCAAATATCCAAAGATTCTGACCAGTGGATCTAAAAAAAAAAAGAAGATTTTTAAAGAATATTCCTCATATTGAACTAAGTTATAATTCGGGCTCCCACAGGGAGCCCATATATGGACCCAGGGACTTGGCTTTAACAAACTTGAATCTCATCCCCCTAAGGATGCTGCACACCAAATATCAAAACATTCTGACTTCTGGATCTGAAGAAGATTTTTAAAGAAAATTCCCTCATTTTGAACTAAGTTATCATTCGGTCTCCCACAGTGAGTCCAAATATGGACCTAGGGACATGGCGTGAACAAACTTGAATCTCACCCCCCTAAGGATGCTGCATACCAAATATCAAAACATTCCGACTGCTGGATCTGAAGAAGATATTTAAAGAAAATTCCTCATTTTGAACTAAGTTATAATTTGGGCTACCACAGTGAGCCCAAATATGAACCCAGGGACTTGGCTTGAACAAACTTGAATCCCTCCCCCCCCCCTAAGCATGGTGCATACCCAATATCAAAAGATTCTGCCTGCTGGATCTTGAGAAGAAGATTTTCAAAGAAATTTGCCTGAAATGCACGAAGTTCAAATTTGGGCTCCTATACCGAGTCCAAATATAAATCCAGGGGGGCCGATTTGAACAAACTTGAATCAGATCCACCCCACAATGTTGTATATCAAATATCAAAAGATTCTGCCTGCTGGATCTGGAGAAGAAGATGTTTTAAGAAATTTGCCTGAAATGCACTAAGTTCGAATTCGGGCTTCTATAGTGAGCCCAAATATGAATCCAGGGAGCCGATTTGAACAAACTGGAATCAGATCCACCCCACAATGTTGCATACCAAATATGAAAAGATTCTGCCTGCTGAATCTGGAGAAGAAGATTTTTGAAGAAATTTGCTTAAAATGCACTAAGTTCAAATTTTCGCTCCTATACTGAGCCCAAATATAAACCCAGGAGACCGATTTGAACAAACTTGAATCAGATCCACCCCACAACGTTGCATACCAAATATCAAAAGATTCTGCCTTCTGGATCTGGAGAAGAAGATTTTTGAAGAAATTTGCCTGAAATGCAGTAAGTTCGAATTTGGGCTTCTATAGTGGGCCCAAATATGAATCCAGGGGGCCGATTTGAACAAACCTGAATCAGATCCACCCCACAATGTTGCATACCAAATATGAAAAGATTCTGCCTGCTGGATCTGGAGAAGAAGATTTTTGAAGAAATTTGCCTGAAATGCACTAAGTTTGAATTCGGGCTTCTATAGTGAGCCCAAATATGAATCCAGGGGGGGCGATTTGAACAAACTTGAATCAGATCCACCCCACAATGTTGCATACCAAATATGAAAAGATTCTGCCTGCTGGATCTGGAGACGAAGATTTTTTAAGAAATTTGCCTGAAATGCACTAAGTTCGAATTCAAGCTTCCCTAGTGAGCCCAAATATGAATATAGGGAGCCGATTTGAACAAACTTGAATCAGATCCACGACACAATGTTGCATACCAAATATCAAAAGATTCTACCAGCTGGATCTGGAGAAGAAGATTTTTTAAGAAATTTGCCTGAAATGCACTAAGTTCGAATTCGACTTCTATAGTGGGCCCAAATATGAATCCAGGCGGCTGATTTGAACAAATTTGAATCAGATCCACCCCACAATGTTCCATACCAAATATCGAAAGATTCTGCCTTCTGGATCTGGAGAAGAAGATTTTTGAAGAAATTTGCCTGAAATGCACTAAGTTCGAATTCAAGCTTCCCTAGTGAGCCCAAATATGAATCTAGGGAGCCGATTTGAACAAACTTAAATCAGATCCAACCCACAAAATTGCATACCAAATATAAAAGGATTCTGCCTGCTGGATCTGGAGAAGATTATTTTTAAAAAATTTGCATGAAATGCACTAAGTTCGAAATCAGGCTCCTATACAGAGCCCAAATATGAACCCAGGGGGCCGATTTGAACAAACTTGAATCAGATCCACCCTACAATGTTGCATACCAAATATCAAAAGATTCTGCCTGCTGGATCTGGAGAAGATTTTTTGATCTTTTTCCCATTGCCTGCAATGTTAAAAAGTGCTGACTCAGCACTCTTTCAAAGTCCTGAAAAAAGTACCTTGTGATCAAACCGATAGGAATTTTTTTTAACCATTCTATTCTACCGGATAAAAGTAAGCTTTATACAAAATAAGAATTCTCTGTGCTGTGTAGTTTTGAAGATATGGTAGTTTTAAGGTTTTTCCTATTTTTAGCTCCCGGGGTTCCCACAGGGTAATGAGAAATTTTTTTTTTGCATCAATCAACTACCTATGACCCATTATCATCTCATATCAAATCTAGTTCAAATCGACCTCACGGTTCAGAAAATAGAAATTTTAGGCGTGGCCAAAATTTTTGCCCTTCCCATAACGAAGGCAAATAATGCCCGACTTCTCTTGAACAAACTTGATTCTAAACCTCAAAAGGACTCTGTATACCACATATCAAGTCTCTGCTACTGGTGGTTCATTAGAAGAAGATTTTCAAAAAATTTGGCCATTTTTTCCCCACACCTCTGCTCACTATGAGCCGAAGCCTAATTTGGATAAAAATCAAAGTGCCCCTATATAACCACTACTTACATGAAAATGAATTAAAATGTGGCCAGTGGTTTAGGAGAAAGAGGCACAAACACCACCTTCACGCAAGACGACGGATGGACGGACGACAGATGAAGAGTGATAAGAAAAGCTCACCCTGACTTTCAGTCAGGTGAACTAAAAAGAAAATCTATGCTGTTTTAGTGAATATCGGGAATTATCTCATTCGTGTGGACCTGAAAGTATTATTTTTCACTCGCGCATGTGCTCGTGAAAAATAAAACTTTCAGGTCCACATTCATGAGATAATTCCCAATATTCAGTAAAACCATGTAGATATCCTCTATGTAATCCAACAAAGGCCTTTCACAGGCCTGAAAGATACACCTGATTATGGCACAAGTTAAACTCTTTAGTAACTATATAGAAAGTTTTCTTGTTTACTATCATTACTGCGGTGGAATATTGCCTTTTCTAAAAACACATACAGACTAATAAAAAAGGCAATTAGTTGTAACTAAGATATCGAGAGAGAAGGTTATTATACAGAGAGACAGAAACTAGTAGAATAAGACAAGGAGAGTTGATATTTCCTGTCTATTCCATAAGCCAACTAATAACTAGATGTAAAGTGATGGGTTCCATCACTGTGGGCCTCACATTTGAAACTGTTCGCAATTTGAACAGTATTCCTTCCTTGAGAGAATCCCTTGTATTGGGGTGGGGGGTGGGGGGGGGCGGCAAGTGGAATGGTGTACCGAATAGCTGTTTTGGGTTCCAGGGTCAAGGGTATTTATATCTTTATAACATTATTATATAACCAAGATATTTACATTGAAACGTCTTGTTTCCAGTTGAATTTAAAACAATAGCAGTCTGTAGGATGGATGATGATATTTTAATATGTGAAATTTCCAAGTTCATGGGCAATCACTCTTCGATAAACAAAAGGATCAGAATGAAATTAAAACTTGATGTGGAGGTACTCATCAGGATTAGGAAGCTACATACAAAAAACAAGAAGGGGAGGGGAGGGGGAGGGGAGGGGATCCATCCTGATCAGCTCATCAACAGTATCCCATACAATAGGCTTCTTTTAAATGTAACACATCAGGTCCGCCCTGGTTACCTGCAATTACTAATAGCAAAGCAGTTCAGAAATTTTCCAAGTGCACACCACTCCTTTAACATTGATGACATAAAAATTGCTATTTTTGATGATTCAAGTTCCATAATTCTGGAATGACAAATCTGAAAATTGTCAAAAAATGAAAGGGAGCTTTGTTTGATCAATCTCAATAGTGTGTATATAAGAGTAATTTTATCACATGCGGAAAATTGTCATTTTTGTACGATTAAATTCCCATAACTCAAGAATGACATTTCTGAAAATCATAAAAGTTAAAAAATTTATAGTAATTTATATATTTTTTATACATACCAATGACTGAGACTTAGCTGGTGCTAACTCTTAAATTCTAGGGCCAAACACAAATTTTGCCCCCCCCCCCCCCCCCCAATCCCCAAAATTTGCATCAAAATCCAAAAAATAGATGTCCTATGTGGTCCTCCATACTTTTGTCCACTGCACATGCACAGTGTCCAGGAAGTACCGAAATTGGAGCCAAATCCCCATTCTTACAACTAGTGCCTGGTAAGCGCTATGTAATCAGTGGGGAGGTATGAGTTCCCAACTCATGGGAGGGCCATCCCCATCTGGGTCATTGGTAAGTATAAAAAATATATAAATACTATAAATTTTTTAACATTTTTATACTGTACCAATGACCCAGACTTAGCTGAATAGAAAAAAGGCTGGTGGGCCTATGACATGAAGGAAAATCCAATAGACTCAATTACATGTAAACCGAATTATCTCCTCCAGGAGAAGAGGAGAACAGGCTTTACATGTATCTTCCTTGTTTATACCAAAAAAGAAAGACACAATACCATTCCGTAATTGAGCACAATAACATCAATGATCTCCATTAACATCCAGTATAACCCATTATACTAATCTTTTTAAAGGAAAGCTCATAAATAAAGATAGTCCAGAGAATGAGACTCTTTATACTCTTTTAAAAGTGTCCGAGGATTGTATATTAGCGCTCGTATGACACGTGACATATACAAATGCTTCACACCGAGCTACACTTTAAAATTATTACATAATGAGATAGACATCAGCTTTACACTTTAAAACCATCCCGGCACCGACTTGGAATTACTGACTCCAGAGGAGGTACTCCCTTGCTTTTCACTATAAAGCAGGTGATATAAGGGAACACCATCCCCCCCCCCCCCCTTCCCCTTGCTCTGGGTCAAATACCCCAGAACTGGTCGGCGAAGCAGGCTGGATATCTGCGGTCACATAGCCAAGGTGCGGTCATGTGTGCCAACGTGAGGACGAGGAAGCCAATAGACAAGCCGCGTCGGACTGTGTATGCGACGGAGCGTCCCGAGCAGGAGGAGTGGACGTATGCTCTGACTAACGAACGTTACATATGACAACATCTGGGCCCAGATGTTGTTGTAAGAGAGAGGGGGCATCTGTCGCTCGCGGTCCGGATAGACCTGGACAAGCTAGTTACCAGACTGACTGGCTTCCTCCGTTCTATCCTCCGATTAGTCGTCGCCGGGTGTACGTGATCCGAGATTATAGTGCTCGCCACACCCCTTCTCCTCTCCTGGACCGCAACGGACGAACCCGGCGTCACAACCATTTCGTGAATGACTGCTTCACCGGGGGAGCTAGCAGTCGACAAGTGACCATCGATCCTACGTGGGACCTCTTAGGCACTTGCCGCATTCCTTTGAGCACTTTGCCGCTAGCTCATTATTGCTACGACGGAAGCACACTTTTGAAGACATCACGGAAACATCACCCTGTTCTTGTTCGTCTGAAAAAGAGACTGAAAAAACTAGAGTGACCCTGTGGAGAGAGGACCGGCATGGACCTCTCACCACTAACAATATACTGTGACACACGTTTCCAACGTTTGTAATCTGAATTGGTACACACTGAGCAAGAATTAGTGCGAGTACACAGACTACAACAAATACAATGAACATGAGAATGAGAGGAAGACTCCCTTGATTTACAATTGAACAATATTCTTTCATTTTGAAAAAATATTAAACAGTCATGGTACTCACACCAACCCTTGAAAACAAAGATACACAGTAATAATAATCTATTACAAACATGTCGAAAATTAATTCAAGAGAAAAAAATTTTTTCGAAAAATTTTCAAGATGAGTCCAAGTTCCCAATGGAACGATGAGCCCAAATGGATCCCAAAAAAGCCTAAGTGTGGACAAAAATTTTTAAAACATGTTTAAAAATTAATGTTACACTTACGAACAATATTAATGTATCTGGCTATGAGTAGAACTAATAGAAGACAAGGAATCACTGTCAGAAGTAACCGTTGTCAACATAAACTAAAGTGGATAAAAACTGGAAACAAGACTCCAGGCACTGAAATATGGCCCAAAATCAGTAACCAATTTTAACACTATCCGATGTAAAACAGAGACTTCCAGAGAAGAAACTGTAGAACATCAGATGGTAGATGCAGACCAAAACGCCTAACCACCCAAGGGTGAGGACGTAACCATGGGGAAAAACAGAATAAACATTCTGTTACCAAGCCAAAACTCCCAAGAAATTTCAGTAAAAAAATTACAAAAATTATGCCAAAAGCATGGGAGAATAGCAAGGGGGGTTTAAAGGAAAGGGAGAGAGGAAACTCTGAACAAACTGTGGAAATTTCGTAAGAATGTAAACATCAGCCTATGCCCCGAAATTAGGGAACATGAAATAATTTTGCATAAAAGTTAAAAAATTTATAGTAATTTATATATTTTTTATACTTACCAATGACCCAGACATAGCTGGTGCTAACTCTTAAAAATCTAGGGCCAAACACAAATTTTGCCCCCCAATCCCCAAAATTTGCATCTAAAACCAAAGAAATCATGTCCTGAATGGCCCTCCATACTTTGCCTCTACTGCGCATGCGCAGTGTCAAGGAGGTCCCGAAATTGGCGCCATTTATCATTCTTACAATCAGTGCATGGTCAGCGCTATGTACTCAGCGGGGATGTATGAGTTCCCAACTCCTGGGAGGGCCATCCCCGTCTGGGTCATTGGTAAGTATAAAAAATATATAAATTACTATAAATTTTTTAACATTTTTATACTGTACCAATGACCCAGACATAGCTGAATAGTAAAAAGGCTGGAGGGCCTAGGACATGGAGGAAAATCCAATAAGCTCAACTATATAAAATAGAGTCATCCCCTCGAGGAGAAAAGGAGTATTAGGCTTTACATGTATCTTTCTTATTTATGATAAATTAGAAAGACACAACACCCTCCATAATTGAGCATCATAACATTCATGTTCTCTATTAACATCCAGTATAATCCTTATACTAATTATTTTTAAAGTAAGCCAATAAATAAAGTTAGTCCAGAGAATTGAGACTCTTTATACTCTTTTAAAAGTGTCCGAGGATAGTATATTAACGCCCGTTTGACACGTGACATATTCAAATGCTACACTTTAAAAATATGACATGAATGAATTTTTTAAACATTAACTTTTCACTTTAAAACCATCCCAGTAACAGCTCAGAATTACTGACTCCGGAGGAGGTATACCCTTGTTTTCATTATAAAACAGGTGACCCAAGGGAACACCCTCCCCCCCCCCCTTCCCCTTGCCCTGGGTCAAATAGCCCAGAGCGAAGAGGGCAACAAGACGGAGTAACTGCCTGAACAGAAAGCCTACATAACTATAGTTGCAACTGTTTAGTGAACGACATTCTGAGCAGCAGATAATGGACCTAAACAATGCAGGTCTCCAGAAATGGACTCAATATTTCTGAGATAAAAATTCGTGAATGTGGATGGCTGAGACCAATATGCAGCCTTCATTAAATCTGTAACAGCAACACTATTTGCAGAAGCCCAAGATGTAGAAAGAGCTATTACTTCATGAGCCGAAATCTTAAGCACAGACTGCTGAGTTAAAGATAGATTATCATAAGCAGTACAGATAGTTAATTGAAACCATCTAGCAATAGAAAGGACCGTAATGTCCTTTCTATTAGGCATCAGAGACAGAAGAAGCTTTTACGTCCTTTCTGATAAACTGAGATCTTGTTTATAAATACATAAAGCTCTAACCGGACAGAGTAAAGGCCTATGCCCATCTGAAGACGGAAGAGCCTTAATAATAATAGGTTCCGGATATTTATTAGGAGCCTGATTCTTAGCCAAAAATCCAACATTAGTCGTAAAGGTAATAGTGTTCCCGATACTACGAAAGTGAGAATCGTCCACCGATAGTGCATGAAGCTCACTGACTCTTCAGCAGAAGAGAAAGCTAAGAAAAATGCTGTCTTATAAGACCAGAATTTGAAATCTACTGTCTCAAGAGGCTCAAATGGTTTTCTTTTAGTTTAAGAAGAACCCAAGCTAAATTCCATTTAGGAATTAATCTAAGGGTTCTAGGTCTATTTATCGAAAAGTTTCTAACTAATTTAAATGAAGAGACATTAGATCCAATTGTAAACTATCATGGTGTGCATAGGTATCAGATAACATAGACCTATAACCTTTAATAGTAACAGGCTGCAGTTGATCTCGTCAAACAAGTATACTAGAAAGTTTGCAATGTCTGGTATGGAGGGATCACAAATATCAACATAATGATCCCTACACCAACGACGAAAGACCTTCCACTTTAGCTGCATAGTATAGCGAAGAGGAGGTCCTCCTACAGTTAGAAATCGCGTCCACTGCTCGTCCTGTACAATGCTTGCCGTGCAAGAAGGACCGCACAACGGAACACGTGAAGGTTGAGACCTTGCGGGTTGTGATGAAGTTGACACAATTTCCCCAGCGAAAGAAGATCCTCTCGTGGAGGAAGTTTTCGCGGCAAGTCCCACAGCAGACACCTGAGTAAATTTATCCACGGTCTCTGTGGAGACAGAGATGCTACCAACAGAATTGTATTGTGATTGTTTTATCTTAGCAATATTTGCTGAATCAATGGCGCTGGAAGATACGCATATCCTATCATTCCGTCCCACGAGATCGATAGAGCGTTTATTGCATATGCTCGGGGATCCGGTCATGGTGACACATACGTCTGCAATTGATTGTTGAGTTGTGTCGCAAATACGTCTATCATTGGCCGCTCCCATTGGTTGCAAATCTGATTGAATACCTGTTTGTTGAGAGTCCATTCTGACGGCAACAAGCGACCCTTCCGTGAAAGGGAGTCTGCTAATACATTCAGACGACCCGGAATATGACGGACCGAAGCAGAACTTGGTATTCTAGAACAAACAGAAGGATTCTTTCCGTTAAATTGAATAACGGAACGGAATGAGTGCCTCCCTGGTTCTGGATATACGCAACTACTGTCGTATTGTCGGACAGGATTTGGACATGCGCTTTCTGAATAATGTTCATCCAATGACGTAGTGCAAGCCAAATTGACATCATTTCTTGGATGTTTATGTTCTTGCCTAGAAACTGCGGAACCCAAAGACCCTGGCACTTCGAATCCGTTGCGATCAATGTTGTACCCCAACCTGTTTGACTGGCATCCATCATAATCGTAAAACTCGGATCCGGCAACTGCAGTGGAACTCCCTGAGTCAACCACTGAATGTTTGCCCAAGTTTGAATCTCTTGTTACACTTGATTGACAAGAGAACGTCTATATCGAGCAATTAATAGATTGCTGAAAGGTTGCCGTCGAAGAGAAGCTTCTCCGAGACCGAAGCGACTCTGAGAGAGTTCTTCACCTTACTATCCACGCACGTGGATGTAGCTAGGGCTGCGTCACGTCTAACCAACTCCAGGTTTGCCACTGAAGGGCAGAGTTATACGTGGAAAAGCTACTGCCCTGGAAAGAAATCTCATTGAGGATCATATCCTAGAATTCTTTCCCTTGAAGACGTAATGATAACGCCTTAGAAAGGTGGTCTGCGTATGATAAAGCGTCTAAGTTAAGTCTGTTAGACATTATTGTCGTTTCCAACGTCGTGGTTGGAATTGACATAGACGGCGACATAGACAATTCCCAGTCTTCAGCCTCATCGTCTAAAAGCAGAGGATCTCTCGGTATGCCCTTTCCTGCCATTTCAAATTTATTCCTTGAATTGATGAAAGGCAGATTTAGAGCATTTGGGGACAAGAAACTAGACTTGCCTGTTTTGGTAGCAAGCTTATATATAGCGTCGTTCAATAATTCGAATGTTCTTGTGACATTATTGGACTGTGTCGGCAACTCAGGGATGATGTCCCTGAACCGATCAAAAACTCTGTGTCCAATGACGCTATTAGTCTCTTATCCAGCATCGCAGCATTCTAGTTCGACGGAACAACCTCTGGAAGATAATGCCGGAAGAAATCTATGGCAGCTTCTGTTGTTCCGAAAGGGAAAGCTCGAAATCCTCCGAATCCCTTTTGCCATCCTGTAGGACCCTATGAAGTGCTCGGTCGTCCGTTTGCTGGGATGCTGCGATAAGTTGTGCTATTTTGGATAGCACGTCCGTCACTGAGGCCTGTGGAGAAGCGGTCTTACGTTGCTTGCCACTGGAAGCTCCGTGTACGTTGCCCCGTGCATACTTCTATTATGCGAGCGTCCGGAGTCTACAGACCTCGTGTCCCTTGGCTACCGGATGGCGTGACCTGTTCGCTGTGGAATCCCTGATTGGCGAAGCTGGCAGGATATTCAAGGTCACGTAGCCAAGGTGCGGTCGTGTGCGCTGCCATGAGGATGAGGAAGCCTTATCGACAGTCTCTCGGACTGTCTATATAACGGAGCGTCCCGAGCGGCGGACATATGCTCCGAATGCGAAACGTTTGTACCACAACATCTGGTCCCAGATGTTGTTGTACGAGAGAGGGACCTCTCTCGCTCGCAGCCCGGATGGACCTGGACGAGCTAGGAACCGGACTAATAGGCTTCCTCCGATCTCTCCTCTGATCCGTCGTCACTGGGTGTGTACTTTTGTCTTATTGTAGTACTCGCATCACCCATATCTCCTTCCTGGACCGCAAGGGACGAACCCGGCTGCCGAGCCATTCGATGAATGGACGCTACACCGGGTGAGCTAGCGGATGTCAACACCGTTGATCCTACTAGGGACCTCTTAGGCAATTGACGTATTTCCATGAGCACTTATTGCCGCTAGCTCTTCATTTAACTATGACGACAGAGGCACACTTTTGGAAGACATCCCGGTAACCTTTGCGAACAAGAAACCAGACTTGCTTGTTTAATAGCAAGCATATATATAGTGTCGTTCAATAATTCGAAAGTTCCTGTGACATTATTGGACTGTGTCGGAAACTCAGGGACGATGTCCCTGAACCGATCAAAAAATTCTTGTGTCCACAGACACTATCAGTCTCTTATCCGGCATCGCAGCATTCTGGTCCGACGAAACAACCTCTAGAAGATAAAGCCGGATGAAATGTACAGCAGCTTATGTTGTTCCAAAAGGGAAAGCTCGAAATCCTCCGAATCCCTTTCGCCATCCTGTCGGACCCTATGAAGTTTTCGGACGTCCGTACCTGATGCTTCAGCGGAGCGTACCGACCCAGCGTCGTCGGATATTACCTGATCCGACAGAGATTCTGTC